>JAUIMM010000038.1:6295000-6895000 GCA_031769625.1 Taudactylus pleione
ACAAACGGCTATTGCTCAAGGAGTCATGGTGCTTACAGTATACACACAGAGGGCTATTGCCCAAGGAGTCACGGTGCTTACTGTATACACACAGAGGGCTATTGCCCAAGGAGTCATGATGCTTATACACACAGATGGCTATTGCCCAAGGAGTCACGGTTCTTATACACACAGAGGGCTATTGCTCATGGAGTCAGGGTGCTAATACACACAGATGGCTATTGCCCAAGGAGTCACGGTGCTTATACACACAGCTGGCTATTGCCCAAGGCGTCACGATGCTTATAGCCTTTTACACACAAAGGGCTATTGCTCATGGAGTCAAGGTGCTTATACACACAGATGGCTACTGCCCAAGGAGTCACGGTGCTTATACACACAGAGGGCTATTGCCCAAAGAGTCACAGTGCTTATACACACAGAGGGCTATTGACCAAGGAGTCACGGTGTTTATACACACAGATGGCTATTGCCCAAGGCGTCAAGGTGCTTATAGCTTCTTGCACAAAAAGGGCTATTGCTCATGGAGTCACGGTGCTTATACACACAGATGGCTACTGCCCAAGGAGTCACAGTGCTTATACAAACAGAGAGATATTGCCGAAGCAGTCATGGTGCTTATACACACAGAGGGATATTGCTTAAGGAGTCACGGTGCTTATACACACAGAGAGCTACTGCCCAAGGAGTCATGGTGCTTATACACACAGAGGTCTACTACCCAAAGAGTCATGGTGGTTATACACACAAAGGGCTATTGCCCAAGGAGTCACTGTACTAATACACACAAAGGGCTATTGCTCATGAAGTCATGGTGCTTATACACACAGAGGGCTATTGCCCAAGGAGTCACAGTGCTTATACACACAGATGGCTATTGCCCAAGGAGTTATGATGCTTATACACACATATGGCTAATGCCCAAGGAGTCACGGTGCTGATACACACAGATGGCTATTGCCCAAGGCATCACAGTGCTTATAGCATTTTGCCCTCAAAGGACTATTGCTCAAGTAGTCAGGCTGCTTATACACACTGGTGGCTATTGCCCAAGGAGTCACAGTGCTAATACACACAGATGGCTATTGCCCAAGGTGTCACGGTGCTTATAGCCTTTTACACACAAAGGGCTGTTGCTCATGGAGTCATGGTGATTACAGTATACACACAGAGGGCTATTGCCCAAGGAGTGACGGTTCTTATACACACAGTGGGCTATTGCTCATGGAGTGACGGTGCTTATACACACATACTGTACACACAGAGGGCTACTGCCCAAGGAGTCACGGTGCTTATGCACACAGAGGTCTACTACCCAAAGAGTCATGGTGGTTATACACACAAAGGGCTATTGCCCAAGGAGTCACTGTGCTAATACACATAAAGGACAATTGTTCATGAAGTAATGGTGCTTATACACACAGAGGGCTATTGCCAAGGAGTTACAGTGCTTATATACACAGAGGGCTATTGCCCAAGGAGTCACAGTGCTTATACACACAGAAGGCTATTGCTCAAGGAGTCACGGTTCTTATACACTCGGAGGGTTATAGCTCATGGAGTCAGGGTGCTAATACACACAGATGGCTATTGACCAAGGAGTCATGGTGCTTATACACACAGATGGCTCATTGCCCAAGGCATCACGGTGCTTATAGCCTTTTACACACAAAGCGCTATTGCTCATGGAGTCATGGTGCTTATAGTATACACACAGAGGGTTATTGCCCAAGGAGTCACTTTGTTTATGCACACAGAGGTCTACTACCCAAAGAGTCATGGTGGTTATACACACAAAGGGCTATTGCCCAAGGAGTTACTGTGCTAATACACACAAAGAGCTATTGCTCATGGAGTCAAGGTGCTTATACACACAGATGGCTACTGCCCAAGGAGTCACGGTGCTTATATACACAGAGTACTATTGCCCAAAGAGTCACAGTGCTTATACACACAGAGGGCTATTGCCCAAGGAGTCACGGTGCTTATATACACAGATGGCTATTGCACAAGGCGTCACAGTGCTTATAGCTATTTGCACACAAAGGGCTATTGCTCATGGAGTCATGGTGCTTATACACACAGAGGGCTATTGCCCAAGGAGTCATGGTGCTTATACACAAAGACACATAGAGGGCTACTGCCAAAGAAGTCACGGTGCTTATACACACAGAGGACAACTAACCAAGGAGTCACAGTGCTTATACACACAGAGGGCTATTGCCCAAGGCGTCACAGTGCTTATAGCCTTTTACACACAAAGGGCTGTTGCTCATGGAGTCATGGTGATTATAGTATACACACAGAGGGCTATTGCCCAAGGAGTCACGGTTCTTATAAACTCAGAGGGCTACTGCCCAAGGAGTCACGGTGCTTATGCACACAGAGGTCTACAACCCAAAGAGTCATGGTGGTTATACACACAGATGGCTCATTCCCCAAGGAGTCACGGTGCTTATAGCCATTTACACACAAAGGGCTATTGGAGTCATGGTGCTTATAGTATACACACAGAGGGCTATTGCCCAAGGAGTCAAGTTGCTTATACACACAGATGGCTATTGCCCAAGGCGTCACGGTGCTTATAGCCTTTTACACACAAAGGGCTATTGCTCATTGAGTCATGGTGCTTATAGTATACACACAGAGGGCTATTGCCCAAGGAGTCACGGTGCTTACATTATACACACAGAGGGCTATTGCCCAAGGAGTCATGATGCTTATACACACAGATGGCTACTGCCCAAGGAGTCACAGTCCTTATACACAAAGAGGGCTATTGCCCATGGAGACATGGTGTTTATTAGGGGTGAGCGGGTTCGGATTTCTGAAATCCGAACCCCCCCGAGCCCCCCCGATCCGAGTCAGATCCGAGTCAGGCTCGACTTTTCCCGCCTGACTCGGATCTGAAATCGAGGCAAAACGTCATCATCCCGCCTTCCGAGTCTCGTGGGTTTTGGATCCTATATAAGGTACCCGTGTCGGCGCCATTTTCTCACTCGGCTGTGGACATTGAAGAGGGAGGGTGGGAGTTAGGGCTGTGTAGTGTAGTGTAGTGTAGTGCTGCTGTTGTCCACTACTTCAAAGTCCATAGGGGCTGGCTGTGTTGTGCTGTGCTGCTGTTGTTAATAGGGGCTGTGTCCACTACTTCAAAGTCCATAGGGGCTGCTGGACTGTGTTGTGCAGTCAGTTCTCCATAGGGGCTGTGTCCACTCCAAAGTCCTGTGCAGTGTCCCAGTCCTAAAGGGGTGCTGTAGTGTTGTCCAGGGGGTGCTCTGTCCATCAGGGGTGCTCCCCCCAAGTGCTAAAAAAATTATATATTTTCTGTGTTTGTGAATTGTGTGCGCAGTAGCCACACGTGCATCAACAAAGTAGTGCCAAGCGTGCGCCTGTGTCATAAGTAAAAGGCCGGCTGGCTTGACCGTTAAGGGTGCTGTAACCCCCGAAAGTACACTCCAGTCCAAACCAAAAAAAAAATTATTTTCTGTGTTTGTGAATTGTGTGCGCAGTAGCCGCACGTGCATCAACAAAGTAGTGCCAAGCGTGCGCCTGTGTCATAAGTAGTATTGCCGGCTGGCTTGACCGTTAAAGGGTGCTGTAACCCCCGAAAGTACACTCCAGTCCAAACCAAAAAAAAAATTATTTTCTGTGTTTGTGAATTGTGTGCGCAGTAGCCGCACGTGCATCAACAAAGTAGTGCCAAGCGTGCGCCTGTGTCATAAGTAAAGGGCCGGCTGGCTTGACCGTTAAAGGGTGCTGTAACCCCCGAAAGTACACTCCAGTCCAAACCAAAAAAAAAATTATTTTCTGTGTTTGTGAATTGTGTGCGCAGTAGCCGCACGTGCATCAACAAAGTAGTGCCAAGCGTGCGCCTGTGTCATAAGTAAAGGGCCGGCTGGCTTGACCATTAAGGGTGCTGTAACCCCCGAAAGTACACTCCAGTCCAAACCAAAAAAAAAATTATTTTCTGTGTTTGTGAATTGTGTGCGCAGTAGCCGCACGTGCATCAACAAAGTAGTGCCAAGCGTGCGCCTGTGTCATAAGTAAAGGGCCAGCTGGCTTGACCGTTAAAGGGTGCTGTAACCCCCGAAAGTACACTCCTGTCCAAACCAAAAAAAAAATTATTTTCTGTGTTTGTGAATTGTGTGCGCAGTAGCTGCACGTGCATCAACAAAGTAGTGCCAAGCGTGCGCCTGTGTCATAAGTAAAGGGCCGGCTGGCTTGACCGTTAAGGGTGCTGTAACCCCCAAAAGTACACTCCAGTCCAAACCAAAAAAAAAATTATTTTCTGTTTGTGAATTGTGTGCGCAGTAGCCGCACGTGCATCAACAAAGTAGTGCCAAGCGTGCGCCTGTGTCATAAGTAAAGGGCCGGCTGGCTTGACCGTTAAGGGTGCTGTAACCCCCAAAAGTACACTCCAGTCCAAACCAAAAAAAAAATTATTTTCTGTGTTTGTGAATTGTGTGCGCAGTAGACGCACGTGCATCAACAAAGTAGTGCCAAGCGTGCGCCTGTGTCATAAGTAAAGGGCCGGCTGACTTGACCGTTAAAGGGTGCTGTAACCCCCGAAAGTACACTCTAGTCCAAACCAAAAAAAAAATAATTTTCTGTGTTTGTGAATTGTGTGCGCAGTAGCCGCACGTGCATCAACAAAGTAGTGCCAAGCGTGCGCCTGTGTCATAAGTAAAGGGCCAGCTGGCTTGACCGTTAAAGGGTTCTGTAACCCCCAAAGTACACTCCAAAACAAAAAAATATATATTTTCTGTGTTTGTGACTTGTGTGCACTGTGGCTGCACGTGCATCAACAAAGGAGCAGCGCCAAGCGTGCGCCTGTGTCCCATAAGTAAAGAGCCGGCTGGCTCATTTCTTAAAGGGTGGTGTAACCCACAAAGTGCACTACTCTCCAGCAAAAATAAAAAAATATTTTCTGTGTTTGTGTGCGCTTTAGCCGCACGTATATATATCAATATAACATAAATGGAGGACCAAACTTTCTCCGATAAAAATAAAATAGGGAAAGATCAAGAACCACTTCCTCCTAGTGCTGTTGCTGCTGCTGGGAGTTGTTCATCATCCCAGAGAGGAAGTAGGAACATCACTACTTTTACTAAACAATTGACCCTCCAACAGTCCCTAGCGATGAGGATGAAGTACGACAGCAGTCATCCTGAAGCAAAACGTATAACTGAGGCCTTGACTGCTATGTTGGTGTTAGACGTGCGTCCGGTATCCGCCATTAGTGCAGTGGGATTTAGACAATTGATGGAGGTAGTCTGTCCTCAGTTCCAAATTCCCTCTAGATTCCACCAGCATCCTCAAAGCAGCAGCGACAAGCGTGCGTCTGTCTGTTAAAGGGTGGTGACACCCTCAAAGTGTGCTACACAAACAATTAAAATATTGTTCTTTTTTTTTCTGTCTTTGTGAAATGTGTGGGCTGTAGCCGCACCTGCATCCTTAAAGCAGCAGCGACAAGCGTGCGTCTGTCTGTTAAAGGGTGGTGACACCCTCAAAGTGTGCTACACAAACAATTAAAATATTGTTCTTTTTTTCGGTCTTTGTAAAATGTGTGGGCTGTAGCCGCACCTGCATCCTTAAAGCAGCAGCGACAAGCGTGCGTCTGTCTGTTAAAGGGTGGTGTAACTCTCAAAGTGCTCCAAAAAAAAAAAAAATTTTTTTTAATGTGTTTGTGACTTGTGTGCGATGTAGCCGCACTTGCATCCTCAAAGCAGCAGCGACAAGCGTGCGTCTGTCTGTTAAAGGGTGGTGACACCCTCAAAGTGTGCTACACAAACAATAAAAATATTCTTCTTTTTTCTGTCTTTGTGAATTGTGTGGGCTGTAGCCGCACCTGCATCCTTAAAGCAGCAGCGACAAGCGAGTGTCTGTCTGTTAAAGGGTGGTGTAACTCTCAAAGTGCTCCAAAAAAAAAAAAAATTTTTTTAATGTGTTTGTGACTTGTGTGCGCAGTAGCCGCACGTGCATCAACAAAGTAGTGCCAAGCGTGCGCCTGTGTCATAAGTAAAGGGCCGGCTGGCTTGACCATTAAGGGTGCTGTAACCCCCGAAAGTACACTCCAGTCCAAACCTAAAAAAAAATTATTTTCTGTGTTTGTGAATTGTGTGCGCAGTAGCCGCACGTGCATCAACAAAGTAGTGCCAAGCGTGCGCCTGTGTCATAAGTAAAGGGCCGGCTGGCTTGACCGTTAAAGGGTGCTGTAACCCCCGAAAGTACACTCCAGTCCAAACCAAAAAAAAAATTATTTTCTGTGTTTGTGAATTGTGTGCGCAGTAGCCGCACGTGCATCAACAAAGTAGTGCCAAGCGTGCGCCTGTGTCATAAGTAAAGGGCCGGCTGGCTTGACCATTAAGGGTGCTGTAACCCCCGAAAGTACACTCCAGTCCAAACCAAAAAAAAAATAATTTTCTGTGTTTGTGAATTGTGTGCGCAGTAGCCGCACGTGCATCAACAAAGTAGTGCCAAGCGTGCGCCTGTGTCATAAGTAAAGGGCCGGCTGGCTTGACCGTTAAAGGGTGCTGTAACCCCCGAAAGTACACTCCTGTCCAAACCAAAAAAAAAATTATTTTCTGTGTTTGTGAATTGTGTGCACAGTAGCTGCACGTGCATCAACAAAGTAGTGCCAAGCGTGCGCCTGTGTCATAAGTAAAGGGCCGGCTGGCTTGACCGTTAAGGGTGCTGTAACCCCCGAAAGTACACTCCAGTCCAAACCAAAAAAAAAATTATTTTCTGTGTTTGTGAATTGTGTGCGCAGTAGCCGCACGTGCATCAACAAAGTAGTGCCAAGCGTGCGCCTGTGCCATAAGTAAAGGGCCAGCTGGCTTGACCGTTAAGGGTGCTGTAACCCCCAAAAGTACACTCCAGTCCAAACCAAAAAAAAAATTATTTTCTGTGTTTGTGAATTGTGTGCGCAGTAGACGCACGTGCATCAACAAAGTAGTGCCAAGCGTGCGCCTGTGTCATAAGTAAAGGGCCGGCTGACTTGACCGTTAAAGGGTGCTGTAACCCCCGAAAGTACACTCTAGTCCAAACCAAAAAAAAAATAATTTTCTGTGTTTGTGAATTGTGTGCGCAGTAGCCGCATGTGCATCAACAAAGTAGTGCCAAGCGTGCGCCTGTGTCATAAATAAAGGGCCAGCTGGCTTGACCGTTAAAGGGTTCTGTAACCCCCAAAGTACACTCCAAAACAAAAAAATATATATTTTCTGTGTTTGTGACTTGTGTGCACTGTGGCTGCACGTGCATCAACAAAGGAGCAGCGCCAAGCGTGCGCCTGTGTCCCATAAGTAAAGAGCCGGCTGGCTCATTTCTTAAAGGGTGGTGTAACCCACAAAGTGCTCTACTCTCCAGCAAAAATAAAAAATATTTTCTGTGTTTGTGTGCGCTTTAGCCGCACGTATATATATCAATATAACATAAATGGAGGACCAAACTTTCTCCGATAAAAATAAAATAGGGAAAGATCAAGAACCACTTCCTCCTAGTGCTGTTGCTGCTGCTGGGAGTTGTTCATCATCCCAGAGAGGAAGTAGGAACATCACTACTTTTACTAAACAATTGACCCTCCAACAGTCCCTAGCGATGAGGATGAAGTACGACAGCAGTCATCCTGAAGCAAAACGTATAACTGAGGCCTTGACTGCTATGTTGGTGTTAGACGTGCGTCCGGTATCCGCCATTAGTGCAGTGGGATTTAGACAATTGATGGAGGTAGTCTGTCATCAGTTCCAAATTCCCTCTAGATTCCACCAGCATCCTCAAAGCAGCAGCGACAAGCGTGCGTCTGTCTGTTAAAGGGTGGTGACACCCTCAAAGTGTGCTACACAAACAATTAAAATATTGTTCTTTTTTTTTCTGTCTTTGTGAAATGTGTGGGCTGTAGCCGCACCTGCATCCTTAAAGCAGCAGCGACAAGCGTGCGTCTGTCTGTTAAAGGGTGGTGACACCCTCAAAGTGTGCTACACAAACAATTAAAATATTGTTCTTTTTTTCGGTCTTTGTAAAATGTGTGGGCTGTAGCCGCACCTGCATCCTTAAAGCAGCAGCGACAAGCGTGCGTCTGTCTGTGAAAGGGTGGTGTAACTCTCAAAGTGCTCCAAAAAAAAAAAAAAATTTTTTAATGTGTTTGTGACTTGTGTGCGATGTAGCCGCACTTGCATCCTCAAAGCAGCAGCGACAAGCGTGCGTCTGTCTGTTAAAGGGTGGTGACACCCTCAAAGTGTGCTACACAACAATAAAAATATTCTTCTTTTTTCTGTCTTTGTGAATTGTGTGGGCTGTAGCCGCACCTGCATCCTTAAAGCAGCAGCGACAAGCATGCGTCTGTCTGTTAAAGGGTGGTGTAACTCTCAAAGTGCTCCAAAAAAAAAAAAAATTTTTTTAATGTGTTTGTGACTTGTGTGCGCAGTAGCCGCACGTGCATCAACAAAGTAGTGCCAAGCGTGCGCCTGTGTCATAAGTAAAGGGCCGGCTGGCTTGACCATTAAGGGTGCTGTAACCCCCGAAAGTACACTCCAGTCCAAACGTAAAAAAAATTATTTTCTGTGTTTGTGAATTGTGTGCGCAGTAGCCGCACGTGCATCAACAAAGTAGTGCCAAGCGTGCGCCTGTGTCATAAGTAAAGGGCTGGCTGGCTTGACCGTTAAAGGGTGCTGTAACCCCCGAAAGTACACTCCAGTCCAAACCAAAAAAAAAATTATTTTCTGTGTTTGTGAATTGTGTGCGCAGTAGCCGCACGTGCATCAACAAAGTAGTGCCAAGCGTGCGCCTGTGTCATAAGTAAAGGGCCGGCTGGCTTGACCATTAAGGGTGCTGTAACCCCCGAAAGTACACTCCAGTCCAAACCAAAAAAAAAATAATTTTCTGTGTTTGTGAATTGTGTGCGCAGTAGCCGCACGTGCATCAACAAAGTAGTGCCAAGCGTGCGCCTGTGTCATAAGTAAAGGGCCGGCTGGCTTGACCGTTAAAGGGTGCTGTAACCCCCGAAAGTACACTCCTGTCCAAACCAAAAAAAAAATTATTTTCTGTGTTTGTGAATTGTGTGCGCAGTAGCTGCACGTGCATCAACAAAGTAGTGCCAAGCGTGCGCCTGTGTCATAAGTAAAGGGCCAGCTGGCTTGACCGTTAAGGGTGCTGTAACCCCCGAAAGTACACTCCAGTCCAAACCAAAAAAAAAATTATTTTCTGTGTTTGTGAATTGTGTGCGCAGTAGCCGCACGTGCATCAACAAAGTAGTGCCAAGCGTGCGCCTGTGTCATAAGTAAAGGGCCGGCTGGCTTGACCGTTAAGGGTGCTGTAACCCCCAAAAGTACACTCCAGTCCAAACCAAAAAAAAATTATTTTCTGTGTTTGTGAATTGTGTGCGCAGTAGACGCACGTGCATCAACAAAGTAGTGCCAAGCGTGCGCCTGTGTCATAAGTAAAGGGCCGGCTGACTTGACCGTTAAAGGGTGCTGTAACCCCCGAAAGTACACTCTAGTCCAAACCAAAAAAAAAATAATTTTCTGTGTTGGTGAATTGTGTGCGCAGTAGCCGCACGTGCATCAACAAAGTAGTGCCAAGCGTGCGCCTGTGTCATAAGTAAAGGGCCGGCTGGCTTGACCGTTAAAGGGTGCTGTAACCCCCAAAAGTACACTCCAAAACAAAAAAATATATTTTTTCTGTGTTTGTGACTTGTGTGCACTGTGGCTGCACGTGCATCAACAAAGGAGCAGCGCCAAGCGTGCGCCTGTGTCCCATAAGTAAAGAGCCGGCTGGCTCATTTCTTAAAGGGTGGTGTAACCCACAAAGTGCACTACTCTCCAGCAAAAATAAAAAAATATTTTCTGTGTTTGTGTGCGCTTTAGCCGCACGTATATATATCAATATAACATAAATGGAGGACCAAACTTTCTCCGATAAAAATAAAATAGGGAAAGATCAAGAACCACTTCCTCCTAGTGCTGTTGCTGCTGCTGGGAGTTGTTCATCATCCCAGAGAGGAAGTAGGAACATCACTACTTTTACTAAACAATTGACCCTCCAACAGTCCCTAGCGATGAGGATGAAGTACGACAGCAGTCATCCTGAAGCAAAACGTATAACTGAGGCCTTGACTGCTATGTTGGTGTTAGACGTGCGTCCGGTATCCGCCATTAGTGCAGTGGGATTTAGACAATTGATGGAGGTAGTCTGTCCTCAGTTCCAAATTCCCTCTAGATTCCACCAGCATCCTCAAAGCAGCAGCGACAAGCGTGCGTCTGTCTGTTAAAGGGTGGTGACACCCTCAAAGTGTGCTACACAAACAATTAAAATATTGTTCTTTTTTTTCTGTCTTTGTGAAATGTGTGGGCTGTAGCCGCACCTGCATCCTTAAAGCAGCAGCGACAAGCGTGCGTCTGTCTGTTAAAGGGTGGTGACACCCTCAAAGTGTGCTACACAAACAATTAAAATATTGTTCTTTTTTTCGGTCTTTGTAAAATGTGTGGGCTGTAGCCGCACCTGCATCCTTAAAGCAGCAGCGACAAGCGTGCGTCTGTCTGTTAAAGGGTGGTGTAACTCTCAAAGTGCTCCAAAAAAAACAAAACAATTTTTTTAATGTGTTTGTGACTTGTGTGCGATGTAGCCGCACTTGCATCCTCAAAGCAGCAGCGACAAGCGTGCGTCTGTCTGTTAAAGGGTGGTGACACCCTCAAAGTGTGCTACACAAACAATAAAAATATTCTTCTTTTTTCTGTCTTTGTGAATTGTGTGGGCTGTAGCTGCACCTGCATCCTTAAAGCAGCAGCGACAAGCGTGCGTCTGTCTGTTAAAGGGTGGTGACACCCTCAAAGTGTGCTACACAAACAATTAAAATATTGTTCTTTTTTTTCGGTCTTTGTGAAATGTGTGGGCTGTAGCCGCACCTGCATCCTTAAAGCAGCAGCGACAAGCGTGCGTGTGTCTGTTAAAGGGTGGTGTAACTCTCAAAGTGCTCCAAAAAATAAAAAACTATTTTTTTAATGTGTTTGTGACTTGTGTGCGATGTAGCCGCACTTGCATCCTCAAAGCAGCAGCGACAAGCGTGCGTCTGTCTGTTAAAGGGTGGTGACACCCTCAAAGTGTGCTACACAAACAATAAAAATATTCTTCTTTTTTCTGTCTTTGTGAATTGTGTGGGCTGTAGCCGCACCTGCATCCTTAAAGCAGCAGCGACAAGCGTGCGTCTGTCTGTTAAAGGGTGGTGTAACTCTCAAAGTGCTCCAAAAAAAAATAAAATATTTTTTTAATGTGTTTGTGACTTGTGTGCGATGTAGCCGCACTTGCATCCTCAAAGCAGCAGCGACAAGCGTGCGTCTGTCTGTTAAAGGGTGGTGACCCCCTCAAAGTGTGCTACACAAACAATAAAAATATTCTTCTTTTTTCTGTCTTTGTGAATTGTGTGGGCTGTAGCCGCACCTGCATCCTTAAAGCAGCAGCGACAAGCGTGCGTCTGTCTGTTAAAGGGTGGTGACACCCTCAAAGTGTGCTACACAAACAATTAAAATATTGTTCTTTTTTTTTCGGTCTTTGTGAAATGTGTGGGCTGTAGCCGCACCTGCATCCTTAAAGCAGCAGCGACAAGCGTGCGTCTGTCTGTTAAAGGGTGGTGTAACTCTCAAAGTGCTCCAAAAAATAAAAAACTATTTTTTTAATGTGTTTGTGACTTGTGTGCGATGTAGCCGCACTTGAATCCTCAAAGCAGCAGCGACAAGCGTGCGTCTGTCTGTTAAAGGGTGGTGACACCCTCAAAGTGTGCTACACAAACAATAAAAATATTCTTCTTTTTTCTGTCTTTGTGAATTGTGTGGGCTGTAGCCGCACCTGCATCCTTAAAGCAGCAGCGACAAGCGTGCGTCTGTCTGTTAAAGGGTGGTGACACCCTCAAAGTGTGCTACACAAACAATAAAAATATTCTTCTTTTTTCTGTCTTTGTGAATTGTGTGGGCTGTAGCCGCACCTGCATCCTTAAAGCAGCAGCGACAAGCGTGCATCTGTCTGTTAAAGGGTGGTGTAACTCTCAAAGTGCTCCAAAAAATAAAAAACTATTTTTTTAATGTGTTTGTGACTTGTGTGCGCAGTAGCTGCACGTGCATCAACAAAGTAGTGCCAAGCGTGCGCCTGTGTCATAAGTAAAGGGCCGGCTGGCTTGACCGTTAAGGGTGCTGTAACCCCCGAAAGTACACTCCAGTCCAAACCAAAAAAAAAATTATTTTCTGTGTTTGTGAATTGTGTGCGCAGTAGCCGCACGTGCATCAACAAAGTAGTGCCAAGCGTGCGCCTGTGTCATAAGTAAAGGGCCGGCTGGCTTGACCGTTAAGGGTGCTGTAACCCCCGAAAGTACACTCCAGTCCAAACCAAAAAAAAATTTATTTTCTGTGTTTGTGAATTGTGTGCGCAGTAGCCGCACGTGCATCAACAAAGTAGTGCCAAGCGTGCGCCTGTGTCATAAGTAAAGGGCCGGCTGACTTGACCGTTAAAGGGTGCTGTAACCCCCAAAAGTACACTCCAGTCCAAACCAAAAAAAAATAATTTTCTGTGTTTGTGAATTGTGTGCGCAGTAGCCGCACGTGCATCAACAAAGTAGTGCCAAGCGTGCGCCTGTGTCATAAGTAAAGGGCCGGCTGGCTTGACCGTTAAAGGGTTCTGTAACCCCCAAAGTACACTCCAAAACAAAAAAAATATATATTTTCTGTGTTTGTGACTTGTGTGCACTGTGGCTGCACGTGCATCAACAAAGGAGCAGCGCCAAGCGTGCGCCTGTGTCCCATAAGTAAAGAGCCGGCTGGCTCATTTCTTAAAGGGTGGTGTAACCCACAAAGTGCACTACTCTCCAGCAAAAATAAAAAAATATTTTCTGTGTTTGTGTGCGCTTTAGCCGCACGTATATATCAATATAACATAAATGGAGGACCAAACTTTCTCCGATAAAAATAAAATAGGGAAAGATCAAGAACCACTTCCTCCTAGTGCTGTTGCTGCTGCTGGGAGTTGTTCATCATCCCAGAGAGGAAGTAGGAACATCACTACTTTTACTAAACAATTGACCCTCCAACAGTCCCTAGCGATGAGGATGAAGTACGACAGCAGTCATCCTGAAGCAAAACGTATAACTGAGGCCTTGACTGCTATGTTGGTGTTAGACGTGCGTCCGGTATCCGCCATTAGTGCAGTGGGATTTAGACAATTGATGGAGGTAGTGTGTCCTCGGTTCCAAATCCCGTCTAGATTCCACCAGCATCCTCAAAGCAGCAGCGACAAGCGTGCGTCTGTCTGTTAAAGGGTGGTGACACCCTCAAAGTGTGCTACACAAACAATTAAAATATTGTTCTTTTTTTTCTGTCTTTGTGAAATGTGTGGGCTGTAGCCGCACCTGCATCCTTAAAGCAGCAGCGACAAGCGTGCGTCTGTCTGTTAAAGGGTGGTGTAACTCTCAAAGTGCTCCAAAAAAAACAAAACAATTTTTTTAATGTGTTTGTGACTTGTGTGCGATGTAGCCGCACTTGCATCCTCAAAGCAGCAGCGACAAGCGTGCGTCTGTCTGTTAAAGGGTGGTGACACCCTCAAAGTGTGCTACACAAACAATAAAAATATTCTTCTTTTTTCTGTCTTTGTGAATTGTGTGGGCTGTAGCTGCACCTGCATCCTTAAAGCAGCAGCGACAAGCGTGCGTCTGTCTGTTAAAGGGTGGTGACACCCTCAAAGTGTGCTACACAAACAATAAAAATATTCTTCTTTTTTCTGTCTTTGTGAATTGTGTGGGCTGTAGCCGCACCTGCATCCTTAAAGCAGCAGCGACAAGCGTGCGTCTGTCTGTTAAAGGGTGGTGTAACTCTCAAAGTGCTCCAAAAAATAAAAAACTATTTTTTTAATGTGTTTGTGACTTGTGTGCGATGTAGCCGCACTTGCATCCTCAAAGCAGCAGCGACAAGCGTGCGTCTGTCTGTTAAAGGGTGGTGACACCCTCAAAGTGTGCTACACAAACAATTAAAATATTCTTCTTTTTTCTGTCTTTGTGAATTGTGTGGGCTGTAGCCGCACCTGCATCCTTAAAGCAGCAGCGACAAGCGTGCGTCTGTCTGTTAAAGGATTTCATCGGTGACAGCATCCAAGTAGGCATGTCAGACAGTCCGTACCTGTACTGGCAGGAAAAAGAAGCAATTTGGAGGTCCCTGTACAAACTGGCTCTATTTTACCTGAGTTGCCCCCCTCCAGTGTGTACTCCGAAAGAGTGTTTAGTGCAGCCGGGAACCTTGTCAGCGAAAGGCGTAGGAGGTTGCTTCCACAAAATGTGGAGAAGATGATGTTCATAAAATGAATTATCAACTCTTCCAGGGAGACCAGCCTGCAGAACGTACAGAGGGACCTGTGGTTCCAGCAGGGACGAATTAATACTCTGTGAGGATGAGAATGTACACACTGAAGAGGGTGAGGAATCGGTGGATGAGGAGGATGAGGATGACATCTTGCCTCCGTAGAGCCAGTTTGTGCAGGGACAGATTAATTGCCAGCTTGGTTTGTGGGGACCCAAACGAACCAATCATTTCAGCCACAGTTGTGTGGCAGACCCTGGCGCTGAAATTATTGGTTTGTTAAAGTGTGCATGTCCTGTTTATACAACATAAGGGTGGGTGGGAGGGCCCAAGGACAATTCCATCTTGCACCTCTTTTTTTTCTTTGCATTATGTACAGTTTGGGGCCTAGTTTTTCAAACTGCCATCCTGTCT
Organism: Taudactylus pleione; assembly: GCA_031769625.1. NCBI lineage: Eukaryota > Metazoa > Chordata > Amphibia > Anura > Myobatrachidae > Taudactylus > Taudactylus pleione. The sequence goes on from JAUIMM010000038.1 coordinate 6,309,739, forward strand.
GCCACTGCAGTATCACGCCTAGATGGGTCACGTGTTTGTGCCGCCCACTCGTGTCGCTTAGCATAGTCATCCAGCTACCTCGGTGCAACCTTTTGGACATAAAAACACTATTGTGAGGTGTGAGGTGTTAAGAATAGAATGGAAATGAGTGGAAATTAAGGTTATTGAGGTTAATAATAGCATAGGAGCAGAAAAACCTACAAATTCTGTGATTTTAGCTGTTTTTATGCTTTTTTTCAAAAACATACAGGTCCAAAACACAAAACCCAGAACCCAAAACACGGAAGGGTGGTTTTGGCAAAACCAATCCAGATCCAAAACACGAAGAAAGATCCAGATCCAAAACCAAAACACGAAAAGTGGCCACCCCTAGTGTTTATACACACAAACACACAGAGTGCTACTGCCCAAGAAGTCACGGTGCTTATACACACAGAGGACTACTACCCAAGAAGTCACAGTGCTTATACACACAGAGGGCTATTGCTCATGGAGTCAGGGTGCTAATACGCACAGATAGCCATTGCCCAAGGAGTCACAGTTCTTATACACAAAGAGGGCTATTGCCCAAGAAGTCACGATGCTTATACACACAGATGGCTATTGCCCCAGGAGTCACAGTGCCTATAGCCTTATATACACATGGTAACTGCCCAAGGAGTCACGGTACTAATACACACAGAGGGCTACTGTCCAAGGTGTCACAGTGCTTATACACACAGATGGCTATTGCCCATGGAGTCATGGTGCTTATACACACAGAGGGCTATTGTCCAAAGAGTCACGGTGTATATGTATATACACAGAGAGGGCTATTGCCCAAAGAGTCATGATGCATATAGCCTTATACACGCAGAGGGCTACTGCCCAAGGAGTCATGGAGCTTATACACATAGAGGGCTATTGCCTAAAGAATCACAGTGCTTATAGCCTTTTACACACAAAGGGCTATTGCTCATGGAGTCATGGTGCTTATACGCACAGAGGGCTACTGTCCAAGGTGTCACAGTGCTGATACACACAGAAGCCTATTGCCCAAGGAGTCGCGGTGCTTATACACACAGAGGGCTATTGCACAAGGAGTCATGATGCATATAGCCTTATACACACAGAGGGCTACTGCCCAAGGAGTCATGATGCATATATCCTTATACACACAGGGCTACTGCCCTAGGTGTCACAGTGCTTATACACACAGAGGGCTATTGCCCAAGAAGTCACTGTGCTAATACACACAGAGGGCTATTGCCAAGGAGTCACAGGCCCTGATTCAGAGCCGCTCGATAACAGCAGTATGCTCGTTGCGTTCCGATGTTGACTAACCGCGCATGCGTCGGTGTTACACTGCGCATGAGCGTACAGCAGATTGCGAGCTTATTTTGTCTCGTTCGTCAAATAGCGTACAGGAAGTGACATGTCATATGTGATTGACAGAACAGGGCTTTTTTGGGTGTTGACGGGGTAGGAGATGGAAAAACGCAGGCGTGGCGAGGTGTTTTTTGGGCGTACATACATTAACAAATGCGAACGTCAAATGTGTTCGTACCAACTCATACGTCACTGGATGATCCTCTTTCCCTTCAAAATGCTTGCACAGCTTAGGGGCTGGATAACTCGACCACAGTGGCGATGGCCTTCTCCTCCGTCCCGGCACTCCACGATGTAGCATCGATTAATCACGGCTTGTCAGAAAATCAATTAGTGTTGGATTGAAAACCGGCTTGGTATGTGTTTTGAAAGCAGTTTTTTTGGATAACACAAAACCGAACGCAGGTGGAAATCATAGCTGCTAATGTCTGGATTACACAATCAATTAGCGTCCATTTGTGGGGGTGTATTTTGGCCGCAATGTGTTGTTTTTGGACTATTGTAACAATAATGTCATCATGTTTAGGTTTGGTGCCTCATTTTGTGTTTGCAAGGTGATTTTTCCTCCTTAGGTAATGTTTTAAACGTTCCTTAACGAGCCCTTTTTTTCCAATGTGTAATTTTTTAGGTTGAACGTTGTTGGCTTGTGGGCCCGGATTAAATGTAACCCATTTTTACAATAATGTCAGAATACAAAGTCGTACATTTGATGTAAATTTATTGGTATCCCCCAAAAAATTAATGCACATATTTAACCAAAACAATATTTATTAATTGTGCAAACAATAAATTGTTGTTAAACGTAAATGCAAAAATTAAAAACAATTCACAAGAAAGGAGAGGGAAGTTTTAGCCAGAAAGGAATATGAGGCAAGCACAGAAGGAGTGTGGGAAAAGTAGCCAATGCTGTCACCGTTTTTTCGTCCGTTTGGCTGGGGGAGGGAGGGCGCCAGACCGGGTCCGGGATGTCATCGGGCTGGTCTGTCCAGAGGCAGATGTTGTGGCCTCTGGACTAGGCACAGGGCTAGGCACATTTGGAGGATTGGCTGATGTTGTGCCAGAGGTGGAGGATCCTGATGTTCCGGCAGGAAGGGAGGTCGGCTCCACCATGTGCTGGCGAACGAGCTGCTCCAGGGCATTGGCGATGCGGATGTTGGCCCTGGTATTTTCCGCCAGGGCCTGACCAATGGTCACGTTGGCCGCAGCATTTTGCTCCAGGGCCTCAGCCACCCATACCAGACTGGCATCCATCCTCTGCAGAATCTCTGTATGGAAATCCGATTTAAAATTGAGTTCTGTGAGGAGGGACACTGCCTGCGAGGGGGATTGCCCAGGACTGGCTTCTGCAGGGTCCTCAGCCTGATGTACTGGTTCATCCCCTGCAGAGCCTGCCGAAATTATGCGGCCAAGGCTCCCCTCTGGAGCAGACTCATCCGCCTGTGTCTCTGTTGGAAAAATGAGAAAAGACTCACATTAGAATCTACATATTGGCACACTAACATTTCAGAGTTGGTGACATCACAATATTTACCTGGGACAACATGAGGAGCCGCAAAGTCTGGCATGTCCGTATCCATGTTGGACACGCCAAACACCTCCACAGCCTGCACACACCCCTGTGCTAGCTCTTCTAAATCAGTCAACTCCAATGACACAGGGGTGGGACCTCCACCTGTCCCCCTTGCATGCCTAGCCCTGTCCGCCATTTTTTGTTTCAGGCGATATTTGAAGTCGCCCCATCTGTGGGTGAAAAAGGAACCATTATTTTTTATTTTGTATTTTGTTTTAGGCTGGTCAAGTGTTTACTTACCGCCGTTTGACATCCCGGGCTAGACGGACATAATCACCCACCCTATTGACCTCAACGGCTACCTCTTCCCACATTCTCCACTTCTGGCTTGAACTCATATTCCTGTCTGCCTGTGGCAGGATGTCCACACACTTCTGAATCAAAACCTTAATCTCCTTTCTTGTGAATTGTGGCTGCCTTTTCTTTTTGGCAGCTTTGCCCAGAATACTGGGCCCTGCAGCCTCTTCCATGTCATCCTCCTCACCTATTTGGGTAAATTTGGAGAATTCTCAACTTCACAACTTGCACAATATTATGTTTCTAATTAATCATTGAGTCAAAATGCCTGAAATACTTACCGCCAGACTGTTGTCCATTGTTTCCCTGGTCTGTAGCCATGTCTGAGCTCCAAACAAGAAATACACCAGAATGTTTTTTTTGTCTCGTGACGTATATATACATGCGTCCTTATTTTGTGGCCGCATCATTGATTGTGCGTTCCTATGATTCCTCCTTAATTTGTGCGGGAAACGAAACACTATTTATGGCTTGGGGCGTCTCGATTCGAGGTGGCGTTTTTTGAATGTTGGAGGTTACGTTGGTTGGAGTTGATTGTTGGCTGGTGTAGGAGTTTGCGTTTTTGGAAGTAGTTTTTTTGGACATATTCGTTTTTTGATTTCCGTTTGTTTTTTTTCGGTTGAAATTTTTTTGGTCGTTTCCAGTTTTGGTAAGTTTTGGGAAGTCTAACTTTGGGTCAATTTGTGTCTCCTTCTGTTTAAGAATTTTCTAATTTTTGGTTTCCGTCATTTCATCTCTCTTAGGTTTTATTTTGGCTCTGCCCCAAAGACCTTTTGATCCTGATTCTTATATATTATCTCTTGGTAAGTTCATTTGTTAAATTGTTTTGTAAATGCTCTTGTTTGTCTTTACGCAACTTTGGTTGGCCTTACACATGTAACCTTTGTTTTTCCAAATCCGAAATCTGTGTTTATTTTTTGTTTATTTTAGCTGCGTTTTTTTAACTTGTATTTGCGAACTAATTAGCGCATTTTTATTACTTTCAATTGTGACTTGTCTTTGCAAACTAATTAGCGCATTTTTATTACTTTCAATTGTGACTTGTCTTTGCGAACTAATTAGCGCATTTTTATTACTTTCAATTGTGACTTGACTTTGCGAACTAATTAGCGCATTTTTATTACTTTCAATTGTGACTTTTCTGGGCGAACTAATTAGCGCTTTGTGAAATGCTTATTCATCCTGTAAAATTGTTTGTGTTTTCTCTGGAGCATTTGTTGCTTACATTTGGCCTCAATTTGGCGTAGTGTGCGCAATGTCGTTTTGCTCTTTGCCCAAATGTGTTTCTCCCCTTTTATGTTTGGTCTTGCTTAAAATTTGGAATCAGAAATGGCCAGCATAAAATGATGTATATTTATGTTGTGATTATTTCCAGTTTGCACATATCATGACAATACCCCGGCATGTAAGCATCAATGGATGGTATCTTCAAACTAAGTGAATTTTTTAATTTTTTGGGGGGTTAAAAAGCCTGACATTCAAATCTTGCCATTTCAGGTAGATCTGGGTCGGATTGTTCTGGCCATGCTCCCGGAAGCCGACCAACCTCAATCTCGTCCCAGGCATAGGCATCGTAGGCGTGCAAGGCCCCAGATATTTCAAACAAGTGTCACCCTTTTTGGAATGCCCGATGATGAGGTTTTAAGATGCTACCGTCTTCCTCCAAAAATCATCATAGACACTCTCTCATTAATAGAGAGTGATCTTGAGCGGCAAATTGACAGTCCTACTGCAATACCACCACTTACGCAATTTATGGCGGTGTTACATTTCTGTGCCTCAGGATCATTTCAAACAACAGTGGGAATAGTGGCGGGCATATCACAATCCTCCTTTTCCCGGATCCTGAGGGCAGTGATGGAGGCACTTTTCAAGAACCTCCATCATTTCATTAAAATGCCTTTGGATATGGGTGCCCTTAGTGTGGCCAAGGCCAATTTTTACCAAATAGCTGGCTTCCCACATATCATAGGGGTTGTGGATGGTACTCACATACCACTTCAGCCTCCAGCATGGCTGGAGGCAATATTTAGAAACCGGAAACACTATCACTCCCTCAATGTAATGGTGGTATGTGATGCCTCCCTCCAGATCCTATCCCTGAATGCAAAATTACCAGGAAGTGCACATGACTCCTTCGTCATCTGGCAATTAGGGATATGGCACAAATTAACCAACCTACAAGCTGGTTATGTGTGGCTTCTGGGTAAGTGGAGACCTTTAGTACATAACATTGTTAAGCTTCATACAGAGTGATCCTGATGTTGTCTATTCTTTTTCACAGGAGACAGTGGCTACCCTTGCACGCCCTGGCTGCTCACTCCTTATTTGGCTCCCACACCAGGGCCACAAAGTGAGTATAATTCTGCACTTACAGCCACCAGGCAAGTGGTGGAGCGCTGTATCGGCCTTTTAAAAGGCCGATTCAGATGCCTCCACCGCTCTGGTGGCGAGCTCATGTATTTGCCAGATATGGTTTCGAAAATTGTGGTCCTGTGTGGGATATTTCACAACATCGCCATAAGGAGTGGTGTCCCAATGCAGCCAGAGGATGCCTTACCTGAGGATGGCCCCCCCGAGGTTGGTCGGAGGTCAGTATGTGGGGGGGCCATACGCGATGATGTGGTGGCCAGATTTTTTAGGTAATTATTGACAAAACAACAGTGTTTATACCTAATGTGGTAGGGTTTGTTTGAGAACATCTAATTATTTATTTTTATTTTCTCCATCTTCTGTTTTTTCACATAATCTTTGGCACTCCAACGATGACTACTTCCTGCTACCCTTAAAAAACCTGTATGTGGACATTTTGGGGATATATTATGGAACCCATATTGCAACGCCATATTTGTGGAATCATGTTGGCATGGTCCTTCGTCAACCAGTTCTTGATTTGTTGTTTTTTTATTTGGTTTGGTTGGTATGTGTTGTATTTGTGATTATCACTGTGTGTTTTGTTTGTGAGTGACCACTTTGATTTTTCAGTTATGTTCTGAATAAATGTTTTGAGAGTGAAATTTTGTACCTTTTTTTGAACGTTACAAGCAAGTGTAACTAGGTTCACACACGTTACATTTGACTAAGGGGTAATCCAGTAATGACGCCAGTTGAGCTAAAATGTAATATGTTTTCAGGGTCCAAACCAACACCCAAAGGAATCCTGTACAATCATTTGGCTTCGTAATATTGGCCTAAGCAGCTTGCACCCCAACTAGGAACCTGTAAAATGTAGTAATATCTAATTGTGACTACACCAAAAAAGGGAAATGAGATTGTTACTGTTAGGTGTTTCTTGTGGCTGTTTTACATAAAAATACAACACAGAATCTTAGTGTCAAAAATTGGTAATCCTTGCAGGAACAGTCTACTTATGTCAGGGTAAACAATCTGTGATTTAGAAAAAACGAATGAGCCAGAACGTTACTTAGAAAATAACACTTTATTTATAAAATGGGCAAAAAACAAAAAAAACTAGTCCCTAAGGAGGACCGACATATGGTCAAGGACCACCAGCACACCGATGATATTGTGGCGCATCCGGGCCACACAGGCGGCTAATTCTGCCCGACGCCTCTGTTCCTCTGTGGGTGAGAAAAGTGTGGGGATTAATACAACAATAATGAAACCACATTAAAAAACAAGCCAAAACCAAAACCCAACAAAAAAAAAAAAATTACCAGAATTACACCATTAAAACACATCAACCAAAAATGTTGTAGGCCAAAAATACAAGGCCAATGTACAAATTCCGACAGGTGTGATATGTGTATGTTGAAATCAGCAGTAACAGGTAAAGGCAATCGGCAAAATCCCCAAAAGTCTAGCAAAAAACCCCAAAAAAAGGAACGACACATGATTACATACAAACAGTTTGTGTCGAAAAAAAAACCCAAAGAAAAACATACCGGAAGATAAAACACCAGCTCCGGAAGGCCCTCCATCGTCCTCCTCGGAGGTGCCTCCATTCCCCAACGATCGGGGCGGGGTAATTACCGACTCCGGGGAGGGGGTAATTCGAAGAGGGGTGGTTGGAGGAGAGGGGGAATTGGGACGGAGGGGAAGGAGCCCCGAAATTTCAACCAGAGGGTCTTTGAAGGCTGGGGAGGAGTGGGGAATAGGGGAATTAGTGGTTGTGGAGTGTTGGCTGGGGGTTGGGGAGAGTGGCCGTGAGCGCCGTCTGGCCGGACGATGACGGCGTAGTCTTCGCTGGGCCCCTAAAAGATGTGAAACAAATTGAGGTTAGTTTCAACACAAATCCACGAAAAACCCAATTTTCTAATCCCCCCCCCCAAAAAAAGGGCCATGCAGATATGAGTACAATGAATAAATATGAACTACATGGAAAACATGGCCATGCAGATATGAGTACAATGAATAAATATGAACTACATGGAAAACATGGCCATGCAGATATGAGTACAATGAATAAATATGAAATACAGGGAAAACATGCACACGCAGTTAGGGCCACAAAGACAAACATGAAAACCACAGTCCATAAAACTTACTTTCGGCGATCTGCATGCGAAAGCATGCCAGCAAGCGGGGCGTCCGCCATTGCATGTCCGACCACCTGCGCTCCAGCTGCCCGATCTGGCGGCGTGAGCCGAAGGAGCGCAGGCGAGCCCGTACCTCCGCATATGCGGAACGCTTTTCGCGGTTGGTGATGGGTGGAGGCTGGCTGGTGATCCGCCTATCCATGACCTCCGTTAGCACCAGCAGCTCGCGCCTGGTGAATGCGGAGGCTCTCATGATGGCAATGGTGTATTTGTTAAAAATCATTTTTAATAAAGTGTCCAAAAAATTTTTGATTGGCTAATGTATTTGGGTAATTAACAGGACCAATTCTATTGGTTAGTGTATGAGTCATGTGTTCGACAGGGCCAGAAATCTCTTGAGACTTATGATAGGCTTGATGCAGTGACATGCGTAAGCAAATTTAAATAAAGAAATGAACTCCGGGAAATATGCGGGTAGAAAAACAAATAGAACAATTATTTCATTGGGGCTAACATGTATTTTGACAATTAAAAGCGAATGTTTAAGCCGTACGTATTCTGCGGGTAAACACAAACACGGACATGAATAAAGTTTATTGCATTGTGTTACAAAAAAAAAAAATCAAACAATTAAGCTAATTGATATATTGATTGGCATGATATGATTGAGGGAGGTAGGCAGAATAAACGAGCAGTTAATCGAAATCTGACAGTCCAACTTCCGAGTAGTACTAGTGCGTGCGTTCCCTTCAAGCCACTTCGGGGATGTACGCTCGCCATTTGGTACGCTCGTTAGAGGAGGGGTCGCTTGAGTTTGGGGAGGATGTTTGGCTGCGAGCGAAAATACGAGCGAGTGCTTGAATTTAAATATTTTTTTACGTACGCCGAACGTACGAACGGCCACTTGCGTCCGGGTCTGAATGAGGGCCACAGTGCTTATAAACACAGAGGAATATTGCCTAAGGAGTCATGATGCATTTAGCCTTATACACATAGAGGGCTACTGCCCAAAGAGTCATGGAGCTTATACACACAGAGGGCTATTGCCCAAGGAGTCACAGTGCTTATAGCCTTTTAAACACAAAGGGCTATTGCTCATGGAGTCATGGTGCTTATATACACAGAGGGCTACTGCCCTAGTAATCACAGTGCTTATACACACAGATGGCTATTGCCCAAGTAGTCACAGTGCTTATTCGCACAGAGGGCTATTCCCCAAGGAGTCATGGTCCTGCATATAGCCTTATACACACAGCAGGCTACTGCCCAAGGAGTCACAGTGCTTATACAAACAGAGAGCTATTGCCCAAGGGGTTACGGTGCTTATAGCCTTATACACACAGAGGGCTACTGCCCAAGGAGTCATGGTCCTTATCCACACAGATGGCTACTGGCCAAGTAGTCACGGTGCTACTGCTTATACACACAGAGGGCTATAGACCAACGAGTCACAATGCTTGTTTACAGTAACAGTAGACACCACAAAAATGTTTTTTTTTTTTAACTTATAAATTAATGTATTTATTTTTTTACACTGGAGCATATGGGCAGTAATTTAATCAGCAGCATACGTCAGCACAGCCAATGGAGTCTGGAGTCTGGACACAGGCTACTACAGCCACTTTAATTACCAGAATAGTGCAGCGTATGTCAGTGTGAAGTCTTCCCCCTACCCTACAGTCACTTAACAGCACAGCCAACGGAGTCTCTGGAGTCTTTCAACAACTTTGCAGAGCTCTGCGCAGCATGCTGACTAACAAATGGTGCAGAGTCCTGGGCTCGGTGCCTTATATAGAAGCTGAACATCATCCAAGTCTCGCAAGAATCCAACATTGTGGAGGATGACATTCGGATTCCACAGAATCCAAACCGCTCATCCCTAAGGCTAAATTTGTCACTTTCCTACCCAAGCTGCCGTGTAGACTCGTGTACACTACCGGGGGCTATATGCCATCTGAGAATGGCGTAAAGTAACACCATCAAATTCCGAGAATACTGAATTTTTGGAATTTGATAAATAGCCTCATTTCTACATCCCCATGCTAAAGTATGGGGAGTGTGGAAATGAATACAGACAAAATTAACCAGGAGATATCAGTGATATCACCTGCGTTAAGTGTGTTTATGAATACAAGAAAAAGGTTAATCAAAGAAAAAACACCTTAAAAACGATATTTAAGTGTTGATGAATAGGCCCCTATGCATTGAAGAGCTATAAAGTGGAGAGAGATAAAGTACCAACCAATCAGCTTCTACCATGTTATAGGCTGTGTTTGAAAAATGACAGTTAGGAGTTGATTGGTTGGTACTTTATCTCCATCCACTTTACCTCTCTCCAAGGCTTAGTACATAGAGCCCTTAATCATTAGGGGCCATCTGGCCCGTGATGACAAATAGGCCCCATAGCAACCAATTACTTCCCCATTAATCAAATAACCCCCCCATTAACTCAATGCCTCAAGAACCCATCAATTAATCTCCCCATCATCCATTAACTCATCTCTCCACTCCATTATCAATTCACAATCCAAGCACCCATTAACACAGATCCCATAAAGATCTTCTCACACAGCACCCACCTACTCACATGCAACACCCAATAACACCCCCCACTCAACAACTATAAACCCCACCAACCCAGTTCTGATTAACCCATTCATCAATCATTTCACTCCCCCCAGCAGCACCCAGTCACTCATTCTGTCAGCACTCAGTTTATTTTCATTACAAAAATACCATGAATTAAAAAAAAATGTAAAAGACATTGGGCATTTTCCATACAAGAATTTCTAGAAGGATGTGTAAGGGTAACACATGTGCAGATGTGTGATGGTGCTGCTGCTGCACCAAATGTTCCTACTCCCTGTCCTCCAACACAATAATCACCTCCAAATGCAGTGACAAACGCAGGATTTTGAAAGGGGGGTTTCCAAATAATCAGTTGCTGCCAGAAAGGTGGCGTGGTCTCATAATAAGGGGTGTGGCCTCAAACAAAAAGACTACCTTATGACTAAATGACATTAACATAACCATAGGAATATATATATATATATATATATATATATATATATATATACACACTCAAGACCTTTCTTTATTTCTGTTATGACCAATGATGTAATAAAAGGAGGGGGAGGTTAGGTTTAGGCACTAGGGAGGAGGTTAGGGTTAGGCACCGGGGAGGAGGTTAAGGATAGGCACTAGGGGGAGGTTAGGTTTAGGGTTCGGGTAGGAGGAGGTTAGGGTTAGGCACTAGGGGGGAGGTTAGGGTTAGGCACCGGGGAGGGGGTGTTAACTGTAGGGTGTGGGGAGGGGAAGGTTAGGCTTAGGCACTAGAGAGGAGGTTAGGGATAGGCATAGGGGAGGGAGGGTTAGGATAGGGGTTTGAAAAATACTTCAGTTTCTCCCTGATGGGTTTCAGGATTCTGGCTGTCGGTATTGTGACCAGCGGCATCCCGACAGCCAGGATTTCATACCCAAACCGTGCTAAACGTATGTTATTACATATTGCATAACGTATGTTATACTAACGTATCCTTGGATGAACATACATCTCTGAATCTGGGCAAATCATAATGTAAATGTAAGGGCCACATTTATCACCAAGTATAAAACATTCACAAGAAGAAGTATAGAAAGTTGTTGTGTATGATAATGGTGCTCCAGCTGATCATCTACCAACTGTCATCTGTTTTCTTCTGCACCACTTATCAATTGCAGCAAGTTTCATACATGCAGGTCCGCCAGGCAATGTTGCTGACACTGCGTGGGAGCACCCATCGTCAGCGACATAGCCGGTACACATTGGCCAATGCAGACGATATGTCCTCATATCCGCCTGTTCAGACAACACATCGTCAGGTGTGCACCCGGCATTAGATTTATTTAATTTGTATTTTTTTAAATGAATCTTTACTTTGCTAACTTTTGAGCATACATTTGTATTTTATGTTATTGTTTGCATTTGTACATAAAGTGACAGAAATATGAAGATTTGCTTTATTTATTTTTCATTTTCAGATGCAGAACGTCAGAGGCCTGAGTGGAAACAGGCGTTTTTTTTAATTTTGAAGAATTGCGGCTCATGAGTTATTATTTTGGCTGCATGTAGGAGATGGTGAAGAGGATGTCCAATTTATTTAATTCATTTTTTATTTTTTTGGTTTATTAAAACAAAAAATTATTTTAAAATTGTTAAAAATAAATCTTTATAGTTTGAAAAGATCATGTGTTGTGTAATTATTATAGGTTAGCTTAGTATAGCTTAGAACAGTCATTGGGGCTGATTCAGCAATGAACGCAAATGTACCTGACACCCCTTGCTGCATTTGCAAGCCCAGCACTGCAAGCGAGATCTCAGACTGGGATCAACAAAACGACCATCGGTCATGATGGTGGACAGCGCCGGGCCACCAGCAAGCTAAGTAAGCTTCACCTTACTCGGGCTGGCCAGCTTGCGAGACGAGGAAACTGTGTCCGTCGATGCAGTCCAGGCCCTTACCACTCCCGGATAACGGGACGGACACGCACCCATTTGCCGGCACGATGGCCAGCCCTGTCCCCGCACCACCCCTTAAATGCCTCTGCCTGTCAATCAGGCAGAAGCATTGAAGGGACTGCGTGAGTTTACACTGGACCAATTCTGTACAGTCGCAGAATGGGTCCTCTGCATGCGCAGATTCACGATTATCTGTAATCTGCATTCAGCGTGCAATGCTGAATCACCCCAGTACACACAGGGGAAAAAAAAAACTTGTATATAATTAATTGAAAGAAGATTTTACGTTTTTTAAAATTGTACTTTTGTCTATTTGTCTATTATCTTAGACATATGTTGTACACATTTGCACAGAACAGCATGATTGGGTGGCATGCGTCATTGTGGCCACTCCCCCATATCTACAATGCAATGCAATCAGATTATAGCTATTATCTTCTAGAAGGTGCTAGATAAATAAGTACAATCTGATTGGTTGCTATGGGCAACATCTCCACTTCTGTCAGCAGTAGGTGCTGGTGGCAGTTAGTCCACATGTGGATCAGCTTAACCAGTTCTTAAATCTAGATGATGTGTGCACCCAGCGACAGCAGATGTGACGGCACAATATATATCGGGTGGTCTGTACATGAAGATCATAGCTAGAATCTGATTGGTTGCTATGGGCAACACCTCCACTTCTAAAAACTCTCACATTAGTAAATTTACCCTTTGGAGAGAGATAAAGTGGAGAACTTTCTCATAGCAACCAATCAATTTCAATTCTAACTGTCATTGCATACCTCCCAGCATGACCCTCTCCAGGAGGGACACAATGCTCAGGTCCTGGACTTCCCTGGTAAGAGGCGGGGCTGCAGCACAGTTCAAAATTCAAATAGGGGAGTCACACCAACTGTCATTTCACACACTGCCAACCATCACTGGCTGGGACTCACTGGCAGTTGGTGTGACTCCCCTATTTGAATTTTGGACTGTACTGCAGCCCCACCCCTGGAGCCACCACCAATAATAAATTACCTGGGAAGTCCAGGACCAGAGCATTGTGTCCCTCCTGGAGAGGGTCATGTTGGGAGGTATGTCATTTTCCTAGCACAGCCTGTAATATGACAGAAGCTGATTGGTTGGTACTTTCTCTCTCTCTAAGATTTGATAAATCTCCCCCTTACGTGAATGTATAGAGGGGGGAGATGATGCGATTTGCGCTAAATTGTGTCATCATGGTCTCGTTCCCTGCTGCACAGTGCTGGTATTGTTGGCATTGTGTAGCGGGGATGGGCCAAGATGACGCTATTGTACGGTCATGCCCCCACTCTACCCCCAGTTCAGCAACATGTCCCCTGCCACACACCCCTATGCTGCATCACGCCCCCCGCTATGCCGACCCACACTCCCCCTCTATCCCAACCCAGAGGGGGCAGCCAGAATGTCAGCAAGTATGGCCAGATCTGAGGTTCATCACACTTTGATAAATAACCCCCATAATATTTGTTTTAACATAGTTTATATACTACATTGTTTTAAGGGGCCCATTTAATTTTCCATGTGGGGCCCCCGCAAAAATTAAGGTTTGCCTCTGGATGAAGGTCCTGGGCTTTTCCCTGCTGCATGACTAGAGTTTATAGTGGAGTGGTGCAGTTGGTGTAGTGTCCTTCCCTTTATTGTACATTATTATTGTACAGCAATTTGTATCATTGTATTGTGCGGGGTGGGGAAGGGGGGGCACTGATTTATAGTATGGTGATTGGGCCAGAATATTATCTCACTAGAGAACAAAGTGTCCCTTAGTCACCAGCAGATGCAACATGTACAGGGAGGTGATGAATCTGTCGCTGAATCAGCCTCACAATGAGGGATCGGGAAGCAGGGCTGGCTCGAGGAATGTTCGACTTGTGCGGTCGAACAGGGGCGCCACCCCATAGGGGGCGCACCCCTTGTCAACATCCCTATTTTAGCACTGTCCCGCTATTCCACCAGTGGGCCGAAGTGTCCCACGGGTGGCCTGGTCGGGAGGTTGGGCAGCCCCACCGCTGCAGCAGTGTGGCAGTGCAGGACCCTGGAGTAGCTGAATGTAAGCTGCGCGCATGCACATGGCATCCATTCTGTGCAGGGAGATGGCTGGGGGAAGTGCTGGGATCTCCCCCAGCCTGACGTTACACCGGAGGTGTGCCATGCAGGCATGTCCACATATATCGTCATTTAGGGGCGTGGTCTATGGTAATTAGGCCACACCCCATTTTCGATTGCACCGAGTCAGGCATGGCGTCGCCAAGCGCAATGACAACCAATGCTGCACAGGGCAGGGCTACCCCTGTCGGGAAGGGAGAATGGATAATTTTAAATTACTCCCTGGTACCAATATGCAGATATGCAGCTCTGTTATTGGGCCAGTCGCATTCGGGAACACCATTCACATGGCAGTCCAATGGGTGATTTCGTTAATGAACCTAAAGCCTAGCCTGGAATCACTGCACATGTACTAGTCCCAGGCATGCCCAGAAGGCCGTAGTGAGTACTAGGAAGAGGGTGGGCAGTAATTTGGCGATCCTGTCTAACACCAGCTGAGAATAATAAGAGATAATCAGAGGGTTTAAGGCAGAAAAATGGCCTATGGCCATAATATATATATATAATAAATAACAGCAGCCAGTAGAGACAGTCAGTTATCACCTTATTTTTGGATGATTTGGTGAAGGGTTATACTTTCAAATGAGCCTGTTTAATCACTCTAGACTGACACTGTTTCAAAAGGACACTTTTATTCTATTACACTTATGATATCACATATGACAGATGTTCCCAAACTCTGCCATTACAGTACAGGTTTTAAGGCTATACATGCTTTAGCACAGGTGACCTAATTAGCACCTCAGTCAATTTGATTTAACCTTCTGGGCTCAAGCATGGATATCCTCAAACCTGGACTGTAGTGGCGAGTTTGGGGAACCTCTGACATATAGCGTTTTTTCATTTGTTGTATGTGTGTGTATATAATATGCACATCCCTAATATATACATATATTAGACACAGCCCCAAGGATTCTCAACCCTTAGAACCAAGAGTGTTAGGGACAGTGATGTCACAAACTGCTTTGTGATGTCACCTGGCTGCTGGCTCAGTGACTTATCAACATAATTTCCCTCTTTGTACCTTCACCATTTCCAGTGGTAAGGTGCTTATCTTGTGCTTAGTGAGCTTGTGTTTATTATATAATATATAACATGAAAACAAAAAAGAGAAAGCGACCAAAGAAGAACAGGTGCGCTGCAGAGGAGCTAGAGGCTCCTAGCGGGAGGAATAAGGAGGATGTACGTGAAGTGAGAGGAGACCTTCCCAATATCCTAGAGAAAGGAGACACTCAGGTGAGCGAGGAGAACCGGGCAGCTGAGACGGCCTCAAAGACTCTCCAAAAGAAGAGCAAAAAGAGGCAGACTAGATCTAAGAAGCCGTCAGATGAGGCCCCAAATAAGAGGAGGAAGGTGGATAAGACCAGCAGTAACAGAGCGGCCATTAAGAGGCCCCTAGACAAGATGGAGGACAGCAGGAGGAATAAAAAAAAGAAAATGGAGGAGCCAGAAGATCCAGGTGAGGGACCCAGCGCGCCCATCAGTACAGCCATGGCTGTGTCACACCGGAGGGGCAATAAGCGGTCTCACACAACTGAGGGCAATGGCGGTAAAAAGAAATTTAAGACAACAGCAGGTAAATTATTTTTATTAAAAAATATGAAATGTATTGTAAATTTTATTACAGAAGTAAGTGAGGTGTCAGGTACAGTAGTACTGATGTCAGGGCTGTTGAGGGAGGAGACTGGGCCGGGTAGAGTGACAGAATGAGGCGTTTATGGGTGGTAACAGGGGAAGGTGCTTGAAAACGGGGGAGTGGAGATCCGAACGCAGGCGTGCCTAATTATGCGAACGGCGTTTTTATGGGAGTGCATAATTAACAAAGTAGTGTCATGGCACACGTGACATGGGTGGTTTGTACACTGACCTGATCGTAGTGCTTAAGAGAGGGTATGGTCAACCTTAAGCTCTACGACCAGTTCCAATGGTTACCGATGGTCTCGATTAATCCTTATATGGCCGGAGATGACGTGTAATGCGTATGAGAAGGGGGCGTATTTTTTGTCTTACGGCCGCATCCTCCCCTTGGTCGGCCAGCTAACGATCCGATCTTAAGGACGCAACTTGCGAGTGCATCATTTGCATATCCGCCCCCTTTTCCCTTTACGACCGTGCAGCCGCAATGACCAACTCTGTATGAGGTCCTCAGTACCGCTTCACCAAGCACAAGGGGCGCTAAGTGTTTGTTACATGCAGCTCGCAATACTGGCACCGTGTGATACATTGTATGTGACATGATTGTATTTATCTCCTGTGCAGTAACTCAGGCCCCATGTACACAACACAAAGATTTATTATTTTACAGGTAAATCATTATGATCTAGCAGCAAACTGGTGCATTTCTCTGCTAAACCTTCTCTTTCCCTAACTGGGCCTGATTCAGAGTTGTACTCAAACCCAATGGTGGGGGGACTACACATGTGCAGAACGGGTCCTGCCTCATTGCACGCAGTGCCCCCTAATCCACAGCCTGGTTGACAGGTTGCGGCCATTTGGGAGCGGGGAGGGGTGGTGCAGCAGTGGATTCTCGGACGCAGCAGTGTATTTACTAGGGATGAGCGGGTTCGGTTCCCTGAGAACCGAACCCACCCGAACTTCGGGGATCCGGGGCGATCCGAGCCCAAGCTCGGATCTCCCTGTCTGCCCCGGATCCCTCTCCCGAGGCAAAACCTCGAGATCTGCTGTCGGATCTCGAGGTTTTGCCTCGAGCGGCCATTTTAAAAAAAATGCCTTTGCCTTTAATGGGCAAAGTGCTGATTGGCTGACAGAGCCGTCTGTCACGGCTCTCAGCCAATCAGCATTATGGTGCTCATTTGCATGTAGCACGGACTCGTGAGATCCGTGCTACATGCATCTGTGTGATTGACAGTGACACAGAGCACAGATGGGTCAGTGAGACCCGTCTGTGCTGCTGTGTATTTCAATGACACAGATGCACGCACGGACCAGGAGATCCGTGCTACTTGCATCTGTGTCATTGACACAGAGCACTAACGGGTCCGTGAGACCCGTCTGTGCTGCTGTGGTAATAAAAAAAAAAAAAACCTGTGTAAAAAGAGAAAAAAATGGCGTGCCCCCCCCCAAAAAAAGAGCAACCAGCCCCGGGCATTAGTGACCCAGTGCTGGGTGTGCTTAAATACAGGGGACAAACGACATAGGGGTCCCCTGTACTTAAACACAACCGGCACTGGGCTAGTCAGAACCAGAGCTGGTTGCCAAAATACGGGGGACAAACGACGTAGGGGTCCCCCGTATTCTGCGCAACCAGCTCTGGGCTCTGATCCAGTCCTGGTTCTGGAAATACAGGGGAAAAAAATGAGTAGGGTTCCCCTGTATGTTCCAGAACCAGCACTGGACTTTTTCTAGCGGGGGGCTGATGCCACAGCCAGGGGAGCACTTTCACCGGGCCCCCCAGCCGCAGCATCAGCCCTGACCGCTAGTCAGCCCAGGCCGGGGATCCCTGGAGAGCTGGGGACCCCCCCAATAAAGGGGTCACCCTCTCCAGGGCTCCCCAGGCCCATGCTGATAGCCCGGGGCTATCCCCCGCCACCCCTGGTGGCGGTGGGTGGCGGGTTGATTGTGTGGTGTGGTGTAAATAAAGAATATCAAACATTGTCTTTACAAGTAGAACTGCAAGTCCCAGCAAGCCTGCCCCGCATGCTGGTACTTGGAGAACCACAAGTACCAGCATGCAGGGCATTAAGGGCCCACTAGTACCTGTAGTTCACCTGTAAAAAAATGTTAAAAAAAAACACAGGACACACACACCGTGACAGTATAAGTTTATTAAACATACATACACACACACACACACACATGTACACATACTCACCTATGTAACCCTGTAGCATCGGTCCACTTGTCCGGTAAAGTATCCATAGGGGACCTGTGAAAAAAAACATACTCACCATCTCCTATGCGAGGTTCTGTCCTCTTCGTTCCAAAGTAGGCATCCCCGGACTTGGCAAAAAAAAAAAACGAAAACGCGATCCACGAACTTAGTACCGTTCTATAGAACGGTACTTCCCGAATGAGAGCTTAGCGGCGGGGTATCACCATGGAAACCCCGCTGCTAAGCGTTCATTGGCTGAGAGAGGCCATCTCCCGTCTCTCTCAGCCAATGAACGGCTCCCTCCATTGTAGTCAATGCTGGGAGCCGCAAGGTTATTAAAGTTTACCCTGCGGTTCCCACCATTGACTACAATGGAGGGAGCCGTTCATTGGCTGAGAGACGGGAGATGACCTCTCTCAGCCAATGAACGCTTAGCAGCGGTGTTTCCATGGTGATACCCCGCCGCTAAGCTCTCATTCGGGAAGTAACGTTCTATAGAACGGTACTAAGTTCGTGGATCGCGTTTTCGTTTTTTTTTTTGCCAAGTCCGGGGATGCCTACTTTGGAACGAAGAGGACAGAACCTCGCATAGGAGATGGTGAGTATGTTTTTTTTCACAGGTCCCCTAGGGATACTTTACCGGACAAGTGGACCGATGCTACAGGTTACATAGGTGAGTATGTGTACATGTGTGTGTGTGTATGTATGTTTAATAAACTTATACTGTCACGGTGTGTGTGTCCTGTGTTTTTTTAAACATTTTTTTTACAGGTGAACTACAGGTACTAGTGGGCCCTTAATGCCCTGCATGCTGGTACTTGTGGTTCTCCAAGTACCAGCATGCGGGGCAGGCTAGCTGGGACTTGCAGTTCTACTTG
This sequence comes from Taudactylus pleione, assembly GCA_031769625.1. Taxonomy (NCBI): domain Eukaryota; kingdom Metazoa; phylum Chordata; class Amphibia; order Anura; family Myobatrachidae; genus Taudactylus; species Taudactylus pleione. The sequence continues at coordinate 6,328,805 of JAUIMM010000038.1, forward strand.
TAAAGACAATGTTTGATATTCTTTATTTACACCACACCACACAATCAACCCGCCACCCACCACCACCAGGGGTGGCGGGGATAGCCCCGGACTATCAGCCTGGGCCTGGGGTGCCCTGGAGAGGGTGACCCCTTTATTGGGGGGGTCCCCAGCTCTCCAGGGATCCCCGGCCTGGGCTGACTAGCGGTCAGGGTTGATGCTGCGGCTGGGGGGCCCGGTGAAAGGGCTCCCCTGGCTGTGGCATCAGCCCCCCGCTAGAAAAAGTCCAGTGCTGGTTCTGGAACATACAGGGGAACCCTACTCATTTTTTGTCCCCTATATTTCCAGAACCAGGACCGGATCAGAGCCCAGAGCTGGTTGCGCAGAATACGGGGGACCCCTACGTCGTTTGTCCCCCGTATTTTGGCAACCAGCGCTGGTTCTGACTAGCCCGGTGCTGGTTGTGCTTAAGTACAGGGGACCCCTACGTCGTTTGTCCCCTGTATTTAAGCACACCCAGCACTGGGTTACTAATGCCCGGGGCTGGTTGCTCTTTTTTGGGGGGGTGCACGCCATTTTTTTCTTTTTTTACACAGGTTTTTTTTTTTTTTTTTTACCACAGCAGCACAGACGGGTCTCACGGACCTGTCATTGCTCTGTGCCAATCACACAGATGCATGTAGCACGGATCTCCCGGGTTCGTGCTACATGCAAATGGGCACCATAACGCTGATTGGCTTCCTGTCTGCCACTGCAGTGCCACTCCTAGATGGGCCACGTGTTTGTGCCGCCCCCTTGTGTCGCTTAGCATAGTCATCCAGCTTCCTCGGTACAACCTTTTGGCCTAAAAACAATATTGTGAGGTGTGAGGTGTTCAGAATAGAGTGGAAATGAGTGGAAATTAATGTTATTGGGGTTATTAATAGCGTAGGAACAAAAAAAGGCCCATTTATGTGATTTTAGCGTTTTTTTTTATTTTTTAAGAAAAAATCCAGATCCAAAACACAAAACCCAGAACCCAAAACACGGAAGGGTGGTTTTGGCAAAACCAATCCAGATCCAAAACACGAAGAAAGATCCAGATCCAAAACCAAAACACAAAACACGAAAAGTGTCCGGTGCACACCCCTAGTATTTACACACTGCAGCTGCGTCCAAAGACACTGATGCTGCTGTGTGTACTGCGTCCATCTCTGGCTCAGGCGTAATGAGCTCTATTAGATAGCCCCACTTTTCCTTCTCTCTCTATAAGCAGTATTATCACTATTCTGTATACGTTGTCATAGGTATAATATATTTACCCCTCTCTGACCTCTCGCCGCTCTTCACGTCTTTTCCCTATCACCCAGCTCTATGCAACCTCTTTATTATATAATAATTACTATTCTACAGCACCTGTCACTTTGTTGTTCTATTGTCCTATCCAATGTTGTAGTCAGGATGATTTACCCCTTATTAATCTGTTTCATCTCTGTCGCACCCCAAGAACATATGATAAAGCCAAGTAATAATATACTGACTGGGTTCTACAGAAAACCAGCATTAATACTGTAACCTAATGGTTCATAACACATTACCCCAGTTGTATACTTCTCTCTTTCTGGGCAGGATATATCATGCATCGCATTTTGGATGTCATACATTACACCACTAGTCGCATACAGTAGTGCGGTATGTATGTACAACTGTGATTATAAATGTAAAGGACAGCTCTTCCAATAAGAGCCGGTGTGCGAACTTCCAGGTTTATGACCCAGGAGTCCTTCTGCACATGCGTGTCTGTCGGCCAGCACAAGTTGCGGGGGACACTGGGAAGGATCCTATTGGATCCCTGTCGGGGAATTATGCGGTAAGAAGACAATAAGCTCCTATTAGGCTATGGAGTACAAGCTCCACAAAGTTTTGCTTTTCTGAGCTTGGGGCATATGGGGAATGTGATCAAACCTCAGAAAACAGCAGTTGTTGGGTTTTGACCGCATTTTGGGCTTGATGCATCCCGCCCTCTATGCTATACTTATCTGTAACATTTAAAAAGTTACATTAGCAGAAAAAAAACCAGAGCCGTAACTAGACTTTTTGGTGCCCTGTGCCAGAAAAAGCATAGGTGTCCCCCGGCCCCTTCATTTTTCAAATTGGGACATAAGAAAGTGTACCCAAAAAAGGGCCATGGCCTCATGGGGATGGGCCAGGGAAGAGATAGGAGAAGCCAGGAGATGCTGGGGATAAAAGAAGAGGAAGCTACAAGTGAGAATTATAATAAACAGGGAAATTGACAGGCACAAGCAGCGCCCCCTGTCCTGCGGTGCCCTGTGCCATGGCACTGGTCACACTACCCTAGTTACAGCCCTGAAAAAAAACACAAAGTTAATTTCAATAAAAAATGCTGATTTCTATTTATATCACAAGGTGGAAGTAAGAACCCCCCAGCCGGCTCCCCTGAGACATCGGCTGCCTCTCACCTGATGGAAAGTTTAACCTTCCATGGAAAGATCGGAGAGGGCAGTTTCGGGAAGGTAAGTGAGCAGAACATTATTTATCAGCCATTAAATACACAATGGGCGCTCTCCATTAAAAATACAATGGGGACCATTTGAAAAGGCAACTCTGAAGGAAACAGCAGCGTATTCCTTGTTCTTCCTCCATATTTGCTTTTGGACTCCTCATCAAGGTTTGTAAGGGCCCCAGGGCAGCTAACATGTGGGGGCCCCTACCCATTAAATGATGAATAAAATATGTTGGCGATGTTATTAAAAAGTATAATGTGAAAATACTCACAGCACCACAAATGTGTTAAGTCCACTGTAGTGCCCCAGTTCCCATTATGCCACACAGAAACCTCAGTTCACATATGCCATAGTGCTCCCCCATGCTGATGCTATCGCTATGTGTAGGGGGTCCCCAGTGTGGGGGAGTGGTCTCTTGCAGCGACAGGCAGCACTTCCTGATGTTAGTGTATGTGGGGTGCGGTGACTGACAGTCAGATTACAGATGGCACAGGGGGGGTGTGTTCTCACCTTGTTCTGAAGAACGCTGTGGTCACTTTGTCTTGTCACCTACTGTTTATACAATGATCTCTGGGAGCGTTGGCTCTGCAGGCTCCGCAGCTGAGGACACTGAGCCTGATTCAGGTTGGATTGCAGTGATGCCTTCGCACGCAGCCGGCTGATGTTTGCATTCTGCGCATGCGTATAAGACGCAGTGCGTGTGCGCGAACCAGGAGCTGCGATAGGGAAGCGATCACAGTTAGCACGCAGTTCCATCGCACATTGATTGACAGGAAGTGACCGTATGGGGGTGGTCGGTGGAAAGCAGGCATGCCTGTGCGTTTGAATGCCATTAGGGGCGTGCATAATGAAGCCCCTGCAATAGCATACGCGAGGTCTAGATGGCGACAGGAAGTTTAGCAGTCTGTGACGTATGGTCAGGTCAATCACAACTGTGCGTATGGGTTCGATGTTACTCAATGTTACCGATGTTTGCACTGAATTGTGGATTTATGTAATGGGAAGTGAGCGGCTTAATACAGCGGTTGGCATCTTGGTATAGTGTTGCAGTTGCCGTGTGATCGCATTCATTAGTATATTTTCACAGCGACCGGATACGTGCAAATGCAGCCTTGCATTCCATGCTAAATCAGGCCCACTGTGCATTGCTTCTGTCCCTTAGTACCAATGATGTAACGTCACCCCCGGCCTGCATTACATACTGCACTGCTCCCTGGGGTCCCAGTCCTCACTCTCTGTCTCATCCAGGTGTTGCTGGCTTCCCATACCATCACCAGACAGCGGCTGGCTGTGAAAATGGTACAAAAGAGGACATTAGTGAGCAGCTTTAGGAACTCCATGTTCATAGAGAGAGACATCCTGGAAATAACTGGGGAGAGCGCGTTCTTCACGCATGGATATGCCGCGCTCCAGACACCGGTAAGAGTCTCTGTCACAATGATGACTAACGTCTTATTACACCAAGTAACAGTTTTGCTTAATAAAAATAAAATATTTATTGTATCTCATTGGTTCATTATAATAGTTCTTGTTCTCAGACACTTGTATGTATCACCTTCCTCCTATAGGTCACAGCCAGACTATCCAATGCCATAGCTTGCTGGCTATGTTATTGCAAATATAGATTATGTAAATTAACTGAATAATGTGTATGAGGAACAAGGTAATAACACATAACACATAACACAACCGTTCTTGCTGTGGTAACGGTAACACTTTTCCTATCAGGTTACCGTTCCACCAGAGTACGCTGTGCCCCTCCCCCTTTACCTGTCAGCAGCAGCAGTCTGTGTCTCCCCAGCCCAGCAGACCCTGATGTATACTGTGCTGTGGTGGGACCAGGGAGGCTGACCAGCAGCAGCAGTCTTCTCTGGATCAGTGGAGGGAAGAGGAGCGATTACAATGACTGTATGCCCCCCAGGATTTGCCTGGCTAAGGGGCACATGACTTTGCCCTGCGCTGCAAATATTATTTTTTTCTTTCCATTTTTTTTGTTAGGGTGTGTGTCCATGGTCGGCATAGCGGGGGGCGTGGTGTGGCATAGGAAAAGGAGTGGCTGGCACAGGATGCGGCATTGGAGTGAAGATGTGATCACATCATCATGACCCGGCCCTTCGCTACACAATGCTGGAGATTACACGGATTACCGCCCCCCCCCTCCCCCTCAGACCAACCTCAAGTAGACGGCTGCAGATAGAGTGCAGTGGGGTTCAGGGGTGGCATCTGGCCCGGGAATCTCACCCACTTTTCCAGGTGGACGGGAGCTCCACCCAATTTTCCGGAGGCTGTCTGCCATTTCGGGATAGTAGGCAAGCATGGTGACATACCGCCCAACTGTCCCGCATTCAGTGGGACAGTCCCATTTTCTGGGACTGTCCCGCTGTCCCACCCACGGGCCGCAATGTCCCGCGGTGGGGGGGAAGTTGGGGGGAAGCATACAGTGCTGTTCTGCAGCGCAGAGCAACGGGTGTGTAGAGTGAGAATAGTTGAAGTGCGCATGCGCACAGCATCTATTAACAGTACGGGGGGGAAGCCCGGGGGTAGCCCAGCAACTCGAAGATACTGGGCACGCCCCTTAGTGATGTAAATGGGGGCGTACCATCCAGCCACGCCAACTTTGGCGCGTAGAAGACCCGATTCGCCTAGGACAAATTTTGGGAGGTATGTGGGGAGTATTGTCTGCTGTGTGTCAGAGTAATGCCCATAATATAACTGATGCCATGCTCTCTGTTCCTTACACAGGACCATGTAGTTTTCATCATGGAGTACCTGAGTGGGGGAGACCTGACCCAATTCATAAATTGCAGAGCCCCTTTTGACATCAGTACTACAAGGTAAGAGTGACAATGGGTACATTCAGTGCTGAGGCCGGTGTCTGGCTGTGGTGTAAGATTAGCCCAAATTTCCATTGTTTCTCCCACTAGGCTCCTTTCATTGTTGCCCCATAACCGCTCCCCTATCTCCACATCTTGGTGCCCATCCCCCATAGCATCCTATCAGTATAACAGCAATATATGGAAATAATTCAGCCTATCTGGCCCAATGTTTATAATATGTAAATATCATTATTAATATGAGAGATAGTAACAGCACCTCTGTACATCTAATGCAGTAGGGCACGGCCCATGCAGCCTAAAGCTGGGTACACACTTGCCAATGTGTACCAGGACGATATGTCGGCCGACCAGACGATATCTCATGCAACCGTGGTAGCACCCAGAAAGTCTGTACACACTATGCGATCCACACTAACTGTTATTCCGTTTTGTGTCGTAACGATAGAGCGTTCAATGGATCTCATAGTGTGCACCCAGCATAACAAATCCAGGCCGGACCATTATAGGTTTCCATGGTGACAGGTCTGTGTATAATAAAGAGTCTCCTGGACTTAGGGCTCCAGTGTGTTACTTAGCCGTACAGGAAGCCTGTGTGACAATGTTTCCCGTGACGATATCAGGGGGAATGTGCCATCTCATTATTATCAGTCATCTCACTTTCACAATATTTCTACTGATAATTATTTTCTTTCTTCCCCATCAGATTTATAGCAGCAGAACTTGTATGTGGGCTGCGCTTCCTGCACACGAGGGGAATCGTTCACAGGTAACATATTATTTCTAATGATCACATATAGTAACCCCCTCATAGAGTTACAGTGTAGCTGTTATGTCCTTGTCATTCATTTCTGGGTATCATCATGATATTTGGGGTAAGACTGTTATGACCGCTCCAAGCACCGATCTTATCTCCCCCTTCATCCCACCCCATGGATACTGACTGTATGCAGCTGATCTCCGCAGCGACTGTCATCCTAGTGACCACATCTCATGTTACAGGTCCCTTCGTCGCACTGTGGGCGGGGTGCAGGATGCTGTGCATTTTGCATGCGATGCATCCCACCACTCACTGCAAGCATAACATTATTTATTAACGCCGTATGCTTGAAAAAATCAAAGGACAACTCTCCCGGTAAGGGCTGTCTTTTGCGATAGAAGAAACCCGGGTTTATTACCCTGAAGTCCTTTTGCGTATGCGTTGAGTGACGCACACGCCGCAGCGAGTGTAGGGAGGTATCCCTAGCAGGGGGAGTTCCGAATTCAAGCCCATAGGCTTCTATTGGACAAAGCCATCTAAACATGGCATTACCCACTACATCCAAGCCTCGGAATGTATGCAATTCCGGAGCTTGGTGCATACGTGGTGAGCTGCATTCTGCATTGTTGCATCCAGCACTGTGACACTCTAATGGTTTTTATTATGTCACTCTGGGGACCTTTCTCCACAATAATCCAAGTTCTACAGCTGGTAGTTCTCTGACAAACAGAACTTACACTCACTCTCCTCACAGGGACATGAAACCAGACAACATTCTCCTGGATGCAGCCGGCCATGTGAAGATTGCCGATTTCGGCCTGGCAGTGAAGAATATCCACGGCCATAAAACGATCAGCGAGTGTGTGGGGACCCCAGGTTACATGGCCCCAGAGGTAAGTAACACAGTCTTCCCCTACAGGCTACTCATGTCGTCATTTCCATATTTATCCCACCATATCCTGGTCCCAGTGACGTCACAAGGGGGTGCAGGGGGTGTGGGCCGCACCCGGGTGTCACCGACCGAGGGGTGACACCAGAGGCGTCTTTAGAGAGGAGGGGGCCCATGTGCTTCCCCCGTCAAAGGCCCCCTCCTCTCACTCCAGCGGCCAGCCACTAACTGACGTGGCTGGCCGGCCACCGTAGAATCAATAGACTCTGGGCACTAGTGTGTGCCTGGAGTCTATTTCACATGCGCAGATCACCGAGGAAATGGTGCGGATGCCATTTTTGTAATGATTTCCTCACAGCGTATACGCAAAACACCAGGAAAATGGCTGCGGTTTTCGCAGCAGCGTGCATGTTAGGACCAGTATGTACAAATAACAGCCTAACTCGGTGTCTCCTGCCAGGATGGACAATGTACTAACTGTTTGTTTCTCCGTGTTGTCACAGATACTTTGTGATTTACCATATAACAGCATGGTGGACATCTTTTCATTTGGGGTCATTTTCTATCAGATGGCCACTGGGTCCTACCCATTTTATGCCGGTGAGGAGACCATTAAGATTGAGTATTCTGTTATGTATGATGCCCCGACGTATCCAAAGAACCTTGATCCAGAGATCCGGAACATCCTTCATAGAGTGAGTATAAACACGCGTATAACTGGGTCCGGAGAACATGGAGTCACAGAGGAAATAAGACCTAGATTATAACTAAGCACACACTAAATCAGGGGTGGGGAACCTTTTTGCTGCCGAGGGCCATTTTGATATATATAACATTATGCGCGGGCCAGGTGCAGGCCACGCCCCCTCCATGTGAAGTCACACGGAGGCGCGGGTCACAATTGCCGGTGATTACAGCAACGAGGAGCTGTAAGGGCAGTGGTGTGACTGTCTGAAGCGTCCTAAGGACGCTCCAGGTGGCACTGCTGCATAGATTATGGCTGCAGGGCGCCATTCTAGGCACACTGATGGCCACATGAGGCTAGCAGAAAAAAGCTACGAGGGGCAGACCAAATGACTCCGCGGGCCTTATATGGCCCCCGGGCCTGAGGTTCCCCATCCCTGCAGTAAATAAGGCTATAAGGGGTATAATTACTAAAGTGCAGGGTTTTAGAAGTGGAGATATTGTCCATAGCCACCAATCAGAATTTAGCTATTATTTTCTATAGGGTGCTAGATAAATGTTAAGTAGGATCTGATTGGTTGCTGTGGGCAACATTTCCACTTCTAAAAACCCGCGCCTTAGTAAATATACCCCTAAGTGTCTACAGTCACAGCATTCCCATCTAGTTATAGCCATACCCCTCAAATGTAACTACAGCAGCAAGGCAGCAATGTGTAATACCACTTTTCCACCAAAAACCCGTCTCCAACCTGAGACACTGAGCACAGCTCGCAGCCAGGTTTTACCCCTTTTACACTGGCAGCTGGACCTGGGTTATTTTCTGGGTCTAGCTGTTCACAACGGACTCGGCTCTTCCGTGACCCAGGTCTTCCAATGTTACAGTGGATGCTTGTAGATGATGTCAACTCCAAGCGTTACTGAAGCCAACCAATTAGCTGGTTTGAAGCATGCCCCTGGTCACCGTGACCCGGGTCACGCTGTTTACACTGCACCAAAACCTGGGTCCTTCAGTGACCAGGGTTGGATTCAGGGGTCACAAGACCTGGGTTATTCTTTCAAGGACCCTTTTACACTGAGCCGTGGCCCGGATACATCCGGCAATAACTTGGGTTATTGTGCCAGTGGAGAAAGGGTATTCGATGGCCGGGTGAGAAGTTTGCTCTGAGAAGATTGCCCATTTACAGGGCAGCTATCATGAAGCTTCAGTTGGAATAGGCTTTGGATAATATTATTACATACCTTCTATTTGTCATTATTAGCTAGGCATAAAGTAAGGCATATAGGAGACCTGGCTGCATTGGCGTCGGATTAGCAGTGGCAGGAAAAGGGTTTTATGTCACTGATCAGATCTTTAGTTATACATATTACTTCCCATATTGTCTCCTCTTTTGGAGGACTCACTTTCTGATAAATACTAGTAAAATACAATATAGAATAATGATACAGTCACGGCCATAACAGGGCAAGAATTCGCACTTTGCCAGCCCTGACCCCCAAACATGTGCTGTCATGACATCATGATGAGGGCGCAGGACAACTGGTACCAGGATAAAGCTAAATGCTGGGAATGTCCTTACTAAGGAAGATCCAGGCGGCTCGGTAGCAGCTCTACGGCTACTGGGTGCTATTCCACAGACAATTAACGTCACAAATATTATTTTACTAGAAGAATAGCATTTATGTTTAATAAGTCTCCAGCAACTGTAGTTGAAAAACAAAGGTAAAGGATTTTATACATGTCGTCCTGAGAATAAAGTGCCATAAGGAATAAGGATGAAATTGGTCTAATGGTGCTTGTCTGCCATTAACAGCCTATACGTTTCTGTTTATCTCTACGATAGCTCCTAAGCAAGTCCCCAAAGAAGAGACAGGTGATGTGCAGCAATCTGAGAGGTCATCCATTTTTCTGCCCAATCAACTGGGAGGAATTGGAGGCTGGAAGAACAACTCCCCCATTTATTTTGCAGCCTGTAAGTATATGAATAAGATGGGAGTTTATGCCATGTGTGCGCTATCATGCAGTCACATTATCCCATAGACTACTGGGTGCAGAGATGGATGTTAATGAGGAGAGATAAGTGACTTTGTAGGAAATTGTCAAACAAAAGCGAATCTTCTGGCAGAATATTCTGTGTCACAGATTTGCGAAGTCCTGGTGATACAATGGCGTTCCTCACGTTATTGGTAAATTCAGATTAGATGAATACCTAGGAGCATATTTATCAATTATCTGTTATCGGCAAAAAGAGATTAACATTCCCTGCGATGTGTTATGAGTGAAGTGCATACACGGGGGGGTGATTCAATGCATTGTGATGTTGAATAGTGCTGGAAGGGAGCTCCTGGAGCTATTCAATTCACAGCAATATTTAACTTTGTTGGGAAGCAGTTAAGTCGGAGAATGCCAGTTTCCACGACTTAACCTGAGTGTTTAGTCGAGAGAACCGTCATTCTCCGACTAAAGTGCCAGCCACGAGGCTGCTAGCGCCGTGCTAAGATGGATAACTGCATTGCGGCTGGCACTTTAGTTGGATATCTCCTCGCACCCTCCTGGGGCTGTTCAGCATTGTGCTGAATAGAATCCCTGAGATGGGGTACAGCACCCGATACCATGCACAAGCTGCCGATTACAGGGAAGCTTGTGCAGCAAAGGGGTCTATTCAGATCCCTTCTGCTTGTTACTTACCTCCGGTGGCTCCGGGCTGTCACAGGCTTCCTCCTCAGGTCCTCTTGTGCTCGCCTGCAGGGGGAAGATTGTGCAGCTACAGCCACGGAGGAGCCGGATCGCACACGGGGTGGGGGTGGAGAGGGGGCCGGCAGGATAAGAATCTAACGGCCGCAGGGGTGGGAGGGGTGAGCCGCTGTGAGGGGATAGCCGGATCAGACACCGGCAAGGGGTGGAAGCGTGCAAGACCACTGTCTGAGCTCACCGTACCGCCTGGGATGGGCAGGGGGTGACATTCAGCAGTGAGGAAATCCTTACGGATACTTTAGCTGCCGGGGAAAAGTATCACTTTTCCGATTAGCTGACTTCCCAGAAAGCGCAGCTTTTAGGAAGTGATACTTTAGTTAGGGAGGCATGAAATATACCTCCAAAATATTTTTTAAACTTGCATCAAGTTTAAAACATAGTTATCACTAGTGATAATTATGTAATGATGGATAGGCCCCTTAGTCTGTTGTGGCCAAATGCAAATTGAGGAGAATATTTTATGGAATGTTTTTGAAAATTCCATAAAACTCTAACGATTGGGCATTCGCTCTTCCACCTCGCCCCTGCTGGCCAACATGAGGAATTGCAGGGCAGTGACAGGCTGCAAGCACACTGTTTTTTCAATGATTCTTAGAGGACTTATATAACCTTTCTTAGTTAGTACTTCAATTGCAAAAAAAAAGACAAAATTTTACTTTATTTGTTTATGCTACTTTCTACAAATTTACTGTAATTTTTTCCTTTCAAAAATATTTATAATGTATAAAGGAAAATGTAATAACCCAAAAATCAGCCAGGTATCTCGTCAATTCGGTTACATATCTCTGTCACGTAATTTTCTCATTTCTGGTAGCAGCTCTGTATTAATATATTGATGTTTTATGTTATCATGCAGCATATAGGATACCATAACATAGAATAGCGGGAAGAGCTTGCACACTATCTAGTTATTATTCTCCGTTATTATGACACATACAGTGACAAATTGCCCAATTAGTTCGGCATTTACCTGTCTATTATGTGACCAATCTGATTCATCTTCTTCGTAGACCCCAGTTACTATCAGGGAAAATGTACCCCTGGATGAGCTGCTGTCACCACCAGAAGCACAGGAGCCACCGATGTCTATAAAGGAGAACCGCCTGTTCCGTGGGTTCTCATTTACAAGTGACAGGTGGAGGACAATGCAGACTTCATAATGCACTGCAGGTAACATCTCACCCAGTACATCACATCAGAGGACACCGGCTCCATCCTCATTCTGCTACCAACTATCTCAGCTGTAACATCTGCTGTGTCCTCCACATGTCATCAGTGTGTCATCTGCTGTGTCCTCCACATCATCAGTGTGTCATCTTCTGTGCCCTCCACATGTTATCAGTGTGTCATCTGCTGTGCCCTCCAGTGTGTCATCTTCTGTGCCCTCCACATGTCATCAGTGTGTCATCTGCTGTGCCCTCCAGTGTGTCATCTGCTGTGCCCTCCACATGTCATCTGCTATCATCTGCTGTGCCCTCCAGTGTGTCATCTGCTGTGTCCTCCACATCATCAGTGTGTCATGTGCTGTGCCCTCCACCTGGCATCAGTGTGTCATCTGCTCTACCCTCCACATCATCAGTGTGTCATCTGATGTGCCCTCCACATCATCAGTGTGTCATCTGCTGTGCCCTCTACATCATCAGTGTGTCATTTCCTGTGCCCTCCACATGTTATCTGCTGTGCCCTCCACATGTCATCTGCTGTGTCCTCCACATGTCATCTGTTGTGTCCTCCACATGTCATCTGCTCTGCCCTCCACATGGCATCTGCTCTGCCCTCCACATGTCAGTAATAACATCTTCTGGATCCTCAAGTCAGCAATATCATCATGTAAAGTGCTGCAGAATGTGTATGAGGTATAACTATTAATAAAATAATATATTTTCCTACCTCTGTGTATGAGAAACCTGATTGACTCACTTATTCCTTTAATGCATATAAGAAAAATCATCCACTCGTCATTACGCTCTATACCATACAGCGTGATTTATACTACACGGAATGCTGTATGTCAGCAAGCATTACCTCCTGCACGCCCCACAGATAGGGCCTGATTCACAGATGTACGCTAATGCTGAACTGAGACGCCGGAGACATTTTTATTACTTACGGGATCGCAGTTGCAGGCAGAGACATGCCCCCGGAAATGGTCACGACACGCCTGCGTTTGATTCGCCATCTCCCTTATTGCCACCCACAAACTGTCCCTGCCTGTCAGTCACTTTGCGAATAGATCCTCACTGCGAGTGACAATGAAAATTGCGCACGTGCAGCGTGACTCAGACACATGCACAGATAACCGATAATCATTAAAACTATGGAAGCAACGGCGTTGCGTCCATCTCTAAATCAGGCCCATGGTCTCATCACCATTCCGCCCTGCTGGCATTTTAGATGGGGCAGCCGGCTCCTCTACAAACTCATGGATCACCAAAGTTACTATTTGTTCCCATGATCTGTAGCCTCTTACAGTATATGCTGAATAATATCTGTAATTTACATTAACATTGTAGAATCATTTGCTGGGCACACAATTCTTATTTGCAGGGGTCAGGGCCAGTGCAAGCAGGCATAGCTTCAGCCTAGCGCCACCCCTCTTCCCTCAGATAGCTACACAAGCCCTTATACAGTGCCCCCAGTAGTGGTCCCCCCTATGCCGTGCCCAGTAGTGGTCCCCCTATTCAGTGCCCCCTATAGTGGTACTTATAAAGTGACCCCAGTAGTGGGCCCCCTATGCTGTGCCCCTTAAACAGTGCCCTCAGTAGTGCCCCTTATACAGTGTCCCCAGTAGTGGCCCCCCTATGCTATGCCCCAAGTAGTGGTTTCCCTATGCAGTACCCCTTATACAGTGCCCCCAGTAGTGCCCCTTATACAGTGCCCTTAGTAGTGCCCCTTATAACGTGCCCTCAGTAGTCCCCCTATGCTGTGCCACCCTATGCAGTGCCCCTTATACAGTGCCCTCAGTAATGCCCCTTATATAGTGCCCCCAGTAGTGCCCCTTATACAGTGCCCCCAGTAGTGGCCCCACCTATGCAGTGACCCAGTAGTGGTCCCCCCTATGGAGAGCCCCCCAGTAGTGGTCTCCCTATGCAGTGCCCCTTATACAGTGCCCCCAGTAGTTGGCAACACCTATGCAGGGTCCCTTATACAGTGCCCCACAGTAGTGGTCCCCCTATGCAATGCCCTGTATACATAAAATAGACACACAGACAGACATTAAACATTATACTTACCTGAATCCCCGCTCCTGTGCCCGCCGCCATCAGCTCCTCTGTTCTCCTGCTCTGCACAATGGGAGAGACATCATGACATCTCACCCTTCACCCACTGTGGGAGCCGGTTGGTGGAGCTCATGAGTGAGCTCCAGCTGGCTCCGGCAGTGGGCGCAGCAGCCAATAAGAGTCTGTCTGACTCTCACCGGCTGCTAAAACAAACACACAACCGGCGGCGGTTTGTTTGTTACTGTGCAGTGTGGACCGCACTACACTTAATGAAACCAGCGGTGCTCTCCAGTGGCCAGCACTCCAGGCAGCTGGCTAATGGCAGCGCCAGCCCTGGTTGGGGTCCCCCACTCCCCACCCTCTCCAGTGCCCCATACCACCTGCACCCTCTGGTTCTACCACCATTACCATGTAATTTATGTGTGTATTGAGTAGTGAAGTGCTCCGGACCATTTTTGCTGGATTTGGATTTGGCTCTGATTCATCATCTGGTTTTGGATTTGCCAAACCTGCTGTGACTGGCTTTGGATTTGGATTTTTTACAAAAATTTACAAAAAAAGCTAATTCATTAATTTCCTGTCATTTACAGTCAATTTAGACCACCTCACAGCTTATAAGGTGTCCATAACTTTATTGCAATTAAAGACACTATAACAACTTACAACTAACTTATTCTAAAATAAAGACACCTTCCCGCCAACACCAGGTTCAAAGAACCGCAGCCTGCCACCCAGAACAAAACACTAGCCCGCATCCAAAAAGAAAAACAACACCCAAAAACACACCTACCATAACTCTGACAAATGAGAGGAAAAATTTAACTTGTTCCAAACGCAAACTTGGGTGCCACACCAACAAATCACCAGACCCGGAGGCAAAACAAGAAATAGCCCTATTAAACTTCCGGCGAGCCGTATCCAAGGCCAAAAGGTCTCTAGAAACCATTCATACATGGTCAGGGACAACATCCGACCACACCAAGCACACCTCATGCCACCATGACCATAGGGTGGCCAAGCCAGCCTGCATACACAAGATCAGCTAAATACTCCCGACTGTCCAATACCATTGCCTCCAAGGTGAATCGCCAACCATGACATGCCCCCACAGCGCTTCTCATGATAAAACAGAAAGTACAAAGAGCCGACCAATGCATAACTCGGACACCAAGACCACCGAACCTGACGGCCACCTAACAGGGCCGTCCATCTTGCCATCCCATGCTCCAATAAATAAATGAATGGCCCACAATCCACACTTGCTCAGAAGACACGGGCAAAGTTGTAAAAGAACAAACAGAACTAAAACGCTACAGTGATAGAACTTATATAAGAAAAAGGATAGAGTGGTAACCAGTGGCGTAACTATAAATTTTGCTCCCACCTGCCAAAAAAATTCTGGCGCCCCCTCCCCTCAAAAAAAAAAAAGAAGACAACGTATAAAGATTACATATCTGTTATGGTTAAGAACTAAGTACATTTAAAAACTTTGCAAGCCCCATACATTATGATGCTGCTGGTGGGAATAGCAGTGGGAGGCAGGGGGCAGGTTGGGAGTACCAGTGGGAGGCAGGGGGCAGGATGGGAATAGCAGTGGGAGGCAGGGGCAGGATGGGAATAGCAGTGGGAGGCAGGGGGCAGGATGGGAATAGCAGTGGGAAGCATTGGAGTGGAAGGACTTGCTGGGAAGGTCACACACAGTATGCAGAAGGAAAATCTATGGGGGTCACCTCATCTCTGCTGTTCCCAGATCCCAGCCGCTATCTCTACATCCATGAACAGTGCTGAATGCAGCAGCCGCCCTCACACAGAACAGCCAGTGTGACCGGAAAGCAGCACCTGGTGTTTCCTGCTTCTCCCATCCACACCGCAGCATGCCAGCTACTACCCCTCTCCTGAGTCTCCTCCCCCTCTGCTCCTTGCGTGGCTCAGCAGACCTCCAGGGAGCAGCTCTAGAGTACAGTGCGACCCATTACATAGGTGGGTAGGCAGACAGTGGAGGCTGAGGGAGGGGGACACTGCTTAGGACAGCTATCGGGTTGTGCTCCACAGGCGAACGCAAATCCCCGGAGCGCACTGGCTGACGTAAGAATCAGCCTGTCATTATGCCATGTAGAATGTACATTGCACTAGTGTAGGAACAGGCCCTGTGCAGGGCCGGTGCTAGGGTTTTTGGTGCCCCCCTGCAATCTATAAATTTGCGCCCTATCACCCATGTTCTATAAAGGTACAGCGCACCCTGAAGAACTGTGGTGTCACAAGTAAGGAGCTTGACGGCGCATTCGGACCCCCGATTTAAATTACGCCACACGCAGCACAATCTTATTCACATTACTCCACATAGTGCCCGACTCACATTACACCATATAGTAGTGTCCCTTATTCATGTTACGCTACACAGTAGTGCCCCTTATACACATGCCACAGTAGTAGTGCCCGTTATTCATGTTATGCTACACAGTAGTACCCCTTATACACATGCCACAGTAGTAGTGCCCCTTTATTCATGTTACACTACACAGTAGTGCCCCTTATACACATACCACAGTAGTAGTGCCCCTTATACACATGCCACAGTAGTAGTGCCCCTTATTCATGTAACGCTACACAGTAGTGCCCCTTATTCACATGCCACAGTAGTACTGTCCCTTATTCATGTTACGCTACACAGTAGTACCCCTTATACACATGCCACAGTAGTAGTGCCCCTTTATTCATGTTACACTACACAGTAGTGCCCCTTATACACATGCCACAGTAGTAGTGCCCCTTATACACATGCCACAGTAGTAGTGCCCCTTATATACATACCACAGTAGTAGTGCCCCTTATACACATGCCACAGTAGTAGTGCCCCTTATTCATGTTACGCTACACAGTAGTGCCCCTTATTCACATGCCACAGTAGTAGTGCCCCTTATTCATGTTACGCTATACAGTAGTGCCCGTTATACACATGCCACAGTAGTAGTGCCCCTTATACACATGCCACAGTGTACTTCCACCGCATTGGAGCCTTTTCCTACCATTTACATGTTTGTTGCACATGGTGGCTAGATTACCAAATAAATATACTTTGAATAAATGTTTCAAAGCAATACAGGAGGACAATTCAGTAACATTGGTAATAAAATGTGAGAGCAGGATGTTTAGTTGTCAATCTAGCAGAGTTTTACTGGGGCTCATAGACCTTCACTTACACCCCTAGGAAGCTACTTCCATTATCAGTAAAATAGGTTACAAATCGGTAATGGGGGATAGTCTCCATTTGGATCTTCTATAAGAACTTGACCTCCACCTACTCTGCGCCTGGTGGGATGGCTGCGACCTACAGTAACACAAACTACCAGGAACATTTGTATCAGTAACACATACAAAAAATAACATAATGACAGCTGCATTATTATTCCATTTACCAACATGGCAGAAACCATTTAGCATTTTCTAGAAAATAAAGTAGAATATTTGAATTAACATACCATCAGATAATACAGGAAACATCCCAGTGACCACCATATAATGCAGAGAGCGTCGCAGTGACCGCCAGATAATGCAGAGCATCGTAGTAACTGCCATATAATGCAGAGAACGTCGTAGTAACCGCCAGATAATGTAGAGAGTCGTAGTAACCGCCATATAATGCAGAGTCGTAGTAACCGCCATATAATGCAGAGAGAGTCATAGTAACCGCCAGATAATGCAGAGTCGTAGTAACCACCAGATAATGCAGAGAGTCATAGTAACCGCCATATAATGCAGAGAGCGTCGTAGTAACCGCCAGATAATGCAGAGAGCTTCAGAGTGACTGCCAGATAATGCAGAGAGCATCGTAATAACCGCCAGATAATGGAGAGTCGTAGTAACCACCAAATAATGCAGAGAGCATCATAGTAACCGCCAGATGATGCAGAGAGTCGCAGTGAATGCCAGATAATGCAGAGAGAGTCGTAGTAACCTCCAGATATTGCAGAGAGAGTTGCAGTGAATGCCAGTTAATGCAGAGAGCGTCATAGTAACCACCAGATGATGCAGAGAGAGTCGCAGTGAATGCCAGATAATGTAGAGAGAGTCGTAGTAACCGACAGATAATGCAGAGAGAGTTGCAGTGAATGCCAGATAATGCAGAGTCGCAGTGAATGCCAGATAATGCAGAGAGTTGCAGTGAATGCCAGATAATGCAGAGAGTCGCTGTAAATGCCAGATAATGCAGAGAGAGTCCTAGTAACCACCAGATAATGCAGAGAGAGTCCTAGTAACCGCCAGATAATGCAGAGAGAATCGTAGGGAATGCCAGATAATGCAGAGACCATGATTGACCCACATATTACAGTTAATATGACTACACCCTTACACACGCAGAAACACAATAATTATACCCACGCACATACATTAATACACTATCCCCAGCATAGACACTATTATCTCCCCAAGTAAAAAACAGATACATCCTTCCCCATTGAATAAGTATACCATCCCCCTAGGTCTGATGGGCAATGTCGCTGACGAAGCGCAGGAGCATGCTTCGTCAGTGACATAGCGGGTACACACTGGCCGATGTGCCCGATATGTACATATCTTCTAGCGTGTACTAGGCATTAAGTTTAGGGAGGGAGAGGTTAGGTTTAGTCACTACGGGGAGGGTAGGGTTAGGGACTAGGGGGGAGGTTTAGGCATATAGGAGGAGGGTTAGGCACTAAGGGGGGAGGGTTATGGTTAGGCACTATGGGGGAGGGCTAGGCATAGAGAGGGAGAGTCAGGCACTATGGGGGAGGGTTAGGGTGCAGGGAGGGGGAGGTGAGATTTAGGCACTGGGGAGGAATGGTTAGGGGTAGGGAGAGGGAGGGTTTGGATACCGATTGGCAGGTGTAGGTATCCTATCCCTGTCGGGATGCTGGCGTCATGATTTTGACTGCCAGAATCCTGAGAGCTGGCATCCCTTACCCATCCCAAAGGAAATGCTAGGTTAGGTAAGCAAGACATAGTAACGGGGAAAGGGAATGAAAATAGAACTCCGCACAGACCAGGCAGTAAGGACAATGCAAATAAGCCATGAATTTTATAAAAAAACATAACTGACAATATTTATTCTCCAGGAGCAATTAAAGAGATTTAGTTTAGATAACTTGGTAAAACAATGCACCACTAAATAGGGCGACCCTGTGACTGAAATTACACAGCCATCCGAGAGATAAAGCATAGGGAGAACACAGCCCCTGCGGGCACAGGTATAATGGACACACACACACAATGGCGAGCATTTATTAATGATCGCATTTTGCAATGCGATCAGGGCATCCAGTACCGCCCATGATCGCATTGCAAAATGCGATCATAGCGGCTGAATGTATGTACCGGCTCATGCAGGGAGACGGGCTCCGAAAGGACAGGAGCCCGTCCCTGCGATGTTGCCGGAGTGCATGCGGGGTTGCTGCGTATGCACAGTCCCTCGGACTGCACATGAGCGGCGCACAATGCAGACGGAGGGAACTGGGAGATCCCTCCGCCTGCTGATATGCGGTAAGTGCCTATAGACTACAGCGGCTAACGCTATCTTCAGATGCATGATACATTTGGCAGCATCGCATCCCCCATAGAAACCTATGGGGGAGGCGGCTGCCGACGGCAATGGAGGGATCGCAGCAGGTATCGGAGATAACTGCTGCAGTCCCTCCTTCATACATTCAGGGGATACTTAGTATTTGAGGTAAACCCCCGAAAACAGGCGCACAGAATACAGGTAAGAAGCAACATGGTAGAAGGGGGCGCAGTGCCGGAAGGAGAGCACAGAGTGTCACTGCTATATCTACTCAGTGGTGATTCAGACTCTCACCTGAGCAGGAGCCTGTGGAGCACTCAACCTAGGCCATGGCATGTTGATATTTGAATAATAATATTCAAGTGTAATAATAATATTAATAATATTCAGTCATGGCCAAACATTTTGAGAATGACACAAGTATTGGTTTTCACAAAGTTTGCTGCTTCAGTGTTTTTAGACCTTTTTGCCAAATGTTACTATGGTATACTGAAGTAAAATTACAAGCATTTCATAAGTGTCAAAGGCTTTTATTGACAATTACATTAAGTTTATGCAAAGAGTCAATATTTGCAGTGTTGACCCTTCCTATCAAGACCTCTGCAATTCGCCCTGGCATGCTGTCAATCAACTTCTGGGCCACATACTGACTGATGGCCGCCCATTCTTGCCTAATCAGTGCTTAGTGTTTGTCAGAATTTGTGGGTTTTTGTTTGTCCACCCGCCTCCTGAGGACTGGGATTAATGGGATTAATGTCTGGGGAGTTTCCTGGCCATGGACCCAAAATTCAGATGTTTTTTTTTTCGCCCAAGCGACTTAGTTATCACTTTTATCTTATGGCAAGATGCTCCATCATGCTGGAAAAGTCATTGTTTGTCACCAAACTGTTCTTGGATGGTTGGGAGAAGTTACTCTTGGAGGGTGTTTTGGTACCATTCTTTATTCATGGCTGTGTTCTTAGGCAAAATTGTGAGTGAGCCCACTCCCTTGTCTGAGAAGCAACCCCACACAAGAATGGTCTCAGGATGCTTTACTGTTTGCATGACACAGGACTGATAGTAGCGCTCACCTTTCCTTCTCTGGACATGCGTTGTTCCAGATGCCCGAAACAATCTGAAAGAGGATTCATCAGAGAAAATAACTTTACCCCAGTCCTCAGCAGTCCAATCCCTGTACCTTTTGCAGAATATCACTCCGTCCTTGATGTTTTTCCTGGAGAGAAGTGGCTTTTTTACTACCCTTCTTGACAATAGGCCATCCTCCAAAAGTCTTTGCCTCACTGTGCGTGAAGATACACTCAAACCTTCCTGCTGCCATTCCTGAGCAAGCTCTCCACTAGTGCTGCCCCGATCTCGCAGCTGAATCAACTTTAGGAGATGGGGCTGGCGCTTTCTGGATGTTCTTGGGGGCCCTGAAGCCTTCTTCACAACTATTGAACCTCTCTCCTTGAAGTTCTTGATTATCCGATAAATGGTTGATTTAGGTGCAATCTTACTAGTAGCAATATTCTTGCCTGTGAAGCACTTTTTTGTGCAAAGCAATGATGACTGCACATGTTTCCTTGCAGGTAATCATGGTTAACAGAGGAAGAACAATGATTTCAAGCTCCACCCTCCTTTTAAAGCTTCCAGTCTGTTATTCTAACTCAATCAGCATGACAGAGTGACCTCCAGCCTTGTCCTCGTAAACACTCACCTGTGTTAACTAGAGAATCACTGACATGATGTCAGCTGGTCATTTTGTGACAGGGCTGAAATGCAGTGGAAATTTTGTTTTTGGGATCAAGGACCTCAATCAGACCCACTCGCTAGATGCGTACGCTTGCTAGATGCGTATGCAAATTCAGCTAAGTGACGGCAAGGCAGACGACTGCACAGCAAGACATAAGCACGCCCACTATGTCTTGGCGTGCGATCGTTCTGTGCATGGAGACACCCACCAGCTTGTCTTACGATGCCCACATCATCTCCTGTGTATGTGTATACAACCATCGGTACATCGAGTGCCATCGGGAGCGAATGTTGCGCTTTTGACTGACCATACCCTAGCACAAGTACTGCAAGTGCTTCAGTGTGAAATACAACCAAGTGACGTGTACTATGACGCTGCCTCTTAATTATGCACGCCTCTGAAATGGCGTTAAGATGATCAGGCATGCCTGCATTTGCACCTCCACTCCCCCGTTTCTAGTGGCCAGCCTCTGTCACCACCCACAAACGGCTACTCCTATCACTCACTCAGCTGGGCAGTCTATACATATACTGGACACTCACTGGCTGCCTTCCAGATAGCAAAGAGTATCTACCTATTACTGGCAGAAACATAACCAAATGTGTATCATTAATAATTATTAATGCATAAGTACCAAGGGAGAGTCTACATCACCACTTCCATATGCTGTTATGTGACTGGTTCCCTGGACTTGTATGCCTTTGCAGGGGTGTATTTAGGGTTCCGAGCGCCCATGGCAAAGTAAGGGACTGGTGCCCCCATATTGTAATTCTGGATAGCACACTCTGCAAAAGGAGTGTGGCCTTGTGGGGAAGGAACGTGGTCACACATTAACTCCCCCAATTAAAATTATGCCACACATTAGTGCCCCTTACTTGCATTACACTGCAGCAGTTTGTGAATATGGCGCTGCAAGAGTATGTACGTTATGCCACACAGTCTATTCACGTAGCGCTCCTTATACTTATACACATTATGTCACACTGTAGTAGTGCCCCTTATGACACATTATGCCATGCAGTAATGCTCTTTGCAGATTATGCGCCACACTGTAATGCCTGTTACACATAATACCACACTGTAAAGCCCTTTACACATGCCAGACACCATAATGCCACACACTGTAATTGTAATGCCCTTTACACATAATGCCACCATTTGTAATGCCCTTTACACATAGCCACATACTGTAATTCCCTTTACACATAGCCACATACTGTAATGCCCTTTACACACTTAGCCACATACTGTAATTCCCTTTACACATAGCCACATACTGTAATGCCCTTTACACACTTAGCCACATACTGTAATGCCCTTTACACATAGCCACCATTTGTAATGCCCTTTACACATAGCCACATACTGTAATGCCCTTTACACATAGCCACATAGTGTAATTCCCTTTACACATAGCCACATACTGTAATGCCCTTTACACACTTAGCCACAATTTGCAAAGCTCCTCCCCTCCAGTGACTCACCTCTCTCCCCTCTATTGACTCCCTTCTCCTCCCTCTCACCCCCTCCAGTGACTCTCCTCTCTCCCCTCCAGTGACTCCCTTTTCCTCCCTCTCACCCCCTCCAGTGACTCCCTTCTCCTCCCTCTCACCCCCTCCAGTGACTCACCTACTGCTGTACCTCCAGATTCAGGCCACTCCCCCATGTCCCGGGTCTTCTCTCACCCCCCCTGCGCACTCAGTTGCAAGAATGCGGCGGAGCTGGGGAACAAGATGCAGGTCCACACGGTCAGGCAGATGTAACATGTTCCTGACTGGCCGGGCATTGATTACATTAAAAAACATGGCGGCTCGGAAGTGGAAGCTAATGGGTGGTCCGGTACTATGTGATTCTACCCCTTGGCCATGTGTGCCAAGGCGCCCCTACCTTGGCCGGCTCCCCTGGTGAGTGCCATCCTGGCCAATGGGCAGGGGCGGATTAAGGCCTACATGGGCCTGGAGCTGAAAATGTTCAAGGGCCTATACTGAGAAGGGGAAGAGCTGTGAACGGTGCTGTGTGGCTGTGGTCAGAGTCACCTTGGTGTATACACCCCTAAACTATGACCACAATGTCTCCCTAACTACATAGAAATAGAAAAATTGCATAATTTTGTTTTTTTGGGGGGGACGGGGGACTAGAAAAACTATTTAAATACTTAAAATTTATGGCCAGTTAGGCAACTGGTAATCATTCTGTCATGTTGATGGGCCTATTTTTATTTGGAGGCCTGGAGCTGTAGCTCCATCTGCCCCATTGTAAATCTGGCCCTGCCAATGGGTAGATACGCCCCTGTGCCTTTGCCAGTAGTGTCCCTGCTATGTGGATTGTGTACCCATTAAAGATTCACTTCTGATCTTCCTTAACAACTTTCTCTTACCATAACTAAATGAAAAAACACACCTGGACAAATCATATTGTATATTACAGTTATGGGTTGGGTACGGGATGCTGGCGCTCAGGATCCCGGCGGTCAGAATTCCGATGCCGGCATTCCGACAGGGTTATGATTAGAGGTGTGCGCTGCACCATTTTTGCTGGTTTTGGATCTGTATCACCTTCGTGTTTTGGATCTGGATTTGGTTTTGCTAAACCGCCCCTATGTGTTTTGGTTTTGAATCTGTATTTTTTATTTTAAAGGATAAAAACAGCTAAAATCACATAATTTTGGCCTGTTTTTGTTCCTACAGTAATATTAACCTTAATAATAATAATTTTCAGACATTTTGACCACTTCACAATAATGTTTTCACTATTTTTCACCATTATAGGCCAAAGGCTGCAGCGATGTGGCTGGCTAAAGTAAGCAACAGAGCAGTGGCACAAATGCATGGCAGTTGGACATCTATGAAACATTGCCACACAGCAGTAGCAGACAGGATCGCAGTTTAATAAACTATAATAATGTCAGTCGGCAATGCCCCAAATTGTGCAAAATGTAAAGAAAAGAGGTGCAAGATGGAATTGTCCTTGGGACCTCCGACACACTTTTGTGGGATATTAAAATGGACATGCACAGTTTAACAAACCAAGCACTTTAGCGACTGACACTATTGTGGCTGAAGTCCTTGGTTTCTTTGGGCCCCCACAAAACAATTTTTTGGAAGGACTACCACCAATCATTAAGGAGAAGGTTGATGATGAGGGTGTTGTTGCTGGAGATTGCTCGTGCTGGTCCACCTGCTGGTAGCTGATACTGGACTGCTTGTTATTAATTTACAAATTATTATAATTTTGTTCAATAAATTGCATGAACTTTCTGCAAAGGTAACAGGGAGGAGGTGTCTAGGTGGTTAATGTCCCTACCTCTACTAACTTTGGCTTCACAAATGATACATATGCCTTCACAACTGTTGTCAGGATTTGGGTTAAAATAATTCAACACCAAAGACGTGACTTTTATGGTCTTATGCCTGACAATGTTTTTCTTTTTATCACGAGCAAGAACTGCTGCCACTGGTAGCTGATTTACACAAAATACATCCTCATCATCAACATCCTCATTAGCATCAGATAGGACATTAATATCCCCCTCATCCTCCTTTTGCACTTCCACCACACTATCATCCTCAATTTCTATTATTTCACCATCTAATATTAGCACAGCCGTCATGACATCAGTGATCCTCTGTACAACTGGATGACAGCTGTTATATTTGCTGCCTGTATCAAAGGATTGTTTAACAGTCAATTGTTCTTTTAAACTTCTACTAGTAGTAGTAGTCTTTTTGGTCCCTTTCTGGGATGAAGATCCACCCCCAGCAACAGCAGGCCTAGTGTTCAAGGATTCTTCTGAAGAATCCTGGATAAGGGAGAAGTCACTTAGCCTTATCTTGGATGCAGAACTACCTCCTATCATTATTGAGGATATTGATGATGAAGGTGTTGGCAGTGGAAATTGCTGGTGCTGGGATCTAGCTGAGGGAAGGGAGCTAACTGATGCTGGACTGTCTGTTGGTATTTTTTAGCACCAGTTTCTGATTTTCCCAAAAACGCTCATGAACTTGCTGCAAATGACATAACAGGGAGGAGGTTCCCTACCTCTTCTTACTGGGGCATTGCAAACGCTACAGATAGCTTGACAATTGTCCAGATTTGGGTAGAAATAATTCACACATAAGAAGTGGATTTTTTGTCTTATGCCCAGGAATAACAATAGCCTTATTCTTATCATGGGCAAGAACTGCTTCCACTGGTGCCTCACTTACACAAAGAACATCCTCATCATCAATATCCTCACTAGAGCCTGCATCAGCTACACAAATATCCCCCTCATCCTGTTGCACTTCTACCATAGTGTCCTCAATATCTAGGTCAGCAACTTCTAGACTTGTGCTGCTCATCCTCACATTGGCAGAGGGTACAGAAATTGAGAAAGGAGGCTTCTCTACTAGTTCAGAAAGGTCAGGCTTACACATAGTAGAGTTTCCTCAGGGATTTGTGACATTTCTGTTTCTGAACACACAGTTTGTTCTGCCTTAATGGTTTAAATTTTTTTGACAGCTCTTCTAGAATCGGAATGAAATGGTCTTGCATCCTCATGAGTGGCAAAAGAAGATGCTTCACTGACTTTTTTTTTTCCACTGCATGTGGTGAATGCCATGTTGGCAATTTTTTTTTTTTCTGCACTAAACTTTCCCTTTGTTAGAGGTGTTTTTTTCTTTAGCACTGTAAAATATTGTTTTTTGGATTGTAGATGTCCTAGATGATGAAGCAGTATCGTCATGATGACTGATGGTGACAGCAGCTGCAGAGCTAGTGCTTGGTTGCTGCTCCTGCTGTTCTTTTGATTGATTGTCATGTTCCATATGGACGCTTTCATTTTTTTTTTCAGAAAAAAATTCCTGTGCCCACCGACTGCAACACACTATTAGGGGTATTCAATATGTAGCTAAAACTCAGTTTTTGCGATGTTTTCGCACCGATGACGTCATTTTGGCAGGTTTTGGTTTTACACCGTATTCAATTTCAAAGACTTTTCGCAGGCTCGAAATGTCTTTGAATAAAAATGGGGATAACTTTTCACCACTGAATAGGTGGCGAAAAAAAGTGCAGAATTGAGGTTTAGGGGTGCAGGTTTAAAAACGCCTGCACCCCTGGGAATGACATTTTAAAAATAACTGTCAAAAAAGTTTAAAAAAAAAAATAGGGACACCCCAAAAAATGTATTTAAAAATTGGGGTGAAAAAAAAAGAAGGAAAAAAGTATTTAACTATAGGGAAATAGGTTCAGGGCTATTCTGCAAGTATGCGGCAGGTGTTTTCTAGAATAGATTATTAGCGGCAGGTGCATAGTTGCAGAATTTTTTAAAACTTACTTTAGGGACATAAAAATATGCTAGTACCCATTTTCATGTACCCCAAACTTCATGGGACCACTTAAAAAACGAAAAAAATAACCTAAGTGCTCTTCTGCAACACTTCTTCAATGTCGGGAAAAACACACCTGCTTGGCTATTTAAATCCCCGACTTTCATTTGCAGGTTAAAACGGGGGTACCCATAGTGATCCCCCATGTTTTTACAGTTTTAGGGGGGTCCTACAATTTATTCCAGATAAATTTCGTTTTTTTTCGCAGATCCCACTTCGCAGGTTCCCGTTTTCGTTCCCGTTTTCGCGCCCAATACTTTATCCCAGGAAAATCTCTGATGTGAAGCGAAAAGTCCAGCACGGACTTTTCGCTCCCATATTGAATACCCCTGTATGTGGTAGCCCTTGATCTACTGACCATTACTGAC
The DNA here is from genome assembly GCA_031769625.1 of Taudactylus pleione. Lineage (NCBI taxonomy): Eukaryota > Metazoa > Chordata > Amphibia > Anura > Myobatrachidae > Taudactylus > Taudactylus pleione. Next base: position 6,355,430 of record JAUIMM010000038.1, read on the forward strand.
TGTTATGTCTCACACAGACAGTATCACGGCCTGAATTTTATCATACACAAAATATTTTTTTTTTTATAAAACAAAGAAAGTGCCCACCGACTGCGACACACTGTATAGTGGCCTTTGATCTATTGATGGCTACTGACTGTTATATCTCACACAGATAGTAATACGGCCTGAATTTGATCACAAGCAAAATAGTTTTTATTTGTCGAAGAAGAAAGTGCCCATTGACTGCAACACACTACGCAGTGGCCCTTGACCTACTGACCGCTACTGACTGACATACGTTATTACGGCACCAAATAAAAAATTACTTTTTTAAGCCACACATACAACAATATTATTATTATATTAAATGATATTCCTGCACTATAAAAAAAAAAACAATGATTTGCTAACTGCCTATCCACAAAACTAGCTCGGCCAGTATTATCTAAGGGACTTTAGGTGGGGCACTGCCCATCAAGGACAGTGACTCACGAGATCAGACTCCTGGAAGTTGACTTCACGCCTCATTTTGGGATCCGAAAATGGCACGGGGATCTACCCCTAATCCTAACTCTCTCTCCCTAGTGCCTAACCCTACCCCCTAGTGCCTAACCCTAACCACCCCCCTAACCCCAATACTTACCATCGGGATGCCGGCAGGAGGGATGCCGTCACTGGGATTCTGACTAGTGTCGTGATTCCGGCACCTGCATTCTAAGCGCCAGCATCCCAACAGCCGGGATTTCAACTATGTGTCTCAGTTATAGGGCTAAGCAGAAACGAGTCATGACTTCCCAAACAAGGTGTCTCATGGGTGGATGTGAAATGTCATGGAATTGGCTCCTATCCACTCATGTGATTAATCAGGGTGTAGTACCCATCACCTTTGTGTAACCAACACATACTGTAGTCATGTCTGTTTGCACAACATTAAGGCTAGACACCTACTTCTCTGTACAGAAACTAGATTAATAAGCCGAGCATGAACAGAAATATGTTATTAATGATAAACAAATTAATCAGATAGTTATATAAACGGCATGAAATTAATTTAAAATATACCAATAAATACAATAAATCAAATATATATATATATATATATATATATATATATATAGTTCGGGTTGGTCCACACTCACGTCCTCATAGTTAAATTGCTGGGGTAGCTTACCCAAAAGGAAGTCCAAAAACCACCCATAAAGAACAAAAATATGCAAAAAATGGGGTGCACTCACCAGTCTTCCAATAAAATCCTTTATTTAAATGTTACATAGCAGCAGGTATCATAGTATGTCGACGTTTCGGTCCCAAGTGTGGACCTTTGTCTTGACAAAGGTCCACACTTGGGACCGAAACGTCGACATACTATGATACCTGCTGCTATGTAACATTTAAATAAAGGATTTTATTGGAAGACTGGTGAGTGCACCCCATTTTTTGCATATTTTTATATATATATATATATATATATATATATTTATTTATATAGCGTTCCCGCTATGCTCTTTTAGCGGGGCGCTGCACCCTGCCCTATTTCTAAAGGACAAAAGACACCCTGCTCTCTGGCATGGCACCCACCTGAAACAGCCTGCGGGTGCCACCCCCACTTGCGGGTCGCAGTTCCCTGTGTAGCAGTCGCCGCCGGTGAATGGTGCGCCCGGGCATCCATTCACACCGACGTCCCCTTTATGGGCTCACGCGCACACCTTTGGCACGTGCAGATGTGCCCTTTCTCTAAGTCCAGCTCTGTATCTGTATATATATATATATATATATATATATATAATGGCACACGAATGGCAGCGGCACTCCCAAAAATAAAGAAGAGAAGCTGGGTTATCTGAACCTCAAATTTTACTTAAGTAAAATTTGAGGATCATATAACCCAGCTTCTATTCTTCATTTTTGGGAGTGCCACTGCCATTCGTGTGCCATTATTTGTGATCCTTGCAGAAGGCACCCATGTTCACTTCCAGAGGATGAGTATGAGTACAGAGCCCACTCCAGATAAATTGATCAGCGTTAAGGGTGTCTTCCCAGAGTAATTCATACAATAATCCAAAAGTCCTCCAATAAAGAACCAGGCGGCACTCCAATTCACAGTGTAGAAAAAAAGTTGTATTAAAAACATTACAGTGATTATTTGGGCATCATCGATGTTTCAAAGCCCTTAGACTTTTTCTTCAGGATGTAACACCAAAATATATCAAACAAGGCACCTGTGCATGTTTCCGCAGCCTCCATGCGCACCCGTCCCCAGCTGCTGAACATGGCGATGAGCAATGTCCTATTTGCACAATGTACCCTGTATTTCATGGGCTTCCTATTGAGCTTACTTTCCATGGTGCCCCATCGCTGACTTTCATTGGAGGTGCCACCTGTTCACCAAGGGCATGTGGCTGAGCGGGAACATCATGCTGGAGAGGGAGCACTTCATGGTGGAGGAATGGTGGCCAGAGTCCACCTGCAGGTTCAGTGTAAGGATGGACATCAGAATCCAATGGTTACTAACCACCGATAATTTTGTTCCGATGGTAGTATTTTTACCAATTGATGGTGGCAGTCCGATACTTGCCTCCTTCAAATGGAAATCATTCAATGGTGTTCCGATGGTTGTTTTTCTTTATTTTAATTCCTGATAGCTTGGCCTCATTTGCCTCTTTCCTGGCTAGTGTGTCTGCATCAGGGCATCTTCATGGGTTCTTTGGAGGCAGTCTCTCACTCTCTGTCTGCCTCAGAGGTGAACTTGCTTAGTCTCTGACTCCTTCCCCTATCTAGGCTGCTGCTAAGCAACAGTGGACATTGCTATCGGTGTTTCGCTATCCCTGTCTCAGAGAACCAATCAAAGCTCAGCCCTGCTGCAGCAGTCAGTCACACAGCACAACAGTTTATTCTGTGATTTGCTTCATTCCATGCCTCAGTTTTCGATGCTCTCTTGTTGTTTTAGCACCATGACCACCTCCTATACAGCAACTTGGTGCAAGATTTTTTCAGTGACTTCCTTCACTAAAATCGTCACTGCTCTGCTCCCTTTTGTCACAGATGAACGGTTCATACACCTAAACCTTCCTCAACCATTGCTGTATAGAATAGTGAAAGTCCATCAAGCTCTGTCGAGTGGTTCAAGGGATTAGCCCAAACAAACAGACAGAGCCCTAAACCAGGGACTTTGGGCCTGATTCAGACCCAGTCGCGAGTGCTGAGCGCTCGCAACCGGGTCGTAGTTTGCCCACTGGGCATGTGCACAACGGAGTCAGCTCCGTTGTGCGCATGCGCGAGACCCGGCTAGCGACGGGTGCTCCGTCGCTCCAGGTCTCCCACCAAAGGGAGCGAGCTGTCGATGGTGATTGACAGCTCACCTCATTTTGTAGGCGGGCGGGGGGGGGGGTTGCTGGCCAAACGGAGGCATTCCTGAAGGAATGCCTGCCATTTGGGGGCGGCCCCACTGACATCACCAGTGATGTCAGTGGGAGAGCTTCCGGCTCTATTAGAGCCAGAAACTCTCTGGGGCTTGCGGCCATGAGACCCTACCACAAGGGTCTCGTCGCAAGCCCGATGGTAGCGATGGTCTTGACCATCGCGACCATCATCCTGGCCGCTCACAATAGCTGTGGGTGGTCACCCACAGCTATGCGAGCGGCCAGGAGGTCGAACAAAAACAAAAATGCCCTGATTCAGGAGAGAGAGAAAGAGAGAGAGAATACAATTTCAAATCTGGCTTAAATAGTACTTGCTATTTAAATGTACATACAATTAATTACCACTCACACGGGGCTTTGGAGGCAGGTATATGATCAATATATAGTCAGTATATTATCCACAGTGTTGGGAGGAATTTTAGGAAGATTGTTTGAGTTTGCCAATTCTTACTAAGATTCCCGTGTAGTTACTAAGCAGTGCAATCAATTGTACTTGCAGAAAACAGATTTCTAAATCCAAAAGTTAGCTGTATCAACTAGTATGCCACAACAATAATATAAATGTGCTTAAATAAATCATTCAGCTCCTGACAAGTTTAATTATGGATAACATGATTTCATCAGACGGCAAAACTAGGTCTATGTACTCTTTATCTACACTTGTGTTTGGCTAATTTGAACAGATCCAGACACTCAGGCCAAATAAGATCATTGTGGTACAATAATAATAAAGTAACAGTGCTAGTATATCACTACTAATATATAAAAATGAAACGTATGTTTATTGCCCAATCACGGCCAAACCTTTGAATCCATTGACGTGACAATTCACATAAGAATAGTTTATAGGCTGGGATAGAACATAGGCTATGTGTTTTCCCATACACCCCACTCCACTCACATTAATGTTTTGTAGGCACTAGCTTACCAACTCCAACATGATTGTGCAGTAAGGACCCCCCACGCAGAGCACATAATAGGGAGATCTGTAATGCTGGCAGTCACGCGGGCATTCACAACTGATCCAGAATAGCTCACTTGAAATATAATGCCCATTTCATTCTACTGTACACATACAATTAAAGACATATACATATCAAATATGTTACATTCCAATGACTAATGCCATTCAAAATAAAAAAAACAGTTAGCACAATTAAATTGATACAGTTAGTTTGTATCAGAGAGATACTAAGGTCAAGTAAAAGTATCAGAGAGAAGCTGAAGTAAAAATATATACTAAACAGGTTTTAGGGAATGTGCTGCACAGCAGTATGTAAGTCTGACATTGCTTGCCACAGAACGTTGGTATGGAGTAGCTGCACAATATGGCCCTGATTCAGAGCCGGACGCTCTGACCAGAGCGCTCGCTCTGAATCAGGGCCCACCTCCATAATTATGGAGCGTCCTCCTGGACGCTCGTATAGCTGTGGGTCACCACCCACAGCATATACGAGCGTGCAGGTTGATGGTCGCGATGGTCTTGACCATCGCGACCATCGCCACTTCGAGCCGAAGCCTGCGGTTGAGTTTCTCTCTATCAGAGCCAAAATCACTCCCACTGACATCACTAGTGATGTCAGTGGGGCCGGCTTCTGACGGTAGGCGTTCCCTTGGGAACTCCCCCATCTGGGAGGCACGCCCCCGGCACGCCCACCAAAGGGGGCATGCTGTCAATCAACATCGACAGCACGCCCCCTTTGATCAGACACAACGAGCGAAGGAAAGTCCTTCGCTCGTCGCGTCTCGCGCATGCGCACGACGGAGCTCCCTCCGTCATGCGCATGCGCAGTGCACACCATCGACCCACTTGCGAGCGGACAGCCGCTCGCGAGTGGGTCTGAATCAGGCCCTTGTATGTGAGCGTCATCGGTCACAATGTGTAGGACTCTGCTACAATAACAGTTCTAGTACTTTGAGACGTTTGGTCACGGACTTGCCCGGGCAACAGTGGGTACTACATCTAGTGAAAAATATAAATGATGGCTTAAAGATAATAAAATCAATAATTTATTATTAATAATAATACACTATAATAATTACATTAAAATATGAATATGGAATAAAACAAGTATTACATTAAGTTAGTACTCTGAGGTATATTTATAAGTCCAATGATGAATAACCCATTCATGAAACATTATGCAAAAATGTACACTGCAATTATAGCTAGTTACCACCCAGGGAATTAGTCTTCTCATACATCTCGCCTTAATACGCCATGTGGTGCAAGATGCCTGGAGTAAGTGAGCTGTCAGGTCCTGTGCGACCCTACTAGTGCTGAGCATCTTTTTCACCCAATAATGCGATGTGACTAAGATACACATGGAGAATGCACTGATTAGTTTTATAGGCAACACTTGTATATCTGTTTGCGACTGAGTCTGTATATAAAGCACAACGGAACTTGGAAAAAAGCTGCTGCCACTGCATCGTAGTCCTTCTTATACAGATTCAGGGACTCAGTCGTACACAGATTCAGACTCAGATATACAAATTAGTCAGTGCAGTCTCCTGGTGCATCATAGGTATATCACATTGCACCAAGATGCATTTTCGGGTGCAAATGACGCAAAATAAAATAAGATTCCCAGCACAAGCAGAGTCATAACGGGACCTAGAGTGCCAAGAGGGGCTGTTTGGTGTGACTGCAGCAACAATGTATGAGGACATTCCTGTATATAGAATTAGCCAGATGTGGAAATATAAGTCCATGCAGTCCTTTAGAAACAAATCTTTGCAATCTTTGGCTCAGAACTTTGAGTCTGGCATAAAGGGTCCTTCTGTAAAATGAACTGGTCTGGGTAGAGTGTGGTTCAAATAGGTGGTGCAAGGCAATCACATCACAGCTTCCTCAGTAGTATATGCATACTAGGGATGTGCGCCGGACCATTTTTGCTGGATTTGGCTCTGATTCGTCGTCCAGCTTTGGATTTGGATTTGCCAAACCTGCCATGAATGGCTTTGGATTTGGATTTTTTTTAGAAAAATTGCCCAAAAAAAGCTAAAATCACATAATTTGTTTTTCTTTTTTTTTGTTCCTAGAGTATTATTATCCTCAATACCATTAATTCCAGTCATTTACAGTCAATTTAGACCACCTCACAGCTTACAATATTGTTTTCACCATTATTGGCCAAAGGCTGCAGTGAGCTGGCTGGTTACTAAGCGACAGAGCAGTGGCACAGACACCGCAGTTTAAAGCACATCTATAAAACATTGCCACATAGCAGTGACATAAATTAAAGGTAGTGCAAGATGGAATTGTCCTTGGGCCCTCCCACCCACCCAGTGGACTACGGCCAGCAGAGTCACAGTACTTGTATACACAGTGGGCTACGGCCCAAGGAGTCACAGTGCTTGTATACACATTGCGGTATGGCCAGCAGAGTCACAGTGCTTGTATACACAGTGGGCTACGGCCCAAGGAGTCACAGTGCTTGTATACACATTGCGGTACGGCCAGCAGAGTCACATTACTTGCTTATACAGTGAGTTACAGCCCAAGGAGTCACAGTGCTTGTATACATAGTGGGCTACTGCCTGCAGAGTCACAGTGCTTGTTTACACAGTGGGGTAAGGCATAAAAAGAGTCCTGGACTGCACACCCTGAATATATATAATGGGAGGTGCTACCTGTTGAGACTTTTATTGTAGGCACAGAAACAGACAGATCACAGGTGCACAACTCCAAATTACTGATTATATATATATAAATACATTATGCAATAAAATTTTGCAATAAATAGAGGTTTTTATCATAATCATGGCCAAGGTTATGGGCCTACCCACCATATCCAGGTAACCTCTGTAGGGTAGGTCCCTAACATACTAGGGCATACTTGCCTACTTTTGAAAACTACTTTCAGGCAGAGCCGGATTTAGACCTCATGGGGCCTTTGGCAAGATACCAGTTTGGGGCCCACCACCCTCAAAACAATCCTGTGCATATATTACAGTACGTTTCGCTGGAGCAAGATAAACACATCAAATAATATTCTATACACACATCATCGTGTTTTACACACACTCAGGGACTAGTAAACATAGAAAAAAATCTCCTGGAGACTGGAGTACTTGTGTGTCAACATTTCAGGGCGTCCACCCTTTTATCAAGACCAATGTATAATATAAAAAACATACCTTTAATAGTGTTCACGTCATGCATGTTCTCTTGCTGCCGCGAATCCCGACGGAGACCCGATGACGTCATGTGAGGCGCCGTGTCACCGGCGTCTCCAGGGGGCGTGGCCAGCTAGTGTTTGCCTTCACCATAGTGACAAACATAGTGACAAACAAACAACAATAACATGAGATACTGACAGAGATGTAACGGAGGTACAAAATAACATAGGACAATGGTCATATCGGTCGAGACTCAGATGGATATAAAAAATACTATATAATAAATACATATATAGATCGGCAAATCGCAATGGCCCTCATTCAGACCCACTCGCGAGCGGCTGTCCACTCACAAGTGGGTCGATGGTCTGCACTGCGCATGCGCACGCATGCGCGAGACGCGACGAGCGAAGGACTTTCCTTCGCTCGTAGTGTCTCATCAAAGGGGGCGTGCTGTCGATGTTGACTGACAGCACGCCCCCTTTGGTGGGCGTGCCGGGGGCGTGCCTGCCAGACGGAGGCGTTCCCATGGGAATGCCTACCGTCTGAAGCCGGCCCCACTGACATCACTAGTGATGTCAGTGGGAGTGATTTTGGCTCTGATAGAGCCAAAATCACTCCTGGCCTTGCGGTTGAAAACCTCAACCGCAGGCTGTTGCTCGCAGTTTCGATGGTCGCGATGGTCAAGACCATCGCGACCATCATCCTGCACGCTCGTATATGCTGTGGGTGGTGACCCACAGCTATACGAGCGTCCAGGAGGACGCTCCATATTACTGGAGGTGGGCCCTGATTCAGAGCGAGCGCTCTGGTCAGAGCGTCCGGCTCTGAATCAGGGCCAAAATGTCATATTTAAGAAAAAGACAAAACTGTGTCATAAATAAACAACTGAAACAGAATGGAAAAATCAAGATCTCTAAAGTGCAATAAACTGACACATGACTGTCTGGAAAAAGGTACAATGAACCTCTCTAGAACCAATGTGTATAAGGAAAGCCTGTTCAATGATGTGATATAATAAGATAAACTGAAACATGTAATGAGTATAAGATCTGTCTAGGACTAATTATAAAAAAAACTAGTGAATGAGATGATCTCATTGAGTCCCAGTGGTTTAACGGTCTGTAAACAGTGTATCCACCAGGCTTCCCTTTGTAGCAATATACGATTGCGATCTCCTTTAGGATTAGGAGGAATCCAACCTATCATTTTGTAACCAATGGTAGATAAATTGTGTTTGAATTTATGGAAATGCCTGGCAAAAGGATGTTCTGATAATTTACCCTCCAGTGCAGCTCGGATATTTGACCTATGTAACGCCATTCTTATACTCCCTATGGTTGATATGCACACTATACCTTAACGACTTAACACAACTAAAACTTATCTAAAATTAAACACAAGGACAACAGGAGTTGGATTTAAAATTAAAGGTCAAATTTATTTGACATCAGATTATTAATAATTAATTAATAATTAATTATATTAAATTTGGGTTATCTAATTAGATAATTAGATGTTGCCAATTGAAATTAATTGTGAGCTTAAAGGTAGTATGGTGGCGGACAACAAAGAACGGACACTCCCACAGACACATGCAGACCAAACACATCACTCGTGTTCAACTCTTCCCAAAAAGCACGCCCGGACGAGCTGTGTCATTCCCAAAAGGGACGGGTTTGGCCTATCATTGAACAAGGAGAGCGCACCCATCTAATTTGTATAACTAAAAGCACACTACCGTTCTTTCCGCCAAAGCGAGGCAACTCAAAGCCGCAGCCCGCCACCAAACAAACTAAACCCAACTCCACCATCACCTTAAATAATGCTTCCACAAAACAGAAGCAAAACTGCCCCTGACAAAAAGGTCCCCATCAGACCCAACAAATGCCCATATTAGATCATGAGTGCATGATAAACCAAGGTCCACAACAGACCTAACAAATGCACATATCAGATCATGAGTGCATGATAAACCAAGGTCCCCATCAGACATAACAAATGCACGTATTAGATCATGCGTGCATGATAAACCAAGGTCCCCATCAGACATAACAAATGCACGTATTAGATCATGCGTGCATGATAAACCAAGGTCCCCATCAGACCTAACAAATGCACGTATCAGATCATTAGTGCATGATAAACCAAGGTCCCCATCAGACATAACAAATGCACGTATTAGATCATGAGTGCATGATAAACCAAGGTCCCCATCAGACCTAACAAATGCACATATTAGATCATTAGTGCATGATAAACCAACAAATCCACCATCATGTCCATCCAAGTGCACAATCAACACTTTTAGGCCAACCAAACATTCGCACTGTATACATCAGACGCCCCTTCAATTCACACCACAGCATTCCTCTATCCATCCACAGACAAGGCAACATAAAACAGCAATAACGATGTTAGTGACAAACACAAGCATGCTAACCATGCTGGAGGTAAAAACAAAACCTACTAGGATCTTTTCTACTTATCTGGGGAACTATTTGTTGCCTCCGTAGGTAAAATAAAAATCCCTCCAAACCCCTGAAAGCGAGTAGTCTAAACCCCTGGTTAGCATGCCGAAGAAGCGCTAGCAAGCACCCTGCCCGCGATGCATCCTGCGCAACATAGAATCCTCGCCGCACAATACATCCCGCTAAAGCAGCGCAGCTGCCGAAACACGAAACGCGCCATGAAACGCCATTGCAAACGCCAATTTGAGCAAATGAAATTCAATTTGGTCCACCCAGATAACGTTACCCATTTTAGCAATGCAACCAATCTATTCAGCAAACCACCGCGCCATCAATCTGGTCAGTAGAGGTCATAGCCACAGCAACGCCTGCAGAGGAGGGAAAAGGGGGAACAGGCACAAAATTCATAGCCACATTCGCAGAAGGAGGGAACAAGGGGGCAGCACCATGACTTAAAACCCCCTGCAAACTGAAAACATGCAAAATCTGACCCGTCGGGGAGGGGGGACAAAGTGTTCTGCAAGTGTGTAGATGAATGCGCCGACGCTGGGGAGGTGGACGTGAACTGCGCTGCCAACAAATTACATTTTTTATTCGCCTGCTGACTGGCTGTGATGGAATAGTTATGCCTCATGTTCTGCTGCTTATACTCCTGCTAATAAAAATGGGGTTTGATTTGTAAAATTGTATTTTTATGACCTTGACATAGATTTTTATACATATGCTTTTAATGCTTTTGTGTTATCAGAGCCGTATCCGTGCTTTACAGATATATCGTGGCAAGAGGTCCTATGAATTATTCCATCTGTGTATTTTGAGTAAATTAATAGTTCTTACTTGCGAAATGTGCAATAAATTATATTACCCAAACCAACAGCCATTTACAAGCGCCCCTAATTTCTATGGCTGTGAGGTAATGCAACCTGTTGCACTACAGGTGCAGAATCACCTAGCAAAAGCAGCCGGGGAAGAAACACGTGAATTGCTTAAGCGCACTCCCCGTACATGTTGTGCTAATGGCAGGGCGTAGGTGTGACCCAGCGTTAAGTGACCCCCACCAGTGGCAAATGAAGGATTTCTAGAGAGGGGAGGGTTCCAAATGCTTGATTTTAGTGAGTGTGGCCAATCACTGAAGAAATAATTATATACAGGGCCAACGATCACTGTAACCCATTATATGTGTCATACATAGTGTATTGTGTGTCATAATTCCAGTATATATAGGACCAGCGATCACAGTAAGTCATTAGATGCGGCAGTAGGACCATCCTGCCTGAGCTAAATGTTTTTATTTCATATATGAGCACTATTCCAGGGCATTGGAGCAGGTCCGGGGTTCTGGGGGAACAGCATAAGGAACTAGCACTGCCCTGGACATATATGGACATAATGGCTCTATAGCAGCACATCCCCACAGTGCATGTTTTCAGATCTCCCAGTTGGTGCACAGGTCACCCATCACTTGCTGACACAAGTCAAAAGGTGGTGCTAGCTAATCCGTGACACTGATAACCTGCAGTACGCAAACTATCATTACTATAATCTACTGTAGTGGGCATATCTCGCTATACAGCAGCCACGTGCTGCACCTGACCTACAGGTCCAGCCTGGCCTGCATGGTGCCCAGCAGGGACCGTCAAAGCCGCTCTACCCCTCTCCCAGGCCTAATGCCCCTGAGCATCTGACTGCACGCGCTAACAGCAGCTTTATCAAAAATATTACCTGTCTTTTTGATAAAGCCGCTGTTAGCGGTGAAACGTGTTAAAGGGAATACGATTGCTTTACTTGTGCACCCCCACATCTTTGGAGCTGTCGCTTGCTGTCCCGTGGAGCCACATCACTGGCCCTGCTATTTTGAACTGCCGGATAGCTGACACCCCTGATGCGACTCACCCGTTTCGCATGGTGTAGGATTGCCTTTTTACTACACAGCATATTCCGGCTGTGAGGACACGGCTCACACTGGTGCGGCACGGACACATCCACAGGAGAGGACGGGTCCTAGCACTGACCGCAAGGTCATTCTACAGCTGGTGGGAACAGCGATTTTACTGTGCTGCCGGAGGATATATCTATTGCGGCAGTGAACAAACCTGTCCACCTGAGAAAACATTGTGGGTATGTGCAATATATGTGGACATTTCATCAGCTAACTATAGCCACCATTTGTCCTGATTTATCCATCTAGCAGAGCCACCATCGTTTCATCTATAGTGTGGCCTATTAACATTATGGACATACATTACGGTTCTACAAGTGACCTTATTTTCATGTAGGAGGGACTATTTAGTCATTTTATCTACTACCTATTTGTTATTTTTTATTATTGTATCCAGTGGTATTGTGATATTATGTATTTATGTTAGTAGTTTCTATGCTAATTCAGACATTTATCTTTTAGTATTAGCATACTATTGTGTATCATTGTATATTAAAAAGTGATTCATTACACTTTTCTGATTCAATGTGTGTTTGTGCAGCGCTTTCAACCTAAAATCTCTTTTTTTAGTCTTAATGTTGGGAAGATTGGCAATTATTCCCAGGTGGCAAGGAGCAGCATATATCACTTGTATAGGTTTACCTGATCAGTGACTGTTTGGCGCCTGATATATTGTATCCAGATAAGAAAAATGTCATCTATGTAACGGCAGTACCATTTGTTGGATTAAGTGCACTGCATGATATTAGGCATGCAGTGACTACTATGTCTCTCTGAATATAGATATATGGATTGATTAGTATAAGAGGCATTTTAGAGTAAGTACCCTTTCCTTAATGACCTAATTTATTTTGTAGTAAAAAGACCTTTTTGAGTCATGTTATTTTTACCAATATATTTGATAGAGGTGACTATCAGATAATATATTTTTTAAGACATTTATTCTTAGAAGTTTTCATTATTATATATATATATATTATATACATTTTCTGCCTATTTAATTTTTTGTGTATAATGTTTTATATGATGATATGAGTCTGGTACATCCTTTGAAAAAAGATGTGCTTTAAATGGATATATTGCGGTATGGTTGTGTTTTCTTTTATTTTATATTTTAACTGTATCTGATTGATTATTCGCTTACTTGTATAAAAGAGATGTAACAAGAGTTGGCCACACCTCCTGATGGAGTCAATCTATGACGAAACGCCTTGGGCGTGGCCAGTGATGTGGACGTGTGCTGGCGTCACCCGTGGTGTTTCGGAGCAGGCTTTGATCGGGCTGTGGCATACTTCCATACACAGTGGAGATTCACTCATGCACAGCTAAGATCATCATTTTTAACTTCAATGTATGTGAACATATACTGTTCAGTAAAGTGTCTTGTTATTTATTACTTACGAGTGTGCTCTCCCTTCATTTACATATCCTTGGAATTTTCTGCTCCGTGGCTGGAGATTGGGATGCAGCTGCACTTCATTTGAATAAGAACTGATCTAATCTGGACACACCTATTAAGAGACTATTGCACATATTGGATTCTTGCTAATATATATATATATATATATATATATATATATACCCACACAAGGTATCTGTGGTCCAGCACTCACACCTTATATCTTGTAATTTGCTGGGGTGCTTCTTTAGAGTTTCCACTGAACTGTGGGTAACCCAACGATAAAGGATATCACATCTACTATACTGGCGAGTGCCTTTATCTCTACGTATAGTAGATGTGATATCCTTTATATTTACACACACATATATATATATATATATATATACATATTACATACATAGGAAAACTTCTTTTCATCAACAGAAAAAACCAGCACACCAAATATTCCCCAAAAATTTTTTTTAGAGTAGAAATTCTCAGCAGCATAAAGAGATACGATCACATGTTGAAGCAATGGTGATGTACATAGCAGCAGTAAAAGAGGGGAAATAGGGAGAAATTACTTCTGCAACGGGAATCTAAATGGATATATGAGTTCACATCCATGTCACCAAATGGTTTGAATGAAGAATTGAATCTGTCCTGTTTTCTTTAGATTAATGGTATCTCTCTCTTCAAGTATTTTTCTGTTTTATCTCATCTATGATATTTTGTAATTGTTGTGTTTTTGTGTGATGGGTATTTATGATTGTATATGTAACACCTGTAAGTGAGTCCACACATTAATTGCTCTACACCTGGCTATTTTTTCACCTAGACGCTAGATGAGCGTCTTGGTTACTATAGTAACAAGCTCTATAGTGTTGGTATTGGGTAAGCACTACACGCTGATTTAACCTAAAGTGGAACGCAAGGATGAGTTCCGGGTTGTGTACATGGACCGCATACGTCATTTCCGGCACCTCGGGTTGCCATTTAGACGGAAGCCGGATTACCATTCTATGAGCCGGGGGTTGATATGCGCCAGGTGAGTAATGGTGTGGACTCTCTACACAGGTGTAATTATTATAGTGGTGCACAATTATTGTCGGGTTTGCTGCAGTGTTATCACTCTGTGCCCCGTGATGAAGGTGTGAGGAAGCACCGAAACAGCTGTCGGGCTGTGACACGCTGGCTCCTAAAGGACAACAGCACGCTTGTTCCATGGCGGTGACTATCCATGCTTATACTGCAGCTGCCCTTATTTTGATGTTGGAACCTCGCTGTTTGTTTCAAATGCTTGAATAGCTTAAAGGATCCTATTGATTGTATACTGCTGCTATGTACATCACCATTGCTTCAACATGTGATCGTACCTCTTTATGCTGCTGAGAATTACTACACTACAAAAAATTTTTTGGGAATATTTGGTGTGCTGGTTTTTTTCTGTTGATGCAGAGAAGTTTTCCTATATTTATTGAACCGTGCACCCGATTTTTTGACGATAGGAGTGTGCGCATTTGTTCATATATACATACATATATGTTTAACTTGCTCCATTGACATTACTGTAATATATGCAATTCTTACAGTAGGTGTAATCAAATACACACTGGAAACACTAATTTATAAACATGTGAGCAAGTCAAAACATCAAATATGACACAAATTAATACTACTAATGGTGCATACACACAGGATGATCGTCAGCGATAATGATATCGCTGAACAATTTCCCTGCACCTTCCCGGTGTGCTGGATGATCGCTATCGATCATCCAGCACACCACCACCCCATCAACGAAAGGCCAGCGACCCGCGGGTCCCTACAGTAACCCGGTCGATATCGACCAGGTTGGACATGCTGCGCGGGCGATGGTCATTATCGTCCATATGTGCCCGCGCATCGCAGGTTGATGGTGGGTTGGTAGGCACCAAAAAATGCACGATATGAACAATAACAATATGATCGTTATCATTCATATCGTGCAGTTTTATCGTACAGTGTGTACGCATCTTTACGCACACACAAATACACAAGCAGTTGTACAATGGAAATTTTAAGTGAATGGCCAAGGCCCTCCTTTTGCTAGCCTGCAATGTAGAGTGGGAGAAATGGAGGATAAGAGGGAGGACAAACAGAGGGAGACGGGAGGAATGTGGAACAGAGATGGGAGGAATTCGACGACAAACAGGAGGAATGGGGGACAAACAGAGGGAGACGGAAGGAAAGGGGGACAAACAGAGGGAGACAGGAGGAGAGTGAGACAAACAGAGGTAGTTTGGAGTAAAGGAGGACAAACAGAGGTAGACGGGAGGAATGAGGGACAAACAGAGGGAGACGGGAGGAAAGGGGGACAAACAGAGGGAGACGGGAGGAAAAGGAGACAAACAGAGGTAGACATGAGTAACGGGGCATAAACAGAGATAGACGGGAGTAACAGGGACAAACAGAGGTAGATGGGAGTAAAGTAGGACAAACAGAGGTAGATGGGAGGAATGGAAGACAAACAGAGGGAGAAGGGAGGAAAGAACAAGAACATTATATAAATAGACAGTGTGTACTGTATATATACAGTATATATAAATATTAGGGGTGTGCACCGGCCACTTTTCGTGTTTTGTGTTTTGGTTTTGGATCTGGATCTTTCTTCGTGTTTTGGATCTGGATTGGTTTTGCCAAAACCACCCTTCCGTGTTTTGGGTTCTGGGTTTTGTGTTTTGGATATTTAATTTTTTGAAAAAAAGTATAAAAACAGCTAAAATCACAGAATTTGTGGGTTTTTCTGCTCCTATGCTATTATTAACCTCAATAACCTTAATTTCCACTAATTTCCAGTCTATTCTGAACATCTCACACCTCACAATAGTGTTTTTATGTCCAAAAGGTTGCACCGAGGTAGCTGGATGACTATGCTAAGAGATACGAGTGGGCGGCACAAACACGTGGCCCATCTAGGAGTGACACTGCAGTGGCAGACAGGATGGCAGTTTGAAAAACTAGGCCCCAAACAGTACATAATGCAAAGAAAAAAAAGAGGTGCAAGATGGAATTGTCCTTGGGCCCTCCCACACACCCTTATGTTGTATAAACAGGACATGCACACTTTAACAAACCAATCATTTCAGCGCCAGGGTCTGCCACACGACTGTGGCTGAAATGATTGGTTCGTATGGGCCCCCAAAAAACAAGCTGGCAATTAATCTGTCCCTGCACAAACTGGCTCTACGGAGGCAAGATGTCGTCCTCATCCTCCTCATCCACTGATTCCTCACCCTCTTCAGTGTTGTGTACATCCTCATCCTCACAGACTATTAACTCGTCCCCGCTGGAATCCACCACCACAGGTCCCTCTGTACGTTCTGGAGGCTGGTCTCCCTGGAAGAGTTGGTAATTCATTTTTATGAACATCATCTTCTCCACATTTTGTGGAAGCAACCTCCTATGCCTTTCGCTGACAAGGTTCCCGGCTGCACTAAACACTCTTTCGGAGTACACACTGGAGGGGGGGCAACTCAGGTAAAATAGAGCAAGTTTGTACAGGGGCCTCCAAATTACCTCTTTTTCCTGCCAGTACAGGTACGAACTGTCTGACATGCCTACTTGGATGCTGTCACCGATGTAATCCTCCACCATTCTGTCAATGGTGACAGTATCATATGCAGTGACAGTAGACATGTCCGAAATTGTTGCCAGGTCCTTCAGTCTGGACCAGATGTCCAAACTTGGTCCTGCCTGCCCTGCATCACCGCAAGCGGGTTGCTTAGGATACCTAAGTTTTTTCCTGGCAGCCCCAGTTGCGGGAGAAAATGAAGAAGGAGCTGTTGACGTGTCACGTTCCGCTTCAGCTGACAGTGTTTTCACCAGCAGGTCTTTGCACCTCTGCAGGCTTGTGTCGGCCAGAAAGAGAGACACCACATAGGCCTTAAACCTAGGATCGAGCACGGTGGCCAAAATGTAGTGGTCTGATTTCAACAGATTGACCACCCTGGAATCCTGGCAAAGTGAATGAAGGGCTTCATCCACAAGTCCCACATGCCGAGCGGAATCGCTCCGTCTTAGCTCCTCCTTCACTTTCTCCAGCTGCTTCTGCAAAAGCCTGATGAGGGGAATGATCTGACTCAAACTGGCAGTGTCTGAACTGACTTCAAGTGTGGCAAGATCGAAGGGCTGGAGAACCTTGCACAACACGGAAATCCTTCTCCACTGCGCTTGAGTCAGGTGCATACCCCCTCCTTTGCCTATGTCATAGGTGGATGTATAGGCTTGAATGGCCTTTTACTGCTCCTCCATCCTCTGAAGCATATAGAGGGTTGAGTTCCACCCGTCACAACCTCTAGCTTCAGGTGATGGCGGGGCAGGTTCAAGAGTGTTTGCTGGCGCTCCAGTCTTCGGCACACAGTCGCTGAATGGCAAAAGTGGGAAGAAATTTTTCGGTCCACCCAAAGCGTCTCCTGCACGCCCCTGTCGCTTTTCAGAAAATTCTGCACCACCAAGTTTATTGTGTGAGCAAAACATGGGACGTGCTGGAATTTGCCCAGATGTAATGCCCGCACAATGTTGGTGGCGTTGTCTGATATCACAAATCCCCAGAAGAGTCTAAGTGGGGTAAGCCACTGGGCGATGATTTCCCTCAGTTTCTCTAAGAGGTTGTCGGCGGTGTGCCTCTGACTGAAACCGGTGATACACAGCGTAGCCTGCCTTGAAACGAGCTGGCGTTTCTGAGATGCTGCTACTGGTGACGCTGCTGTTGTTGCTGCGTAAGGTGATACATCTACCCAGTGGGCTGTCACAGTCATATAGTCCTTAGTCTGCCCTGTTCCACTTGTCCACATGTCCGTGGTTAAGTGGACATTGGGTACAACCGCATTTTTCAGGACACTGAGGACACTTTTTCTGACATTTCTGTACAGTCTCGGTATCGCCTGCCTAGTGAAGTGGAATCTAGATGGGATTTGGAACCCGGGACACACTACCTCCATCAATTGTCTAAATCCCACTGTACTAATGGCGGATACCCAACGCACATCTAACACCAACATAGCAGTCAAGGCCTCAGTTATACATTTTGCTTCAGGATGACTGCTGTCGTACTTCATCCTCCTCGCTAAGGACTGTTGGAGGGTCAATTGTTTAATAAAAGTAGTGGTGTTCCTACTTCCTCTCTGGGATGATGAACGACTCCCAGCAGCAGCAACAGCAGCAGCGGCAGCAGGAGGCATAGCAATGCAGGATCCTCCAGAGGAATCCCGGATAGGAGAGTCAGTCATGCCAGTGACATGGCCTGCAGGACTACTTCCGATCCTGACTAAGGAGGAAATTGATGAGGAGGGAGTTGACGGTGTGGTATGCAGGCGCTTGGATACAACAGGACAACGGGGTTTAGGTGTCCCTGGACTGCTTACGGTCTTAGCCAAAGTTTCTGAACTTGACAGTAACTTTTTATGAACGCGCTGCAGGTGCCGTATAAGGGAGGATGTTCCTAGGTGGTTAACGTCCCTACCCCTACTTATTTCACCTTTACATATGGTACATATGGCAAGGCAGTTGTTGTCCGGATTTGGATAGAAATATTGCCAGACCAAAGAGGTGGAATGTTTGATCTTCTGCTCAGGCATGACCGTGATGGGCTTTTTCATCCCATGGACAACAACTGTCTCCCCCGGAGCCTGATTTAAACAAACCACATCACCATCAGAATCCTCCTCAGTGCCAACTTCATCCTCAGTGCCAGCTACACCAGTATCCTCATCCTGTTGTACTTCAACAGTGACATCTTCAATTTGCATATCAGCAAGTGGACTATGGGTGCTCCTTTCAGCACTTGCAGGGGGCGTGCAAATGGTGGAAAGAGCCACCTCTTCCCGTCCAGTGCTGGGAAGGTCAGGCATTGCAACCGCCACCACACTTGGACTCTCCTTGGGGATTTGTGATATCTTCTTAGAACGCACAGTTCTTCGCTCTGCTTTTGCCAGCTTAACTCGTTTGATTTTTTTAGCGGGAGGAGGGCTTCCATCGTCATGTGAAGCTGAACCACTAGTCATGAACATAGGGAAAGACCTTAGCCGTTCCTTGCCACTCCGTGTCGTAAATAGCATATTGGCAAGTTTACGTTTCTCTTCAGATGATTTAAATGTTTTTTTCAAGGTCATTTTCCTGAACTTTGTCATTTGGAAATTGTATGTGCCCTCTACTATGACATTGGGCATCAGCCTTGGCAGATGACGTTGATGGCATGTTATCGTCTATGTCATGACTAGTGGCAGCAGCTTCAGCACTAGGAGGAAGTGGTTCTTGATCTTTCCCTATTTTACTTTTATCTGAGAAAGTTTGGTCCTCCATTTATGTTATATTGATATATACGTGCGGCTAAGGCGCACACAAACACAGAAAATAATTTTTTATTTTTGTTGGAGACTAGTGCACTTTGTGGGTTACGCCACCCTTTAAGAAATGAGCCAGCCGGCCCTTTATTAATGGGACACAGGCGCATGCTTGGCGCTGCTCCTTTGTTGATGCACGTGCGGCTACTGCGCACACAATTCACAAACACAGAAAATATTTTTTTATTTTGTTTGGAGTGTAGTTTGGGGGTTACAGCACCCTTTAACGGTCAAGCCAGCCGGCCCTTTACTTATGACAAAGGTGCACGCTTGGCACTACTTTGTTGTTGCACGTGCTGCTACTGCGCACACAATTCACAAACACAGAAAATATTTTTTTATTTTGTTTGGAGTGTACTTTAGGGGTTACAGCACCCTTTAACGGTCAAACCAGCCGGCCCTTTACATATGGGACACAGGCGCACGCTTGGCGCTGCTCCTTTGTTGATGCACGTGCAGCCACAGTGCACACAATTCACAAACACAGAAAATATTTTTTTATTTTTGTTGGAGACTAGTGCACTTTGTGGGTTATACCACCCTTTAAGAAATGAGCCAGCCGGCCCTTTACTTATGGGATACAGGCGCACACTTGGCGCTGCTCCTTTGTTGATGCACGTGCAGCCACAGCCCACACAATTCACAAACACAGAAAATATTTTTTTTTTTTTGCACTTGGGGGGAGCACCCCTGATGGACAGAGCACCCCCTGGACAACACTACAGCACCCCTTTAGGACTGGGACACTGCACAGGACTTTGGAGTGGACACAGCCCCTATGGACAACTGACTGCACAACACAGTCCAGCCAGCCCCTATGGACTTTGAAGGGGTGGACACAGCCCCTATGGACAACAGCAGCACAGCACAGCACAACACTACACTGCACTACACCAGCGTCGTAGCTAGACGGCAGTGCGCCCTGTGCAGCACTGCCGTCCCTCTCCGCCCCCTCCTCCCCCCCTGAGCTCTTACCCTAACTTCCGAGGGGAGGAGGGAGGGCGGGATCTTGCGCCGACTTTCAGTGACACCTGTCCGGCGAGCACTACTGCCGGAGGTCTCTATCTGCAGACCTCCGGCACAAAGAAGTGCCGGTGCCGCTGGAGGAAGGCGCCCGGTGCACATGACCCCTCAGCCCCCCCCCTAGTTACGGCCCTGACTACACTACACAGCCCAGCCAGCCCTAACTCCCACCCTCCCTCTTCACTGTCCACAGCCGAGTGAGAAAATGGCGCCGACGCGGGTACCTTATATAGGATCCAAAACCCGCGAGACCCAGAAGGCGGGTTGATGACATTTTGTCTCGATTTCAGATCCGAGTCAGGCGGGAAAAGTCGAGCCTGACTCGGATCGGCCTCGGATCGGGGGGGTTCGGATTTACCCATTCACCCCTAATATATATATATATATATATATATATATACACACATACTATATATATATATATATATATATATATATATATATAGTAGAAATCACAGGGGCTCTGCACTCACCATAATAACTAACAATAATAATAAACATAATAAACAGTGGGGTTTTGCTTCATGAACTGATCAATGCATTTAAGCTTGCAGCCTGTGTCAGGGGACCCCACTTTACTGTAAGTCCCTACTCTATTGCTCAGAATTATAACAAGGACATAGCCATCACATTAGTGTTGAACTCAGGGTATGCTATCAAGGTTTAAAGCTCACAGCAACTTTGCTTTTAAACGTGAGACAGTTACCAAGCACACCTGTTGCAAAGCACCTAGGAAAACAGCTGACACAAGTTAAATTAAACTAGTTAAAAGAGATGCATGAGAAAATGTGATCACAACAATGATTAACTATAAAAATTAATCACAATAAACAAAAAGCACTAATCCATGGCACTCACCATTCCCAGATTTGGGGTGTAACATGGTATGTGACCACATTGTTTAAATAGAAATCACAGGGGCTCTGCACTCACCATAAAAACAATAATAATAATAAACATAATAAACAAACAGAGGGAGATGGGAGGAAAGGGGGACAAACAGAGGGAGACGGAAGGAAAGGGGGACAAACAGAGGGAGACGGAAGGAAAGGGGGACAAACAGAGGGAGACGGGAGGAGAGTGAGACAAATAGAGGGAGTCGGAAGGAAAGGGGGACAAACAGAGGGAGACGGAAGGAAATGGGGACAAACAGAGGGAGACGGGAGGAGAGTGAGACAAACACAGGTAGTTTGGAGTAAAGGGGACAAACAGAGGTAGACGGGAGGAATGAGGGACAAACTGAGGGAGACGGGAGGAAAGGGGGACAAACAGGGAGACGGGAGGAAAAGGAGACAAACAGAGGGAGAAGGGAGGAAAGAGCAAGAACATTATATAAATAGACAGTGTGTACTGTATATATACAGTATATATATATATACATACTATATATACATATATAATATATATATATATATATATATATATAAACACTATGAAAAAAATGTCACTTACCCAGTGTCATCTCTGTGTCTTAGCTGGGCCATCATGTTGCTGCACCTGGTAGAACACCAGCGGTAGGAGCCAGAGGATGTTGCTCTTTGGGGGGGGGCAGATGCCTGGCGCCGGAGGAGGCTGCTTGCCATACTGCGGTGGGGGGGAAGGCAAATGGACGGAGCTGGAGTTGGACTGGTGGGGGAGGTGGTCGGATGCTCGGATCCAGAGGAGGCTGATTGCCATACTGCGAAGGGGGGTCAGGCAAGTGGACAGAGCCAGAGTACAGTGCTTGCTTCACTGAGAGTGGAGTGGGGGAGGTGGTCGGATGCTTGAACCCAGAGGAGGCTGCTTGCCATACAGTGTGGAGGGGGGTAATTGAGGAGGAAGATAGCTGCACTCAGCGTGTGACAGACTGTGACTGTGGAAGGGGCTGGCTTATGGGGATTGGTTGGCAGGGGCGGGGATGCTGCCTACGCTACACAGTTAGGGTGGGGGGTGGCATGGAGGACACTGCAGAGGAGAGAGGTGTGTGAATGCACTGCACCAGTTCACACTGACTGACTTTAGGAGCTGGGTCTTCCTCCCCCCGCACAGTACGGGCAGGGCCCCGTTCCGTGCTGCTGCTGTGTGTGTCCCCTCTCTGGCCCAGTGCCAGCAGCAGCAGTTCACTTCAGGGCCGGATTTTGAGAGGTAGGGGCCCTGCCACAGGCCCCTTATAACCTGACAGGCCCTAGGCGGGTGACTAGGTTCCCTTATGGTAAATCCGTCCCTGCTTTCAGGGAGATTGCAGATGGTAGTAGAATATGCCACGCTCCGCGGAGGGGGCTTGAACAGCTCCGCCCAAAGGGTGTGTCTAGCTCCACCTATGGGCGTATCTTTTGCCACTCAGGGGTGTGTCCTGCAGTGAAAATGTAAAACTATAGTACTATGAGCAGCATGCTGCCAGAGGATGTTTGTGTATGGTCAGTAACTAAGGAGTCAGGACATAAGAAAACGTGGCATTTTTACATCAGGAATATAAAAGTTGTAAGCATAAAATAATATGTATGTGTGTCTGCAAGAGATTACAACCACAACTCTGCGATATACATCAATTGATATCAAATCATACCCCAGATTTGACAGACTCCCTCAATTATGATCATACCCCAGACCAGACAACCCCCCACCTCAATTATGATCAATCTCCCCCTCCTTCCTCAGTGTACTCTATTATCAGTCTCAAACCTGACAACTCTACCAATTAAAAGTGCATCCCAGAACTGCCCCCAGACCTAACAGCCCCTTCTCCCTCAGCTTATATTATGTCCCAGAAGTGTCCCCACCTCATACCTGACAACCCCCCCTTCTCCCTCAACTAAAGTGTCCATCCCTTACCTGCCACCTCTCCCCTTTCACCCTCAATTAAAATCATGTTCCAAGTACTTAAAATCTGATTAAAATCAGATCTATGGGGGCAAACCAATACTCACCAGCCTCCTGCTGCTGCTGTGGTCCGACTCCTCCTCTGATCTCTGATTCCGGCTCTCTCCCAGAGTCTATATGGCTGCTTGCACTGCAGTTTCTGCTAATTGGTGGATAGCTCCAGCCATCCACCAATCAGCGTTTAGATAATCCTACGACTGTGATTGGTGGAAGGCCAGCGCCATCCACCAATCTCTTTGCTAGCAGCCTGCACTGCAGTGTACTGAGGCTGAGCAGTGCATAACGCAGCATGTCTGGACTGTGGAAATGACCTCGGGAGGGAGGTAGAGAATGCTGTTTTTCTGCTGCGATTGCGGCCGGGGAGCAATCTCTGCCTGACTCCGGGGGAAAGGTGCCTCCTGCTCGGTCTGCTCTCTACTTACTGTTATCTTTTACTAAGATGGTGAGCAGATGGGGCTTGTTCCGGCTGCCAGGGAGGAGAGGACGCTACTGCCGCTGCCAGTCCCTGCCATCACACAGATTCGGAGGGCAGTAACAGTAAGACAGGGGCAGTGGTAGGCGGCCACCGCTACTTACAACCCTGCAGTGGCTGGCTTATCGTATTAAGGAAAGTAACGTCACACATGACATCCTCGCGCACGTCACCCGCCACCCATCGACCGGGGGATTCTTCAAACTTTCCAGGGTAGCGGGAGCTCCCAGCTTATAGCGGGAGGCTCCCGTGGAATGCGGGAGGGCAGGCAAGTATGCCCCTGTTCAAATCAAGAGCACAGGATACCCCCAAACCAGCTCACTCAAGCCACCCCAGGGCATCGCTCTAATGAGAAAAGTGAAGTGTGAAGTAAGAAAGGTAAGAGCAGCTGCGGCTGCATATATAGGATACAAGTGAAAATACAAATATAATAAAAACAAAAAGTAAAGTGTTAAAAATCAGTAATTTGGAGTAGGGATGTGCGCCGGACCATATTTGGCGGATTTGGATTTGGATTTGGTTCTAATTCGTCATCCGGCTTTGGATTTGGATTTGGATTTGCCAAACTGCGGTGACTGGCTTTGGATTTGGATTTGGATTTGGATTTTTTGCCAAAATTGGCAAAAAAAGCTAAAATTACATAAATTGGGCTTTTTTTTCTTCCTAGAGTGTTATTTACCTCAATAACATTAATTTCCAGTCATTTACAGTCAATTTAGACCACCTCACAGCTTAAATTATTCGTTTCACCATTATTGGCCAAAGGTTGCAGTGAGCTGACTGGTGACCAAGCGTCAGAGCAGCGGCGCAGTGGCACAGACACCACAGTTTAAAGCACATCTATGAAACTATGCCACACAGCAGTGGCAGAAATGAAAGGTAGTGCTAGATGGAATTGTCCTTGGGCCCTCCCACCCACCCTTTATGTTGGATCTTAAAAAGGACATGCACACTTTAACAAACAAAGCATTTCAGCGACAGGTACTGCCACTTTGTGGCTGAAGTGCTTGGTTTGTTTGGGCCCCCACAAAAAAATCTTCCAATCTACTAAAGGCAACAGGTCTACAGTGGCATGATGTCACCATCATTGCCATCCTCACCCTCATCAGTGTGTACATCATCCGATTCCTCACACAATATCAGTTCATCCCCGCCGGAATCTACCATTACAGAAGTATCTGTACTGTGACGTGATTGGTGGGAAAGGTTTTCCTCGTGAAATTTCCAGTTCATTTTAATGAACATCATTTTTTCTACATTTTGTGGAAGTAGCCTCCTTCGTCGTTCACTCACAAGGTTCCCGGCTGTACTGAAAACTCTCTCCGAGTACACACTGGAGGGTGGGCAGCTTAAATAATGCAAAGCCAGTTTATACAAGGGTCTCCAAATTGCCTTTTTTTTCTTCCAATATTCGAAGGGACTCTGTGACATGTCTACGTGTATGGTGTCCTGAAAATAATCCTCCACCATTCTTTGGATGGTAATCGTATTAGATGGAGTTGCGGTAGAGGTGTCACTGGTGTTGGGCAAATCTTTTAGACCCGACCAGATGTCAAAATGTTGACTTGACTTATCTGCATCACCACTGGGTCTTTTGGAAAAGGTGCAT
This sequence comes from Taudactylus pleione, assembly GCA_031769625.1. Taxonomy (NCBI): domain Eukaryota; kingdom Metazoa; phylum Chordata; class Amphibia; order Anura; family Myobatrachidae; genus Taudactylus; species Taudactylus pleione. The sequence goes on from JAUIMM010000038.1 coordinate 6,381,093, forward strand.
TTTTTTCTGGCTGCTGCTGCAGAAACCGAAGGAGGAGACGTCATCGTAGTGCCATGTGTCACTTCAGCTGCCAACTTGCTCACCAGGAGCGCTTTGGTTCTTTTAAGATCTGGGTCAGTTGTAAAGAAAGACACAGCATATGACTTGAACCTAGGATCAAGAATGGTTGCTAAAATATAATGATCAGATTTCAAGATCTTGGCCACCCGTGGATCCTGGCGAAGCGAACAAAGGACTTGATCTATCAGTCCAGCATACTTTGCGGAATCACTTTGTTTAATATCATCCTTCAATTTCTCCAGCTGCTTTTCCAAAAGCGAAATCAGGGGAATCACCTTACTCAAGCTAGCAGTGTCAGCACTCACTTCACAAGTGGCAACTTCAAATGGTTTGAGCACCTTGCACAAGACAGAAAGTACTCTCCACTGTGCTGGGGTAAGGTACATTCCCCCTCCTCTCCCAATGTCATGGCTTGTCGTATAGCTATGGATGGCTTTTTGCTGCTCCTCCATCCGCTGAAGCATATACAGGGTTGAGTTCCACCTCGTTACCACTTCTTGCTTCAGTTGATGGCAGTGCAAATTAAACTGCTCTTGCAGGTGCTGCAATCTCCTGCACGCTGTTGCTGAATGCCGAAAATGTCCCGAAATTTTTCGGGCCACAGACAGCATCTCCTGAACGCCCCTGTCGTTTTTTAAAAAACCCTGCACCACTAAGTTTATTGTGTGAGCAAAACAGGGGATGTGTTGGAATTCACCCAGCTGTAATGCTTTCACTATATTTGTAGCATTGTCAGAAATCACAAATCCTGAGGAGAGTCCAAGTGGGGTAAGCCATGTTTCTATGACATCTCTTAGTTTTTCTAAGAGGTTGTCAGCGGTATGCCTCTTATTGAATCCGGTGATGCACAGAGTTGCCTGCCTCTGAATGAGCTGGTGTTGTTTGTTAGATACTGCTGCTGCTGTAGGCGATTCACCCACCCAGTGGGCTGTCACAGTCATGTAATCTTTAGTTTGTCCACTACCACTTGTCCACAGTGGGTACAATAGCATTTTGCAGACCAATAATTAGGTTCTGTTTAACGTCCTGGTACAGCCGAGGAATGGCTTTTCGGGTAAAATGAAACCGAGATGGAATTTGGTACCGGGGACACATGACCTCAACTAGCTGTGTAAATCCCACTGCATTAATTGAGGATATTGGACGCAGATCTAATATTAGCATAGCTGTCATGGCGTCAGTGATCCGCTGTGCGACAGGGTGAGAGCTGTCATACTTGCTTCCCCTTGCAAGAGATTCTTTAACAGTCAATTGTTTTTTTGGTATACTACTAGTAGTCTTCTTTGTCCACTTCTGGGATGAAGATCCACCAGCAGCAGCAGGCCTAGCGCTCAAAGATTCAGTTTCTTCTGAGGTGTCCTGGAAATTGGAGGAGTCACCGTGACTTAGCACTAATAAATTGGATGTTGTACTACCACTGATCATTCCTGAGGATATTGAGGAGGAAGGTGTTGTCGGTGGAGATTGCAGGTGCTGGGATTTAGTAGAGAGAAGGCATCTAGCTAATGCTGGACTGCTTGTTGTTATTTTTTTTGCAGTAGTTTCTGTTATCAAACACCTGTCATGAGCTCGCTGCAGATGACGTAATAGCGTAGAGGTTCCTAGATGTTTAACGTCCCTACCTCTACTAACTGTGGTCTCACAGAGGCTACAAATGGCTTGACAAACGTTGTCAGGGTTTGGGTAAAAGTAATTCCACACAAAAGATGTGGATTTCTTGGTTTTATGCCCAGGCATGGCAATGGCCTTCTTATCTTGGCCAAGAGCTGCTTCCACTGGTGCCTGACTTATACAAATAATATCCTCATCCTCAACATCCTCATTAGTGCCAGCATCAGCTGCACATATATTCCTCTCATCCTCTTGCAATTCCACGGTGGCATCCTCAATTTCTATGTCCTCGGCAATACTGCTCATCCCCACAACTACAGATGGAAAAGAAACTGTGGAGGGCGGCTTCTCTGAAAGGTCAGGCTTACACATAGAAATGCCACTTGTGGACCCACTTAGACTCTCCTCAGGGATTTCTGACATTTGTGTTTCAAAAAACACAGTTTGTTCGACTGCCTTATTGGTTTTAAATTTTTTCACACTTCTATAGTCTGATTGAAAAGGTCTTTTATCATCACGAGAGGCACAAGATGCCTCACTGACAGCTGCAGAACCACCACTCAGAAATAAAGGGCAAAGCCTGAGTCTTTCCTTGCCGCTACGTGTGGTGAATGGTATGTTGCCAATTTTCTGTTTCTCTGCAAAAGTAGTAGTCTTTAGAGGTTTTTTTTTTGTCTTTACCCCTGTAAAATCTAAATTTTTTGATTTCAGGTTCCCTAAGGTTTTAAAGCCTCTACGCCCTTGAGCATCAGCTTTAGATAAAAGTGATGGACTTCCAGCCGCTGCAATGCTAGCATTTACATGTTGTTTCTGCTCTCCTCTCAGTTCATTCTCGTGATCCATATTACTTTATCACTATGAACTGGAGTCACAGAGCTTGTATACACACAGTGGGCTATGCCCTTTCACGGAGCTTGTATAATAGACACAGTGGGCTATGCCCTGTCACGGAGCTTGTATAATACACTCAGTGGGCTATGCCCTGTCACGGAGCTTGTATAATAGACACAGTGGGCTATGCCCTGTCACGGAGCTTGTATAATAGACACAGTGGGCTATGCCCTGTCACGGAGCTTGTATAATACACTCAGTGGGCTATGCCCTGTCACGAAGCTTGTATAATACTCAGTGGGCTTATGCCCTGTCACGGAGCTTGTATAATAGACTCAGTGGGCTATGCCCTGTCACGGAGCTTGTATAATAGACACAGTGGGCTTATGCCCTGTCACAGAGCTTGTATAATAGACACAGTGGGCTTATGCCCTGTCACGGAGCTTGTATAATACTCAGTGGGCTTATGCCCTGTCACGGAGCTTGTATAATAGACACAGTGGGCTATGCCCTGTCACGGAGCTTGTATAATACACTCAGTGGGCTATGCCCTGTCACGAAGCTTGTATAATACTCAGTGGGCTTATGCCCTGTCACGGAGCTTGTATAATAGACTCAGTGGGCTATGCCCTGTCACGAAGCTTGTATAATACACACAGTGGGCTTATGCCCTGTCACAGAGCTTGTATAATAGACACAGTGGGCTTATGCCCTGTCACGGAGCTTGTATAATACTCAGTGGGCTTATGCCCTGTCACGGAGCTTGTATAATACACTCAGTGGGCTATGCCCTGTCACGGAGCTTGTATAATAGACACAGTGGGCTATGCCCTGTCACGGAGCTTGTATAATACTCAGTGGGCTTATGCCCTGTCACGGAGCTTGTATAATACTCAGTGGGCTTATGCCCTGTCACGGAGCTTGTATAATACACTCAGTGGGCTATGCCCTGTCACGGAGCTTGTATAATAGACACAGTAGGCTATGCCCTGTCACGGAGCTTGTATAATACTCAGTGGGTTTATGCCCTGTCACGGAGCTTGTATAATAGACACAGTGGGCTATGCCCTGTCACGGAGCTTGTATAATAGACCCAGTGGGCTATGCCCTGTCACAGAGCTTGTATAATACACTCAGTGGGCTATGCCCTGTCACGGAGCTTGTATAATAGACCCAGTGGGCTATGCCCTGTCACGGAGCTTGTATAATAGACACAGTGGGCTATGCCCTGTCACGGAGCTTGTATAATACTCAGTGGGCTTATGCCCTGTCACGGAGCTTGTATAATACTCAGTGGGCTTATGCCCTGTCACGGAGCTTGTATAATAGACACAGTGGGCTATGCCCTGTCACGGAGCTTGTATAATACACTCAGTGGGCTATGCCCTGTCACGAAGCTTGTATAATACTCAGTGGGCTTATGCCCTGTCACGGAGCTTGTATAATAGACTCAGTGGGCTATGCCCTGTCACGAAGCTTGTATAATACACACAGTGGGCTTATGCCCTGTCACAGAGCTTGTATAATAGACACAGTGGGCTTATGCCCTGTCACGGAGCTTGTATAATACTCAGTGGGCTTATGCCCTGTCACGGAGCTTGTATAATACACTCAGTGGGCTATGCCCTGTCACGGAGCTTGTATAATAGACACAGTGGGCTATGCCCTGTCACGGAGCTTGTATAATACTCAGTGGGCTTATGCCCTGTCACGGAGCTTGTATAATACTCAGTGGGCTTATGCCCTGTCACGGAGCTTGTATAATACACTCAGTGGGCTATGCCCTGTCACGGAGCTTGTATAATAGACACAGTAGGCTATGCCCTGTCACGGAGCTTGTATAATACTCAGTGGGTTTATGCCCTGTCACGGAGCTTGTATAATAGACACAGTGGGCTATGCCCTGTCACGGAGCTTGTATAATACACTCAGTGGGCTATGCCCTGTCACGGAGCTTGTATAATAGACACAGTGGGCTATGCCCTGTCACGGAGCTTGTATAATAGACCCAGTGGGCTATGCCCTGTCACAGAGCTTGTATAATACACTCAGTGGGCTATGCCCTGTCACGGAGCTTGTATAATAGACCCAGTGGGCTATGCCCTGTCACGGAGCTTGTATAATAGACACAGTGGGCTATGCCCTGTCACGGAGCTTGTATAATACTCAGTGGGCTTATGCCCTGTCACGGAGCTTGTATAATAGACACAGTGGGCTATGCCCTGTCACGGAGCTTGTATAATACACTCAGTGGGCTATGCCCTGTCACGGAGCTTGTATAATAGACACAGTAGGCTATGCCCTGTCACGGAGCTTGTATAATACTCAGTGGGTTTATGCCCTGTCACGGAGCTTGTATAATAGACACAGTGGGCTATGCCCTGTCACGGAGCTTGTATAATACACTCAGTGGGCTATGCCCTGTCACGGAGCCTGTATAATAGACACAGTGGGCTATGCCCTGTCACGGAGCTTGTATAATACACTCAGTGGGCTATGCCCTGTCACGGAGCTTGTATAATAGACCCAGTGGGCTATGCCCTGTCACGGAGCTTGTATAATAGACACAGTGGGCTATGCCCTGTCACGGAGCTTGTATAATAGACACAGTGGGCTATGCCCTGTCACGGAGCTTGTATAATACACTCAGTGGGCTATGCCCTGTCACGGAGCTTGTATAATACTCAGTGGGCATATGCCCTGTCACGGAGCTTGTATAATACACTCAGTGGGCTATGCCCTGTCACGGAGCTTGTATAATAGACACAGTGGGCTATGCCCTGTCACAGAGCTTGTATAATAGACACAGTGGGCTATGCCCTGTCAAGAAGCTTGTATAATACTCAGTGGGCTATGCCCTGTCACGGAGCTTGTATAATACACTGAGTGGGCTATGCCCTGTCACGGAGCTTGTATAATACTCAGTGGGCTTATGCCCTGTCACGGAGCTTGTATAATACACTCAGTGGGCTTATGCCCTGTCACGGAGCTTGTATAATAGACACAGTGGGCTATGCCCTGTCACAGAGCTTGTATAATAGACACAGTGGGCTATGCCCTGTCAAGGAGCTTGTATAATACTCAGTGGGCTATGCCCTGTCACGGAGCTTGTATAATACACTCAGTGGGCTATGCCCTGTCAGTTGTCATGGAGCTTGTATAATACAGTGAGTAGTAGAGTACACATACACACAGTGGGCTTATTATGCCCAGTCACGGAGCACACACAAGGGCTTATGCCCAGTAAAGTCACAGAGCACTGCCTACTCTAATCTATCTAACACTAGAACAGACAGCGCACTAGCTAACTACCTAACTACGCGTCACGCGAGAAATGGCGCCGACTGCCGGGCGCCGCGCCTTTTTATTGAGGCCGAACGTCACTCGGCTCTCGCGAGAATCCGACGCCGGACGGGTGACGTTCGGCCTCGAGGTGGAATCCGAGTCAGGCGGGAACACCCGAACTTGCGTTCGGGTGGACTCGGATTCCACCTGTTCGGAGAGGTTCGGATTCCTCAGAATCCGAACCGCTCATCACTAATTTGGAGTTGTGCACCTGTGATCTGTCTGTTACAGTAGGGTAAGGCCCAAGGAGTCACGGTGCTTGTATACACAGAGGGATAAGGCCCAAGGAGTCATGGTGTTTGTATGCACAGAGGGATAAGGTCCAAGGAGTCATGGTGCTTATATGCACAGAGGGATAAGGCCCAAGGAGTCATGGTGCTTATACACACAGATGACTATTGCCCAAGGAGTCACTGTGCTTATACACACAGAGGGATATTGCCCAAGGAGTCACTGTGCTAATACACACAAAGAGCTATTACTCATGGAGTCACGGTGCTTATACACACAGATGGCTATTGCCCAAGGAGTCACGGTGCTTACACACATAGATGGCTATTGCCCAAGGAGTCACAGTGCTTACAGTATACACACAGAGGGCTATTGCCCAAAGAGTCACAATGCATTTATAGCCTTATACACACAAAGGGCTATTGCTCGTGGAGTCACGGTGCTTATACAAACAGAGAGTTATTGCCAAAGGAGTCATGGTGCTTATACACACAGAGGGATATTGCCCAAGGAGTCATGGTGCTTATGCACACAGATGTCTACTACCCAAAGAGTCACGGTGGTTATACACACAAAGGGCTATTGCCCGAGGAGTTACTGTGCTAATACACAGAAAGGGCTATTGCTCATGGAGTCAAGGTGCTTATACACACAGATGGCTACTCCCCAAGGAGTCTCGGTGCTTATATACACAGAGGGATATTGCCCAAAGAGTCACAGTGCTTATACACACAGAGGGCTATTGCCCAAGGAGTCAAGATGCTTACACACACAGATGGCTATTGCCCAAGGAGTCACGGTGCTTATACACACAGATGGCTATTGCCCAAGGGTCACAGTGCTTACAGCTTCTTGCACACAAAGGGCTATTGCTCATGGAGTCATGGTGCTTATACACACAGAGGACTATTGCCCAAGGAGTCATGGTGCTTATACACACAGACACATAGAGGGCTACTGCCAAAGAAGTCACGGTGCTTATACACACAGAGGACTAAAACCCAAGGAGTCACAGTGCTTATACACACAGAGGGCTATTGCCCAAGGCGTCACGGTGCTTATAGCCTGTTACACACAAAGGGCTGTTGCTCATGGAGTCATGGTGATTACAGTATACACACAGAGGGCTATTGCCCAAGGAGTCAGGGTGCTAAAACACACAGATGGCTATTGCCCAAGTAGTCACGGTACTTATACACACAGATGGCTCATTGCGCAAGGAGTCACGGTGCTTATAGCCTTTTACACACAAAGGGCTATTGCTCATGGAGTCATGGTGCTTATAGTATACACAAAAAGGGCTATTGCCCAAGGAGACACTGTGCTAATACACACAAATGGCTATTGCTCATGAAGTCATGGTGCTTATACACACAGAGGGCTATTGCCCAAGGAGTCACAGTGCTTATACACACAGAGGGCTATTGCCCAAGGAGTCACGATGCTTATACACACAGATGGCTATTACCCAAGGAGTCACGATGCTTATACACACAGATGGCTATTGCCCATGGAGTCAGGGTGCTAATACAAACAGATGGCTATTGCCCAAGGAGTCATGGTGCTAATAGACACAGATGGCTATTGCCCAAGGCATCACGGTGCTTATAGCCTTTTACACACAAAGGGCTATTTCTCATTAATTCATGGTGCTTATAGTATACACACAGAGGGCTATTGCCAAAAGGAGTCACGGTGCTTACAGTATACACACAGAGGGCTATTGCCCAAGGAGTCACGAAGCTTATACACACAGATGGCTATTGCCCAAGTAGTCACGGTTCTTATACACACATAGGGCTATTGCTCATGGAGTCAGGGTGCTAATACACACAGATGGCTATTGCCCAAGGAGCCATGGTGCTTATACACACAGATGGCTATTGTCCAAGGCATCACAGTGCTTATAGCCTTTTACACTCAAAGGGCTATTGCTCATGGAGTCATGGTACTTACAGTATACACACAGAGGGCTATTGCCCAAGGAGTCACGGTGCTTACAGTATACACACAGATGGCTATTGCCCAAGGATTCTCGATGCTTATGCACACAGATGGATATTGCCCAAGGATTCACGGTTCTTATACACACAGAGGGCTATTGCTCATGGAGTCATGGTGCTTATACACACAGATGGCTACTGCCCAAGGAGTCACAGTGCTTATACACAAAGAGGGCTATTGCCCAAGGAGTCATGGTGCTTATACACACAGACACACAGAGTGCTACTGCCCAAGAAGTCACGGTGCTTATACACACAGAGGACTACTACCCAAGAAGTCACAGTGCTTATACACACAGGTGGCTATTGCCCAAGGAGTCATGGTGCTAATACACACAGAGGGCTATTGCTCATGGAGTCAGGGTGCTAATACGCACAGATAGCCATTGCCCAAGGAGTCACAGTTCTTATACACAAAGAGGGCTATTGCCCAAGGAGTCACAATGCTTATAAACACAGATGGCTATTGCCCAAGGAGTCACAGTGCTTATAGCCTTATACACACATGGTTACTGTCCAAGGTGTCACAGTGCTTATACACACAGATGGCTATTGCCCATGGAGTCATGGTGTTTATACACACAGAGGGCTATTGTCCAAGGAGTCACGGTGTATATACACACAGAGGGCTATTGCCCAAAGAATCATGATGCATATAGCCTTATACACACAGAGGGCTACTGCCTAAGGAGTCATGGAGCTTATAAACATAGAGGGCTATTACCTAAAGAATCACAGTGCTTATAGCCTTTTACACACAAAGGGCTATTGCTCATGTAGTCATGGTGCTTATACGCACAGAGGGCTACTGTCCAAGGTGTCACAGTGCTTATACACACAGAAGGCTATTGCCCAAGGAGTCGTGGTGCTTATACACACAGAGGGCTACTGCCCAAGGAGTCATGATGCATATAGCCTTATACACACAGAGGGCTACTGCCCAAGGAGTCATGATGCATATAGCCTTATACACACAGAGGGCTACTGCCCTAGGTGTCACAGTGCTTATACACACAGAGGGCTATTGCCCAAGAAGTCACTGTGCTAATACACACAGAGGGCTATTGCCCAAGGAGTCACGGTGCTTATACACACAGAGGGCTACTGCCCAAGGAGTCACGGTGCTTATACACACAGAGGGCTACTTCCCAAGGAGTCACAGTGCTTATACAAACAGAGAGCTATTGCCCAAGGGGTTACGGTGCTTATAGCCTTATACACACAGAGGGCTACTGCCCAAGGAGTCATGGTCCTTATCCACACAGATGGCTACTGGCCAAGTAGTCACGGTGCTACTGCTTATACACACAGAGGGCTATAGACCAACGAGTCACAATGCTTGTTTACAGTAACAGTAGACACCACAAAAATGTTTTTTTTTTTTAACTTATAAATTAATTTTTTTACACTGGAGCATATGGGCAGTAATTTAATCAGCAGCATACGTCAGCACAGCCAATGGAGTCTGGAGTCTGGACACAGGCTACTACAGCCACTTTAATTATCAGAATAGTGCAGCATATGTCAGTGTGAATTCTTCCCCCTACCCTACAGTCACTTAACAGCACAGCCAATGGAGTCTCAGGAGTCTTTTGACAACTTTGCAGAGCTCTGCGCAGCGTGTGTGCTGACTAACAAATGGTGCAGAGTAGGGGTGTGCACCGGCCACTTTTCGTGTTTTGTGTTTTGGTTTTGGATCTGGATCTTTCTTCGTGTTTTGGATCTGGATTGGTTTTGCCAAAACCACCCTTCCGTGTTTTGGGTTCTGGGTTTTGTGTTTTGGATCTGTATTTTTTTGAAAAAAAGCATAAAAACAGCTAAAATCACAGAATTTGTAGGTTTTTCTGCTCCTATGCTATTATTAACCTCAATAACCTTAATTTCCACTCATTTCCAGTCTATTCTGAACACCTCACACCTCACAATAGTGTTTTTATGTCCAAAAGGTTGCACCGAGGTAGCTGGATGACTATGCTAAGCGACACGAGTGGGCGGCACAAACACGTGACCCATCTAGGAGTGACACTGCAGTGGCAGGCAGGATGGCAGTTAGAAAAACTAGGCCCCAAACTGTACATAATGCAAAGAAAAAAAGAGGTGCAAGATGGAATTGTCCTTGGGCCCTCCCACCCACCCTTATGTTGTATAAACAGGACATGCACACTTTAACAAATCAATCATTTCAGCGCCAGGGTCTGCCACACAACTGTGGCTGAAATGATTGGTTCGTTTGGGCCCCCACAAAACAAGCTGGCAATTAATGTGTCCCTGCACAAACTGGCTCTACGGAGGCAAGATGTCATCCTCATCCTCCTCATCCACCGATTCCTCACCCTCTTCAGTGTGTACATCCTCATCCTCACAAAGTATTAACTCGTCCCCACTTGAATCCACCACCACAGGTCCCTCTGTACCTTCTGGAGGCTGGTCTCCCTGGAAGAGCTGATAATTCATTTTGATGAACATCATCTTCTCCACATTCTGTGGAAGCAACCTCCTACGCCTTTCGCTGACAAGGTTCCCGGCTGCACTAAACACTCTTTCGGAGTACACACTGGAGGGGGGGCAACTCAGGTAAAATAGAGCCAGTTTGTACAGGGGCCTCCAAATTGCCTCTTTTTCCTGCCAGTACAGGTATGGACTGTCTGACATGCCTACTTGGATGCTGTCACCGATGTAATCCTCCACCATTCTGTCAATGGTGACAGTATCATATGCAGTGACAGTAGACATGTCAGAAATTGTTGCCAGGTCCTTCAGTCCGGACCAGATGTCCAAACTTGGTCCTGCCTGCCCTGCATCACTGCCAGCGGGTTGCTTAGGATACCTAAGTTTTTTCCTGGCAGCCCCAGTTGCGGGAGAAAATGAAGAAGGAGCCGTTGACGTGTCACGTTCCGCTTCAGCTGACAGTGTGTTCACCAGCAGGTCTTTGCACCTCTGCAGGCTTGTGTCGGCCGGAAAGAGAGACACCACATAGGCTTTAAACCTAGGATCGAGCACGGTGGCCAAAATGTAGTGGTCTGATTTCAACAGATTGACCACCCTGGAATCCTGGCAAAGCGAATGAAGGGCTTCATCCACAAGTCCCACATGCCGAGCGGAATCGCTCCGTCTTAGCTCCTCCTTCACTTTCTCCAGCTGCTTCTGCAAAAGCCTGATGAGGGGAATGACCTGACTCAAGCTGGCAGTGTCTGAACTGACTTCACGTGTGGCAAGTTCGAAGGGCTGAAGAACCTTGCACAACACGGAAATCATTCTCCACTGCGCTTGAGTCAGGTGCATACCCCCTCCTTTGCCTATGTCATAGGTGGATGTATAGGCTTGTATGGCCTTTTGCTGCTCCTCCATCCTCTGAAGCATATAGAGGGTTGAGTTCCACCGCGTCACAACCTCTTGCTTCAGGTGATGGCGGGGCAGGTTCAAGAGTGTTTGCTGGCGCTCCAGTCTTCGGCACGCAGTCGCTGAATGGCGAAAGTGGCCAGAAATTTTTCGGGCCACCCAAAGCGTCTCCTGCACGCCCCTGTCGCTTTTCAGAAAATTCTGCACCACCAAGTTTATTGTGTGAGCAAAACATGGGACGTGCTGGAATTTGCCCAGATGTAATGCCCGCACAATATTGGTGGCGTTGTCAGATATCACAAATCCCCAGGAGAGTCTAAGTGGGGTAAGCCACTGGGCGATGATTTCCCTCAGTTTCTCTAAGAGGTTGTCGGCGGTGTGCCTCTTACTGAAACCGGTGATACACAGCGTAGCCTGCCTTGTAACGAGCTGGCGTTTCTGAGATGCTGCTACTGGTGACGCTGCTGCTGTTGCTGCGTAAGGTGATACATCTACCCAGTGGGCTGTCACAGTCATATAGTCCTTAGTCTGCCCTGTTCCACTTGTCCACATGTCCGTGGTTAAGTGGACATTGTGTACAACGGCATTTTTCAGGACACTGAGGACACTTTTTCTGACGTTTCTGTACAGTCTCGGTATCGCCTGCCTAGTGAAGTGGAATCTAGACGGGATTTGGAACCGGGGACACACTACCTCCATCAATTGTCTAAATCCCACTGCACTAATGGCGGATACCGGACGCACGTCTAACACCAACATAGCAGTCAAGGCCTCAGTTATACGTTTTGCTTCAGGATGACTGCTGTCGTACTTCATCCTCCTCGCTAAGGACTGTTGGAGGGTCAATTGTTTAGTAAAAGTAGTGGTGTTCCTACTTCCTCTCTGGGATGATGAACGACTCCCAGCAGCAGCAGCAACAGCAGCAGCGGCAGCAGTAGGCGTAGCAATGCAGGATCCTCCGGAGGAATCCCGGATAGGAGAGTCAGTCATGCCAGTGATATGGCCTGCAGGACTACTTCCGATCCTGACTAAGGAGGAAATTGACGAGGAGGGAGTTGACGGTGTGGTTTGCAGGCGCTTGGATACAACAGGACAACGGGATTTAGGTGTCCCTGGACTGCTTACGGTCTTAGCCAAAGTTTCTGAACTTGACAGTAACTTTTTATGAACGCGCTGCAGGTGCCGTATAAGGGAGGATGTTCCTAGGTGGTTGACGTCCCTACCCCTACTTATTTCACCTTTACATATGGTACATATGGCAAGACAGTTGTTGTCCGGATTTGGATAGAAATATTGCCAGACCAAAGAGGTGGAATGTTTGGTCTTCTGCCCAGGCATGACCGTGATGGGCTTTTTCATCCCACGGACAACAACTGTCTCCCCCGGAGCCTGATTTAAACAAACCACATCACCATCAGAATCCTCCTCGCCAACTTCCTCCTCAGCGCCAGCTACACCAGTATCCTCATCCTGTTGTACTTCAACAGTGACATCTTCAATTTGCATATCAGCAAGTGGACTGTGGGTGCTCCTTTCAGCACTTGCAGGGGGCGTGCAAATGGTGGAAAGAGCCACCTCTTCCCGTCCAGTGCTGGGAAGGTCAGGCATCGCAACCACCACCACACTTGGACTCTCTTTGGGGATTTGTGATATCTTCTTAGAAAGCACAGTTCTTCGCTGTGCTTTTGCCAGCTTAACTCTTTTGATTTTTTTAGTGGGAGGAGTGCTTCCATCGTCATGTGAAGCTGAACCACTAGTCATGAACATACTAGGGATCGACCTTAGCCGTTCCTTGCCACTCCGTGTCGTAAATGGCATATTGGCAAGTTTACGTTTCTCTTCAGCTGATTTAAATGTCTTTTTCAAGGTCATTTTCCTGAACTTTGCCATTTGGGATTGTATGTGCCCTCTACTATGACATTGGGCATCGGCCTTGGCAGACGACGTTGATGGCATGTTATCGTCTATGTCATGACTAGTGGCAGCAGCTTCAGCACTAGGAGGAAGTGGTTCTTGATCTTTCTCTATTTTATTTTTATCGGAGAAAGTTTGGTCCTCCATTTATGTTATATCGATTTGATATATACGTGCGGCTAAACACAGAAAATAAATTTTTTTTTGGTTCGGACTGGAGTGTACTTTGTGGGTTACAGCACCCTTTAACGGTCAAGCCAGCCGGCCCTTTACTTATGACACAGGCGCACTCTTGGCACTACTTTGTTGATGCACGTGCGGCTACTGCGCACACAATTCACAAACACAGAAAATAATTTTTTTTTGGTTTGGACTGGAGTGTACTTTGGGGGTTACAGCACCCTTTAACGGTCAAGCCAGCCGGCCCTTTACTTATGACACAGGCGCACGCTTGGCACTACTTTGTTGATGCACGTGCGGCTACTGCGCACACAATTCACAAACACAGAAAATAATTTTTTTTTGGTTTGGACTGGAGTGTACTTTCGGGGGTTACAGCACCCTTTAACGGTCAAGCCAGCCGGCCCTTTACTTATGACACAGGCGCACGCTTGGCACTACTTTGTTGATGCACGTGCGGCTACTGCGCACACAATTCACAAACACAGAAAATAATTTTTTTTTAGGTTTGGACTGGAGTGTACTTTCGGGGGTTACAGCACCCTTAACGGTCAAGCCAGCCGGCCCTTTACTTATGACACAGGCGCACGCTTGGCACTACTTTGTTGATGCACGTGCGGCTACTGCGCACACAATTCACAAACACAGAAAATAATTTTTTTTTTGGTTTGGACTGGAGTGTACTTTCGGGGGTTACAGCACCCTTAACGGTCAAGCCAGCCGGCCCTTTACTTATGACACAGGCGCACGCTTGGCACTACTTTGTTGATGCACGTGCGGCTACTGCGCACACAATTCACAAACACAGAAAATAATTTTTTTTTTGGTTTGGACTGGAGTGTACTTTCGGGAGTTACAGCACCCTTAACGGTCAAGCCAGCCGGCCCTTTACTTATGACACAGGCGCACGCTTGGCACTACTTTGTTGATGCACGTGCGGCTACTGCGCACACAATTCACAAACACAGAAAATAATTTTTTTTTGGTTTGGACTGGAGTGTACTTTCAGGGGTTACAGCACCCTTTAACGGTCAAGCCAGCCGGCCCTTTACTTATGACACAGGCGCACGCTTGGCACTACTTTGTTGATGCACGTGCGGCTACTGCGCACACAATTCACAAACACAGAAAATAATTTTTTTTTGGTTTGGACTGGAGTGTACTTTCGGGGGTTACAGCACCCTTTAACGGTCAAGCCAGCCGGCCCTTTACTTATGACACAGGCGCACTCTTGGCACTACTTTGTTGATGCACGTGCGGCTACTGCGCACACAATTCACAAACACAGAAAATAATTTTTTTTTAGGTTTGGACTGGAGTGTACTTTCGGGGGTTACAGCACCCTTAACGGTCAAGCCAGCCGGCCCTTTACTTATGACACAGGCGCACGCTTGGCACTACTTTGTTGATGCACGTGCGGCTACTGCGCACACAATTCACAACCACAGAAAATAATTTTTTTTTGGTTTGGACTGGAGTGTACTTTCGGGGGTTACAGCACCCTTTAACGGTCAAGCCAGCCGGCCCTTTACTTATGACACAGGCGCACGCTTGGCACTACTTTGTTGATGCACGTGCGGCTACTGCGCACACAATTCACAAACACAGAAAATAATTTTTTTTTTGGTTTGGACTGGAGTGTACTTTCGGGGGTTACAGCACCCTTAACGGTCAAGCCAGCCGGCCCTTTACTTATGACACAGGCGCACGCTTGGCACTACTTTGTTGATGCACGTGCGGCTACTGCGCACACAATTCACAAACACAGAAAATAATTTTTTTTTTGGTTTGGACTGGAGTGTACTTTCGGGGGTTACAGCACCCTTAACGGTCAAGCCACCCGGCCCTTTACTTATGACACAGGCGAACGCTTGACACTACTTTGTTGATGCACGTGCGGCTACTGCGCACACAATTCACAAACACAGAAAATATTTTTTTTTTGGTTTGGACTGGAGTGTACTTTCAGGGGTTACAGCACCCTTTAACGGTCAAGCCAGCCGGCCCTTTACTTATGACACAGGCGCACGCTTGGCACTACTTTGTTGATGCACGTGCGGCTACTGCGCAAACAATTCACAAACACAGAAAATAATTTTTTTTTTGGTTTGGACTGGAGTGTACTTTCGGGGGTTACAGCACCCTTAACGGTCAAGCCAGCCGGCCCTTTACTTATGACACAGGCGCACGCTTGGCACTACTTTGTTGATGCACGTGCGGCTACTGCGCACACAATTCACAAACACAGAAAATAATTTTTTTTTTGGTTTGGACTGGAGTGTACTTTCGGGGGTTACAGCACCCTTAACGGTCAAGCCAGCCGGCCCTTTACTTATGACACAGGCGCACGCTTGGCACTACTTTGTTGATGTACGTGCGGCTACTGCGCACACAATTCACAAACACAGAAAATATATTATTTTTTTAGCACTTGGGGGGAGCACCCCTGATGGACAGAGCACCCCCTGGACAACACTACAGCACCCCTTTAGGACTGGGACACTGCACAGGACTTTGGAACTGACTGCACAACACAGTCCAGCCAGCCCCTATGGACTTTGAAGTAGTGGACACAGCCCCTATTAACAACAGCAGCACAGCACAACACAGCCAGCCCCTATGGACTTTGAAGTAGTGGACAACAGCAGCACTACACTACACTACACTACACAGCACTAACTCCCACCCTCCCTCTTCACTGTCCACAGCCGAGTGAGAAAATGGCGCCGACGCGGGTACCTTATATAGGATCCAAAACCCGCGAGACTCGGAAGGCGGGATGATGACGTTTTGCCTCGATGTCAGATCCGAGTCAGGCGGGAAAAGTCGAGCCTGACTCGGATCGGACTCGGATCGGGGGGGCTCGGGGGGGTTCGGATTTCAGAAATCCGAACCCGCTCACCCCTAGTGCAGAGTCCTGGGCTCGGCGCCTTATATAGAAGCTGAACATCATCCAAGTCTCGCAAGAATCCAACATTGGGAGGATGACGTTCGGATTCCACAGAATCTAAACCGCTCATCCCTAAGGCTAAATTTGTCAAGTGTTGATTAATAGGCCCCTATGCATTGAAGAGCTATAAAGTGGAGAGAGATAAAGTACCAACCAATCAGCTTCTACCATGTTATAGGCTGTGTTTGAAAAATGACAGTTAGGAGTTGATTGGTTGGTACTTTATCTCCATCCACTTTACCTCTCTCCAAGGCTTAGTACATAGAGCCCTTAATCATCAGGGGCCATCTGGCCCGTGATGACGAATAGGCCCCATAGCAACCAATTACTTCCCCATTAATCAAATAACCCCCCCATTAACTCAATGCCTCAAGAACCCATCAATTAATCTCCCCATCATCCATTAACTCATCTCTCCACTCCATTATCAATTCACAATCCAAGCACCCATTAACACAGATCCCATAAAGATCTTCTCACACAGCACCCACCTACTCACATGCAACACCCAATAACACCCCCCACTCAACAACTATAAACCCCACCAACCCAGTTCTGATTAACCCATTCATCAATCATTCCACTCCCCCCAGCAGCACCCAGTCACTCATTCTGTCAGCACTCAGTTTACCTTTATTTTCATTACAAAAATGCCATGAATTAAAAAAAAAAAAATGTAAAAGACATTGGGCATTTTCCCATACAATAATTTCTAGAAGGATGTGTAAGGGTAACACATGTGCAGATGTGTGATGGTGCTGCTGCTGCACCAAATGTTCCTACTCCACCTCCTCCAACACAATAATCACCTCCAAATGCAGTGACAAACGCAGGATTTTAAAAGGGGGGTTTCCAAATAATCAGATGCTGCCAGAAAGGTGGCGTGGTCTCATAATAAGGGGTGTGGCCTCAAACAAAAAGACTACCTTATGACTAAATGACATTAACATAACCATAGGAATATATATATATATATATATATATATATATATATACACACTCAAGACCTTTCTTTATTTCTGTTATGACCAATGATGTAATAAAAGGAGGGGGAGGTTAGGGTTAGGCACCGGGGAGGAGGTTAAGGATAGGCACTAGGGGGTGTGGTTAGGTTTAGGGTTCGGGGAGGTGGAGGTTAGGGTTAGGCACTAGGGGGGAGGTTAGGGTTAGGCACCAGGGAGGGGGTGTTAGCTGTAGGGTGTGGGGAGGGGAAGGTTAGGCTTAGGCACTAGAGGAGAGGTTAGGGATAGGCATAGGGGAGGGAGGGTTAGGGTAGGGGTTTGAAATATACTTCCGTTTCTCCCTGATGGGTTTCGGGATTCTGGCTGTCGGTATTGTGACCAGCGGAATCCCGACAGCCAGGATTTCATACCCAACCCGTGCTGAACGTATGATATTACATATTGCATAACGTATGTTATACTAACGTATCCTTGGATGAACATACATCTCTGAATCTGGGCAAATCATAATGTAAATGTAAGGGCCACATTTATCACCAAGTATAAAACATTCACAAGAAGAAGTATAGAAAGTTGTTGTGTATGATAATGGTGCTCCAGCTGATCATCTACCAACTGTCATCTGTTTTCTTCTGCACCACTTATCAATTGCAACAAGTTTCATGCATGCAGGTCCGCCAGGCAATGTTGCTGACACTGCGTGGGAGCACCCATCGTCGGTGGTACACATTGGCCAATGCAGACGATATGTCCTCATAGCCACCTGTTCAGACAACACATCGTCAGGTGTGCACCCGGCATTAGATTTATTTAATTTGTATTTTTTTTTATGAACCTTTACTTTGCTAACTTTTGAGCATACATTTGTATTTTATGTTATTGTTTGCATTTGTACATAAAGTGACAGAAATATGAAGATTTGCTTTATTTATTTTTCATTTTCAGATGCAGAACGTCAGAGGCCTGAGTGGAAACAGGCGTTTTTTTTAATTTTGAAGAATTGCGGCTCATGAGTTATTATTTTGGCCGCAGGCAGGAGACGGTGAAGAGGATGTCCAATTTATTTCATTCATTTTTAATTTTTTTGGTTTATTAAAACAAAAAATGATTTTAAAATTGTTAAAAATAAATCTTTATAGTTTGAAAAGATCATGTGTTGTGTAATTATTATAGGTTAGCTTAGTATAGCTTAGAACAGTCATTGGGGCTGATTCAGCAATGAACGCAAATGTACCTGACACCCCTTGCTGCATTTGCAAGCCCAGCGCTGCAAGCGAGATCTCAGGCTGGGATCAACATAGCGACCATCGGTCATGATGGTGGACAGCGCCGGGCCACCAGCCAGCTAAGTAAGCCTCATCTTACTCGGGCTAGCCAGCTTGCGAGACCAGGAAACTGTGTCCGTCGATGCAGTCCAGGCCCTTACCACTCCCGGATAACGGGACGGACACGCACCCATTTGCCAGCACGATGGCCAGCCCTGTCTCCGCACCACCCCTTAAGTGCCTCTGCCTGTCAATCAGGCAGAAGCATTGAAGGGACTGCGTGAGTTTACACTGGACCAATTCTGTACAGTCGCAGAATGGGTCCTCTGCATGCATAGATTCACGATTATCTGTAATCTGCATTCAGCGTGCAATGCTGAATCACCCCAATACACACAGGGGAAAAAAAAAACTTGTATATAATTAATTGAAAGAAGATTTTACGTTTTTTAAAATTGTACTTTTGTCTATTTGTCTATCATCTTAGACATATGTTGTACACATTTGCACAGAACAGAATGATTGTGTGGCATGTGTCATTGTGGACACTCCCCCATATCTACAATGCAATGCAATCAGATTACAGCTATTATCTTCTAGAAGGTGCTAGATAAATAAGTACAATCTGATTGGTTGCTATGGGCAACATCTCCACTTCTGTCAGCAGTAGGTGCTGGTGGCAGTTAGTCCACACGTGGATCAGCTTAACCAGTTCTTAAATCTAGATGATGTGTGCACCCAGCGACAGCAGATGCGACAGCACAATATATATCGGGTGGTCTCTACATGAAGATCATAGCTAGAATCTGATTGGTTGCTATGGGCAACACCTCCACTTCTAAAAACTCTCACTTTAGTAAAATTTACCCTTTGGAGAGAGATAAAGTGGAGAACTTTCTCATAGCAACCAATTTCAATTCTAACTGTCATTGCATACCTCCCAGCATGACCCTCTCCAGGAGGGACACAATGCTCAGGTCGTGGACTTCCCTGGTAAGAGGCGGGGCTGCAGCGCAGTTCAAAATTCAAATAGGGGAGTCACACCAACTGTCATTTCACACACTGCCAACCATCACTGGCTGGGACTCACTGGCAGTTGGTGTGACTCCCCTATTTGAATTTTGGACTGTACTGCAGCCCCATCCCTGGAGCCACCACCAATAATAAATTACCAGGGAAGTCCAGGACCAGAGCATTGTGTCCCTCCTGGAGAGGGTCATGTTGGGAGGTATGTCATTTTCCTAGCACAGCCTGTAATATGACAGAAGCTGATTGGTTGGTACTTTCTCTCTCTCTAAGATTTGATAAATCTCCCTCTTATGTGAATGTATAGAGGGGGGCGATGATGCGATTTGCGCTAAATCGTGTCATCATGGTCTCGTTCCCTGCTATACAGTGCTGGTATTGTTGGCATTGTGTAGCGGGGATGGGCCAAGATGACGCTATTGTACCGTCATGCCCCCACTCTACCCCCAGTTCAGCAACATGTCCCCTGCCACACCCCCCTATGCTGCATCACGCCCTCCGCTATGCCGACCCACACTCCCCCTCTATCCCAACCCAGAGGGGGTAGCCAGAATGTCAGCAAGTATGGCCAGGTCTGAGGTTCATCACACTTTGATAAATAACCCCCATAATATTTGTTTTAACATAGTTTATATACTACATTGTTTTAAGGGGCCCATTTAATTTTCCATGTGGGGCCCCCGCAAAAATTAAGGTTTACCTCTGGATGAAGGTCCTGGGCTTTTCCCTGCTGCATGACTAGAGTTTATAGTGGAGTGGTGCAGTTGGTGTAGTGTCCTTCCCTTTATTGTACATTATTATTGTACAGCAATTTGTATCATTGTATTGTGCGGGGTGGGGAAGGGGGGGCACTGATTTATAGTATGGTGATTGGGCCAGAATATTATCTCACTAGAGAACAAAGTGTCCCTTAGTCACCAGCAGATGCAACATGTACAGGGAGGTGATGAATCTGTCACTGAATCAGCCTCACAATGAGGGATCGGGAAGCAGGGCTGGCTCAAGGAATGTTCGACTTGTGCGGTCGAACAGGGGCGCCACCCCATAGGGGGCGCACCCCTCTCAACATCCCAATTTTAGCACTGTTCCGCTATTCCACCCATGGGCCGATGTGTCCCACGGGTGGCCTGGTCAGGAGGTTGGGCAGCCCCACCGCTGCAGCAGTGTGGCAGTGCAGGACCCTGGAGTAGCTGAATGCAAGCTGCGCGCATGCACATGGCATCCAATCTGTGCAGGGAGAGGGCTGGGGGAAGTGCTGGGATCTCCCCCAGCCTGACATTACACCGGAGGTGTGCCATGCAGGCATGTCCACAAATATTTAGGGGCGTGGTCTATGGTAATTAGGCCACACCCCATTTTTGATTGCACCTAGTCAGGCGTGGCGTCGCCAAGCGCAATGACAACCAATGCTGCACAGGGCAGGGCTACCCCTGTCGGGAAGGGAGAATGGATAATTTTAAATTACTCCCTGGTACCAATATGCAGCTATGCAGCTCTGTTACTGGGCCAGTCGCATTCGGGAACACCATTCACATGGCAGTCCAATGGGTGATTTCGTTAATGAACCTAAAGCCTAGCCTGGAATCACTGCACATGTACTAGTCCCAGGCATGCCCAGAAGGCCGTAGTGAGTACTAGGAAGAGGGTGGGCAGTAATTTGGCGATCCTGTCTAACACCAGCTGAGAATAATAAGAGATAATCAGAGGGTTTAAGGCAGAAAAATGGCCTATGGCCATAATATATATATATATATATATATATATATATATATATATATATATAATAAATAACAGCAGCCAGTAGAGACAGTCAGTTATCACCTTATTTTTGGATGATTTGGTAGAGGGTTATACTTTCAGATTGTATGGGATGCACAACCCCCACTATTGGGATACCAATTAGAACAAGCCAAATGAGCCTGTTTAATCACTCTAGACTGACACTGTTTCAAAAGGACACTTTTATTCTAGTACACTTATGATATCACATATGACAGATGTTCCCAAACTCTGCCATTACAGTACAGGTTTTAAGGATATACATGCTTTAGCACAGGTGACCTAATTAGCATCTCAGTCAATTTGATTTAACCTTGTGGGCTCAAGCATGGATATCCTCAAACCTGGACTGTAGTGGCGAGTTTGGGGAACCTCTGACATATAGCGTTTTTAATTTGTTGTATGTGTGTGTGTGTGTATATAATATATATACATATATTAGACACAGCCCCAAGGATTCTCAACCCTTAGAACCAAGAGTGTTAGGGACAGTGATGTCACAAATTGCTTTGTGATGTCAACAGGCTGCTGGCTCAGTGACTTATCAACATAATTTCCCTCTTTGTATCTTCACCATTTCCAGTGGTAAGGTGCTTTTCTTGTGCTTAGCGAGCTTGTGTTTATTATATAATATATAACATGAGAACAAAAAAGAGAAAGCGACCAAAGAAGAACAGGTGCGCTGCAGAGGAGCTAGAGGCTCCTAGCGGGAGCAATAAGGAGGATGTACGCGAGGTGAGAGACCTTCCCAATATCCTAGAGGAAGAAGGCACTCAGGTGAGCGAGGAGAACCGGGCAGCTGAGACGGCCTCAAAGACTCTCCAAAAGAAGAGCAAAAAGAGTCAGACTAGATCTAAGAAGCCGTCAGATGAGGCCCCAAATAAGAGGAGGAAGGTGGATAAGACCAGCAGTAACAGATCGGCCATTAAGAGGCCCCTAGACAAGATGGAGGACAGCAGGAGGAATAAAAAAAAGAAAAAGGAGCCAGAAGATCCAGGTGAGGGACCCAGCGCGCCCATCAGTACAGCCATGGCTGTGTCACACCGGAGGGGCAATAAGCAGTCTCACACAACTGAGGGCAATGGCGGTAAAAAGAAATTTAAGACAACAGCAGGTAAATTATTTTTATAAAAAAATATGAAATGTATTGTAAATTTTATTACAGAAGTAAGTGAGGTGTCAGGTACAGTAGTACTGATGTCAGGGCTGTTGAGGGAGGAGACAGGGCCGGGTACTGGTGGAGGTGTTGCTACGACCCCTTCAGCCAGGATTTGTCCCCATCAGCCAGGGGCAGATCGTCCCCCCCCCCCCCCCGTAACTCTTGCAGAGAGAGAGAGGAGACAGCAGCTCATCAGCAGCAGCCTGCTCATTCTCCCTGCCCAATGTGCAATTGACATGAGTAATGAGAACCCCTCCTCTCAACACCACTAATTTCTGTGTGTAAGAACCAAGAACAAGAGCACAAGTCAGTCGTAACTCCAACCCTATATATATGCGCTGCTCGGGGAGGCGCAAGTTATCTTACACTACTGGACTTGCTCATAGAAATTCAGGACCTCATTCAGAGTCGGTCGTTGCAGCCGCATGGTCGTACGCCACCGACGTTCGCTAAACTGCACATATGTAAAGTTCGCAATGCGCGTGCGCAAACTAGCTGCTACAATCAGAAATTTCTCTCTCCTTGAACACAGCCAGGTCGGTAGTTTGAGTGACAGAATGAGGCGTTTATGGGTGGCAACAGGGGAAGGTGCTTGAAAACGGGGGAGTGGAGATCCGAACGCAGGCGTGCCTAATTATGTGAATGGCGTTTTATGGGAGTGCATAATTAACAAAGTAGTGTCATGGCACACGTGACATGGGTGGTTTGTACACTGACCTGATCGTAGTGCTTAAGAGAGGGTATGGTCAACCTTAAGCTCTACGACCAGTGCCGATGGTTACCGATGGTCTCGATTAATCCTTATATGGCCGGAGATGACGTGTAATGCGTACGAGAAGGGTGCATATTATTTGTCTTACGGCCGCATCCTCCCCTTGGTCGGCCAGCTAACGATCCGATCTTAAGGACGCAACTTGCGAGTGCATCATTTGCATATCCGGCCCCTTTTCCCTTACGACCGTGCAGCCACAACGACCGACTCTGAATGAGGTCCTCAGTACCGCTTCACCAAGCACAAGGGGCGCTAAGTGTTTGTTACATGCAGCTCGCAATACTGGCACCGTGTGATACATTGTATGTGACATGATTGTATTTATCTCCTGTGCAGTAACTCAGGCCCCATGTACACAACACAAAGATTTATTATTTTACAGGTAAATCATTATGATCTAGCAGCAAACTGGTGCATTTCTCTGCTAAACCTTCTCTTTCCCTAACTGGGCCTGATTCAGAGTTGTACTCAAACCCAATGGTGAGGGGAGTACACATGTGCAGAACGGGTCCTGCCTCATTGCACGCAGTGCCTCCTAATCCACAGCCTGGTTGACAGGTTGCGGCCATTTGGGAGCGGGGAGGGGTGGTGCAGCAGTGGATTCTCGGACGCAGCAGTGTATTTACACACTGCAGCTGCATCCAAAGACACTGATGCTGCTGTGTGTACTGCGTCCATCTCTGGCTCAGGCGTAATGAGCTCTATTAGATAGCCCCACTTTTCCTTCTCTCTCTATAAGCAGTATTATCACTATACTGTATACTTGTCATAGGTATAATATATTTACCCCTCTCTGACCTCTCGCCGCTCTTCACGTCTTTTCCCTATCACCCAGCTCTATGCAACCTCTTTATTATATAATAATTACTATTCTACAGCACCTGTCACTTTGTTGTTCTATTGTCCTATCCAATGTTGTAGTCAGGATTATTTACCCCTTATTAATCTGTTTCATCTCTGTCGCACCCCAAGAACATATGATAAAGCCAAATAATAATATACTGACTGAGTACTACAGAAAACCAGCATTAATACTGTACCTAATAGTTCATAACACATGACCCCAGTTGTATACTTCTCTCTTTCTGGGCAGGATATATCATGCATCGCATTTTGGATATCATACATTGCACCACTAGTCGCATACAGTAGTGCGGTATGTATGTACAACTGTGATTATAAATGTAAAGGACAGCTCTTCCAATAAGAGCCGGTGTGAGGACTTCCAGGTTTATGACCCAGGAGTCCTTCTGCGCATGCGTGTCTGTCGGCCAGCACAAGTTGTGGGGGACACTGGGAAAGATCCTATTGGATCCCTGTCGGGGAATTATGCGGTAAGAAGACAATAAGCTCCTATTAGGCTATGGAGTACAAGCTCCACAAAGTTTCACTTTTCTGAGCTTGGGGCATATGGGGAATGTGATCAAACCTCAGAAAACAGCAGTTGTTGGGTTTTGACCACATTTTGGGCTTGATGCATCCCGCCCTCTATGCTATAATTATCTGTAACATTTAAAAAGTTACATTAGCAGAAAAAAACCCAGAGCCATAACTAGACTTTTTGGTGCCCTGTGCCAGAAAAAGCATAGGTGTCCCCCGGCCCCTTCATTTTTCAAATTGGGACATAAGAAAGTGTACCCAAAAAAGGGTCATGGCCTCATGGGGATGGGCCAGGGAAGAGATAGGGGAAGCCAGGAGATGCTGAGGATAAAAGAAGAGGAAGCTACAAGTGAGAATTATAATAGACAGGGAAATTAACAGGCACAAGCAGCGCCCCCTGTCCTGCGGTGCCCTGTGCCATGGCACTGGTCACACTACCCTAGTTACAGCCCCGAAAAAAAACACAAAGTTAATTTCAATAAAAAAATGCTGATTTCTATTTATATCACAAGGAGGAAGTAAGAACCCCCCAGCCAGCTCCCCTGAGACATCGGCTGCCTCTCACCTGATGGAAAGTTTAACCTTCCATGGAAAGATCGGAGAGGGCAGTTTCGGGAAGGTAAGTGAGCAGTAGGGATTTTCCTGACTTCCCTGTAAACACTGCAGCAAACAGAACAGACCGTCTGATGACATAAGAACTTTACTTGCTGCATCATATTATTTATCAGCCATTATATACACAATGGGCGCTCTCCATTAAAAATACAATGGGGTCCATGTGAAAAGGCAACTCTGAAGGAAACAGCAGCGTATTCCTTGTTCTTCCTCCATATTTGCTTTGGCTGGATCAAGGTTTGTAGGGGCCCCAGGGCAGCTAACTTGTGGGGGCCCCTACCCATTAAATGATGAATAAAATATGTTGGTGATGTTATTAAAAAGTATAATGTGAAAATACTCACAGCACCACAAATGTGTTAAGTCCACTGTAGTGCCCCAGTTCCCATTATGCCACACAGAAACCTCAGTTCACATATGCCATAGTGCTCCCCCATGCTATCGCTATGTGTAGGGGGTCCCCAGTGTGGGGGAGTGGTCTCTTGCAGCGACAGGCAGCACTTCCTGATGTTAGTGTATGTGGGGTGCGGTGACTGACAGTCAGATTACAGATGGCATGGGGGGGTGGGGGGGCGCGTTCTCACCTTGTTCTGAAGAACGCTGTGGTCACTTTGTCTTGTCACCTTCTGTTTGTACAATGATCTCTGGGAGTGTTGGCTCTGCAGGCTCCACAGCTGAGGACACTGAGCCTGATTCAGGTTGGATTGCAATGCTACCTTCGCACGCAGCCGGCTGATGTTTGCATTCTACGCATGCGTATACGACGCAGTGCATGTGCGCGAACCAGGAGCTGCGATAGGGAAGCGATCACAGTTAGCACGCAGTCCCATCGCACATTGATTGACAGGAAGTGACCGTATGGGGGTGGTCGGTGGAAAGCAGGCATGCCTATGCATTTGAATGCCGTTAGGGGAGTGCATAATGAAGCCCCTGCAATAGCATACGCGAGGTCGAGATGGCGACAGGAAGTTTAGCAATCTGTGAGGTAGGGTCAGGTCAATCACAACTGTGCGTATGGGTTCGATGTTACCGATGTTTGCGCTGAATTGTGGATTTATGTAATGGGAAGTGAGCGGCTTAATACAGCGTTGGCATCTTGGTATAGTGTTGCAGTTGCCGTGTGATCGCATTCATTAGTATATTTTCGCAGAGACCGGATACGTGCAAACGCAGCCTTGCATTCCATGCTAAATCAGGCCCACTGTGCATTGCTTCTGTCCCTTAGTGCCAGTGATGTAACGTCGCCCCCGGCCTGCATTACATACTGCACTGCTCCCTGGGGTCCCAGTCCTCACTCTCTGTCTCATCCAGGTGTTGCTGGCTTCCCATACCATCACCAGACAGCGGCTGGCTGTGAAAATGGTACAAAAGAGGACATTAGTGAGCAGCTTTAGGAACTCCATGTTCATAGAGAAAGACATCCTGGAAATAACTGGGGAGAGCGCGTTCTTCACGCATGGATATGCCGCGCTCCAGACACCGGTAAGAGTCTCTGTCACAATGATGACTAACGTGTTATTACACCGAGTAACAGTTTTGCTTAATAAAAATAAAATATTTATTGTATCTCATCGGTTCATTATAACAGTTCTTGTTCTCAGACACTTGTATGTATCACCTTCCTCCTATAGGTCACAGCCAGACTATCCAATGCCATAGCTTGCTGGCTATGTTATTGCAAATATAGATTATGTAAATTAACTGAATAATGTGTATGAGAAACAAGGTAATAACACATAACACAACCGTTCTTGCTGTGGTAACGGTAACACTTTTGCTATCAGGTTACCGTTCCACCAGAGTACGCTGTGCCCCTCCCCCTTTACCTGTCAGCAGCAGCAGTCTGTGTCTCCCCAGCCCAGCACACCCTGATGTATGCTGGGCTGCGGAGGGACCAGGGAGGCTGACCAGCAGCAGCAGTCTTCTCTGGATCAGTGGAGGGAAGAGGAGCGATTACACTGACTGTACGCCCCCCTGGAGTCGCCTGGCTAAGGGTCACACGACTTTGCCCTGCGCCGCAAATATTATTTTTTTCTTTCCATTTTTTTTGTTAGGGTGTGTGGCCATGGTCGGCATAGCGGGGGGCGTGGTGCGGCATAGGAAAAGGAGTGGCTGGCACAGGATGCGGCATTGGAGTAAAGAAGTGATCACATCATCATTACCCGGCCCTTCGCTACACAATGCTGGAGATTACACATATTGCCGGCCCCTCCCCCCGGACCAACCTCAAGTAGATGCTGCAGATAGAGTGCAGTGGGGTTCAGGGGTGGCATCTGGCCCAGGTATCTCACCCACTTTTCCAGGTGGAGAGCTCCACCCAATTTTCCGGAGGCTGTCTGCCATTTTGGGATAGTAGGCAAGCATGGTGACATACCGCCCAACTGTCCCACATTCAGCGGTACAGTACCATTTTTCGGGGACTGTCCCGCAGTCCCACCCGCAGGCCGCAGTGTCCTGCGGTGGGGGGGAAGTTGGGGGGAAGCATACAGTGCTGCTCTGCGCATGCGCACAGCATCTATTCACAGTACGGGGGGGAAGCCCGGGGGCAGCCCAGCATCTCGGAGATACTGGGCATGCCCCTTAGTGATGCAAATGTTGGCGTACCATCCAGCCACACCCACTTTGGCACGTAGAAGACCCAATTCGCCTAGGACAAATGTTGGGAGGTATATGGGGAGTATTGTCTGCTGTGTGTCAGAGTAATGCCCATAATGTAACTGATGCCATGCTCTCTGTCTCTTACACAGGACCATGTCATTTTCATCATGGAGTACCTGAGTGGGGGAGACCTGACCCAATTCATAAATTGCAGAGCCCCTTTTGACATCAGTACTACAAGGTAAGAGTGACAATGGGTACATTCGGTGCTGAGGCCGGTGTCTGGCTGTGGTGTAAGATTAGCCCAAATTTCCATTGTTTCTACCACTAGGCTCCTTTCATTGTTGCCCCATAACCACTCCCCTATCTCCACATCTTGGTGCCCGTCCCCCATAGCATCCTATCAGTATAAAAGCAATATATGGAAATAATTCAGCCTATCTGGCCCAACGTTTATAATATGTAAATATCATTATTAATATGAGAGATAGTAACAGCACCTTTGTACATCTAATGCAGTAGAGCTCGGCCCATGCAGCCTAAAGCTGGGTACACACTTGCCAATGTGTACCAGGACGATATGTCGGCCGACCAGATGATATCTCATGCAACCCAGAAAGTCTGTACACACTATGCAATCCACACTAACTGTTATTCCGTTATGTGTCGTAACAATAGAGCGTTCAATGGATCTCATAGTGTGCACCCAGCATAACAAATCCAGGCCGGACCATTATAGGTTTCCATGGCGACAGGTCTGTGTATAATAAAGAGTCTCCAGGACTTAGGGCTCCAGTGTGTTACTTAGCCGTACAGGAAGCCTGTGTGACAATGTTACCCGTGACGATATCAGGGGGAATGTGCCATCTCATTATTATCAGTCATCTCACTTTCACAATATTTCTACTGATAATTATTTTCTTTCTTCCCCATCAGATTTATAGCAGCAGAACTTGTATGTGGGCTGCGCTTCCTGCACAAGAGGGGAATCATTCACAGGTAACGTATTATTTCTAATGATCACATATAGTAACCCCCTCATAGAGTTACAGTGTAGCTGTTATGTCCTTGTCATTCATTTCTGGGTATCATCATGATATTTGGGGTAAGACTGTTATGACAGCTCCACGCACCATCTTATCTCCCCCTTCATCCCACCCCATGGATAGTGACTGTATGCAGCTGTTCTCCGCAGCGACTGTCATCCTAGTGACCACATCTCATGTTACAGGTCCCTTCGTCGCACTGTGGGCGGGGTGCAGGACGCAGTGCATTTTGCATGCGATGCATCCCGCCACTCACTGCAAGCATATCATTATTTATTAATGCCGTATGCTTGAAAAAATCAAAGGACAGCTCTCCCGGTAAGGCCTGTCTTTTGCGATAGAAGAAACCCGGGTTTATTACCCTGAAGTCCTTCTGCGTATGCGTTGAGTGACGCACACGCCGCAGGGAGTGTAGGGAGGTATCCCTAGCAGGGGGAGTTCCGAATTCAAGCCCATAGGCTTCTATTGGACAAAGCCATCTAAACATGGCATTACCCACTACATCCAAGCCCCGGAATGTATGGAATTCCGGAGCTTGGTGCATACGCGGTGAGCTGCATTCTGCATTGCTGCATCCAGCACTGTGACACTCTAATGGTTTTTATTATGTCACTCTGGGGACCTTTCTCCACAACAATCCAAGTTCTACAGCTGGTAGTTCTCTGACAAACAGAACTTACACTCACTCTTCTCACAGGGACATGAAACCAGACAACATTCTCCTGGATGCAGCCGGCCATGTGAAGATTGCCGATTTTGGCCTGGCAGTGAAGAATATCCATGGCCATAAAATGATCAGCGAGTGTGTGGGGACCCCAGGTTACATGGCCCCAGAGGTAAGTAACACAGTCTTCCCCTACAGGCTTCTCATGTCATCATTTCCATATTTATCCCACCATATCCTGGTCCCAGTGATGTTACAAGGGGGGTGCAGGGGGGTGTGAGCCACACCCGGGTGTCACCGACCAAGGGGTGACACCAGAGGCGTCTTTAGAGAGGAGGGGGCCCATGTGCATCCCCCGTCAAAGGCCCCCTCCTCTCACTCCAGCGGCCGGCAACTAACTGACGTGGCTGGTCGGCCACCGTAGAATCAATAGACTCTGGGCACTAGTGTGTGCCTGGAGTCTATTTCGCATGCTCAGATCACCGAGGAAATGGTGCGGCCGCCATTTTTCTAACGATTTCCTCACAGCGTATGCGCAAAACACCAGAAAAATGGCTGCAGTTTTCGCAGCAGCGTGCACGTTAGGACCAGTATGTACAAATAACAGCCTAACTCGGTGCCTCCTGCCAGGATGCACAATGTACTAACTGTTTGTTTCTCCGTGTTGTCACAGATACTTTGTGATTTACCATATAACAGCATGGTGGACATCTTTTCATTTGGGGTCATTTTCTATCAGATGGCCACTGGGTCCTACCCATTTTATGCCGGTGAGGAGACCATTAAGATTGAGTATTCTGTTATGTATGATGCCCCAACGTATCCAAAGAACCTCGATCCAGAGATGCGGAACATCCTTCATAGAGTGAGTATAAACACGTGTATAACTGGGTCCGGAGAACATGGAGTCACAGAGGAAATAAGACCTAGATTATAACTAAGCACACACTAAATCAGGGGTGGGGAACCTTTTTGCTGCCGAGGGCCATTTTGATATATATAACATTATGCGCGGGTCACAATTGCCGGCGATTACAGCAACGAGGACCTGTAAGGGCAGTGGTGTGACTGTCTGAAGCGTCCTAAGGATGCTCCAGGTGGCACTGCTGCATAGATTATGGCTGCAGGGTGCCATTCTAGGCACACTGATAGCCAGATGAGGCTAGCAGAAAAAGCTACGAGGGGCAGACCAAATGATTCCACGGGCCTTATATGGCCCCCGGGCCTGAGGTTCCCCATCCCTGCACTAAATGCATAGGCTATAAGGGGTATAATTACTAAAGTGCAGGGTTTTAGAAGTGGAGATGTTGTCCATAGCCACCAATCAGAATTTAGCTATTATTTTCTATAGGGTGCTAGATAAATGTTAAGTAGGATCTGATTGGTTGCTGTGGGCAACATTTCCACTTCTAAAAACCCACACCTTAGTAAATATACCCCTAAGTGTCTACAGTCACAGCATTCCCATCTAGTTATAGCCATACCCCTCAAATGTAACTGCAGCAGCAAGGCAGCAATGTGTAATACCACTTTTCCACCAAAAACCCGTCTCCAACCTGAGACACTGAGCATGGCTCGCAGCCAGGTTTTACCCCTTTTACACTGGCAGCTGGACCTGGGTTATTTTCTGGGTCTAGCTGTTCACAACGGACTCGGCTCTTCCGTGACCCAGGTCTTCCAATGTTACAGTGGATGGTTGTAGATGATGTCAACTCCAAGCGTTACTGAAGCCAACCAATTCGCTGGTTTGAAGCATGCCCCTGGTCACCGTGACCTGGGTCACGCTGTTTACACTGCACCAAAACCCGGGTCCTTCAGTGACCAGGGTTGGATTCAGGGGTCACAAGACCTGGGTTATTCTTTCAAGGACCCTTTTACACTGAGCCGTGGCCCGGATACATCCGGCAAAAACCTGGGTTAATGTGCCAGTGGAGAAAGGGTATTCGATGGCCGGGTGAGAAGTTTGCTCTGAGAAGATTGTCCATTTACAGGGCAGCTATCATGAAGCTTCAGTTGGAATAGGCTTTGGATAATATTATTACATACCTTCTATTTGTCATTATTAGCTAGGCATAAAGTAAGGCATATAGGAGACCTGGCTGCATTGGTGTCGGATTAGCATTGGCAGGAAAAGGGTTTTATGTCACTGATCAGATCTTTAGTTATACATATTACTTCCCATATTGTGTCCTCTTTTGGAGGACTCACTTTCTGATAAATACTAGTAAAATACAATATAGAATAATGATACAGTCACGGCCATAACAGGGCAAGAATTTCCACTTTGCCAGCCCTGACCCCCAAACATGTTCTGTCATGACATCATGATGAGGGGGCAGGACAACTGGTACCAGGATAAAGCTAAATGCCGGGAATGTCCTAACTAAGGAAGATCCAGGCGGCTCGGTAGCAGCTCTACAGCTGCTGGGTGCTATTCCACAGACAATTAACGTCACAAATTTTATTTTACTAGAAGAATGTTTAATAAGTCTCCAGCAACTGTAGTTGAAAAACAAAGGTAAAGGATTTTATACATGTCGTCCTGAGAAGAAAGTGCCATAAGGAATAAGGATGAAATTGGTCTAATGGTGCTTGTCTGCCATTAACAGCCTATACGTTTCTGTTTATCTCTATGATAGCTCCTAAGCAAGTCCCCAAAGAAGAGACAGGTGATGTGCAGCAATCTGAGAGGTCATCCATTTTTCTGCCCAATCAACTGGGAGGAATTGGAGGCTGGAAGAACAACTCCCCCATTTATTTTGCAGCCTGTAAGTATACGAATAAGATGGGAGTTTATGCCATGTGTGCGCTATCATGCAGTCACATTATCCCATAGACTACTGGGTGCAGTGATGGATGATGATGAGGAGAGATAAGTGACTTGTAGGAAATTGTCACACAAAAGCGAATCTTCTGGTAGAATATTCTGTGTCACAGATTTGCGAAGTCCTGCTGATACAATGGCGTTCCTCACGTTATTGGTAAATTCAGATTAGATGAATACCTAGGAGCATATTTATCAATTATCGGTTATCGGCAAAAAGAGATTAACATTCCC
Source organism: Taudactylus pleione (assembly GCA_031769625.1). NCBI lineage: Eukaryota > Metazoa > Chordata > Amphibia > Anura > Myobatrachidae > Taudactylus > Taudactylus pleione. Next base: position 6,413,881 of record JAUIMM010000038.1, read on the forward strand.
TGCGATGTGTTATGAGCGAAGTGCATACACGGGGGGGGTGATTCAATGCATTGCGATGTTGAATAGCGCTGGAAGGGAGCTCCTGGAACTATTCAATACACAGCAATACTTAACTTTGTTGGGAAGCAGTTAAGTCGGAGAATGCCAGTTTCCACGACTTAACCTGGGTGTTTAGTCGAGAGAACCGTCATTCTCCGACTAAAGTGCCAGCCGCGAGGCTGTTAGCGCCGTGCTAAGCCGGAAAACAGCATTGCGGCTGGCACTTTAGTCGGATATCTCCTCGCACCCTCCTGGGGCTGTTCAGCATCGTGCTGAATTGAATCCCTGAGATGGGGTACAGCACCCGATATCATGCACAAGCTGCCGATTACATGGAAGCTTGTGCAGCAAAGGGGTCTATTCAGATCCCTCCAGCTTGTTACTTACCTCCAGCGGCTCCGGGCTGTCACAGGCTTCCTCCTCAGGTCCTCTTGTGCTCGTCTGCAGGGGGAAGTTTGTGCAGATACAGAACAGCAGTGGCCACAGGGGAGCCAGATCGCACACGGGGTGGGGGTGGAGAGGGGGCCGGCAGGATAAGAATCTAACGGCCACAGGGGTGGGAGGGGTGAGCCGCTGTGAGGGGATAGCCGGATCAGACACCGGCAAGGGGTGGAAGCGTGCAAGACCACTGTCTGAGCTCACCGTACCGCCTGGGATGGGCAGGGGGGGACATTCAGCAGTGAGGAAATCCTTACGGATACTTCAGCTGCCGGGGAAAAGTATCACTTTTCCGATTAGCTGACTTCACAGAAAGCGCAGCTTTTAGGAAGTGATACTTTAGTTAGGGAGGCATGAAATATACCTCCAAAATATTTTTTAAACTTTCATCAAGTTTAAAACATAGTTATCACTAGTGAAAAATATGTAATGATGGATAGGCCCCTTAGTCTGTTGTGGCCAAATGCAAATTGAGGAGAATATTTTATGGAATGTTTTTGAAAATTCCATTAAACTCTAACGATTGGGCATTTGCTCTTCCACCTCGCCCCTGCTGGCCAACATGAGGAATTGCAGAGCCGTGACAGGCTGCAAGCACACTAGTTTTTTCAATGATTCTTAGAGGACTTATATAACCTTTCTTAGTTAGTACTTCAATTGCAAAAAAACAGACAAAATTTTACTTTATTTGTTTATGCTACTTTCTACAAATTTACTGTAATTTTTTCCTTTCAAATATATTTATAATGTATAAAGGAAAACCAGCCCTACAATGTAATAACCCAAAAATCAGCCAGGTATCTCGTCAATTTGGTTACATATCTCTGTCACGTCATTTTCTTATTTTCTGTTAGCAGCTCTGTATTAATATATTGATGTATTATGTTATCATGCAGTATATAGGATACCATAACATAGAATAGCGGGAAGAGCTTGCACACTATCTAGTTATTATTCTCCGTTATGACACATACAGTGACAAATTGCCCAATTAGTTCGGCATTTACCTGTCTATTATGTGACCAATCTGATTCATCTTCTTCGTAGACCCCAGTTACAATCAGGGAAAATGTACCCCTGGATGAGCTGCTGTCACCACCAGAAGCACAGGAGCCACCAATGTCTATAAAGGAGAACCGCCTGTTCCGTGGGTTCTCATTTACAAGTGACAGGTGGAGGACAATGCAGACTTCATAATGCACTGCAGGTAACATCTCACCCAGTACATCACATCAGAGGACACCAGCTCCATCCTCATTCTGCTACCAACTATCTGCTGTGTCCTCCACATGTCATCAGTGTGTCATCTGCTGTGTACTCCACGTGTCATCAGTGTGTCATCTGCTGTGTCCTCCACATCATCAGTGTCATCTGCTGTGCCCTCCACATCATCAGTGTGTCATCTTCTGTGCCTTGCACATGTCATCAGTGTGTCATCTGCTGTGCCCTCCAGTGTGTCATCTGCTGTGCCCTCCACATGTCATCTACTATCATCTGCTGTGCCCTCCAGTGTGTCATCTGCTGTGTCCTCCACATCATCAGTGTGTCATCTGCTGTACCCTCCACCTGGCATCAGTGTGTCATCTGCTGTGCCCTCCACATCATCAGTGTGCCATCTGATGTACCCTCCACATCATCAGTGTGTCATCTGCTGTGCCCTCCACATCATCAGTGTGTCATCTGCTGTGCCCTCCACATCATCAGTGTGTCATCTGCTGTGCCTTCCACATCATCAGTGTGTCATTTCCTGTGCCCTCCACATGTCATCTGCTGTGCCCTCCACATCATCAGTGTATAATCTGCTGTGCCCTCCACATGTCATCTGCTGTGTCCTCCACATGTCATCTGCTGTGTCCTCCACATGTCATCTGCTCTGCCCTCCACATGTCATCTGCTGTGTCCTCCACGTGTCATCTGCTGTGCCCTCCACATGTCATCTGCTCTGCCCTCCACATGTCAGTAATAACATCTTCTGGATCCTCAAGTCAGCAATATCATCAGTAAAGTGCTGCATAATGTGTATGAGGTATAACTATTAATAAAATAATATATTTTCCTACCTCTGTGTATGAGAAACCTGATTGACTCACTTATTCCTTTAATGCATATAAGAAAAACCATCCACTCGTCATTACGCTCTATACCATACAGCGTGATTTATACTACACGGAATGCTGTATGTCAGCAAGCATTACCTCCTGCACGTCCCACAGATAGGGCCTGATTCACAGATGTATGCTAATGCTGAACTGAGACGCCGGAGACATTTTTATTACTTACGGGATCGCAGTTGCAGGCAGAGACACGCCCCCGGAAATGGTCACGACACGCCTGCGTTTGATTCGCCATCTCCCTTATTGCCGCCCACAAACTGTCCCTGCCTGTCAGTCACTTTGCGAATAGATCCTCACTGCGAGTGACAATGAAAATTGCGCACGTGCAGCATGACTCAGACACATGCACAGATAACCGATAATCATTAAAACTATGGAAGCAACAGCGTTGCGTCCATCTCTAAATCAGGCCCATGGTCTCATCACCATTCCGCCCTGCTGGCATTTTAGATGGGGCAGCCGGCTCCTCTACAAACTCATGGATCACCAAAGTTACTATTTGTTCCCATGATCTGTAGCCTCTTACAGTATATGCTGAATAATAACTGTAATTTACATTAACATTGTAGAATCATTTGCTGGGCACATCTTATTTCCTGGGGTCAGGGCCGGTGCAAGCAGGCATAGCTCCAGCCTAGTGCCACCCCCTTCCCTCAGATAGCTACACAAGCCCTTATACAGTGCCCCCAGTAGTGGTCCCCCCTATGCAGTGCCCAGTAGTGGTCCCCCTATTCAGTGCCCCCTGTAGTGGTACTTATAAAGTGACCCCAGTAGTGGGCCCCCTATGCTGTGCCCCTTAAACAGTGCCCTCAGTAGTGGCCCCCTTATGCTATGCCCCAAGTAGTGGTTTCCCTATGCAGTACCCCTTATACAGTGCCCCCAGTAGTGCCCCTTATACAGTGCCCTTAGTAGTGCCCCTTATAACGTGCCCTCAGTAATGCCCCTTATACAGTGCCCCCAGTAGTGGCCCCGCCTATGCAGTGGCCCAGTAGTGGTCTCCCTATGCAGTGCCCCTTATACAGTGCCCCCAGTAGTTGGCAACACCTATGCAGGGTCCCTTATACAGTGCCCCACAGTAGTGGTCCCCCCTATGCAATGCCCCGTATACATAAAATAGACACACAGACAGACATTAAACATTATACTTACCTGAATCCCCGCTTCTGTGCCCGCCACCATCAGCTCCTCTGTTCTCCTGCTCTGCACAATGGGAGAGACGTCATGACATCTCACCCTTCACCCACTGTGGGAGCCGGTTGGTGGAGCTCATGAGTGAACTCCAGCTGGCTCCAGCAGTGGGCGCAGCAGCCAATAAGAGTCTGTCTGACTCTCACCGGCTGCTAAAACAAACACACAACCGGCGGTGGTTTGTTTGTTACTGTGTAGTGTGGACCGCACTACACTTAATGAAACCAGCGGTGCTCTCCAGTGGCCAGCACTCCAGGCAGCTGGCTAATGGCAGCGCCGGCCCTGGTTGGGGTCCCCCACTCCCCACCCTCTCCAGAGCCCCATACCGCCTGCACCCTCTGGTTCTACCACCATTACCATGTAATTTATGTGTGTATTGAGTAGTGAAGTGCTCCAGACCATTTTTGCTGGATTTGGATTTGGCTCTGATTCATCCTCCGGTTTTGGATTTGGCAAACCTGCCGTGACTGGCTTTGGATTTGGATTTTTTACAAAAATTTACAAAAAAAAGCTAATTCATTAATTTCCTGTCATTTACAGTCAATTTAGACCACCTCACAGCTTATAAGGTGTCCATAACTTTATTGCAATTAAAGACACTATAACAACTTACAACTAACTTATACTAAAATAAAGACACCTTCCCGCCAACACCAGAACCGCTGCCTGCCACCCAGAACAAAACATTAGCCCGCAACCAAAAAGAAAAACAACACCCAAAAACACACCTACCATAACTCTGACAAATGCACCCCATCAGAGAGGAAAAATTTAACTTGTTACCAACCGCAAACTTGGGTGCCACACCAACAAATCAGCAGACCCAGAGGCAAAACAAGAAATAGCCCTATTAAACTTCCGGCGAGCCGTATCCAAGGCCAAAAGGTCTCTAGAAACCATTCATACATGGTCAGGGACAACACCCGACCACACCAAGCACACCTCATGCCACCATGACCGTAGGGCGGCCAAGTCAGCCTTCATCCACAAGATCAGCTTAATAGTGACTGTCCAATACCATTGCCTCCAAGGTGAATCGCCAACCATGACAGGCCCCCACAGCGCTTCTCATGATAAAACAGAAAGTACAAAGAGCCGACCAATGCATAACTCGGACACCAAGACCACCGAACCTGACGGCCACCTAACACGGCCGTCCTTCTTGCCATCCCATGCTCCAATAAATAAATAAATAAATGAATGGCCCACAATCCACACTTGCTCAGAAGACACGGGCAAAGTTGTAAAAGAACAAACAGAACTAAAAGGCTGCAGTGATAGAACTTATATAAGAAAAAGGATAGAGTGGTAACCAGTGGCGTAACTATAAATATTGCTCCAACCTGCCAAAAAATTTCTGCTCCTTGCGTGGCTCAGCGGACCTCCAGGGAGCAGCTCTAGAGTACAGTGCGACCCATTACATAGGTGGTAGGCAGACACTGGAGGCTGAGGGAGGGGGACACTGCTTAGGACAGCTATCGGGTTGTGCTCCACAGGCGAACGCAAATCCCCGGAGCACACTGGCTGACGTAAGAATCAGCCTGTCATTGTGCCATGTAGAATGTACATTGCACTAGTGTAGGAACAGGCCCTGCGCAGGGCCGGTGCTAGGGTTTTTGGCGCCCCCCTGCAATCTATAAATTTGCGCCCTATCACCCATGTTCTATAAAGGTACAGCGCACCCTGAAGAACTGTGGTGTCACAAGTAAGGAGCTTGACAGCGCATTCGGACCCCCGATTTAAATTACGCCACACGCAGCACAATCTTATTCACATTACTCCACGTAGTGCCCGACTTACATTACACCATATAGTAGTGTCCCTTATTCATGTTACGCTACACAGTAGTGCCCCTTATACACATGCCACAGTAGTAGTGCCCCTTATACACATGCCACAGTAGTAGTGCCCCTTATTCATGTTACGCTACACAGTAGTAGCCCTTATACACATGCCACAGTAGTAGTGCCCCTTTATTCATGTTACACTACACAGTAGTGCCCCTTATACACATGCCACAGTAGTAGTGCCCCTTATACACATGCCACAGTAGTAGTGCCCCTTATATACATACCACAGTAGTAGTGCCCCTTATACACATGCCACAGTAGTAGTGCCCCTTATTCATGTTACGCTACACAGTAGTGCCCCTTATTCACATGCCACAGTAGTAGTGCCCCTTATTCATGTTACGCTACACAGTAGTGCCCCTTATACACATGCCACAGTAGTAGTGCCCCTTATACACATGCCACATTGTACTTCCACCGCATTGGAGCCTTTCCTACCATTTACATGTTTGTTGCACATGGTGGCTGGATTACCAAATAAATATACTTTGAATAAATGTGTCAAAGCAATACAGGAGGACAATTCAGTAACATTGGTAATAAAATGTGAGAGCAGGATGTTTAGTTGTCAGTCTAGCAGAGTTTTACTGGGGCTCATAGACCTTCACTTACACCCCTAGGAAGCTACTTCCATTATCAGTAAAATAGGTTACAAATCGGTAATGGGGGATAGTCTCCATTTGGATCTTCTATAAGAACTTGACCTCCACCTACTCTGCGCCTGGTGGGATGGCTGCTACCTACAGTAACACAAACTACCAGGAACATTTGTATCAGTAACACATACAAAAAATAACATAATGACAGCTGCATTATTATTCCATTTACTAACATGGCAGAAACCATTTAGCATTTTGTAGAAAATAAAGTAGAATATTTGAATTAACATACCATCAGATAATACAGGAAACATCCCAGTGACCACCATATAATGCAGAGAGCGTCACAGTGACCACCAGATAATGCAGAGCATCGTAGTAACTGCCATATAATGCAGAGAACGTCGTAGTAACCGCCAGATAATGCAGATAGTCGTAGTAACCACCATATAATGCAGAGAGTCGTAGTAACCACCATATAATGCAGAGAGCGTCGTAGTAACCGCCAGATAATGCAGAGTCGTAGTAACCGTCAGATAATGCAGAGAGCGTTGTAGTAACCACCATATAATGCAGAGAGTTGTAGTAACCGCCATATAATGCAGAGAGCGTCGTAGTAACCGCCAGATAATGCAGAGAGCTTCAGAGTGACTGCCAGATAATGCAGAGCGCATCGCAATAACAGCCAGATAATGGAGAGTCATAGTAACCGCCAAATAATGCAGAGAGTCGCAGTGAATGCCATATAATGCAGAGAGAGTTGTAGTAACCACCAGATAATGCAGAGAGAGTTGCAGTGAATGTCAGATAATGCAGAGAGCATCATAGTAACCGCCAGATGATGCAGAGAGAGTCGCAGTGAATGCCAGATAATGCAGAGAGAGTCGTAGTAACCGCCAGATAATGCAGAGAGTTGCAGTGAATGCCAGATAATGCAGAGAGTCGTAGTAACCGCCATATGATGCAGAGAGAGTCGCAGTGAATGCCAGATAATGCAGAGAGTCGTAGTAACCGCCAGATAATGCAGAGAGAGTTGCAGTGAATGCCAGATAATGCAGAGAGTCGCAGTGAATGCCAGATAATGCAGAGAGTCGCTGTGAATGCCAGATAATGCAGAGAGAGTTGCAGTGAATGCCAGATAATGCAGAGAGTCGCTGTGAATGCCAGATAATGCAGAGAGAGTCGCAGTGAATGCCAGATAATGCAGAGAGAGTCCTAGTAACCGCCAGATAATGCAGAGAGAGTCCTAGTAACCGCCAGATAATGCAGAGAGAGTTGCAGTGAATGCCAGATAATGCAGAGAGTCGCAGTGAATGCCAGATAATGCAGAGAGTCGCTGTGAATGCCAGATAATGCAGAGAGAGTCGCAGTGAATGCCAGATAATGCAGAGATAGTCCTAGTAACCGCCAGATAATGCAGAGAGAGTTCTAGTAACCGCCAGATAATGCAGAGAGAATCGTAGGGAATGCCAGATAATGCAGAGACCATGATTGACCCACATATTACAGTTAATATGACTACACCCTTACACACGCAGAAACACAATAATTATACCCACGCACATACATTAATACACAATCCCCAGCATAGACAGTATTATCTCCCCAAGTAAAAAACAGATACACCCTTCCCCATTGAATAAGTATACCATCCCCATAGGTCTGATGGGCAATGTCGCTGACGAAGCACAGGAGCATGCTTCATCAGTGACATAGCGGCCGATGTGCCCGATATGTACATATCTTCTAGCGTGTACAAGGCATTAAGTTTAGGTAGGGAGAGGTTAGGTTTAGGCACTATGGGGAGGGTAGGGTTAGGGACTAGGGGGGAGGTTTAGGCATATAGGAGGAGGGTTAGGCACTAAGGGGGGAGGGTTATGGTTAGGCACTAAGGGGGGATGGTTATGGTTAGGCACTATGGGGAAGGGTTAGGCATAGAGAGGGAGAGTCAGGCACTATGGGGGAGGGTTAGGGTGCAGGGAGGGGGAGGTGAGATTTAGGCACTGGGGAGGAATGGTTAGGGGTAGGGAGAGGGAGGGTTTGGATACCGACTGGCAGGTGTAGGTATCCTATCCCTGTCGGGATGCTGGGGTCAGGATTTTGACCGCCAGAATCCTGAGAGCTGGCATCGCTTACCCATCCCAAAGGAGATGCTAGGTTAGGTAAGCAAGACATAGTAACGGGGAAAGGGAATGAAAATAGAACTCCGCACAGACCAGGCAGTAAGGACAATGCAAATAAGCCATGAATTTTATAAAAAAACATAACTGACAATATTTATTTTCCAGGAGCAATTAAAGAGATTTAGTGTAGATAACTTGGTAAAACAATGCACCACTAAATAGGGCGACCCTGTGACTGAAATTACACAGCCATCCGAGAGATAAAGCATAGGGAGAACACAGCCCCTGCGGGCACAGGTATAATGGACACACACACACAATGGGGCCCATTTATTAATGATCGCATTTTGCAATGCGATCAGGGCATCCAGCACCGCCCATGATTGCATTGCAAAATGCGATCATAGCGGCTGAATGTATGTACCGGCTCATGCAGGGAGACGGGCTCCGAAAGGACAGGAGCCCGTGCCTGCGATGTGGCCAGAGTGCATGCGGGGTTGCGCACAATGCCGACAGAGGGATCTGGGAGATCCCGCCTGCTGATATGCGGTAAGTGCCTATAGACTACAGCTGCTAATGCTATCTTCAGATGGCGTTAGCTGCTGGGGCCAATATCGGGAATGCTTCGCATTCCCGATATTGATCCATTTGGCAGCATCGCATCCCCCATAGAAACCTATGGGGGATACTTAGTATTTGAGGTAAACCCCCGAAAACAGCTGCACAGAATACAGGTAAGAAGCAACATGGTAGAAGGGGGCGCAGTGCCGAAAGGAGAGCACAGAGTGTCGCTGCTATATCTACTCAGTGGTGATTCAGACTCTCAGCTGAGCAGGAGCCTGTGGAGCACCCAACCTAGGCCATGGCGTTGGGAGCACGAGCTCCGGTTGTTCCGTCCTTGCTACACCCTGCATGTTGATATTTGGATAATAATATTCAAGTGTAATAATAATATTAATAATATTCAGTCAAGGCCAGACATTTTGAGAATGACACAAGTATTGGTTTACACAAAGTTTGCTGCTTCAGTGTTTTTAGACCTTTTTGCCAAATGTTACTATGGTATACTGAAGTAAAATTACAAGCATTTCATAAGTGTCAAAGGCTTTTATTGACAATTGCATTAAGTTTATGCAAAGAGTCAATATATGCAGTGTTGACCCTTCCTATCAAGACCTCTGCAATTCGCCCTGGCATGCTGTCAATCAACTTCTGGGCCACATACTGACTGATGGCCGCCCATTCTTGCCTAATCAATGCTTGGTGTTTGTCAGAATTTGTGGGGTTTTGTTTGTCCACCCGCCTCTTGAGGACTGGGATTAATGGGATTAATGTCTGGGGAGTTTCCTGGCCATGAACGCAAAGTTCAGATGGTTTTTTTCCCCCAAGCGACTTAGGGCCTGATTCAGACCCACTCGCGAGCGGCTGTCCGCTCGCAAGTGGGTCGATGTTCTGGACTGAGCATGCGCACGACGGAGGGAGCTCCGTCGTGCGCATGCGCCAGACGCGACGAGCGAAGGAAAGTCCTTCGCTCGTTGTGTCCGATCAAAGGGGGCGTGCTGTCAATGTTGATTGACAGCACGCCCCCTTTGGTAGGCGTGCTGGGGGCGTGCCTCCCTGACGGGGCCTTCCCACGGGAACGCCTCCCATCAAAAGCCGGCCCACTGACATCACTAGTGATGTCAGTGGGAGTGATTTTGGCTCTGATAGAGCCAAAATCACTCCGGAGCTTGCGGTTGAAAACCTCAACCGCAGGCTCCGGCTCGCAGTTTCGATGGTCGCGATGGTCACGACCATCGCGGCCATCAAAATGCACGCTCGTATAGCCTGTGGGTGGTGACCCACAGCTATACGAGCGTCCAGGAGGACGCTCCATTTTCATGGAGACCGGCCCTCATTCAGAGCGTGCGCTCTGCTCAGAGCATACGGCTCTGAATGAGGGCCTTAGTTATCACTTTTGCCTTATGGCAAGGTGCTCCATCATGCTGGAAAAGTCATTGTTTGTCACCAAACTGTTCTTGGATGGTTGGGACAAGTTACTATTGGAGGGTGTTTTGGTACCATTCTTTATTCATGGCTGTGTTCTTAGGCAAAATTGTGAGTGAGCCCACTCCCTTGGCTGAGAAGCAACCCCACACAAGAATGGTCTCAGGATGCTTTACTGTTTGCATGACACAGGACTGATAGTAGCGCTCACCTTTCCTTCTCTGGACAAGTGTTTTTCCAGATGCCCCAAACAATCTGAAAGAGGATTCATCAGAGAAAATAACTTTACCCCAGTCCTCAGCAGTCCAATCCCTGTACCTTTTGCAGAATATCACTCAGTCCCTGATGTTTTTCCTGGAGAGAAGTGGCTTTTTTGCTACCCTTCTTGACAATAGGCCATCCTCCAAAAGACTTTGCCTCACTGTGCGTTAAGATACACTCAAACCTTCCTGCTGCCATTCCTGAGCAAGCTCTCCACTAGTGCTGCCCTGATCTCGCAGCTGAATCAACTTTAGGAGATGGGGCTGGCGCTTTCTGGATGTTCCTGGGGGCCCTGAAGCCTTCTTCACAACTATTGAACCTCTCTCCTTGAAGTTCTTGATTATCCGATAAATGGTTGATTTAGGTGCAATCTTACTAGTAGCAATATTCTTGCCTGTGAAGCCCTTTTTTGTGCAAAGCAATGATGACTGCACATGTTTCCTTGCAGGTAATCATGGTTAACAGAGGAAGAACAATGATTTCAAGCTCCACCCTCCTTTTAAAGCTTCCAGTCTGTTATTCTAACTCAATCAGCATGACAGAGTGACCTCCAGCCTTGTCCTCGTAAACACTCTCATCTGTGTTAACTATAGAATCACTGACATGATGTCAGCTGGTCATTTTGTGGCAGGGCTGAAATGCAGTGGAAATTTTGTTTTTGGGATCAAGGACCTCAATCAGACCCACTCGCTAGATGCATACGCTCACTAGATGCGTATATCAATTTCAGCTAAGTGACGGCAAGGCAGACGAATGCACAGCAAGACATAAGCACACCCACTATGTCTTGGCGTGCGATCGTTCTGTGTATGGAGACACCCACCAGCTTGTCTTACGATGCCCACATCATCTCCTGTGTATGTGTATACAACCATCGGTACATCGAGTGCCATCGGGAGCGAACGTAGCGCTTGTGACTGACCATACCCTAGCACAAGTACTGCAAGTGCTTCAGTGTGAAATACAACCAAGTGTTGTGTACTATGACGCTGCCTCTTAATTATGCATGCCTCTGAAATGGCGTTAAGATGATCAGGCACGCCTGCATTTGCACCTCCACTCCCCCGTTTCTAGTGGCCAGCCTCTGTCACCACCCACAAACGGCTTCTCCTATCACTCACTCAGCTGGGCAGTCTATACATATACTGGACACTCACTGGCTGCCTTCCAGATAGCAAAGAGTATCTACCTATTACTGGCAGAAACATAACCAAATGTGTATCATTAACAATTATTAATGCATAAGTACCAAGAGAGAGTCTACATCACCACTTCCATATGCTGTTATGTGACTGGTTCCCTGGACTTGTATGCCTTTGCAGGGGTGTATCTAGGGTTCCGAGCGCCCATGGCAAAGTAAGGGACTGGCGCCCCCATATTGTAATTCTGGACAGCACACTCTGCAAAGGAGTGTGGCCTTGTGGGGAAGGAACGTGGTCACACATTAACTCCCCCAATTAAAATTATGCCACACATTACTGCCCCTTACTTGCATTACACTGCAGCAGTTTGTGAATATGGCGCTGCCAGAGTATGTACGTTATGCCACACAGTCTATTCACGTGGCGCTCCTTATACTTATACACATTATGTCACACTGTAGTAGTGCCCCTTATGACACATTATGCCATGCAGTAATGCTCTTTGCAGATTATGCGCCACACTGTAATGCCTGTTATACATAATACCACACTGTAAAGCCCTTTACACATGCCAGACACCATAATGCCACACACTGTAATTGTAATGCCCTTTATACATAATGCCTCCATTTGTAATGCCCTTTACACATAGCCACCATTTGTAATTCCCTTTACACATAGCCACATACTGTAATTCCCTTTACAAATAGCCACATACTGAAATGCCCTTCACACACTTAGCCACATACTGTAATTCCCTTTACACATAGCCACATACTGTAAAACCCTTTACACACATAGCCACATACTGTAATGCCCTTTACACATAGCCACCATTTGTAATGCCCTTTACACATAGCCACATACTGTAATGCCCTTTACACATAGCCACATACTGTAATTCCCTTTACACATAGCCACATACTGTAATGCCCTTTACACACATAGCCACATACTGTAATGCCCTTTACACACTTTGCAATGCTCCTCCCCTCCAGTGACTCACCTCTCTCCCCTCCAGTGACTCCCTTTTCCTCCCTCTCACCTCCTCCAGTGACTCCCTTCTCCTCCCTCTCACCCCCTCCAGTGACTCACCTGCTGCTGTACATCCAGATTCAGGCCGCTCCCCCATGTCCCGGGACTTCTCTTCCCCCCCCCCTGCTCTCTCAGTTGCAAGAATGCGGCGGAGCTGGGGAACAAGATGCAGGTCCACCCGGTCAGGCAGATGTAACGCGTTCCTGACTGGCCGGGCATTGATTACATTAAAAAACATGGCGGCTCGGAAGTGGAAGCTAATGGGTGGTCCGGTACTATGTGATTCTACCCCTTGGCCATGTGTGCCAAGGTGCCCCTACCTTGGCCGGCTCCCCTGGCGAGTGCCATCCTGGCCAATGGGTAGATACGCCCCTGGTAGCTAGCCTCGGTCCTCAAGAGCTCACTTTTTCCAGACGACCTAGCTAGGTGTATTCATTACTCACCAAAACATTTAGAAAGATCCACAGGTGGAGTTAATTATTATAGTTTTGATTCTGTGAGGAGACCTGGAAAACATGTACTGTTGGTAGCTCTCGAGGACTAGGTTTGGCTACACCTGCCCTTAAATCATAGATCTTACACTTGTCCACATATCTGTGCTGGTTAAGTGTCACTTTATGGCCACTAACTAACTATGTTTTTTTCATGTCGCTGTACAGGTTGGGAAATGCCTTTATAGAAGATTTGCAAAGCATTATTTAAGTCAATTGTTTATTTTTTTTTGGAAAGCACTCTTCCTGGTCCCCTTCTGGGATTAGAAAATCAACTCCCAGCAGCAGCAGCCATGCTCAAGGATTCTTCTGTGGCAAGGACTGATGCAAATGTACTGTATCACATTTTTTTGTAAATGCCTCCTCCCTTCCCCTTCTCCCTCATACATTTTCTTTTGAATAAAAAAATTAAATTAAATTTATTACCAATTAACCCTTCCTGTCCCTGCCCTACCTTCAACTACATACATACTCCAACTCCCTCAGGCCTCTCTTGAATAATAAAAGTGTTTCCTGATGTGCCATGTTTGAAGTTGAACTGCCATGTGTTTGTGCCGCCCACTGCTACAGCTTAGCTTAGTCAGCCAGCTATCTTGGTGCAAATTTTGGGCCTAAACAAGATGAACAAATCAATATTGTGAGTTGTGAGGTTGTCAATATTGACTGGAAATGAGTGGAAATAAATGTTATTGAGGTTATTAATACTGTAGGAACAAAAAAAGGCCAATTTTATGTGATTTTAGCTGTATTTTTTATTTATTAAGAAAAAATCCAGATCCAAAACCAAAACACGAAAACAAAACACGGAGGTGAGCTTTGGTAAACCAATCCAGGTCCAAAACCAGGGGAGATCCAGATCCAAAACCAAAACACGGGGGTCAGCGACTCGGCGCACATCTCTAATTAATGGCCGTAATAAAAGTATTTTGGGTTCTTAAATTGGGTCAATTGGCTGATATCTGCGTATTTGCATAAGTGTTGAAAAGTGATAAAAAGCTATATAACTAAGAAAATAACTGCTGGCCGTAAATTGTGGGCACATTAAAATGGGTATAAGTATATTTTTGTGTCTATAAAGTGCACTTTTAAAAAATAAAATAAAAATACACCTGCTGCAGTCACCTGCAATGCTTAAAACACCTTTCACACCCATAAAACCCCCAAAAATACCAGCCCCACTACTTTAAAGCCATTTTCCACTACTTTAAATTTTTTCAACTTAAAATTGACATGTCATTTTTATACAAATTACGCTAATTAGACACAACTTTTTGTCCAAAGGGTCCTGAAACAAATCCCCACATTTTTAGGCAAAAATAGAGATTTTGCTTTATTTTTACCTGCTCTGAAAACTTTTCGCCGATTTCTGTCTATGCAATTACTGCACATATGATAAACTGAATTGTGCGATAGCAAAATTATGGCAATCGCGATAATTTATCATGAAAACTGGGCTTATCACATCTAATTGAATCCGGCCCCAAGTTGCATCCAACTCAGAATTGGACAGGGATACGAAAAAAAAATTTAAATCGCCGTTTGCATCCTTGAAGAGAAATCTGTGCGACTCAGAGTCAGCACCATTAATTACATTAATTGTAGTAATTACAGACAATGCTGAATCGATGTCTAACTCCATTTTCAATTGTTCTGTATTTCCTCCACCTTAGGGAAAATCCAGATTATTTGGCATGTTTTGTTTGAATGCTATTCAGTTGCAGACAAGACACCTCCTTTTCGGTTTCAGCACTGTCAGTGCACTCAGGGCCTGATACAGAGCCGCTCGCTCTGACAGAGCGCTCGCTCTGAATCAGGGCCGGGCATTTTTTTATTGGAGTGGCCTCTTGGCCGCTTGCATAGCTTGTGGGTGACCACCGACAGCTATTGCGAGCGGCCAGGATGATGGTCACGATGGTCAAGACCATCGCGACCATCGGGCTTGCGACGAGACCCTTGTGGTAGGGTCTCATGGCCGCAAGCCCCAGAGAGCTTTTGGCTCTAACAGAGCCGGAATCTCTCCACTGACATCACTTGTGATGTCAGTGGGGCCGCCCCCAAACGGCAGGCGTTCTCATGGGAACGCCTCCGTTTGAGCAGCCACCTCCCCGGCCCGCCCACCAAACAGCGCGAGCTGTCACTCAACATCTACAGCTCGCCCCCTTTGGTGCGAGACCGGGAGCAACAGAGTGCCCGTCGGTAGCCGGGTCTCGTGCATGCGCACGACGGAGCAGGCTCCGTCGTGCGCATGCGCTGTGGGCCACCATCGACCCGGTTGCCGGCGCTCAGCGCTTGCGACCGGGTCTGAATCAGGCCCTCTGTTTCATTGTCAGATACCTGGTGCACACCAGGGTTTTAAATCTGACACAAGTCAGTGTATTTTTCTGTTGCTGATCCGGCGCTTTCTCAGAATTGAACACATGTTGCGTGTGACTTTGCTTGTCACCTTTTAAAAAGACCTTGTCACGATACCAGCAATGACTGGAGTCGTGGGTGGATTTGAAAACATTGGTGTCTCAGATAATTTTATGTGTGGCTCACAATTTTTGAATTTTACATACGAGTATATTACAAAATATAAAGCTAACATTAGTGACACTGTTTGCCCTAATGTGAAATAGGGCACTACTTTCAAGCATAAAACAAACTAATGTACTACTACGGGATATAAAATGAACTGGGGGCACTACTATGGAGCACAAAATGATCTAGGCCACTACTATGGGGCATACAATAAACATCTGCTGCATAAAATAAACATCTGCTGAGTATCCAGAAACCCCCCTTGACAGACTTGAGAGCAGGCATCATGCTCTTAAGCCCCACCCCTCACGGCAAAATGCACGATTTGCGGGTCAATCGGGAGAAGGCAAAGCTAATATTATGCGATTCCATTAGAATTGAGTCATTTGGCTCCATCCACCTCCTGACTGACCCTTGACTCGCAGCAGTTTCACGCTAGGGGGAGTGGCCTAAAGACATGGTGCCAGCCTGCCAGGTCTGCAAGATAAGGGTGTGTGCGATTAATGTATATATGTTTAATGTATGTGTACAGTATATTTGTATATATGTGTGTGCATATCTATGTGTATATATATATATATATATATATATACTGTACTATATACACACAATATATTTGTGTAGACCCCCCTATAAAAATCCTGTGTTTGCCCCTAATAGTTACTGTACATTACTCTGAATGTTCTTACATTACTCTGTATACAGAACTCAGGGTATATTATTTATTACCAGTTATTTATATAGCGCACACATATTCCGTGCTGTCAATACAGTTATTAACCCCATGGGGGAATATAGTAAAATAAAGAGGTTTATTGAGTATGTCATAATAAGTCTATTACTTGTTATAAACTGATTCATGTCCCTTTAACTGATAATATGGATGTTTTCTTCACAGTACTGCCCAGAAATCTTCTCAAAAGACTGCATTATAATTATTGGTGTATCTATAATGGGTGCAGGGTGTCGGTGCACACGGGCCCCTCAGTCCAGGGGGCCCACACTGTACACCCTGCAGCCATTATTATACTTACCTCTCTAGAGTCCGGGATTGGTCAGCACTGCAGTACAGCAGAAATCACTGGGATGCTCAGTAAACTCTGACACATAGCTACAGTCTATCAACAACTAATATACACAAAGAGTGTAAAACAATGAAATCAAGTTCTTGAAAAAGTCCTGATAGGAGGGGCGAAACGCGTTGATCTAAACCAAGTTACCCTCTATTTTTAAACTACATTTTGTATAAATCCTGCTGGGGTGGTCCTTTTTTAATGTGATCCGGATCGCTGCGTGAAAAAGAAAGCTTGTTACTTAGGAAACACCTGAGCCGCTTCTACTACGGACAGACAAGCCTGCAAGTATGAAAGTCTAACACTGCTGTGCTGTGACCAGTCGGCCCCCCACATAGGGAGAACAGCGTGCAGATTCTGGACCGCCGCTAGTGCTCCCAAGGTCGCCCGACCTGTTCACAGTCTTGCTATTAATTATCAGAGGTGCGCACCCTGTCCCGGTTAGAAGATGGTTGCCTTTCACCCTCTATTGCCACGTCTATTGAACACAGGACTAGTGCAGCGGCTTGTGAGAATTGGATATCAAAACTCTTATACTATTAACGAACAGTTAGTGTTGCTACACAAGCTACATTGTACAAACAAGCACTTATGGATTTGATCTAAGGGCCTGATTCAGAGCCGCTCGCTAGATGCGATCGCTCGCACGATGTGTATGCAAGTTGCGTAGGCAGTGCTCCCGCCCAGCAATGCAGTAGCACGCCCAGTATTTCTTAGAGAGCGATCACATAGTGTATGCAGACACCCACAGCCTGTTTTAAGATGCCCACTTGTGCACGTTATGTCCATGAAGTGTATGCAACCATTGGTACATCGGATGATATCGCAGCGCTCGAGGTTGACCATAACCTGCCGCAAGCACTGCGAGCACTTCAAGCCAGGTGATGTTTACTATGATACTGTCTTTTAATTATGCAGACCTCTAAAATGCCATTGAGATGCTCAGGCACGCCTGCGTTTGTACCGCCACTTACCCGTTTTTAATGGCCAGCCCGTTACCACCTACAAACGGCTTCCCCCGTCACTCACTCTGCTGGGCTGTCTATGCGCAACGAGCGAATGCATTGTGAACTTTCGCTAAGGTATGTGCATGTGCACCATGCATACCATCGGCAGCAGCAAGAGTATGCATCTTAGCGAGCGGATCTGAATGAGCTCCTAAGTCCGTTATTGAAATAGAAATAAGGTCTTTCTCTCTCAAAACAACTACATTTATATTTCAAAGAGACTTGATTGTTTACAAATCAATATTATTTATCACAGGAGTCCCCAATGTTCATACTATTCTACATGTGACTAAGGTTAAAATACTTTTTTTACTCACTATTCGCGAAACATTCTTTATTGTGGTTTTTTATGTATACTTTTTAACCTGCTCAATACTTTATGCTGCTATTATTATTGTGAATGTTATATGTGATTGTATACATGTTTAGTAATAAATTGGTTATAGCCATTCCTCTATTAATCAATCAATTATTTTTTTCTGACTACATTGATATTTCAAAGAGACTTGATTGTCTACGAATCAATATTATTTATCACAGGAGTCTCCAATGTTCATAGATCCGAATACTTGAATAAGTTTGAGGAAAGATAAGCACCCTGTTTAGGATTTAGTATTGCTAGTTCACCAGGGGTTAAGGAGAAGAGGGGGCGTAGCCAGGATTGTGTCCATCAAAGCAATAGCCTATGGCAGCAATAAAGGGCAGGGCCCCTAATATGCATTATAAATAGCCTGGTAGAGGAGACATCTTCCTCTTTTCCAGTTCTGGAACCAGAAGGGGCTGAGTAGTACTATTTATAATTAATATTTGCTGTCTTTTTCCCCACTGTATTTTTCTCACTGTTGTTTAATTTACATTACTTCCATCTCTGCCTGAAACCCCCTGTGCCCTTCCGACCCGCACCCCCAGCAACGCAGCACCTTTCCGGCCACCTCCCCCCCCCCCTGCTTCCAACCCCAGCGCCTCCTTCCCCACCATGCCCTGCCACCGCTTTTCGCCCCCCACCACACTTTTTAATCCACTCTTACCTCGGTAGCTGTGTCTCCCTCCAGGCACGCCACGTGTTATCTGGCAGCCGCGATACCGCGCCTTCCTCCCCTCATGCTCGTGCGCCGGTAGAGCCGGCGCTGGCACTCAGTTTCCCCCTTCACTTACAGCCTGGCTCACGGGGGACTTTGCAGCCGCCCGGGCACCCCCCACCAGGCTTTGAATTTACCCCCAGACCAGGCTTCCTCGCGCTCCTCGCCACCGCCTGGCCCCGCCCACTATGGCCCGGCGGCCATTTTAGCCCCCATCCAGCAGCAGGCGAATGCCATGATAGCCTCTGCTGTCCCCCGCCCCCATCGCATTAAGCATGGGGGCCCCCCCTTGGCGCATGTATTTTCTTCATTATTTGGCCCCTGGGTGCCATGGCCTGTTTTTTCCTCGCACAGGCTCCATTGCACCCAGTGCTCTTTACGCACTGCCGGGGCCTCAATACCCAGCCCCCCTCACCGAAGCTAGCCCCCTTCTTCCGCACTGGCAATAATGCCAACACGGTCCGGAACATGCTCATGCAGCCGTTCGCAGCCCTCACCCATCGTAGTACACTATTTGTTCCCCTATTCCACAGCAACCAAGCAGCATCAGCCCCCCCCCCCTTTTTTTTTTTTTACTCCCCCCTCCCCCACTAATCCTGGGCCCGCTACCACCGTTTCATCATCCTGATCAGCTGGGAGAGGTCGCACACCATGATTCCACCTCACGTGTTATTGGTTCAAGTCCTCAGGTTGCCGTCTCAGAGTCTTCCAGGGTTCCACAGGAAGTGTCTTCAGCTGTCCAGGATGTTCTGAAGGCGACTCAAGTCGTGGTGGGCGCACCGCGCAGCGAGAGACAAGCATTAGCTGGCAGTCGGTCAGGGTCAGGTCTTCCTCCACTGGATCACGTGAGCATTTTGTTCTCTTATTGTGCAGCGTTTTTACTTTTCTTGCTTTGTATAGCGATTCTTCCAGATACACCTCAGGCCCTGTTCAGTTCAGGGGGTGTTTGCGCAACGATTAAGGGTAAGCATAAAAGCCCAAAGAGATCAAGTACTATATTAGCAGCTAGGGTCCTGTTTGCAGCGGGGGATGGGGTCAATTGTACAAACGCAGCTCTACTTAGGTGTTTTGAGGTAAAGACAGAGGCGTCACTAGGGTTGGTGTCACCCGGTGCTATAACTAATGGCGACACCCCCACCTCCACCAAAAAAAATTTAAAAATCAGGACCAAGGTGCGCAGCTCCACGCTCTCTCTCCCCTTACCAGTCCAACAGTCCAATACGCACACTGCAGTGCTCATCCCAGAATGCCGGGCGCACCTGGGGGGGGGCTTGATAACGCCAGTCTA
This sequence comes from Taudactylus pleione, assembly GCA_031769625.1. Classification (NCBI taxonomy): domain Eukaryota; kingdom Metazoa; phylum Chordata; class Amphibia; order Anura; family Myobatrachidae; genus Taudactylus; species Taudactylus pleione. The sequence goes on from JAUIMM010000038.1 coordinate 6,434,114, forward strand.
CCACCATTTCTGTGTCCCTAGCCAGCCAATCCCCACTTTTGTGTCCCCAGACTGCCAGCCAATCCACCCTTCAATGTCCCCAGCCAGCCTTTCACCACTTCTGTGTCCCCAGACTGCCTGCCCCCATGTCTCTGTCCCCAGCCATCCAGCCAATCCCCACTTCTGTAGCCCCAGCCAGCCCCCCCTTCTGTGTCCCCAGCTATCCTTCCCCCAATTGTGTTCCCAGCAGCCTTCCCCCACTTATATGTCCCCAGCCAACCTTCCCCCACTTGTGTCCCCAGCCAGCTCCCCCCCCTTCTGTCCTCTGCCAGCCAGCCTTGTGTCCCCAGCTATCCTTACCCCACTTGTGTCCCCAGCCAGCTCCCCCCTTTCTGTGTCCTCTGCCAGCCAGCCTTGTGTCCCCAGCTATCCTTCCCCCACTTCTATGTCCCCAGCAAGCCATCCCCCACTTGTGTCCCCAGCCAGCTGCCCCCCCTTCTGTGTCCTCTGCCAGCCAGCCTTGTGTCCCCAGCTATCCTCCCCCACTTGTGTCCCCAGCCAGCTCCCCCCCCCTTCTGTGTCCCCAGATGGCTACCTTGCTTCACTTACCTTCTTCTTGACAGCCCCTCTCTTCAAGCCTTCCAGCAGCGGCGGCATTGGGCGGAGTAGTGGACGGGCAGCGGGCTCCTGAGCTCCTCTCCTTCAGCAGTGGCGGTGCAGTGTGACGACATGATGTCACGCGCCGCACGCTGTCTTTTCAGCATGATGGCCATCCCGGGCGGCAGCCGCAAAGGTGGGTGGGAAGTGGGAGGGCAGCGGGCTGATCCCCTGCCCAGGACCCGGCACCTTTGGCCAATAGTGTGCTCACTGCTCAGCCCCTCTCGGCGACCCTGCGGGCATCTCTGACGGCGGGGAGGGTGCAGTCAGCTGTGTGATGGCTGGGGGAGTGTGTGGCTTTTTGGTGTCACCCCCTTGGAGGGTGACACCCAGTGCGGCCCGCACCCCCCACACCCCCCTTGTGACGCCACTGGGTAAAGATATGGCAGCACAGAAGGTGTAGTGGTTACCGTTACTGCCTCTCAGGGCAGACTTCGAGGGTTAATTTCCATCCTTGGCCCCGTCTGTGTGGAGTTTGTATGCTCCCAGTTACTCTGGTTTCAGGGAGTGGAATAGGAAAGGCAAGTTTGTGGCATGTTTGCCAGTACGGCGGATTCTAAAAGGCATAAAGTTAGCATGATTGGTGTAGTGGTTAGCATTCCTGCCTCACAGTACTGAGGGCGTGGGTTTGAATCCCAACAAGGTCCTATCTATGTGGAGTTTGTATGTTCTCTCAGCATTTGTTTCAGGCGAAGGCCCATTGCCATTTTGGGGTCGGTTACCATCGTTCATACCTGATTTGGTTAACCGGCTTGTTCGTATTCGCGGTGAGTTTTACTGGAGAACCTGGCCAGGGAATACATGGAGGTGCTGAAGTACATGCAGTTTTTTCAGGAAGAAGCAGGAAGGTTAGGCAGTGTTTCAGTTCGTGATTCAAGGACGTGGAGTTTTATTTTAGTTGAAGGTTACACGGCAGTCCTGTATACCTATGGGTTCTGCGATAGCCTGGAGGCAACACTATCCAGCCTGTACAAGTACCTCAAGTGCCGGCGCGGTGAGGGCTATGAGTTCAGTAATGCCCAGTGCAGCAGGGAGTCAGGCGTAGGTGCATTGAATTCTGCATGCTGTGTGGTGACGGACGGCCATCGGCCAGTAATATAGCCGCATTGGCGGTGCAGGAGCAGGTCGAGGGGATATCGAAACGAGCAGCGAAGGGGTATTACATAGTGATAGAGGGTTTTTCATTTGTGTTTTCGTTTGCTCTTAACCACAATATATGCAACGTATTCCAAACGGAACCTTCAGTTCATACACAATCACCCGGAAGCCGTTAGGAGTAAATGGGAAGCGGAGGTTAGATTAGGGCACATGTGTGGCTCTTTCTCGTCTTTCCCTAGGAAGGGGTTTTGTACCTTGCCTTTGGGGTTTGTACTAGGGGTGTGCACCGGCCACTTTTCGTGTTTTGTGTTTTGGTTTTGGATCTGGATCTTTCTTCGTGTTTTGGATCTGGATTGGTTTTGCCAAAACCACCCTTCCGTGTTTTGGGTTCTGGGTTTTGTGTTTTGGATCTGTATTTTTTTTTAAAAAAGCATAAAAACAGCTAAAATCACAGAATTTGTTGGTTTCTCTGCTCCTATGCTATTATTAACCTCAATAACCTTAATTTCCACTCATTTCCAGTCTATTCTGAACACCTCACACCTCACAATAGTGTTTTCATGTCCAAAAGGTTGCACCGAGGTAGCTGGATGACTATGCTAAGCGACACGAGTGGGCGGCACAAACACGTGACCCATCTGCAGTGGCAGACAGGATGGCAGTTAGAAAAACTAGGCCCCAAACTGTACATAGTGCAAAGAAAAAAAAGAAGTGCAAGATGGAATTGTCCTTGGGCCCTCCCACCCACCCTTATGTTGTATAAACAGGACATGCACACTTTAACAAATCAATCATTTCAGCGCCAGGGTCTGCCACACAACTGTGGCTGAAATGATTGGTTCGTTTGGGCCCCCACAAAACAAGCTGGCAATTAATGTTTCCCTGCACAAACTGGCTCTACGGAGGCAAGATGTCATCCTCATCCTCCTCATCCACCGATTCCTCACCCTCTTCAGTGTGTACATCCTCATCCTCACAAAGTATTAACTCGTCCCCACTTGAATCCACCACCACAGGTCCCTCTGTACCTTCAGGAGGCTGGTCTCCCTGGAAGAGCTGATAATTCATTTTGATGAACATCATCTTCTCCACATTCTGTGGAAGCAACCTCCTACGCCTTTCGCTGACAAGGTTCCCGGCTGCACTAAACACTCTTTCGGAGTACACACTGGAGGGGGGGCAACTCAGGTAAAATAGAGCCAGCTTGTACAGGGGCCTCCAAATTGCCTCTTTTTCCTGCCAGTACAGGTATGGACTGTCTGACATGCCTACTTGGATGCTGTCACCGATGTAATCCTCCACCATTCTGTCAATGGTGACAGTATCATATGCAGTGACAGTAGACATGTCAGAAATTGTTGCCAGGTCCTTCAGTCCGGACCAGATGTCCAAACTTGGTCCTGCCTGCCCTGCATCACCGCCAGCAGGTTGCTTAGGATACCTAAGTTTTTTCCTGGCAGCCCCAGTTGCGGGAGAAAATGAAGAAGTACGTGTCACGTTCCGCTTCAGCTGACAGTGTGTTCACCAGCAGGTCTTTGCACCTCTGCAGGCTTGTGTCGGCCGGAAAGAGGTGCAAAACCTAGGATCAAGCACGGTGGCCAAAATGTAGTGGTCTGATTTCAACAGATTGACCACCCTGGAATCCTGGCAAAGCGAATGAAGGGCTTCATCCACAAGTCCCACATGCCGAGCGGAATCGCTCCGTCTTAGCTCCTCCTTCACTTTCTCCAGCTGCTTCTGCAAAAGCCTGATGAGGGGAATGACCTGACTCAAGCTGGCTGTGTCTGAACTGACTTCACGTGTGGCAAGTTCGAAGGGCTGGAGAACCTTGCACAACACGGAAATCATTCTCCACTGCGCTTGAGTCAGGTGCATACCCCCTCCTTTGCCTATGTCATAGGTGGATGTATAGGCTTGTATGGCCTTTTGCTGCTCCTCCATCCTCTGAAGCATATAGAGGGTTGAGTTCCACCGCGTCACAACCTCTTGCTTCAGGTGATGGCGGGGCAGGTTCAAGAGTGTTTGCTGGCGCTCCAGTCTTCGGCACGCAGTCGCTGAATGGCGAAAGTGGGCAGAAATTTTTCGGGCCACCCAAAGCGTCTCCTGCACGCCCCTGTCACTTTTCAGAAAATTCTGCACCACCAAGTTTATTGTGTGAGCAAAACATGGGACGTGCTGGAATTTGCCCAGATGTAATGCCCGCACAATATTGGTGGCGTTGTCAGATATCACAAATCCCCAGGAGAGTCTAAGTGGGGTAAGCCACTGGGCGATGATTTCCCTCAGTTTCTCTAAGAGGTTGTCGGCGGTGTGCCTCTTACTGAAACCGGTGATACACAGCGTAGCCTGCCTTGTAACGAGCTGGCGTTTCTGAGATGCTGCTACTGGTGACGCTGCTGCTGTTGCTGCGTAAGGTGATACATCTACCCAATGGGCTGTCACAGTCATATAGTCCTTAGTCTGCCCTGTTCCACTTGTCCACATGTCCGTGGTTAAGTGGACATTGTGTACAACGGCATTTTTCAGGACACTGAGGACACTTTTTCTGACGTTTCTGTACAGTCTCGGTATCGCCTGCCTAGTGAAGTGGAATCTAGACGGGATTTGGAACCGGGGACACACTACCTCCATCAATTGTCTAAATCCCACTGCACTAATGGCGGATACCGGATGCACGTCTAACACCAACATAGCAGTCAAGGCCTCAGTTATACGTTTTGCTTCAGGATGACTGCTGTCGTACTTCATCCTCCTCGCTAAGGACTGTTGGAGGGTCAATTGTTTAGTAAAAGTAGTGGTGTTCCTACTTCCTCTCTGGGATGATGAACGACTCCCAGCAGCAGCAACAGCAGCAGCGGCAGCAGTAGGCGTAGCAATGCAGGATCCTCCAGAGGAATCCCGGATAGGAGAGTCAGTCATGCCAGTGACATGGCCTGCAGGACTACTTCCGATCCTGACTAAGGAGGAAATTGACGAGGAGGGAGTTGACGGTGTGGTTTGCAGGCGCTTGGATACAACAGGACAACGGGATTTAGGTGTCCCTGGACTGCTTACGGTCTTAGCCAAAGTTTCTGAACTTGACAGTAACTTTTTATGAACGCGCTGCAGGTGCCGTATAAGGGAGGATGTTCCTAGGTGGTTGACGTCCCTACCCCTACTTATTTCACCTTTACATATGGTACATATGGCAAGACAGTTGTTGTCCGGATTTGGATAGAAATATTGCCAGACCAAAGAGGTGGAATGTTTGGTCTTCTGCCCAGGCATGACCGTGATGGGCTTTTTCATCCCACGGACAACAACTGTCTCCCCCGGAGCCTGATTTAAACAAACCACATCACCATCAGAATCCTCCTCGCCAACTTCCTCCTCAGCGCCAGCTACACCAGTATCCTCATCCTGTTGTACTTCAACAGTGACATCTTCAATTTGCATATCAGCAAGTGGACTGTGGGTGCTCCTTTCAGCACTTGCAGGGGGCGTGCAAATGGTGGAAAGAGCCACCTCTTCCCGTCCAGTGCTGGGAAGGTCAGGCATCGCAACCACCACCACAGTTGGACTCTCCTTGGGGATTTGTGATATCTTCTTAGAAAGCACAGTTCTTCGCTGTGCTTTTGCCAGCTTAACTCTTTTGATTTTTTTAGTGGGAGGAGGGCTTCCATCGTCATGTGAAGCTGAACCACTAGTCATGAACATACTAGGGATCGACCTTAGCCGTTCCTTGCCACTCCGTGTCGTAAATGGCATATTGGCAAGTTTACGTTTCTCTTCAGCTGATTTAAATGTCTTTTTCAAGGTCATTTTCCTGAACTTTGCCATTTGGGATTGTATGTGCCCTCTACTATGACATTGGGCATCGGCCTTGGCAGACGACGTTGATGGCATGTTATCGTCTATGTCATGACTAGTGGCAGCAGCTTCAGCACTAGGAGGAAGTGGTTCTTGATCTTTCTCTATTTTATTTTTATCGGAGAAAGTTTGGTCCTCCATTTATGTTATATCGATTTGATATATACGTGCGGCTAAACACAGAAAATAATTTTTTTTTGGTTTGGACTGGAGTGTACTTTGGGGGTTACAGCACCCTTTAACGGTCAAGCCAGCCGGCCCTTTACTTATGACACAGGCGCACGCTTGGCACTACTTTGTTGATGCACGTGCGGCTACTGCGCACACAATTCACAAACACAGAAAAAAAAATTTTTTTTGGTTTGGACTGGAGTGTACTTTGGGGGTTACAGCACCCTTTAACGGTCAAGCCAGCCGGCCCTTTACTTATGACACAGGCGCACGCTTGGCACTACTTTGTTGATGCACGTGCGGCTACTGCGCACACAATTCACAAACACAGAAAATAATTTTTTTTTTGGTTTGGACTGGAGTGTACTTTCGGGGGTTACAGCACCCTTAACGGTCAAGCCAGCCGGCCCTTTACTTATGACACAGGCGCACGCTTGGCACTACTTTGTTGATGCACGTGCGGCTACTGCGCACACAATTCACAAACACAGAAAATAATTTTTTTTTTGGTTTGGACTGGAGTGTACTCTCGGGGGTTACAGCACCCTTAACGGTCAAGCCAGCCGGCCCTTTTCTTATGACACAGGCGCACGCTTGGCACTACTTTGTTGATGCACGTGCGGCTACTGCGCACACAATTCACAAACACAGAAAATAATTTTTTTTGGTTTGGACTGGAGTGTACTTTCGGGGGTTACAGCACCCTTTAACGGTCAAGCCAGCCGGCCCTTTACTTATGACACAGGCGCACGCTTGGCACTACTTTGTTGATGCACGTGCGGCTACTGCGCACACAATTCACAAACACAGAAAATAATTTTTTTTTTGGTTTGGACTGGAGTGTACTTTGGGGGTTACAGCACCCTTTAACGGTCAAGCCAGCCGGCCCTTTACTTATGACACAGGCGCACGCTTGGCACTACTTTGTTGATGCACGTGCGGCTACTGCGCACACAATTCACAAACACAGAAAATAATTTTTTTTTTGGTTTGGACTGGAGTGTACTTTCGGGGGTTACAGCACCCTTAACGGTCAAGCCAGCCGGCCCTTTACTTATGACACAGGCGCACGCTTGGCACTACTTTGTTGATGCACGTGCGGCTACTGCGCACACAATTCACAAACACAGAAAATAATTTTTTTTTTGGTTTGGACTGGAGTGTACTTTCGGGGGTTACAGCACCCTTAACGGTCAAGCCAGCCGGCCCTTTACTTATGACACAGGCGCACGCTTGGCACTACTTTGTTGATGCACGTGCGGCTACTGCGCACACAATTCACAAACACAGAAAATAATTTTTTTTTTGGTTTGGACTGGAGTGTACTTTCGGGGGTTACAGCACCCTTAACGGTCAAGCCAGCCGGCCCTTTACTTATGACACAGGCGCACGTTTGGCACTACTTTGTTGATGCACGTGCGGCTACTGCGCACACAATTCACAAACACAGAAAATAATTTTTTTTTTGGTTTGGACTGGAGTGTACTTTGGGGGTTACAGCACCCTTTAACGGTCAAGCCAGCCGGCCCTTTACTTATGACACAGGCGCACGCTTGGCACTACTTTGTTGATGCACGTGCGGCTACTGCGCACACAATTCACAAACACAGAAAATAATTTTTTTTTTGGTTTGGACTGGAGTGTACTTTCGGGGGTTACAGCACCCTTAACGGTCAAGCCAGCCGGCCCTTTACTTATGACACAGGCGCACGCTTGGCACTACTTTGTTGATGCACGTGCGGCTACTGCGCACACAATTCACAAACACAGAAAATAATTTTTTTTTTGGTTTGGACTGGAGTGTACTTTCTGGGGTTACAGCACCCTTAACGGTCAAGCCAGCCGGCCCTTTACTTATGACACAGGCGCATGCTTGGCACTACTTTGTTGATGCACGTGCGGCTACTGCGCACACAATTCACAAACACAGAAAATAATTTTTTTTTTGGTTTGGACTGGAGTGTACTTTCGGGGGTTACAGCACCCTTAACGGTCAAGCCAGCCGGCCCTTTACTTATGACACAGGCGCACGCTTGGCACTACTTTGTTGATGCACGTGCGGCTACTGCGCACACAATTCACAAACACAGAAAATATATTATTTTTTTAGCACTTGGGGGGAGCACCCCTGATGGACAGAGCACCCCCTGGACAACACTACAGCACTCCTTTAGGACTGGGACACTGCACAGGACTTTGGAGTGGACACAGCCCCTATGGAGAACTGACTGCACAACACAGTCCAGCCAGCCCCTATGGACTTTGAAGTAGTGGACACAGCCCCTATTAAGAACAGCAGCACAGCACAACACAGCCAGCCCCTATGGACTTTGAAGTAGTGGACAACAGCAGCACTACACTACACTACACTACACAGCCCTAACTCCCACCCTCCCTCTTCACTGTCCACAGCCGAGTGAGAAAATGGCGCCGACACGGGTACCTTATATAGGATCCAAAACCCGCGAGACTCGGAAGGCGGGATGATGACGTTTTGCCTCGATTTCAGATCCGAGTCAGGCGGGAAAAGTCGAGCCTGACTCGGATCAGACTCGGATCGGGGGGGCTCGGGGGGGTTCGGATTTCAGAAATCCGAACCCGCTCACCCCTAGTTTGTACCTAAGAGGCTGACAGTCAAGTTTAGATTTATCCAGCATCTTTCCTAGCCGGAACAGTGATCTGTCAACGACACGTTTTGATTCGGCAGTTTGCCGAGAGCTGTACCAATTCTTCGAGCAGGCATTGGAGAGGGTACAAAGTTTTGGTGAGCGAGCTCCCCTGGCTAAAGTGGATATCGAATACATTTTAGTTTAATGCCCCTTTCACTCCGTATCTTTTCTGTGTAAGGGAATTTGTGTCGCTGGAACTTATGCTGTAGATAAACTCATTCCATTCGGGTTGTTCTGTTTTACTTTTCCTTTGTCGTCTGTTGCAGCTCACCTTTGCAATGGTACAAGCACGTACACGTCACGGGGGGGTGGCCCAGATTTTTGGTTGCTTTATTCGTAGTGGAGCCAATTGGTGGTTTTAGCTTGGAAAGGATTTATTTTTTCTTTACAGGCGTTTATCGATTCTAGGCGTACCAGTTTCTCACGACTAAACTGAGGTCTCTGTTACATGTTTGTCCTAACTGGCAATAGATATAGACACTTTGCTAGGTCTTTACCAATTGTCTTTGGTTAAAGTTAGTGAAATGGAGAATTATTGGGGAAGGTCACTAAAGCAATTGCAATCGCTTATATGCCGTGAATTTTGATTCTAGAGTAGTACCCACAGACAGGAAATTGTCGTCGCTCAGACCGCTTCATAGCCAGGATTCAAGATCTCGCCATTTTCGCTTGTCTCAGGACTGGTGGGAGGATCTGCAAGTTTGGATGATAATGTTTCCGGATTGGTTTCCGGATTTCAACGGAGTTAGAATTTGCTACCTGCTCGGGTGGACTATTACGGGTTTCATTTGTTTAAGGACGCGTCTAGTTCCGTAGTTTTAGGGGAGTTATTGAAGGGCGGCTGTGCGCAAGCACTTGGCCGGTTTCATGGATGCGGCAAGATCTAACTGACAGTATGCTGTTTTTTGGGAGTTTTTTCCAATCATGGTTGCAGCCGAAATTTGGGCTACCAGACTCGGCAGCAGGAGGATTATGTTATGCATTGATATTTTAGGTGTAGTTCTTGCTATCAATATTTGCGGGTCTGAGTCCCCTTCGATTTTGAGATTGCTTAGGCGTTTTTCACCTCTTTGTGTGTTTGCACAGGAGAATGGACATTAGGGCACGTCCCGTTCCGAGAGTTGAGTACGGTATTGCAGATGTCCTTGTCTTGTTGTCCATGGATTGGGTTTCAGGGGCTGGCCTCCTCCCCTTTTTTGCTGAGATACACAGCTTACCCTGGTCCTGTTAATATCGTCTGGCTGTCGCACCGGAATTTATGTAGTTTGTTTTGATGTCATTGGCTTTGCGTATCCTGAGGATTTAGTTGACGGTTTGTAATGTTTTGCAAAGTTTTCTTGGTTACGAGTGCAAGGGGAGGTTCGCCATTCCATACATACCTGTTAGAATCATTGTAAAAGGCATAAGCAAAGTTGTTCCGGAGCGTCCACGTTGGCAGCTCGGTCTAGCGTTTTCTTCTTTCACAAAGTTTCCTGTTATGTCGGTTAGGAGTGGAGCGCCCCATTCTAAGTGATTTCGCGAAAACCTATTGAGCGATCAAATTTAAATGAGCTGATAGTTACAAGTTTTGGTATCACATGGGTTAATTAAGAGGCGCAACTCTTTCATTTGACATTTTGGTTAGCTTATTTAGGGATCATTTTAATTGGTTGGTTGTTATCAAATAAGAATTAGACATCAAAGGGTGGTTTGTTTGAGAATGAAGTTTTCAGTATAACCTGTAGTCATATCGTATTCATAGATTAATAAAATGATCAGCTTGCTAAAGGGCGATGGACCTCTATCCCAGCTCCAGCACACCCTTTCACCAATCCTAGTCGGATTGGCCATACGTTTAATAGGTTACGTCCCCCAGGCAGCGCACACTGGCTCCTTCACGCCACTCAGACAACATTATCTAGGTTTACTTTACAAGGATCTTTCACAAATATTTGATTGCTTTAGATGTACCGCTAGATCAGTTTGATACACATTTTTCAGGATTGGGGCAGCAGTCTACATGGCAGCTGCAGGTGCTTCCATTGACGCCTTAAAACATTTATTTCAATGGTAGTCTTCAACCTACAAGAATTAGTTGTGTGGCGATAAGTTGCATAGTTAGTTAGTAGCGCTTATTGCGAGTTTGTTGGGAAACCCAGGGACCTTATGCCTACTGCCGCTATGGAGTTTGAAGGGCTTTTCAGATTTGCCCTAAAAGAGGTTTTGCTGGTTTTCACCTTCAGATGGGTCACCCAACTATTGTTTCCTTCCCTTGGCTAGGCTGTGTTTCAATAAATCATATTAGCTTATCCGGACGTGATTAACCCCTTTATGCAGGCTATTAGAAATGCTAACGGTCGGGTGTGGTTCGTGGGACATTCATGTATCTATTGGGCTAATGAGCATCCTTTAGTAATTCAGGCCCCGCATTTATTAGGTACTACTAAGATTCAGTGGTTCGGTGTTAGGGGCATGACCTGGGGTGGCCTTTATTAGAAGATTATGGACAGCAGAAGCCAGATTTGGGACCCCGTTTGGGGTCCAGGCCATCATCTTAGGGAGGGGTCAATGCTGTGCCAATTAAGGGAGAATGGTTCTGCTTCAGGCCAGTTTATGCCAGGAGGGGATCCGCCTCTTATTATTTAGTCAAATATATTTGCTGGGCTGTGGCCTTGGAGCACTGCTTTTTTACTGCTACCATCTTTCTAATTACAAATTGATCAATACATTTCGGCTGTGTCCTCTTTTAATTCCACATAGGTGTCCGTGTGGTAATTTCTAGTTAGAAGTTTAAGTGAGTGAAGTAGCATAGTGTAATGGGGCCTATCCATTAGCAGATCTTTCTGAAAGACAAAAGACAAAAGATTTATCTTTTGAAAATTCCTGGGGCTGCTGTGACAGATCTCTGTCATGTACTTGAAAGATTTTTGCGAACGACGAACGATATTACATGACATCACTCTGGGAGTGGATTTTTTTTATGTTTCTATACATTTGCATAAAAAAATCGTTCATCGTTTACGGCGACAGATATTTCTAATATCTAATATTTCTAATATCTGTCAGCGATGAACGATAATTGACCAACATGTTGGAGAGACAAAAGACCCAATTTGTCGGCCGCGGGAGTGCACAATTTTATCATTCAGAGCCTATCCATTAGCAGATAAATTGAACGACTGAACAATAAAACGTTCATCATTCAAATTTATCTGCTAATTGATAGGACACTTAAGATTCAAACAATTGTGACTTAATACTATTCTACATGTGATTAAAATTTAAATACTTTTTTTTACTAACTATTCGCGAAACATTATCACATACTGTATAAGGCTCAATGTCAATTTAAATGCAAACTGACTATATGCTTCCGCATTGCATGCACAGAAAAGCAATGCATATATTTACCTACATGCATAGCTGTACGCATTTTGTAATGCGCAAGCTCCGTTATGATGCTCGCTATCATTATCATCAGTGCACACTTACACCAGACGATGCTTGGTGCAAATGATATACCTCTAAACAGGCATTTTTACACTTACCTCCAACTCTGCATAGACCGCAGGACCATTGACATGCCCTGTATGAACTTTGCCTACGTAATAATGCCCCATTACAGCTCTGTTACCTGTATGAACTTTGCCTACGTAATAATGCCCCATTACAGCTCTGTTACCTGTATGAACTTTGCCTACGTAATAATGCCCCGTTACAGCTCTGTTACCTGTATGAACTTTGCGTACGTAATAATGCCCCGTTACAGCTCTGTTAACTGTATGAACTTTGCCTAAGTAAGAATACCCCGTTACAGCTCTGTTACCTGTATGAACTTTGCCTATGTAAGAATGCCCCGTTAAAGCTCTGTTACCTGTATGAACTTTGCCTACATAAGAATGCCCCGTTACAGCTCTGTTACCTGAATGAACTTTGCCTACGTAAGAATGCCCCGTTACAGCTGTTACCTGTATGAAATTTGCCTACGTAAGAATGCCCCATTACAGCTCTGTTACCTGTATGAACTTTGCCTAAGTAAGAATGCCCCGTTACAGCTCTGTTACCTGTATGAACTATTGCCTATGTAAGAATGCACCGTTACAGCTCTGTTACCTGTATGAACTTTGCCTATGTAAGAATGCCCCGTTACAGCTGTTACCTGTATGAACTTTGCCTACGTAAGAATGCCCCGTTACAGCTCTGTTACCTGTATGAACTTTGCCAACGTAAGAATGCCCCGTTACAGCTCTATTACCTGTATGAACTTTGCCTATATAAGAATGCCCCGTTACAGCTCTGTTACCTGTATGAACTTTGCCTACGTAAGAATTCCCCGTTACAGCTGTTACCTGTATGAACTTTGCCTATATAAGAATGCCCCGTTACAGCTCTGTCACCTGTATGAACTTTGCCTACATAAGAATTCCCCGTTACAGCTGTTACCTGTATGAACTTTGCCTATGTAAGAATGCCCCGTTACAGCACTGTTACCTATATGAACTTTGCCTACGTAAGAATTCCCTGTTACAGCTCTGTTACCTGTATGAACATTGCCTACGTAAGAATTCCCCGTTACAGCTCTGTTACCTGTATGAACTTTGCCTACGTAAGAATGCCCCATTACAGCTCTGTTACCTGTATGAACTTTGCCTACGTAAGAATTCCCCGTTACAGCTGTTACCTGTATGAACTTTGCCTACGTAAGAATTCCCCGTTACAGCTCTGTTACCTGTATGAACTTTGCCTATGTAAGAATGCCCCGTTACAGCTCTGTTACCAGTATGAACTTTGCCTACGTAAGAATTCCCCGTTACAGCTGTTACCTGTATGAACTTTGCCTATGTAAGAATGCCCCGTTACAGCTCTGTTACCTGTATGAACTTTGCCTACGTAAGAATGCCCCGTTACAGCTCTGTTACCTGTATGAACTTTGCCTACGTAAGAATGCCCCATTACAGCTCTGTTACCTGTATGAACTTTGCCTACGTAAGAATTCCCCGTTACAGCTCTGTTACCTGTATGAACTTTGCCAACGTAAGAATGCCCCGTTACAGCTCTATTACCTGTATGAACTTTGCCTATATAAGAATGCCCCGTTACAGCTCTGTTACCTGTATGAACTTTGCCTACGAAAGAATTCCCCATTACAGCTGTTACCTGTATGAACTTTGCCTATATAAGAATGCCCCGTTACAGCTCTGTCACCTGTATGAACTTTGCCTACATAAGAATTCCCCGTTACAGCTGTTACCTGTATGAACTTTGCCTATGTAAGAATGCCCCGTTACAGCACTGTTACCTGTATGAACTTTGCCTACGTAAGAATTCCCTGTTACAGCTCTGTTACCTGTATGAACATTGCCTACGTAAGAATTCCCCGTTACAGCTCTGTTACCTGTATGAACTTTGCCTACGTAAGAATTCCCCGTTACAGCTCTGTTACCAGTATGAACTTTGCCTACGTAAGAATGCCCCGTTACAGCTCTGTTACCTGTATGAACTTTGCCTACGTAAGAATTCCCCGTTACAGCTGTTACCTGTATGAACTTTGCCTATGTAAGAATGCCCCGTTACAGCTCTGTTACCAGTATGAACTTTGCCTACGTAAGAATTCCCTGTTACAGCTCTGTTACCTGTATGAACATTGCCTACGTAAGAATTCCCCGTTACAGCTCTGTTACCTGTATGAACTTTGCCTACGTAAGAATTCCCCGTTACAGCTCTGTTACCTGTATGAACTTTGCCTACGTAAGAATGCCCCGTTACAGCTCTGTTACCTGTATGAACTTTGCCTACGTAAGAATTCCCCGTTACAGCTGTTACCTGTATGAACTTTGCCTATGTAAGAATGCCCCGTTACAGCTCTGTTACCTGTATGAACTTTGCCTACATAAGAATGCCCCGTTACAGCTCTGTTACCTGTATGAACTTTGCCTACGTAAGAATGCCCCGTTACAGCTCTGTTACCTGTATGAACTTTGCCTACGTAAGAATTCCCCGTTACAGCTCTGTTACCTGTATGAACTTTGCCTACGTAAGAATGCCCCGTTACAGCTCTGTTACCTGTATGAACTTTGCCTACGTAAGAATGCCCCGTTACAGCTCTGTTACCTGTATGAACTTTGCCTACGTAAGAATTCCCCGTTACAGCTCTGTTACCAGTATGAACTTTGCCTACGTAAGAATGCCCGTTACAGCTCTGTTACCTGTATGAACTTTGCCTATATAAGAATGCCCCGTTACAGCTCTGTCACCTGTATGAACTTTGCCTACATAAGAATTCCCCGTTACAGCTGTTACCTGTATGAACTTTGCCTATGTAAGAATGCCCCGTTACAGCACTGTTACCTGTATGAACTTTGCCTACGTAAGAATTCCCTGTTACAGCTCTGTTACCTGTATGAACATTGCCTACGTAAGAATTCCCCGTTACAGCTCTGTTACCTGTATGAACTTTGCCTACGTAAGAATTCCCCGTTACAGCTCTGTTACCAGTATGAACTTTGCCTACGTAAGAATGCCCCGTTACAGCTCTGTTACCTGTATGAACTTTGCCTACGTAAGAATTCCCCGTTACAGCTGTTACCTGTATGAACTTTGCCTATGTAAGAATGCCCCGTTACAGCTCTGTTACCAGTATGAACTTTGCCTACGTAAGAATTCCCTGTTACAGCTCTGTTACCTGTATGAACATTGCCTACGTAAGAATTCCCCGTTACAGCTCTGTTACCTGTATGAACTTTGCCTACGTAAGAATTCCCCGTTACAGCTCTGTTACCTGTATGAACTTTGCCTACGTAAGAATGCCCCGTTACAGCTCTGTTACCTGTATGAACTTTGCCTACGTAAGAATTCCCCGTTACAGCTGTTACCTGTATGAACTTTGCCTATGTAAGAATGCCCCGTTACAGCTCTGTTACCTGTATGAACTTTGCCTACGTAAGAATGCCCCGTTACAGCTCTGTTACCTGTATGAACTTTGCCTACGTAAGAATGCCCCGTTACAGCTCTGTTACCTGTATGAACTTTGCCTACGTAAGAATTCCCCGTTACAGCTCTGTTACCTGTATGAACTTTGCCTACGTAAGAATGCCCCGTTACAGCTCTGTTACCTGTATGAACTTTGCCTACGTAAGAATGCCCCGTTACAGCTCTGTTACCTGTATGAACTTTGCCTACGTAAGAATTCCCCGTTACAGCTCTGTTACCAGTATGAACTTTGCCTACGTAAGAATGCCCGTTACAGCTCTGTTACCTGTATGAACTTTGCCTACGTAAGAATTCCCCGTTACAGCTGTTACCTGTATGAACTTTGCCTATGTAAGAATGCCCCGTTACAGCTCTGTTACCTGTATGAACTTTGCCTACGTAATAATGCCCCATTACAGCTCTGTTACCTGTATGAACTTTGCCTACGTAATAATGCCCCGTTACAGCTCTGTTACCTGTATGAACTTTGCGTACGTAATAATGCCCCGTTACAGCTCTGTTAACTGTATGAACTTTGCCTAAGTAAGAATACCCCGTTACAGCTCTGTTACCTGTATGAACTTTGCCTATGTAAGAATGCCCCGTTAAAGCTCTGTTACCTGTATGAACTTTGCCTACATAAGAATGCCCCGTTACAGCTCTGTTACCTGAATGAACTTTGCCTACGTAAGAATGCCCCGTTACAGCTGTTACCTGTATGAAATTTGCCTACGTAAGAATGCCCCATTACAGCTCTGTTACCTGTATGAACATTGCCTAAGTAAGAATGCCCCGTTACAGCTCTGTTACCTGTATGAACTATTGCCTATGTAAGAATGCCCCGTTACAGCTCTGTTACCTGTATGAACTTTGCCTATGTAAGAATGCCCCGTTACAGCTGTTACCTGTATGAACTTTGCCTACGTAAGAATGCCCCGTTACAGCTCTGTTACCTGTATGAACTTTGCCAACGTAAGAATGCCCCGTTACAGCTCTATTACCTGTATGAACTTTGCCTATATAAGAATGCCCCGTTACAGCTCTGTTACCTGTATGAACTTTGCCTACGTAAGAATTCCCCGTTACAGCTGTTACCTGTATGAACTTTGCCTATATAAGAATGCCCCGTTACAGCTCTGTCACCTGTATGAACTTTGCCTACATAAGAATTCCCCGTTACAGCTGTTACCTGTATGAACTTTGCCTATGTAAGTATGCCCCGTTACAGCACTGTTACCTGTATGAACTTTGCCTACGTAAGAATTCCCTGTTACAGCTCTGTTACCTGTATGAACATTGCCTACGTAAGAATTCCCCGTTACAGCTCTGTTACCTGTATGAACTTTGCCTACGTAAGAATGCCCCATTACAGCTCTGTTACCTGTATGAACTTTGCCTACGTAAGAATTCCCCGTTACAGCTGTTACCTGTATGAACTTTGCCTATGTAAGAATTCCCCGTTACAGCTCTGTTACCTGTATGAACTTTGCCTACGTAAGAATTCCCCGTTACAGCTCTGTTACCTGTATGAACTTTGCCTATGTAAGAATGCCCCGTTACAGCTCTGTTACCAGTATGAACTTTGCCTACGTAAGAATTCCCCGTTACAGCTGTTACCTGTATGAACTTTGCCTATGTAAGAATGCCCCGTTACAGCTCTGTTACCTGTATGAACTTTGCCTACGTAAGAATGCCCCGTTACAGCTCTGTTACCTGTATGAACTTTGCCTACGTAAGAATGCCCCATTACAGCTCTGTTACCTGTATGAACTTTGCCTACGTAAGAATTCCCCGTTACAGCTCTGTTACCTGTATGAACTTTGCCAACGTAAGAATGCCCCGTTACAGCTCTATTACCTGTATGAACTTTGCCTATATAAGAATGCCCCGTTACAGCTCTGTTACCTGTATGAACTTTGCCTACGAAAGAATTCCCCGTTACAGCTGTTACCTGTATGAACTTTGCCTATATAAGAATGCCCCGTTACAGCTCTGTCACCTGTATGAACTTTGCCTACATAAGAATTCCCCGTTACAGCTGTTACCTGTATGAACTTTGCCTATGTAAGAATGCCCCGTTACAGCACTGTTACCTGTATGAACTTTGCCTACGTAAGAATTCCCTGTTACAGCTCTGTTACCTGTATGAACATTGCCTACGTAAGAATTCCCCGTTACAGCTCTGTTACCTGTATGAACTTTGCCTACGTAAGAATTCCCCGTTACAGCTCTGTTACCAGTATGAACTTTGCCTACGTAAGAATGCCCCGTTACAGCTCTGTTACCTGTATGAACTTTGCCTACGTAAGAATTCCCCGTTACAGCTGTTACCTGTATGAACTTTGCCTATGTAAGAATGCCCCGTTACAGCTCTGTTACCAGTATGAACTTTGCCTACGTAAGAATTCCCTGTTACAGCTCTGTTACCTGTATGAACATTGCCTACATAAGAATTCCCCGTTACAGCTCTGTTACCTGTATGAACTTTGCCTACGTAAGAATTCCCCGTTACAGCTCTGTTACCTGTATGAACTTTGCCTACGTAAGAATGCCCCGTTACAGCTCTGTTACCTGTATGAACTTTGCCTACGTAAGAATTCCCCGTTACAGCTGTTACCTGTATGAACTTTGCCTATGTAAGAATGCCCCGTTACAGCTCTGTTACCTGTATGAACTTTGCCTACGTAAGAATGCCCCGTTACAGCTCTGTTACCTGTATGAACTTTGCCTACGTAAGAATGCCCCGTTACAGCTCTGTTACCTGTATGAACTTTGCCTACGTAAGAATTCCCCGTTACAGCTCTGTTACCTGTATGAACTTTGCCTACGTAAGAATGCCCCGTTACAGCTCTGTTACCTGTATGAACTTTGCCTACGTAAGAATGCCCCGTTACAGCTCTGTTACCTGTATGAACTTTGCCTACGTAAGAATTCCCCGTTACAGCTCTGTTACCAGTATGAACTTTGCCTACGTAAGAATGCCCGTTACAGCTCTGTTACCTGTATGAACTTTGCCTATATAAGAATGCCCCGTTACAGCTCTGTCACCTGTATGAACTTTGCCTACATAAGAATTCCCCGTTACAGCTGTTACCTGTATGAACTTTGCCTATGTAAGAATGCCCCGTTACAGCACTGTTACCTGTATAAACTTTGCCTACGTAAGAATTCCCTGTTACAGCTCTGTTACCTGTATGAACATTGCCTACGTAAGAATTCCCCGTTACAGCTCTGTTACCTGTATGAACTTTGCCTACGTAAAAATTCCCTGTTACAGCTCTGTTACCTGTATGAACTTTGCCTACGTAAGAATGCCCCGTTACAGCTCTATTACCAGTATGAACTTTGCCTATATAAGAATGCCCCGTTACAGCTCTGTTACCTGTATGAACTTTGCCAACGTAAGAATGCCCCGTTACAGCTCTGTTACCTGTATGAACTTTGCCTATATAAGAATGCCCCGTTACAGCTCTGTTACCTGTATGAACTTTGCCAACATAAGAATGCCCCGTTACAGCTCTATTACCTGTATGAACTTTGCCTATGTAAGAATGCCCCGTTACCAGTATGAACTTTGCCTATGTAAGAATACCCCGTTACAGCTCTGTTACCTGTATGAACTTTGCCTATGTAAGAATGCCCCGTTACAGCTCTGTTACCAGTATGAACTTTGCCTACGTAAGAATTCCCCGTTACAGCTCTGTTACCAGTATGAACTTTGCCTACGTAAGAATTCCCTGTTACAGCTCTGTTACCTGTATGAACTTTGCCTATGTAAGAATACCCCGTTACAGCTCTGTTACCTGTATGAACTTTGCCTATGTAAGAATGCCCCGTTACAGCTCTGTTACCTGTATGAACTTTGCCTATGTAAGAATTCCCCGTTACAGCTCTATTACCTGTATGAACTTTGCCTATATAAGAATACCCCGTTACAGCTCTGTTACCTGTATGAACTTTGCCTACGTAAGAATGCCCCGTTACAGCTCTGTTACCTGTATGAACTTTGCCTACGTAAGAATGCCCCGTTACAGCTCTGTTACCTGTATGAACTTTGCCTACGTAAGAATTCCCCGTTACAGCTCTGTTACCTGTATGAACTTTGCCTACGTAAGAATGCCCCGTTACAGCTCTGTTACCTGTATGAACTTTGCCTATGTAAGAATTCCCCGTTACAGCTCTGTTACCTGTATGAACTTTGCCTACGTAAGAATGCCCGTTACAGCTCTGTTACCTGTATGAACTTTGCCTACGTAAGAATTCCCCGTTACAGCTCTGTTACCTGTATGAACTTTGCCTACGTAAGAATGCCCGTTACAGCTCTGTTACCTGTATGAACTTTGCCTACGTAAAAATTCCCTGTTACAGCTCTGTTACCTGTATGAACTTTGCCTACGTAAGAATGCCCCGTTACAGCTCTATTACCAGTATGAACTTTGCCTATATAAGAATGCCCCGTTACAGCTCTGTTACCTGTATGAACTTTGCCAACGTAAGAATGCCCCGTTACAGCTCTGTTACCTGTATGAACTTTGCCTATATAAGAATGCCCCGTTACAGCTCTGTTACCTGTATGAACTTTGCCAACATAAGAATGCCCCGTTACAGCTCTATTACCTGTATGAACTTTGCCTATGTAAGAATGCCCCGTTACCAGTATGAACTTTGCCTATGTAAGAATACCCCGTTACAGCTCTGTTACCTGTATGAACTTTGCCTATGTAAGAATGCCCCGTTACAGCTCTGTTACCAGTATGAACTTTGTCTACGTAAGAATTCCCCGTTACAGCTCTGTTACCAGTATGAACTTTGCCTACGTAAGAATTCCCTGTTACAGCTCTGTTACCTGTATGAACTTTGCCTATGTAAGAATACCCCGTTACAGCTCTGTTACCTGTATGAACTTTGCCTATGTAAGAATGCCCCGTTACAGCTCTGTTACCTGTATGAACTTTGCCTATGTAAGAATTCCCCGTTACAGCTCTATTACCTGTATGAACTTTGCCTATATAAGAATACCCCGTTACAGCTCTGTTACCTGTATGAACTTTGCCTATGTAAGAATGCCCCGTTACAGCTCTGTTACCAGTATGAACTTTGCCTAAGTAAGAATGCCCCGTTACAGCTCTCTTACCTGTATGAACTTTGCCTATGTAAGAATGCCCCATTACAGCTCTGTTACCTGTATGAACTTTGCCAACGTAAGAATGCCCCGTTACAGCTCTGTTACCAGTATGAACTTTGCCTACGTAAGGATGCCCCGTTACAGCTCTCTTACCTGTATGAACTTTGCCTATGTAAGACTGCCCCGTTACAGCTCTGTTACCTCCTCCTCAGTGACAAGTGAAACTGTGATTGAAAGGAGTACGACTCAGTTCCGTTGCATGCGCAGTGCGAAAACACACACATTACGCTCCGCAAATAGGTATCTATGAGCCTGATTCAGAGTTGTACGCTAACGCCACCTCTGCCTCGTCTGCGTACGCAGCTACTATGCGAAAATATGCACAGCTGCCGGGTGATGTACTGAGGGCCCCAATTATGGTTTTGCAAATCCAAGCCTTTGAGTAAAATGTTGCAGCATCTCTGTGCAAAGATGCAGCATCGACCACAGATCATTCGATTGCTGCAGTCCTGAGTGAGTCCATGGTCCCACAGAATGGACGTGGGCATTGAGATACAGGAGTACTATTCCTTGCATACGGGATCGCAGTCGCAGGGTAGAACTGCCCTGAAATGGACACGACACACCTGCGTTCCGTTCCCTGTTACCCTGCTTGCTCCCCCAAATGGTCCCTGACTGTAAGTCACACTGCAAATAAATACTCGGTGCAAGCAACTATGGTAATGGACTGTGATGCTTGTGCAGTGATTGCTCAACTGCATCAGGCCCAAACAGTACAGTGTTCTAAATGGCAATGCAAACTACTGTATATGGATAATTTGCTAAAGGCCCCTACACACGGAACGATGTGCTCAATGATGCAATATCATGAGCAATTCTCTCGGCAGCTCCCCGGCACTCCAGGACACGATGTGCAGCAAAAGCTGCATGATGTGACACAAGATCTATCGTGCACGATCTAATGATTTGCATATCACTAGATCGTGCGCGATAGCAGACAGATGCTTGCGCGGATCAGGGAGATCAATGCTATAAGCATCTTTGTGAAAAAAAAAAATCAGTAAGACACAGATGCAGGGTCGGATCAGTGAGAGAACTGTCCCTGCATCTGTGTTAAAAAAAAAATGTAAATAAATGTATAAATAATAAATATAAAAACTGCGTGTGTCCCCCCGCTCCCCCCCAAAACTCAACCAGCCCAGGGCTTTTCAGAGCCAGTCCAGGCTCAACTTACCTTAGCAGTTCAATTAAGTCAATGGTGGGAACCGCTCATTACCTGAGAGGCGGAAGGTTTGCCCCTCTTAGCCAATGAGCATTCAGCAACGGGATTTCTCTAGTGAAATCCCACCGCTGAGTCGTCATTCAGGTAGTACCATCCTTAGAGGACAGTACTAATGTCCACTGGTCTGGGATTTTGTTTTTTTTGTTTTGCCAAGCCCGTGGATGCCTAGATGGAAAGAAGAGGACGTGATCCATGCACAGGAGGAGGTGGGTATGGATTTCTTTTACAGGTAACCATGGATTTTATACTTGGAGAAGTGGACGTGATGGGCTTCAGGGACACTAGGTGAGTATGAGTGATTGTGAGTGGGAGTGTGTGTGCAGTTTTGTTTTAATAAACTTGTACTTACTTTCACGGTGTGTGTGTAATGTGTTTATTTTAATATTTATTTTGCAGTGGAACTATAGGTACCAGCGGACTGGTACTTGTGGTTCTCCAAGCACCAGCATGTGGGGGAGGCTTGCTGGGACCAGTAGTTCTACTGCAAAAGACAATATTTTTAACTCTTTCAATTGCACCGCACTATACACTATCAACCCGGCACCCACCGCTCCAGGTGTGCTGGGGATAGCCCCGGCTATCAGCCTAGGCCTGGGGTGCCCTGGAGAGGGGGACCACTTTATTGGGGCGGTCTCCATTTCCCCAGGGATATCTGACCTGGGCTGACTAATGGTCAGCTTTACTGCTTTTGTCGGGGGACCCGGTGAAAGGATTCACCTGGCTGTGGCATTACTCCTTTGCTAGAAAAAGGTTGGTGCTGGTTATGGATAATACAGGGGACCCAGGTCCAGCGCTACCATTAGACAAGTTTAGGCATGTGCCTAAGGGCACCGGCCACTAGAGGACGCCTCTGGATACACAATAAAAAAAAAAAAAAGAGAGAGAAAGGGATGCCTGTTTCAGTCTTTGCAAGCCTCCGAATCTCCCCCAGCCCCTGGCACTACAATCTCACCTGTCAGTCCTGTAGAGTCAGCACTCAGCAGCAGTGATGGCAGCCCTTTCTCCTGCATTCCCCTCCTTCCCTCCGTAGCTGCCAGCCTGTCACTCACATAGGAAGCTCCGCCCCCCCTAAGCAACATGAGGAACAGGCCTGCTGCTGCAGCTGAATGGAGCCAGGAAGTGTTCTCTGTTATGTATGTATGAGTGCTGGCAATGTTAGTGTGCGCGTGTATGTATGAGTGCTGGCAATGTTAGTGTGTGTGTGTATGTATAAGTGCTGGCAATGTTAGTGTGTGTGTGTGTATGTATAAGTGCTGGCAATGTTAGTGTGTGTGTGTATGTATGAGTGCTGGCAATGTTAGTGTGTGTGTGTATGTATGTGTGCTGGCAGTGTTAGTGTGTGTATGCATGTGTGATGGCAGGGTTAGTGTGTGTGTGTGTATGTGAGTGCTAGCTGTGTGTGTGTGTATGTGAGTGCTAGCTCTATGTGTGTATGTATGAGTGCTAGCTGTGTGTATGTGTGTAAATGTATGAGAGCTGGCAGTGTTAGTGTGTGTGTGACACTACAGTGAATATTATAAACTGGGGACTCTGATGCATGGCACATGAATTCGAGAGAGCAGGGGCAGTTGCTAAAATGTTACCTAGTGTGCCCGGAAACCTTGCACCAGCCCTGAGAGGACCCCTACACTTTTTGTCCCCTATATTTCCAAACAAGGACCGGCTCAGAGCCCAGTGCTTGTTGTGCTAAATACAGGGGACCTCTACGTCATTTTCCCCCTATATTTAACACAACCAGGGCCGGCTATGAAAAGCCCGGTGCTGGTTGAGCTTTGGTGGGTGGGCCATAGGCAAACACAGGGGGGGGTTCATCTGCCTGGAATCGCCCCTCCCCAGCCCACACCATGACCACAATAGAAATAGTAATATAATGGAATTTTACTAGCGCTGCATGTTCTTCTCAGTATCATAAATTAAATAAATAGTACCAACTGTGGATCTTTTAACATATATCAGCCAGTAATAAATAACCTGTGCACCAATTAGGGGATTTGGAAAACATGCACTGTTATGCTGGCCATACACGCTACAATTATCGGGGTGATCCACCTGATATCGGCGGATCGCCGCGATAATTGTAGCGTGTGGGGGGGCGACCGAGGGTTAAATATTGCTCAGTCGGGCATGCAGGATTGTCCAGAATGCCCGTTCCAATGCGATATTTACCCAGTAAACTGTCGGCAGCATCGGGCAGTGTATGCCCAGCGCGTCCGACAGACATTTCCTGTGTTCCTTCCTACGGAAGAAATAGGGAAATGTCTCCTCCCCCGGGGGCGGAGCACAGATGTCTGCCGAATACACTGTGAGAGAAATCTCACAGTGTATGCCGGCAACATCTGCGGCTGGCAGCCGGCCAGATAAAATGTCTGTCTGTCTGACAGACATTTTATCTGGCCGTGTGTGCCCAGCATTAGGGATGCACTGCTATAGGGCCCAATATTTACATATATGTCCAGGGCAGTGCTAGGTTCTTCTGCTGCTCCCCAGACTCCCGGACTTGCTCCCGTGCCCTGGAATGGTGCCCACATTTAAAATAAAAACATTCAGCTCAGGCAGGATGGCCCTACTGCCACATTTAGAGCCTGATTCAGACCCGGTCGCTATGAGCATACGCTCGCATGATGTGTATGCAAATATTTGAAAGTGACGCGGTGGTGAGTGATCGCTCGCCAAGGCATAAGCACGCCCATCGTACCTGTACGAGCGTTCACTTTGTGTATGCAGACTCCCATTAGCGAATGCAGAGACGCCCACTGCCCCACGTCATCTCCTGGAAGTTTATGAAAACATTGATACATCGACCACTATCGGATGTGAACGCAGTGCTTGTGCTAGCTTTTTTTTTACCGCAAGCATTGCGAGGAAAACAGTGGAAAAAAATGGCTGGTGACGTGTACTATGACGCTGCCTGTTAATTATGCATGCCTCTAAAACAGCGTGGAAACACTCGGGACGCCTGTGTTCGCATCTCCAACCCCCCGTTTTTACTGGACTGCCCCTGTCACCACCCACAAATGGCCTCTTCTGTCACTCACTCTGCTGGGCTGGTTTTGCTGGGCGAGCGAGGGATCTGTGATCACACTGTGTAGTTCACACATGCGCACTGCGATACATATGCATGCGCAGATTAGCAACCATCGGTAATAGCGAACGCACTGCGGATACCGTCCGGGTCTGAATCAGGCCCTTAATGGCTTAAGGGGCCTATCCATTAGCAGATAAATTTGAACGATGAACGATTTATCGTTCAGTTGTTCAATTTATCTGCTAATGGATAGGCTCTGAACGATGAAAATGCGCACTCCTGCGGCCGACAAATTTTGTTTTTTGTCTCTCCAACATGTTGGTCAATTATCGTTTATCGCTGACAGATATTAAAAATATTTGTCACGGTAAACGACAAACGATATTTTTAATGAAAATGAATAGAAACATAAAAAAAATCCACTCCCTGGATGATGTCATGCAATATCGTTCGTCATTTGCAAAAATCTGTCATGTACAGTACATGACAGATATCTGTCACCGCAGCCCCAGGTATTTTCAAGGGATAAATCTTTTGTCTTTCATCTTTTGCTAATGCTGCCCATCCACTAGGCGATTATACCTAGCGATGGAGCGATAATGACGGTCGTTATCGCTCCATCGCCCGCAAATCGGGCAGTAAAAGGTTAAAAATGACCAGCGATGCGCGCGCCCGCTGGTCGTTTTTAACATAAATCATCGCCCGAACATGACGGTCAACCTGACGACCGTCTGAACGTTCATTGTATGCAGATCACCCCGCCGGAGACGACGGCGTCATAATTGTGCCATCGTCCCCCGCATCGCCTAGTGGATGGGCAGCTTAATGGACAGGCCCCTTTACTGTGATCTCTGGTCCTGTATATGCTGGAATTATGACACACAATACACTTTGTATGATGCGTATTAAAGCTGGTTAAGTACTAATTATGCCCTCTTCATGGACAGGCCATACTCACTCTAAAATCAGGCATTTGGAAACCCCCCTCTAGAAATCCTGAATTTGCCACTGTGGGCCACATTGTTTTTTTTTTATATTTACCCTTTTATTAATTTTTTTTTATACAGATGTACGTACGGATCTCACTGATCCATCCCTGCACCTATGTCTTTAATCACAGGTGCTTGCCATACAGACCGCACTGATCCGTGCGTGCATCTGTGTCATCCATGACATCATTCATCGCTCGTACACATGGAACGATGTGTGACAAATCGTGAAAGACAGGTCGTGATCTCTGCATTTTGAAGAGATCACCGACCGTGACCAACGACCAGCGGGAGCGCGCATCTACATCGTTATGGTGCCTACACACTGCACTTTTTAAATGATTTGTCGTTCCAAAAGGTCAAAAACAGCAATATCGTTTAAAAATTCGTACCATGTGTAGGGGCCTTATGAATATAGCTGGCACTTCTTGGCAATATTCCATAAATAACGTGCATTCCTATAATAGATAAAGAAAGCAGGAGAGTCTATGGTAATCGTACCTTTCCCACCACTGCTGTCATGTGTTTTATCATTAGTTTCAGTATAGAATTTGTCAGCAGAAGTAGGAAGGATTATTTTTCATCATGGAAAAGCAGGAGTGAGCTAGCACATTCTGTTTCATTCTTCAGACCACAAAGTCACGTGTTTAAATAACGACCAGAAAAAATTTATAAAGAATGTTTTTAATGGATCCAATACAATAAAAAAACACAAAAACACAATTAACTTTAATATTTCAAAACAATAAATATCAAACTATAAACAGACATAGTACTAACATATAATCAGACAAAAGAAAGCGCTAGATGAAGCTTGAACCCTTAATGAAACCTAAAAAATCTTGTAATTATGTGCATAAATTATATAAAGTGACCATGAATTGAAAACACTCACTGGTGTCAAAAATATATAAAAAGCACCCCCAACAGTATGGGTGTCAGCTCAAACAGTAACAATGTAGCAGTGGTGGTCTGTCACTAGTAAAGAAATAGGAGAACTGGAACTGAAATCAAGCGCCCACCGTGCTTGTATACCTTGCATATATATGTATGAACAAAAGCTCTAAAATTCGAGCAGTAAAACAGTTATTTAAAATGCAATGTGCATAAATACAACAGTGTGACTAAGTTCTAAACTCATAAAATTCTTAGTGTCCTATGGATTTAAAAATGGTTAGTTCAAAAAATGGTAAGCTCATGAAAGGTAGAGTAAAAGGAGCCTCCTCTTCCTCTACATTTCATGAATTTACCATTTTTAACCAGATAAACCGTTTTTATTATTATGATTATATGTATTTTATTTACTTTTCTAAAAAGAAAACACTATCATGTATATATGTGGACTCTATGGGCTCGATTCAATTAGGTGCGATGTACCCGCGTGTGCGAGTCATCGCGACAGCGGCCGTGCTTGACGGCCGCCCGGATTCGCCTGAAAGTGCTCGCTGCCCCATAGGGCTGCGAAGGGTACGATGTGCCGGGCCATTGCCGGCATTTTAACGCCGTTGCATCGGCACATCGCACCCATCACACCTGATTGGATCGAGCCCTATTTACACATTACCCTATGGGCCTCATTCAGAAGCGGTCGGAGGATGCAAGCGGTCGCTCAGAAACTGGGCGGCCGCTTGCATCCTGACCGCCCGCCTCCGTTGCGGTCGTTAGGCTGTGGGTTAACACCCACAGCTCTAACGACCGCTCCGGTGATGGTCGCGATGGTCAGAGACCCTAGGGTAGGGTCTCCCTTGTCGTAAGCCCCAGAGAGCTTCTGGCTCTGTCTGAGCCGGAAGCTCTCCACTGACATCACTAGTGATGTCAGTGAGGCCTCCCCCAAACAGTAGGCGTTCCCATGGGAACGCCTGCGTTTGGGCTGCCACCCCCCCGGCCCGCCTTCCAAACGGGGCAAGCTGTCAATCAACATCGACAGCTCGCCCCCTTTGGATCGAGACCCGCTACGACCGGCGCTGTCGGTCGTAGCGGGTCTCACGCATGTGCGTGCCGGCGCCGTCGTGCGCATGCTCTGTGGGGGGCCATCGACCCGGTCCGAGCGCATCAGCGCTAACGACCGGGTCTGAATGACCCCCTATATGTCTAGGTCTTGTCTTAATAAAAATTGTTTTGTATAAAAATTTTAGAGTCCAATTAAATTTCTCCTTTAGGTATATGTATTTATAGGTGTTGGTAATTTGCACTATTGAGTGTATAACTAAATTCCAGTATACAGTTGCTCTGCACTTTTTGATAAAAATATATCTATTTGCTTCAATTTTAGATGCTTAGGACACTTGGGGTATATTTACTAAAGGTCGATTTTAATTGATTTAAAATCTATCAAACTCGTTGTTGGGTTTCAGGGGCTTAATCACACATTTACTAACAGACAATTTTTTATTTAGTTTTTTAAGTATTAGTAAATGTGTAATTTAGCTTCAGAAACACAACATCGATGTTAATTGATTTAGATCGATTTTAAATCAATTAAAATCGACCTTTAGTAAATATACCCCTAAGAATTTTAGGGGTTTATAATTTAGTCACACTGTTGTATTTATGCACGCTACACTTTAACTGTTTTACTGCTCAAATTTTAGAGAGATGCTATAATAACTGCATCTAGGTTTGATACATGCCAGGCATCACATGACTAAATTCTCACAAATTCATAGGATTGTTCAAACATCATATTCTTAAGCCACACATCCACTAGGCGACTGTGAAACCAGAGCATGATTATGACATTGTAATCGTGCAGTCGTTTCACAGTGTATGATGTTCCTACACCGAACGATCAGTCGGCACATCAATCATCCCCGAACATGGTCAACCTGACGACGTCGTCAGGTTGACCAGCATTCTCAGTCGATGATAGATGTCAAAAACGACCAGCGGCCGCGCACATCACTGGTCGTTTTTTACATTAAACTGCCCGATTTGCGGCCGATTAACAAGCGATTGAATGATAACGATGTCGTTATAGTTCAATCGCTCTGTTTAATCGCATAGTGGATACGCGGCATTACATTTTCCATCTCAACAGTTTTTTTGCTCTTGACCACCAAAGAATATGTATGACCATTTGTAAAAGAAACACTGCTGGATGATATAGACATGGCTGAAAAGCACAGAAAATAGATACAGCAACATTTTTAGTAAACATTGCACAATGTCATGAATAGGTCAGTATAATAAAGTCATCTAAAGGAAAAATAAATATATGCTGGATTTGTTTGTTTGCTTTTAATTTATTTACTTCTAGTAAATAAAGTTAATCCGAGCACTTAGCTACCAGTGAAGACTTGAAAGGTCAAGAACTGTCCTCCTGTCTGTGATTACCTATATTGACAATTTCCCTGTGATCCTACCGTTCATGATATTGGCAAATTTATGAGATGGACATTATCTAATTTATAATGTATTAGTAAAGCCTAGAAGATTATTCAAGATAATCTATGGCAATGTATGTTAATTCAGAAATATATATACAGGTATATTATATATATACACACACACAGGGCTTAAGGCCAGAGCAAGGGAAAATAAAATTATACTTTTTTGTGTTTGGTGTTCACATTTACTGAGGTAATTAGGATATCAGTGTAATACTTAGAATAGCTTATCCAGACAGTTTGTTGTGAACAAGGAAGTTACAGTATGGTCCTAGCTTAAAGCTGTGTACACACTTGAGCGGGGAATCCCCATACACACTGAATAGGTTAATGAATGACGGAACAATCAATGTTCTCGCCTTCATTAACTTACTACAGGCTGCTAGCAATATTGCTAGGTTTGATGTACACACAATGTAGACAATTTCTCATTACGAAATTGCAAATCAGTCCGACATCGTGTACCCAGCGTAACTCTAAATTGTACCTTAATATGGAGTGCCCATATAAACCTAAGATGAGCTTAGACTCTACATTCAAGTTAGCAAACATATTGCTTAGCTAAATTGTTCATTAACACAGCATATGATAATGCTCAATAGTGCTCAGTACCTATTTGAAACAGGAGAGAAAAAGCTAAAATTACCTGTCAAATGGTTTTATTGGATTAATATGTAAGCTGGCTCCCATAGATTTTGGCTGCACAGCTATATATACTAAACCAGGAAATAACCAAAAGTCTGTCAAGAATAATGCCGCCCTGGCTGGTAAAAATGTACCTGATAATACAATTAGATTACACAGTAAGTATAAAGTCAGAATGATCATACAATTGTTTTCTCATAAGTTCCATTTGGTTCTGGCTCTTTAAAATCGCTTCCCTTTCTTGAGGAGTTCTGTGGGCTATTTGTGTCTTGTAATAGCTTCATACTACTAAACACGTGCCAGAAATTCTCTCTAAACTTGTTCCCGACAAAACAATACAGCAATGGGTTAATGCAGCTGTTTGAAAAGCCCAGGCAGATACTCAAGGGCATAGCCTCATCAAGAAATGTGTTCATTCTGCAGTCAACGATAATTTTCATTCTGGTTAGTGCATCCAAAAAGGTCAGTACATGGAACGGGAGCCAGCATATTAAAAAGCATATGACAATCGCAGTCACAATTTTTAGTACTCGACCTCTGTTTTGCTTGTTAAGTACAGGCCCTTTTGGATTTTTTAGATGCAAACCAATCATCAGGTAGGAGGTCATGATAACGGTTACTGGTAAGCAGAACCCAAGGGATGTCTTTATCAGTGACATTGCCAGAAACCAACTTGAATACTCCTCTTTCGGAAAGTCCATTATACATGCGTGGACATCCAGGTTCTCAATGTAGTAAGTATTTCGAAAATAGAATGTTGGAAGAGTGGACATGACGGCTAAGGCCCAAACAGCAAAAGCCACAACAACCGCCTGTTTAATTGTCCTCCTTTGTGAGCGAAGTGGGTAAACAATGGCCAGATATCGGTCCACACTCATGCAAGTAACAAAAAAGATGCTTGCGAATAAATTGAAAGATAATATGGAGCTAGAAATTTTGCACATCACAGCTCCAAACATCCAGTTTAAACCAAATGCATAATATGTTGCCCAAAAAGGTAAAGTCACCAGAAATAATGTGTCGGCAATAGCCAGGTTTAAAATATAGATGTTTGCGACGGATTTCAGCTCCCGTTGGCGACAAAGGACGGTAATCACCAGACTGTTGCCAATGAAACCAAAGATAAAAATGAAGGCATAGAATACAGGAAGCAAATTGACCTGAAAGTCTGGAAAAGTGTTATTCAAGCATGAAGCTGTAGGAGTTAGGTTACTGGTCAGGTTCATAGGAACATGCTTTAAATTTTCACTTGTGATGATGAGCACGGAATAATTTCTGTAGAACATTCTTCTTTCTGGATGCATGCGACAAGAAAAAATAATTAAACATATAGTTACGCATGTAAACACAAGGTGAGTATATACAGTATCACAATTTAGTACAGGTTGAGTCTCCCATATCCAAATATTCCAAAATACGGAATTATTTTGGCATGACTGAGATAATGAAACCTTTGTTTTTTGATGTTTCAATGTACACAATATTTGTCTAAGGCACAAATTATTCAAAATATTGAATAAAAGTACCTTCAGGCTGTGTGTATAAGGTGTATATGAAACATAAATTAATTTCATTTCTGTTCACAAACTTTGCTTGAGCCCCAAAATTATTGAAAATATTGTATACAATTACCTGCAGGCTGTGTGTATAAGGTGTATATAACACACAAATGCATTCTGTGTGTATATTTGGGTTCTATTCCCGAGATATTTCATTATGGTATGCAAAAATTCCAAAATATGGAATATTCCGTTATCCAAAATACCCCTGGTCCCAAGCATTTTGGATATGGGAGACTCAATCTGTAGTAACAATAAAACATCCATTATTCTACTACATGATATAATTTGTGACTTGTTGGCAATAGGCAAAATGAACTAAAATAATACCATAAAGTATCACACAGTAAAGAAACAGATTACTCCAAACTGAATGCAAGTCAAGTAATAATAATAAAAAAGAGACTGCGTCAAATAAATTACTTTTTCTAAAGTATTGTAGCCCTGATTTTCATATGCTTTCTCAATTTGTGTGAACCTGCAACCTCTCCAGTGAATCTCATGGATGGTCCCTTTATATTCCTTATCACACTTTCCCCTTTTGCTCTTTAGTATGTTCTTTTCTTTTTGTTTGTATCAAATTATGTCGCATATTCCATTTTCTCAATAGTGACTGTTGTAACTTTGTCTCCATTGTTTTCTATCAGAATTTGTGTTCTGTTTGAACACAGACTAAATCCAATATCAATATGTTGTAAAAAAAAAGAAAAACGAATTCCCTATTTTTAATTTTCTGGGGATTTATAATTATCACTTAATTATAACTAACACTTTTTTACAGATCAGATTTGAGAAAATAACTAATATAAAATTTTGTTTTTAGTATAAAACATATTTATACTTTTATTATATGTGGAGCTGAACATGCTTTTAGAAATAATTATCATTATTTTTTTTATTGAATTCTTTATTAAAAAGATGTTGGTTACCTGTATGTACATTGGATTAAATATTTCAAAAGGAGGTACATATTTAAACTAAATATTTCTTTAATAAAGTATTACTATTGGCTTTTTTTTTACCCAATTATGCTATATTGTTTTAAGATTTTTAGTATTTAACTGTTCATGCCTGAGCACCAGTTTTATACTTTGAGTGACATTTAGTCACAGTATTAACATAAATGCACAAAATAAATAAATGTATTTAACCTGAAACTACTGTGTAAGACAGGTCAAGATATTAGAGTGTACAGAATTTGCAGATTTTTGGGTGACTTACCACTGCATAAAATGTCCTCTCGGAAAAGATGTGTTCTGTTCTATCCTTGCTCCAGAGTAAGTGCCTGAAATATCTGGTTTATTTCTTATATCCTTTGTTTATACCCGTGGGAGATGTTAGCCTGCATCACTGTGGGATTGGAACAGATACTCTTGGCAATATATGTTTCTGGCAATGTACTGTAGGCTTGTGATCTCACTACATTTCACATTATATAACTCCCAGTTAGTCAGATAGAAAGGAATATACACTACAATCTTTCTTTGGTATGCATTGCTTTTTAGATAGATCTGTATGTTAAAATCCTTTTGTTATTTAATGAATATAACTTGTAGAAAGAGGGAAAGATTATTACAACATTGTTATAGAATAGGGCAATAAGTATAAAGGTAATTTGTAGTACAGGTCTCCCATATCCAAAGTGCTTGGGACCGGGGGTATTTTGGATATTGGAATATTCTGTATTTTGGAATATTTGCATTTAATAATGATATCTTTGGAATGGAACCCAAATCTAAACATAAAATGCATTTATGTATTATATACACCTTATACACACAGCCTGCAGGTCATTTTATACAATATTTTCAATAATTTTGTGGCTCAAACAAAGTTTGTGTACATACATGAAATTCATTTATGTTTCATATACACCTTATACACACAGCCTGAAGGTTATTTTATACAATATTTTTAATAATTGTGTGCTTTAAACAAACTTTGTGTACATTGACCCATCAAAAAAGTTTTACTATCTCAGTCATGCTCAAAAAACTCTGTATTTCGGAATATTTGGACATGGGAGACTCAACCTGTATGAGATTTCTGATGCACCAGTAATATTATTATTACCTGTAATTTATACATAGTGGGGTGGGCATTTGTAGATTAAACCAACACTGATGAAAATGTAGATACTGACATCACTGAGGCATGAGGCTATAGATACATATAGATTGCACTATTAATGATAGATGTATTCTTGTAGTCTTGAGACGATGAGCACGTTCATGAAATAAATTTATAGTCAGGATTAAGGGGGGAAATCAATTAGCCGTGAGGTTTATTGGAACCTAGCACAATGTGTGGCTGTGCAATAAAAGTATAATTATGGGAGGAAACCCCTCACTCATTTTCTGCTTGCACCTCTATAGGGTTTTTCATAGATAACTTGTGTAGTGTTGGCAAGTGAGGTTCCATCGGAACCTCAAGGATATTTGATTCACCTGCTTAAATTCAAGCTTATATATAATTTCCTGCTACAGGATACAATAGAGAATTAGGCCTACCCAGAAAGATGCTTCCAGATAGTGGAATAATTAAAGAGCCGCTCGCATCTTATGGAATCTGGCAGGTGACAAATTGAGATGAACCTGATCAGCATTTATTGGACAACTTTGTTATACTATCTGCACAATTTATGTTATTTTAATTTCTTAGTTAATAAAAAGTACACGACAGACAATCCTCCTTGTACTTGTCCCTAGAATACACTCTAAACTTTACTACAACATGAATATAAATAAAGGCCAATAAGTGCTAGTCAGACAGCTTCTGGGATAAGGGGACGGATTGTCCTTAGTGGAACATATGACAAATTTTATTTGATACAAAGCTGAATGTCGGGAATACATTATGTACAGTATTTAAGACAGCACATTGGGTCATGTAAGGTTTGATTATATATTAAAGGCATTATCCAGCGATCCCCCATTCTTTTGGCTGGCGGGGCAAGCTAGTATTTGTAGTTCAACAACAACTGTAGAGCTTCAAGTGGCTGAAGCCTTAGTTAAAGTAAACACAAAGACATAATGAAAAATTATTTAACAGGCAGCAACACATTGGGCAGGGAGAGAAAGGACTGACTGCTGCTGCTCAGTGGCCTCCCTGGAATCTCTGCAGCCCAGCACACAGCAGTGTGGCCTTAGGGCCTCATTCAGCTTGGATCGCAAGTGTGCAATCGCACGCACCTGTGCGTTTTGAAATTATGCAAATGCATGCGATCGCAGCACTATACCAAGACGCCCACCAACGTATAAAGCCGCCCAGTTCCCATTACATACTTCCGCAAGTCAGCAAAAACATCAGTAACATCGGATCCATACGCACAGTTGTGGTTGAGCTTGACCTGACTCACAAACTGCAATGCTTCCTGTCGCCATCTAGACTTCTGGCTGGGTATGCCATTGCTGGGGCTTAATTATGCACGCCCCTGTAACGGCATACAAACATACAGGCGTGCCTGCGTTCCTTCGACCACCCCCTCTCCATCTCTAAACGGTACTCCCTGTCAATCATTTCTCAGTGGCTCTGCGTGTTCGCTGCATTCACTTTCGCGATCGCAGTGGCTGGTTCGCATACACGCACTGTAATGCATATGCATGCGTAGAACGCAAACATAGACCGTGTGCGTGCAAACGCAGACTTGCAAACCAAGCTAAATGAGGCCCTTAGTACCCTGTCATACAATGTCATGGGAGATTTAGGGAATCCTGGTGGTGTAATTCATTGCCACTTCTGAGGTCCATAACATCCCCATCCATACCAGAGGGGCTAGGTAGGGCACTCCTTGTACCTCCACCTTCAAATTAGGATGGGTAGGCTCCAGAACCCAGTGAAAGCTGTGAAGAGCCAGAGCGATACTGAATGCAAGAACATTTGGTATGAGAGGCTGGTAAAGATTGTAGTAAGGTTGACAGTCGGGAATCTTGTAGGCAATGTTGGAAAAGCTGACATGGGAATTATTAATATTTTATCCTGAGAGAAGGTCTAGAGCTCATTCTTCTTAGCATCTGTGTTTATACTGCACTTGTCAGCTGCTTCTCAACTACTTTGTCACTGAATCTGCAGATGAGGAGCACCTGTCCATTTTATATTCATCAGAACCTAAATATAATGATCTGTTCTAGCCTGAAAGAGACTGAACAGAGTTAGGTGCCTGGGCGATGCACCTGCCACTTTGAATAGGTGTAACGAGGGGTGAAGCTAGGCTTTCTGCTACCCAGGGCAAAGGCTCAGCTTTGCGCCCCCTGCCCCTCCCCTCTTGTAATTGTTATGTAAAGTGTGTAATTTGAATTGCAGGTGGTGCACCATAATTAGACGGTAGAGTGGCAAGCGTTAAATAATAACAATAGATTTATTCTACATAAATTACATGTATTAAAAATGTATTTAAAAAAAATAATTTATCAATCAGAAAAATATAAACTTCTGGCTTTAAGGTGCACATGTGGTAACATCTCTACACAAAAAAATGACTTCTATAAGATAGCCAGTGATTACATCTTAGATGGGGGGAAACAAAACAAAACAAGTGAGAACCCCATACCCTGCATATGGCAAGGGGTCTTTAAAGATATAATCACATGGTCATTGAATTCAGAAGCCAGAAGCATTTTACCACTGCACAGAATTTGTACACCACCCCACTTCTTCAACACAGTGTTCAGTGCACCAGCTTATATATACTGTAGCTGCAAATACCACAGTACTGACTCAGTAAGTAACTGTGTTATAGGGCGTCCAGGGCATTTGTAGACTGAGGCTGGATGTCAGACTGCTGATACAGTGATGAGCTCTGGTCTGGCTCATAGGAGTCCTAATCAGACAGTGCCCAGCCCATCTCCTTCCAGTGATACCTGCGACATCTACGTGTCCAGTTTGTCATGATTCATCACACTGAGGGCCTTATAAACTAACAAGTTTTATCACCAAAACGAGTGATAAATTTCACTGTGTATGATAAATGGTGCTCCAGCCAATCACCTCCCAACTGTCAACTGTTAGAAAAATGACAGTTGGGAGCTGATTGGCTGGAGCACCATTTATCATACACAGTGACATTTATCACTCGTTTTGGTGATAAAACTCGTTAGTAAATGGGGGCCTAAGCCTGCTCATAATGGAACAGGGGAGGGATGTGAGCTCAGCTTCTCGAGTGGGGCCGCTAGATGATAATTTCTCACTTTCGGCTCTCAGGGGACGATTCAATTGTTTTATGCCGCAGTAATTAATGGGCACCCTCAGTTGCAATTCAATTGTTTTGGGCGCCCATTAATTATTGTGATCTTCGCGTGTAATTAGACCGGGTTTAGCCGCGTAAAATATCTAAACCTGTCTAAAGTCCAGGTTAAGGCACACAAACGGCCGTTTCGGCTCCCAAAACCAGGAATTATGGCACATTTCTGTTGTCTCCTCAGGAAGGGGCCAGCAGAAATGCAGACGCTGGCAGCTGTTCACGTCCTAACAAAGTAATTGAAGTGCTCCGTTGGGTGCCTGGCACTACCAGCTGCTAGTGAAAACAATTGAATCACCCCTTCACACCAATTGCATCACCTGTCCTCCCATTCCCCTCTGGTAGCCAAGGCACATGCCCCCCACCCCCAAACACCCAAAACACACCTCCACCATCTCCAGCTTTGTCCCTGGGTGTTGCATTATAATTATACTAAAACAAAGGGCCTGATTCATTACGGATCGCTATTCCGATCGCAGCTGCGTTTACTCACGCAGGTCTGCTGCGAAAAATGCTAATGACTGCAGTCGCAAATCTAGTATAGAGATGCCAAAAGCCAGCATAGAGACGCCCACTATCGCTTTCGCACATCCGTAATACCTTGCAATCCTGCGTATACATTGGGAACATCAAGTAAAATCTGCCCCTCACGCATAATTACAACAGGTCTGACCTTACTCAGAAATTGCTAACCTCATCGCTCGCAGTGAGTGCTCAAGCTGCGTATGCCGTCGCAGTGGCTAATTTATGCACATCCATGCAACAGCATTTTCACCGACCACTCCCCCAGCACCACCCCCAAATGCTGATGTCCCGTCCTTCTGTCTGCGATAGCTTTGTATCTGCATAGGTGAATGCAGAGCTATCGCAATGCTAATACGCGCAGGTGCCTTGTGATGCATGCGCATGCGACCATTCTGCGTACGCTGTTGAAGTTGCGATCCGTAATGAATCAGGCCCAAAGTACATACAGTATGTTTGTTAATTATTTTTTTTTAAATACGATATTGAAATCAGGATCATGCAATATATCATGGTCAATAATCATGTGAGCCATGAAAGACGACTTTGTTCCATTGTACTTTTGAGTCTGTTGTGTAGTATCTTTATCCTGGAAAGGGACCATCACCACTGTAGTTGAACACCATTATTGTCAAACATGTTCTGGAACATTTTGCTTTTCAATCTTTCTCAACAATAATATGAGAGGAACAGTTGCATCAGCATAATGTTATTGTACTCTTCTTAAAACAGTTTCACAATGGCAGAAAAAATGTGTTCATTTATTGCCAAGGTTTTGTTCTAAAACGATAATATTAATATACAATATCGCTGGTACATGGTGATGAAGTAAGTGCTGGCATCCGTATCCCCACTCAGCCTGCACATGTACACGGCAGGAAAATACTGTACGGTCTGTATGCTGCCAGGGCTCGTCAGAGTATCAGGCACTGCCTCCACCACATAGTAAATGTACTACTTAGCTGTTTGTCGCCATGGAGCAATATTTGGCCCCCCATTTATCAAAGAAGCTCTCGCCAAAGGGGTTATGTCCTCATTTCTGGATTTAACAAACAGCTGTAATCTAAGATTACTGCTGTTAGTCATAGCATCATTCTCGCCATCTTTGGACCTCACCGGAGGGGTAAGTATTGGTAAACACCAGTGATTTTTAATTTGTATCACAGTGATACTGAACAAAAAAATCCACTGGTATTTGCCTTCGTTGATAAATGGGGGCCTAGGTGTGGTAACTTGGCATCCTGTAGCTGGATGTTGTTGTTCAAGAGGATGAGTGGAGTTGTGGAGAATGCTGGGTGGTTGTATATATGATAATCATAATATATATATAATATGTGTGCTTTGTAGTAGAGGCGGGATAGAAAAATAAGAGATAAAACACAGTATGAGTTGGGAGAAAATTACAAAGCCAGAGTCTACTGCGCTGCTGGAGAGGAGGGGGTGCACACGGCCCCCTCCTCTCTTAAATTGCCCCTGCGTATAACAGTTGTATATCTAAATATTAAGGGAATCTAAGGGAGAACAGTAAAAGTGTGTTGATTACAATGACTTGCCAACCTACATTAATCACCAGCAGTGTGTCTTTCAGAAATGTTCCACCACTAACTTGCTTACAGAGAATTGTACATTGGTAGTCTTTGAACTCTAAGGTTGGTAAGAAATATATGCTAAGTAGGGAATAGGGAAAAGGAATTGACATTGCACTAGTAATTACTACCACATACTGTATATGTACTAGGCAATAAATGCCTGTTATCTAGTGGTAGTCAGAGTAGACTATATCTCAATAGTACACGGAGAGAAAAGAAATTAACTCTATTTTGGAGCACTCTTATGTTAACATCCTGTAAAATAGTGATACATCTTAAAACATAACTTTTATTTGAGATAATTAGTATCTAAAATGGACTCACATTACACCAAAGAAAAAGGAGAGGGGTTTGTAAACGACACTTACACAGATAAGTGAAAATTCACAGTTCATATATAAACAAGTGAAAAAACAACATATATAGATAAATATAAAAACATCAAATTATCATCAATGGGATAATTTGTTTATATATGAACTGTAGATACTTCGCCTTTAACAGCAAAGAGAGTATGCTGGAGTATATTTTCCTTTTTGCATGATTCGCACAAGCACTATATTTCTGATTAATGCACTTTGGTACAATTTTTACTTATCTGTTTAAGAGGCGTTTACAAGGAATCGGTATAAAATACCGTCTGACGCATGGCCGGCAGTTCGATTCCCGGCAGCGTCAGTCCGACAGATGCAGAGATCCCGGCAGCGGCAGGCCGACAGCGCTGGAAATCCCGATCGTCCCTAGGTAAGTACAAACTAACCTAACCTCACCCCCCTAACCCTAACCTTCCTTAGGGGTACCTAACCCTAACCTCCCCCCCTGTGCCTAACCCTAATCCCCCCTCTAAGTGCCTAAACCTAACCCCCCCTTCCCCGCTGCCTAAACCTAAGTCCCCCGGGGGTGTGCCTAACCCTAACCTCCCCCCTCCCCTAGCCTAACCCTCCCGGGGGGGTGCCTAACCCTAAGTCCCCCCAGGGTGCCCTAAACCTAACCCTCCACCCCACGGCTGTCCGCTCACGGCGCCCGGCATCCCTTTGATCAGGATGCCAGGCGCCGGTCTCCCGGTGTCGGAAAAATGACAGGCGTCTAGATTTAGACGCCTGTCATTTAGCCCTCGTCGGGATAAAGCAATCGGGAAGCTGGCTGTCGGGCTTACGTCAGCCGGTTCCCCGATTGAATACCGTTTACAAATCCCTCTCCTTTTCTTTGGTGTAATGTGAGTCCATACAAATTAGCCATATTTTCTGCACAAAATTATGCAATATTTCCATTTATATATTTTGACTATTGCACTCATATCGCATGCAAGCAAAATATTGCTGATGATTATTCAAAGACATATGGCTTATTTTGTAGAGATGGAGCTCCCAGACACGCAGGCTGGATTTCGCAGGGGTCGGGGGACCAGAGATCAAATCACAAACCTGCGATGGATTATGGAAAAGACACGAGAGTATCAAAAGGACGTGTACATTTGCTTCATTGACTACAGCAAAGCATTCGATTGCATTGATTACGACAAGCTTTTTTACGGCAGATGGGCATTCCGGGGCACCTGGAGAAACTGATGCGATTGCTCTACATGAGTCAAAAAGCCACAGTCAGGACAGCTATCGGCAACACGGATTGGTTCAAGATCGGAAAAGGCGTTCAACAAAGCTGTATTCTCTCGCCAGCTTTATTCAATCTTTACGCCGAAATGATCA
Organism: Taudactylus pleione; assembly: GCA_031769625.1. Taxonomy (NCBI): domain Eukaryota; kingdom Metazoa; phylum Chordata; class Amphibia; order Anura; family Myobatrachidae; genus Taudactylus; species Taudactylus pleione. Next base: position 6,474,549 of record JAUIMM010000038.1, read on the forward strand.
TGAGACAATGCTGTTTGGACAAGTCTACAATTGGAGTAAAAATCGGAGGGAGGAACATCAACAATCTACGATATGCCGATGACACGACTCTGCTTGCTGAAAGTAGAAAAGACCTAGAATATCTGGTCAGAAGAGTCAAAGAAGAAAGTGAGATCATGGGGCTGTACCTCAACATCAAGAAAACAAAGATAACGACTACGGCAAGTGACGATGCAGTCAATATTGCAATCGATAATGAGGAAGTTGAATTGGTATGAAACTTCCTCTTTCCTGGTTCTAAGATTGTTCGCAGCGGAGAATCATCTACTGAAATAAAGCGACGAATTGCACTTGGCCGCAATGCTATGCTAGGAATGACGAAGATATGGAAGAGCAATGATATCAGCAGCGCAACAAAAGCACGGTTGGTCGATGCCATTGTTTTTCCAATCTTTATGTATGCATGCGAAACCTGGACACTCAAGAAGGCAGATCGCAAGAGAATCAACGCTTTTGAATTGTGGTGCTGGAGGCGAATGCTGAGCATACCATGGACAGCAATGAATACGAACAAGGCAGTCCTAGAGCGGGTCAAACCAAAAATATCATTAGAAGGCAAGATCACCAAACAACGACTTTCATATTTTGGACATGTCATGCGGGCTAATTCCCTAGAAACAGCGCTAATGCTTGGATTCGTCAGCGGGTCCAGAAGAAGAGGATGCCAAAGAACTCGTTGGCTGGACACAATAAAGGCTGACATGAACATGCCCATAAACGACCTGAAGGAAGCGTTCAGAGAAAGAGAAGCGTGGCATTCACTGATCCATAAAGTGTCCGAAAGTCGATGTCGACTAAATGGATAATCATCATCATAATTAGGGAGACAATGGGGCTGATAGTGTAAGGGGAGAACAAGCCCACATGGCAATGGCCACACCCTAACAACACTGGTTATAGCTCCTCTGCACCTCACAATAGGCCCCAGACCCATAGGACCCTTAATCTGGCCATAAGGGGAGTGCATCTCACTATTGCAGTACTATGGCTACTGGACTGCTGCTCGTCTGGAGGCTTGCCACCTAGCAACTGATGGTGGGTTTGGGCAGCAAGCATCCTGATTCTCTGCTGAAAGGCAAAGAAATTAATTTTTTCCATAAATAATCTGCCAACACTAAAGCTGGGGTCAATCTGACCCCGACCAACCAGTTGGTCCAACATTGGACAAGTGTATTCCCTCAGCCGACAGACTGGGTCAGTCATATCCGGTAGCCCAGTCGGGTCTCCTAGTTTTTAAACAGGCTTAAAAAGACCCAGTTCTGCTCTCTTTAAAGTGCTTAACCTGTTTATCATGTTCTAACATGAATAAGATTATACATAACTTAATAAAAAATGCAAGATGCAGACCTGCGCTGATTTTTACTTTGCGAAAGTGCACCATATTTTTCCACTGAACAGACTGCAATGTGCAGCCCCACTGCCCAGACCCTCGCACTGCTTCTCTGTAAGGAGGTGTATGCCTATTTTTATGGGTTTGCAGATCCACCTAAAAAGGTATATGATGAAAACACTAAACATGTTACTTCACAATTCAATAATCTACTACGTTAGAACCACCCTGCTGATTGGTCAACTTTTACATTTTCTTCTAATATGTTTGGTATAGCTTTATTTGTGTCTTAAATTAACATTGAGAGCATGGGCATGTTAGTAGTACATTTAATACATGTGTCACTTTTATACGTAAACATATAGAACCCAGCTCCATCATCTCAGAAAACATGGAAAAGCCAATTCATTTGCAGGGAAAACAGGGAATTCCCCCACTAAATGCACCTTCTTCAGCCCTTTATCTCATCTAACTAATTATATATCCTCAAAATAAAATCACAACTGGTGAAAATGTTTGCACACCCGCAGTTACTGCCATCTTGGCCCCACAAATCTAAATGCTTATACAGATGGATTTGTTTATGCATCACTGACAACTGAACTAAAAAAATATATAGTTATGTTCTTTGAGTAAATTATATTGATTAATCTTCACTAATTTTGCAACATACAATTTGTTCCTTACATTTCATCTAATGAGTTAGTACATTAACAAACCCCCAACCCTAATACCCTAACTTCCTAGCACTAACCCCTAACTCTAATACCCTAACACTAATACCCAAACAACCCTTAACCACTAACAACCTACCTTAACCCCCAAAGCTAACCTAACCTATCCCTTACCAACTAGAGTTGCTTCTATTAACATAAGGAAACCACTCTAGCTCTCCAGATACAACAGATAGAATAAAAACACATTTTCTGAAACCTAGTTAGTCTCATAGAGGTTAAACTGCAATTTTCTGGCTGGTATGATAATTATTCTTGTACTTTCTCATGCTGCCAACAACAGCAGATGAACATCTTATTAGCAGAGAGTAAGAGAGTTCATTCTTGAAAACAACAAACTGTTCTCAGTCATTTTTTTGTGACTTCTTAACAGTCCCGATGCCAAATGCATGAGTCAGTATATGAGTGTAGAAAAGTAAAAATACACTCTTGGGAGAAATTGTACAAATGGTAATATTTTACCGACATGCATCAGGGTTCTATGGAAAGAATGCTTGATTAATAAAATATGGGTTCACATAATTAGTTGATAAAACATGGCATCATAACATTACTTATGGCTTTATTTGTTAGGACAATAGTCAGTCTGCAATCCCCATCCACATTTTGGGCCATATTTACCAATATTTAGAAATTGGTACCATTAATTATAATTTATCATCTGCTCAATGCAGCATTAAGAAATTATGTAACATCGGAATTTTTACGGAAAAGTCATATGGAGGGATAGGGGTTCCAATAGAGCAGTGGTTCTCAAACTCGGTCCTCAGGACCCCAAAACAGTGCATGTTTTCCAGGTCTCCTCACAGAATCAAAAGTAATATAATTATCTCCACCTGTAGATCTTTTAAAATGTGTCAGCGAGTAATGACAGCACCTGTGCACCTGCTGGGTTACCTGGAAAATGTGAACTGTGTGGGGGCCTGAGGACCGAGTTTGAGAACCTCTGCGATAGAGTATAATGTGGTCACTTCACATCTGGGTTCGGACCCAGGCACAGCTACTGCACAAGAGGTCATTGGTAGACATTACCAGAAATCCATGAAAACAAATGTTATAATGTAGCCTATAAGTTACAAAGACCTTTGGTCTGTCTGATTGCCAAACACAAAGGTCTTCCTCCAATGTTGGCAAAAGATAAAATCAGCCTGGCCAGAATTTTTGCAGATGAGGACATTGGTTTATTATCATTATGATCGCAAGGAAAGGGACCACATATATATATTTTACTGTCGTCTAGCTGCTAGAGCTCAACTTGATCTGTCGCCAAGCAATGGTACATCTAAGTGGTGAAGGAGTATGCTCTTCAAAATTGCGAGTTTTCAGACAGTGCAGAACACAGTAGACAGAAGAGACAGTAACTTAAGTTTGAAAAGAAGCTTGGAGTAGGTTCTTGTTTTCAGACACTCTATAAAACATAAGGTGGGAATGTTTCAGTGAAAAGTGTGTTTGCCATTTCCCCCTGATTTTCCGCCATTCTATCGGACGATTGGTAAGTGCATAAACACTTATCAATCGCCGGCCTGATGGGTCATGTCTGACATCAAAACTGGGTGGGCATTTACATGGGTGCGCCCAGTTGAGATGTCAGTCACCGGCGGCCTCTGCAGCAGGTGTACGGGCAGTTGGCTGACCATCTGTACACATAGCATGATATACCAATATATCTGCAGATATATTGGCCATCGGCTGTGCTGCACAGCCAACGCAATATACAGTATGTCTGTGAATGACGTTGTTCACAGACATATCGTCTGTACACAGCATAAGACGATCTCCCTTGCTAAACACTGTTGGCTGTGGACAAGCTACAAGGTGCTCGCCTTTATACCACGTCTCTCCCTTTATACCATAAGAAGCTTTGTCTAGTGCAAGTTATAGTCTGTCACTTGACATTGTATAGTGTGTAACCAGCTTTAGCTACTAGTTCTAATAAACCTGCTATAGTGAGTAGTGAGCCATTGTATTATTCTAGAATTTGTAAAATAGTTAAATGCTTAACCCACAATAAAGTAGACCTGTTGATAGACGTTAGAATGGAGTATTTTGAAAAGAGAAAGTGTATCAAAGTAACAGACGGATTATCCTTCCCTTTCTGCCTAGTCAAGGACATATAGCAGAGGGACTGCTGCGTTTGTAATTTTAATCAAATTTTTCTCAGTTTAAAGATGGATATGCACTATACAATGTGTGTACCCAGATACAGAATGACACAATGTAACAATACATCGTGCATTCCGTACACACTAACCGATCCGCTGTACGATGGCACAATATATCGTTACATGGTGAGTGGGGAGCCCTCCTGATACCCCTTGATGGAGGGGAAAACCACCTGATGTGGTGGCTTTGAGGACTGAGTTTAAGTCAAGATACTGTAGGACTGCCACTGTAGTGGGACTACAAATCACAAAACTCCTAGTCTACTGCCGACTGCATCACATCTCAGTCGCTGGTGCCCCAGGCCCCCGCCTTCCTTGCCCACTTTCCCACAGCTCAGATGAGGGAGTAGCATACTTAGCTACCCTCCAAGAACCTATGGGAGGCTCCCGATTTTTTTTGGGTAGCCCCCCACACCCAGAGTAGGCACTTTTCCCGCATTCTACCCACTTCCTAGTGAAGTGGGCAGAATGGGGAGAATTTTCTCAGGGATCGGTGGATCCATGAGTAGGGGGCGGGCTTAATGATGTGGATATCCTGGCCCCGTCCCCCATCGCTGACCACCTGCATCTCCTCTCCGGGCAATTCCCGGAAAGGAAATCTGAATGTGGAGTAGTGGACACTGATATAGCCTTTGCCAAAGTTTTTCATATACTGGGGCAGATGTACTAAGCTCTGGAAAGTGATAAATTGGAGAGTGATAAACTACCAACCCATTAGCTCCTAACTGTAATTTTTCACACACATCATGTAACATGATAGGAGCTGAGTGGTTGGCAGTCTCCAATTCATCACTTTCCAGTACATCTCTCCCCCAATGAGGAAAAAAAAAAGTGTGTCAGTCAGATAAGACTGAGACTGTGGGCCAGATTCAGACCCGATCGCGAGCTCACTGGGGCTTGCGGGAACGAGACCCTACCACAAGGGTCTTGTCATAAGCCCCGATGGTCGTGACCATTGCGAGCATCACCTGGCCGCTCGCTAAAGCTGCGAGTGGTCACCCACAGCTATGCGAGCGGCCAGGAGGCCGTCTAGAAAAAAAAAAAAACAGGAACGCCCTGATTCAGAGCGAGCGCTCTTAAAGAGCGTCCGGCTCTGAATCAGGCCCTGCGCCCCCCATCATTCAATGCTGAAGAGAAACCTGCTTCAGTGATCAGTAGCCCCGCCCAGCTGCTAGTGTGAGTGTGACCTGTGCACAACCTAGCCTGCTGGGCAGGTGCAGCCTTGCTGTTAGTGTTGGCAGGTTAGTGATGGGAAGATGTCACTCCCCTGCCTCTCAGCGGAAAATCAGGATGCTTGCTGCCCAAGCCCACCAGCTGTTGCTAGGTGGCTATCTCTTGAAGAACAAATACTTAATTTGCTTAGAGAACAATCTATATTATTTTCATATTAATAAATATAATAGTGGTTTACATGCTGGAAAAAAATGTGACATGCCAGAGAAATTGCCTGTTCAACGTGGGCGCAATTTGGTTGTAAGGTTCTGTGATATCTTCCTGTCATATGCATCTACTACCTTTGCATTGAGGACCGCATTTCGGTCAGAACTGGAACTTTGCTATGGTCAGAAATTCGCACACAGGGCCTAATTCAGACCCACTCGCAAGCGTTATGCGCTCGCAAGCGGGTCGATGGCCGGGCAGAGCGTGCGCAAGCCCCGGAGCAAGCGAGAAATCACTTGCTCCGGCGCTTGCATCCAAAAGGGGCAGCTGTCGATGTTGATCGACAGCTCGCCACGTTTGGTAGGCATGTCGGGGGGGATGGCTGGCCAAATGCCTGCCGTTTGGGGGCGGCCCCACTGACATCACGAGTGATGTCAGTGGTGAGCTTCCGGCTCTAATAGAGCTGAAAGCTTACTGGGGCTTGCGACAGACGAGACCCTACCACAAGGGTCTCGTCGCAAGCCCGATGGTCGCGACCATCATGTGGCCACTCGCTAAAGCTGTGGGTGGTCACCCACAGCTTAGCGAGCGGCCAGGAGGCCGAACAAAAAAAAACATGCGGCCGCCCTGATTCAGAGCGAGTGCTCGCTTTTTGCGAGTGGCTCTGAATCAGGCCCACTTTGTGTAATCTGTTTTGTTGCTCATTCAGCACCATCCCCTGTACTTTTACTTTTGTAAATGATAGTAGACCTAATTCAGAGTTGAACCCTGTGCTGATTTCCACGCAGTTGAGCAATTATCGGTGGTCAGCGCCGCAAGGACCATTGTGCACTTGTAGCAAATTAAATGCAATCAAGCTCGCTGTGAGGAATCACTCACAATTGATTGACAGGAAGATTCCGGTTTGTGGGTGGTTACAGGAAGTTCCAGCCAAAATGCGGGCATTTCGGAGCCGTTTCCTGGGTGTGTACTACACAGCGCCTGCGATCGTGCACTCAGAGAACAAAGCCCCAGCGTCTCAGTTACCACGGCCATTATGAGTGACCATAGACTCACTCAAGAAGTCGATGTCTTCAGGATCTGTGTCCAATGCTGCATTTGTGTACGCAGATGTGGGCAGCTCCGAGGGCTCTGGTGGGCGTCTCAATACATATTCCACCGGCTGATGAAATAGCATTCTTTAGCAATTGCTAAGCGTCAACATCTGAATCAGGCCCAATTTTCCAAACAGGACTGTACCAGTAGTTGTTTTCCTGTGCTGCCATTAAGAACATAATACTGCTACAGTATATTAATGTAATTACATACATTCCAACATTTTAGTAAAAAATAACAAAAAAACAACGGACATAATTTGGCTACACCACAATAAAGACAACTTCCTACAATGTAATAAGTTTCTCTTCTTGTGGGCACAGCAAACCAGGATCAAAATGCAAAAACAAGGAATATCGGAGGGCGTATGTGATTAAAAATGAACTTGTTGGCTACCCAGAGCACAGACAGCTATTCTGTGTGCTGATCCATTATTTCCAAACAAAAATAGCTAGTAATAAAATTGGAAGGAAACGTTCCACTGAAGAGCACGCTGTTGTGCAGAGATCTTTCAGAGACTTTAATTTCCGTTGGTGAAATCTTCCACTTGCACCTTTTCTTCTACACTACAGAAGGCCAAATTCCACCAATGCAACGTGGAATCAATACATTTGATGAAACAGTCTTGGAAATTGCTATTCTCTAATGAAAATATGGTCTATCTCGTCACTAGGGACCAGTGACATCACTAGGGACATTTATGATAACACAGCTTTTATATTCACTAGGAATCAACGACATAACTGCAGCAATGCAACTCATCCATTCACAGTGAGCAAATGATATCACTGACACACACGTTCTATAGGCAAATGGGGGGTTTCCGGTTGCCTGGAAATCCCCTTCCCCAGCCCTCACCATGACCACAATATAGATACTATATAATACAATTTTACTAGTGCTGCAGGTTAACCTCAGTATCACATATTAAATAATTAGCACCACCTGTGGATCTTTTAACATGTGTCAGCCAGTAATGAATACACCTGTACACCGACTAGAAAATCTGGAAAATATGCTGAATACACCTGTACACTGACTAGGAAATCTGTAAAACACTGATAGGCTGCGTACACACCTACAGATATAGCTGTCCAATCTGTCTGGTGGGAAGGAAAATCTGGTCTGTTTCTATTGTTATTTGCTCCCATAATACATTACCAGATTTTCCTTCCCACCAGACAGATTGGACAGATATATCTGTAGGTGTGTACGCAGCCTTAGGGTTGCACTGCTATGGACCATCTGTAGGGTTATTTATTGATACAGTTATCCAGTGCATAATGAGACCAATATGTACATATATGTCCACGGAAATGGTAAGGTTCTTCTGCTGCATCCCCAGACTCCCTTACTTGCTCCCATGCTCTGCAATGGTGTCAACATGTGAAATAAAAACATTCAGCTCAGACAGGATGGCCCTACTGCTGCATCTATTGGCTTATTGTGATCGCTGGTCCTATATATGTTGGAATTATGATATACACAGCACTTTGTATGATGCATATTAAAGCTGGATAAGTGCTAATTATGCCCTCTTCATGGACTGTCCACACTCCCCCTAAAATTAATCATTTGGAAGCCCCCCACTAGAAATCCTACATTTGCCACTGCGTTCCTATACATACAGTGATAACTGCCTACATTTGTGAACAGCCCTTTTGTTTGTGTGTGGGGAGGGGGCACGCGAAAAACATAAGATCCCTTTTTCCCAGTGTTGCTCTCAAATCCCCTTTACTGCTGAGAAAGTAAAATCTATGTTACCCCCAGTAAAAGTGATTTGGAGCAAATAACCTGTTACTAAATGCATGAAATAACGCTAGGTAGTGTGTGATTACCCCAATCGCTTCCTCTAGGATCCACTACTGCCTTCCCTTGCGTGCAAGTAATGTGTGTAGTTTAAATTTTAAGAAGCATAGTTCTCTGCTAAACCAGCTGTCACTTAGGGTATATATTCTCTACACACTATCGCTATAACAACAGCCCAAGCACAGTTTCTGCGATCAGTATACAGAAAAATAGGCTACAATTCCAAATCGGTTTCATTCTAGATGGAGACAGACCATGTAAATACATGTCTGTCAAAATTAGATTGTTTTGCTTTTTTTTTCCATGGGAAAACAGAACAATCTAATTTTAGAAATACTCCAATATAACATTAAATTAAAACCAGGTTCAACTACATAACAACATTCTTAGTAGACAAATTAGTTGCATAATTGTACAATATGTGCTCAAACAAAGTATTGTTATTCTCACCTAGTTTTATTTACTGAAAACAATGTTCGATATTTGCAGTTATTGGAACGTTGTACTGTTAAGCCTATCCAGCATAATCTAACAAATATAATTTTATACTACTGTCCAAAAACTTACCGACTTCTGACAACACAGTGTGTATTTCTGTGGTAGAGAATATGGACTGTAAACTCTAATAGGGTAGTAACTGAATGATTAAATATTCTCTGTAAGGTGTGACACTATGTACAGTAACCTATAATAATAGGTAATGTTATGTGACACAAAGAGCTGACACAGTAGGGGGCAGACCTGACACTACACACAATACCTCAACTGAACTTTGTGTCCTCATTTCATGATAAAACATTACCTGCTAAGGTCAAATTAGGTCGTTATCATTATTAAATTTACATTAAATTACAAATATCAGTTTGGAAACAATATTTGTTTTTTTGTTTAATTAAACAAAAACAACAACACTGAGTTGTTCCAGAATTACTGTGTTCCAAAATTATTTGTGAGTAATGTTCAAGGATTCTATTTATCAGTTTAGATTGGCTACTATACTTTGTGAAAACTATCCAATTTGTATATCAATACCAGCATCATGACAACTCCATCACATAGAAAAACCAAACACTCCTAGCACCTGCATCTCACCTGTGATTATTAATAAATCATTATTTGATTTTTATATATTGGCACATAGACAAGACACGCACAAATACAGCATGTTAAACAAAGTCTTTTAAATTCGTTTTAACTCTTTCAACAACAAATTCACAGGCAATGATTGGCTAAAATATGCTAGCATGAAAAGTGAAAGTTAATCAGAAATAGTACATATTCTTATAAGCAGCAATTAGTAGAATGATGACAATGTTTGCAGGAACAAGTAACCCTGGGGCAGAATCAATTGAGTTTTCCATACATTTGTCCTCAATCATTTTCTCTTGGAGACAGACAACTCCCTTATGTGTGAAGACTTCAGAGGTTGTCCTGTAAGACAAAGCAAAGACACAATTCAAGCCCTGAATTGCTCCCTCATAGGTTACCATCCAGTTGGCAATCCAAGCCATGTTGCAATCACAGCTCCATGGGTTATAGGAAAGGAAGACGCTCTTCAGTTTAGGCATATGTGAAAACAAAAAACTGGGGATAGAGGTCAAATTATTCTTATTGAGATGCAGCATCTGAAGCTGCTTTAGAGTTGAAAATGCATTATGTGTGATGTGCGTTATGTGATTGTTATTAAGATGTAATTTTTTTAAATTAGCAAGTATGTTAAAGGAGCAGTTGATTTTGTCAATCTTGTTAGCTTCCAGGTACATAATCCTGAGCTGATCTAATCCACTGAAAAGCTGATTAGGCAAATGAGATATAGAGTTATGTCCTAAATTTAGCACACTCAGTTTGTTTAGTTGGCTAAAGGCTTCATCTTGAATAGCCCAAATCCGGTTCCTTCGTAAATTAAGATCTTTCAAGGCTAGCTGATATTTGAAGGAGTTTTTCCCTATGGCTTCTATTTGGTTATTTTCCATAGATAACCTGGTGACATTGCGGAGTTTCCTCAAAGCTTGCGGGATGTAATGTATCTTATTGGATCCTAAATCCAGAATTTCCAAAGATGGCACATGTGAGAATACAAGAGGGTGGATTTCAAAGATGTTGCAATGAGACAGGTCCAAAGAGAAGAGGGTTAAGAGGCCTCGGAAAGTGTGCGCATGGAGGTAGGTCAACCTTGGGTTCTTGCTAAGATTTAACTCTTTCAAGTTGCTGAGGGCAATGAAAGCACCAGGATACAGGAACGTCATGTTGTTCTGGTTCAGACACAGGATTTGAAGGGAGGGTACATCCCGAAAGGTGTTGAAAGGAAGGATCCGTATTTCGTTCCCTGCCAAGTTCAATAAGATAGCAGAAGTAGGTAGATCTGGTGGAAGGCTTCTGATTCCCACTTTATCGCAGTAGACCTCATCTTCAGAAGAGCAGTGGCACACAATAGGGCAGGTAAAGTTGCTGAAATCACTAATTACCTCAACAAAACACACATATAGAACAACTGAGATGATAGAAACTCTGCAACATAGGATACTGGTTGCCATGGGACCATATATCGGCAGCATAGTTGGGCTGTAGAATGTAATCTTTGTTATTTTGGCATATATGCCAGGACAATCAGGAAATTAAGCCTACCAATCAGGTTTTGGACAGATATAAGAGGATTACATGTAAGGGTGCATCCTGTTACATATGTGGCAATTCAATAACAATACAATGTGTTGTAGAGTTCTTGCATCATCTGCCAGAACATTATAGTGTATGATGTTTAGTATTTTGTACTGCAGTGTATTTTACATAGCAATGTGTTTGTGTGCATACTGGTAAAGGGGGTAATATAGTTGTATTTTACAAAGGCATGACACTATACGTACTGTATAACTGTACAGTGCTACAGATACTATTTGCCTGTTACTTATAGATAATAATGATCAGTATATAGCACATTTATACAATTTAATTACATAAAATAGTCCCTTTACAATGTACATTACATGCAGATTGCTAAACATTTCTACACAGCATTAGAAAAATGCCCGATTTCTTTTTATTATTTTTTCCATAGAAACACCAAACTTTTCATACTCTGATAACTGAGCCAGGAGAAGTATTATAGGAGTGTCACTGTGTGTATCGGCACAAATACAATAATTATTAATATTGTATCCTGTACAAACTGTTTACCTTTAAAAAGTGTCAAATTGGTCAGATCATTAATAAGAATACATTCTGTTCATAAGAGAGTCACAATAATAATATTTCTTCCTATAAAGAACAGCATTCTAAATATGTGTTACATAAAGTAAATAGAATTGAACAGTTTATTTCATTATAATACATTTCATTGTTTGATTAAAGTGTATTTAGAATTTAATGCATTTTGTGGCATCGCCCAATGAAAGATTTATTCCCATTTTAAATCTATTTATGGACATCAAAACAGAAGAAAAGTGAGAACCTCTGGTCTAGAAAGATCATTCTTGCCTCTACCATCTTGCAGGGGTGGGCAATAAGCGGCCCTCCAGCTGTTGTTGAATGTTGAACTACAAATCCCAGTATGCCTTGCAACAGTTTAAGCATGGTCAAATAGCAAAACTGTTGCAGGGCATGCTGGGATCTGTATTTATACAACATCTGGGGGCCACTTATTGCCCACCCCTAATTCTTGTGGTTGACCTTGAGGCTGTAGTAATCTAAATCGAATGCAGTTCTTCTCAAACCTATTCTCAGGTCACACCAACCAAGTGCCCATTTGTGGACATCAGGAATCATTCCAGGAGCACAAGTGGTTTGATAGGCACTGAACAAAATACCTACTCTTCTTTATATAAACATTAACAGATATGTCAACAGTAGTCTTTCTGCTGCCTGATTCAGCATATATGTTCTGCCAAAATTTGGGCTCAATAAATTTACTGAACCGTACATTTAGTATTAGGGATGTGCGCAGGACCATTTTTGCCGGATTTGGATCTTATTCGTCGTCCCGCTTTGGATTTACCAAACTGCGGTGACTGACTTTGGATTTGGATTTTTTACAAAAATTGACAAAAAAAAGCTAAAATCACATACATTGGGCTTTGTTTCCCCCTTAGAGTGTTATTAACCTCAATAACATTAATTTACAGTCATTTACAGTCAATTTAGACCACCTCACAGCTTATAATATTGTTTTCACCATTATTGGCCAAAGGTTGCAGTGAGCTGACTGGTTACCAAGCGTCATATGGGCGGCGCAGCGGCATAGACACCACAGTTTAAAGCACATCTATGAAACATTGCCACACAGTAGTGGCAGAAATGAAAGGTAGTGCAAGATGGAATTGTCCTTGGACCCTCCCACCCACCCTTAAGTTGGATATTAAAAAGGACATGCACACTTTAACAAAACAAGTATTTCAACGACAGGGACCGCCACTTTGTGGCTGAAGTGCTTGGTTTATTTGGACCCCCACAAAAAAAGCTACCAATCTGTTAATGGCAACAGCTCTACAGTGGCAAGATGTCACCATCATTGCCATCCTTACCCTTATCAGTGTGTACATCATCTGATTCCTCACACAATATTAATTCCTCCCCGCTGGAATCCACCATTACAGAAGTATCTGTACTGTGACATGATTGGCGGGAAAGTTTTCCTTGTGAAATTTCCAGTTCGTTTTAATGGACATCTTTTTTCGACATTTTGTGGAAGTAGCCTCATACATCGTTCGCTCACAAGGTTCCCGGCTGTACTGAAAACTCTCTCTGAGTACACACTGGAGGGTGGGCAACTTAAGTAATGGAAAGCCAGTTTATACAAGGGTCTCCAAATTGCCTTTTTATTCTTCCAATATTCGAAGGGACTCTGTGACATGTCTACTTGTATGGTGTCCTGAAAATAATCCTCCACCATTCTTTGGATGGTAGGCATATTAGATGGATTTACCGTAGAGGTGTTACTGGTGTTGGTCAATTCTTTTAGACACGACCAGATGTCAAAATGTTGACTTGAGTTATATGCATCACCACTGGGTCTTTTGGAAAAGGTGAATTTTTTCTGGCTGCTGCTGGAGAAAACGAAGGAGGAGACGTCATCTTCGTGCCATGTGTCACTTCAGCTGCCAACTTGATCACCAGGAGCGCTTTGGATCTTTTAAGATCTGGGTCAGTTGTAAAGAAACACACAGAATATGACTTAGACCTAGGATCAAGCATGGTTGCTAAAATATTATCAGATTTCAAGATCTTGGCCACCCGTGGATCCTGGAGAAGCAAATAAAGGACTTAATCCATCAGTCCAGCATACTTTGCGGAATCACTTTGGTTAATCTACTCCCTCAATTTCTCCAGCTGATTTTCCAAAAGCCTAATCGGGGGAATCACCTTACTTGAGGGAGCAGTGTCAGCACTCATTTCACATGTGGCAACTTCAAATGGTATGAGCACCTTGCGCAAGACAGAAAGTACTTTCCACTGTGCTGGGCTAAGGTACATTACCCCTCCTCTCCCAATGTCATGGCTTGTCATATAGCTATGGATGGCTTTTTGGTGCTCCTCCATCTGCTGAAGCATATAAAGGGTGGAGTTCCAACTCGTTACCACTTCTTGCTTCAGTTGATGGCAGGGCAAATTAAACTGCTCTTGCAGGCGCTGCAATCTCCTGCACGCTGTTGCTGAATGTCAAAAATGTCCCAACATTTTTCGGGCCACAGACAGCATCTTCTGCATGTCCATGTCGTTTTTTTAAAAACCATGCACCACTAAGTGGATTGTGTGAGCAAAACAGGGGGTGTGTTGGAATTCACCCAGCTGTAATGCTTTCAGAATATTTGTAGTGTCAGATATCACAAATCCTGAGGAGAGTCCAATTGGGGTAAGCCATGTTTTTATGACATCTCTTAGTTTTTCTAAGAGGTTGTCAGCGGTATGCCTCTTATTGAATCCAGTGATGCACAGAGTTGCCTGCCTCTGAATGAGCTGGTGTTGTTTGTTAGATACTGTTTCTGCTGCTGCTGAAGGCGATTCACCCACCCAGTGGGCCGTCACAGTCATGTAACCTTTAGTTTGCCCACTACCGCTTGTCCACATATCTGTGGTTAAGTGGACAGTGGGTACAATAGCATTTTGCAGGCCAATAATTAGGTTCTGTTTAATGTCCTGGTATAGCCGAGGAATGGCTTTTCGAGTAAAATGAAACCGAGATGGAATGTCAGTGATCCGCTGTGCGACAGGGTGAGAGCTGTCATACTTGCTTCACCTTGCAAGAGATTCTTTAACACTCAGTAGGTTTCAGGCTGCAGGCCTGTTTCAAGGCTGCATAGGTTTTTATTTCAAAGAATTTTTTTCTAAGTGGTATTATATGCACAGCATAATTTAAAAAGTTAGACAAGAGACCTTAATAGCTTTATCCTCTGCGATCAGCGAGGGATGATGATCTGACTGATTTTCCCCTTCTCACCCTGCAGGTAATCTATTGGGACCAGTCATCTGACATAGAAATAGCAGTGCTGTATGATTATACTGATTTCATAGGTAATCTATTGGGACCAGTCATCTGCCATAGAAATAGCAGTGCTGTATGATTACACTGATTTCATAGGTATTTTGTTATTAATTATTATCTGCAAAACCAGAGTGACTTAAGGTCTTTTAATTTAACTTTTTTAACTCCTAGATACATGGGATACTGTTTAGGGTCTGTCTGCTTGTATTAGAAATTTATGACTTGTACCTCGTGTGGGTGAGGTTATTGGGGGTTGGGGTGTAATCAGTAGCTACACATGTATGCTTCACTATATACTTAGTAGGTTTCAGGCTACAGGCCTGTTATAAGGCTCCATAGTTTTTTATTTCAAAGTGGGGTTTTTTCTCTAAGTGGTATTATATGCACAGCATAATTTAAAGTTAGACAAGAGTTAAACAGGAGAAAGACAGGAGGACAACATTTAAAAAAGAACTCTTTACAACTTGAAAAGGATCTTCTGAGGTTCTGGATACCCTGCAACTCAGCCACCAGCTTTCATTATAAACTGAACACACTTTTTGCCACTAGCCTGCTTCAGCATTGCAAGCAACTACCGGGTGGATTGCTGCATTTTAATTTTTGAATGTATGTTTTTTGACCCTACACTGTTTATTATTCCTATACCACTGCCAATTTATCTCTACACCACTGTAGTATCTACCATTTTTAAACACCTTCTCATCTATAAGAATGCTTTATCCTTAATTTAAAGTCCTGCAACTTTAACAGCTTTAAACCCATTTTGTTTATTATATACTCTTGTAGTTGTGCCTTTACATCTACTAACACTGTTCTTCCTTTTATCTGATTTTTAGACATTTTAACTGTACTATTCTAGTATCTCACTCATCACTACTACTGCTGTTTTCTCCCCCCCCAATCCCTCATCTATGCAATGTCTCTCTTTTCTTCTACTCCCCTCCTCACTCAGAAGCTACATAATACTTTCCTCTACCACCAGTTCCCATTTCTTTTCTCCCTCCATAGTCTCCTCCACTTTCTCCTCTATCTCCCTTCATCCCATCTAGTACTCTCCACCTCATCTCCCATAACTCATAAGCCCTGCACCCTCCCTTTTCTCCAAGTTACACCTCTTCTTCTCAACCCACACCACAGTGACCACACTAAACCTCCACCTTGCCCACCACCTGCTGTCACCCTTCCTCACTCAGAAGCCCACCACATACTCACACTCTCCTTATCCCCCTGCTCTAAATCAATCTCAACCCCACACTATAGCAACCCTAATAATCTCCTTCTCTCTCCTCCCAACTCTGTCCCTCTCTCCTGTCTCCTCTGGAATGCCAGTCCTGTCTATAATCTACTTGTCCCTGTCCATTATGGCTTCATATTTCAACTCCTTCAATCTCCTAGCCATCACCAAATCCTGGACTTACCCATCTGACACCACTTCTCCTGCAGCTATCTCCTTTGGGAGCCTCACATTCTTTCACACTCCCTGGCCTGGAGGTTGTCACAGTGTTATTGTTGGGGTACTTCTATCATCTGGTCACTCCCACCAACTCTTACCTTCTAAACTCTCTGCTTCATTATTTGCTTTCAGTGCTCATAACTCAAAATTCCAGGTTAACTTTGCTTCTTGACTCCTAACCTTGAAATGGGCTCTCAAGACCCCTTTCTTCCTCAAAGCTTTCCAGCTCTCATCCTAACCCACTACTCCATGTTCCTTCCTCACAATCCAGCCCATCTCTGTCACCCCTGTTTGTCTGCCCCCTCCCCTTTAGAATGTAAGCTCTCATGATCAGGGCCCTCTTCCCTCATGTGCTTCTCTCTCACTTACTCCTACTTTAATTTACAACAGCACCTAACCCTTGGTTGCCGATGCCATGCTGCTTATTTAAGTGTTATGCAGCAATGTATAAATCGTGTATTTGTCCTGTGTTGGTTGTACTGTTAATAACTGTTTTTCTTGTGTGCTCATTTGTCTATATACTTGTCTTTTGTGTGCTCATTTGTTTATTTACTTTGTAAGGCACTGTGGAACCCTTTTGGCACCATATAAATAAAGGATAATAATAATAATAATAATAATAACAGTCAATTGTTTTTTTTTATAAACTACTACTAGCAGTCTTCTTGGTCCACTTCTGGGATGAAGATCCACCCCAAGCAGCAGCAGTAACAGACCTAGCACTCACAAATTCAGTTTCTTCTAAGGTGTCCTGGAAAGTGGAGGAGTCACCGTGACTTAGCATTAACAAATTGGATGCTGGACTACCACTGATCATTCCTGAGGATACTGAGGATGAAGGTGTTGTCATTGGAGATTGAAGGTGCTTGGATTTAGTAGAGAGAAGGCATCTAGCTAATGCTGGACTGCTTGTTATTTTTTTAGCACCAGTTTCTGATTTTATCAAACACTTGTCATGAGCTCGCTGCAGATAACGTAATAGCGTGGAGGTTCCTAGATGCTTGATGTCCCTACCTCTACTAACTGTTGTCCCACAAAGGTTACAAATGGCTTGACAAACATTGTCAGGATTTGCATAAAAATAATTCCACACAAAAGATGTGGATTTGTTGGTTCTAGGCCCAGGCATGGCAATGGTTTTCTTGGCCAAGAGCTGCTTCCACTGGTGCCTGACTTATACAAACAATGGGCCTGATTCAGAGCCGGCCGCTATTTGCGCTCGCTCGTCCAGAAAATAGGGGTGGCTATTCAAATGAACCGTTCGCTGTTTGCGGTCTGTTCACGCCTCTAGGTCTGAACGAGCGAACAAGACTTGCGCTCGTTTTTTGGGAAACTACGCCCCCTGGCCACTCGCATCTTACGTCATGTCCACTATTTATTAGATTAATCGAGTACATCGAACAGGTTATGAGCTGCTCGCTATTCTCACAATTTTGCGAGCAGTTCTGGCTATAAAATAACCCAGTGACATGGTCAATGACGCTGCTGTTTTAATTATGCACACCCATAAAACACCCGTTTTGACCTTTAAGCACGCCTGCGATCGGATCTCCACTCCCCGTTTTCAAGCACCTTCCCCTGTTACCACCCACATACGCCTCATCCTGTCACTCAAATTATCAGACATTCGCTATTTTGCGAGCACATGAATTTCGGCCGCACTGACTGGTTCGCGCATGTGTATAACGATCCGTATGCACGTGCAGTTGGGCAAACATCGCTCAGAGCGAACGAGCTGCCGCTTACGAGTGGCTCTGAATCAGGCCCAATATCCTCATCCTCAACATCCTCATTATTGCCAGCGTCAGCTGTACATATATTCCCCTCATCCTCTTGCAATTCCACAGTGGCATCCTCAATTTCTATTTCCTTGGCAATACTGCTCATCCCCACAAATACAGATGGAACAGAAACTGTGGAGGGTGGCTTCTCTGAAAGGTCAGGCTTACACATAGCAATACCACTCATGGACCCACTTAGTCTACTCAGGGATTTCTGACATTTCAGTTCTGAAAACACAGTTTGATCTACTGCCTTATTGGTTTTACATTTTTTTACACTTCTTCTATAGTCAGATTGAAAAAGTATTTTATTGTCATGAGAGGCACAAGATGCCTTACTGATAGTTGCAGAACCACCACTCAGATATAAAGGCCAACGCCTGAGCCTTTCCTTGCCACTACATGTGGTGAATGGTATGTTGCCAATATTCTGTTTTTCTGCACTAGTAGTAGTCTTTAGAGGCTTTTTTGTCTTTACCCCTGTGAAATCTTTGTAAAAAGGTCCACATAGTGACTCTTATCAATCTTTTCTCTAACTGTCTTCTAACGCCCCTAGTAATTGCCATATTAGAACAGTGCACTAACTCAGTCTCAGGACCCGTAGCTGCTGTTCGTGCCTTGGCTGGCTTAACTGCTGCGCCCTTGCTTTTTCCCTTAAAGTGCCACTCCAGCATGCGCATTAGCTTGCGCTGCCTCTTCGGTGAACCCGACGAGGAACTAGAATTGCTAGGAGGTAGAACCATTGCTGCCAGGGACAAAATCAGCAGACCCATCCTCACCAACAATGGCCGTGGCAGTCGTAGCCACCTCATCTTTGTCAGCTGCCAACGTCTGTGCAGTACCAACTGTATTCTCAACTTGACTCTCCGAATCTCCAAACGGTGCTGCAAGAGAAAGTGAAGCGGCAGTATCAACAAGCCTAACACTGTGATCAGTACTGGTTACAGGGTTCGTAACTAGAAGGGGCTGCTGCTCTATCGCAGCTGCCGTCCCACCTAAAGGAGCAGAGAGCTGGCCCCCGACAGGAGGTTGGATCCTTGTCGGACAATATGCATGAAGGGGGGGGAAGCAGACGGGGGAAGAAGAGAGGGGGTGAGACAGGTCAGATAGAATGCCTGGGAAACAACATGATAAGAGGACAGTAGAAAGGATAGGAGAGGTAAGGAAGAAGGCTGAAACAGGTGACAGGAACGGGATTATGGAAAAGAAAAGTGTAGAAGAGAGCAAAGGAAACAAATTGGCTGACAGAGAATAGATCAGTGTCCTTAACTGTGAATTTCTCAATGACAAAAGAGGAAGTGAACACTGCTTTCTTCCTTTTAGTATGAGAGCCAAAGCCCTCCCCTAACTAGACCTGCGATTGGCTAATGAAAACCAGCCTAGCCTGTCAATCAAAAGGGGGCAGGGTGACTAAAACACCTACTGAAATTCACTAACCCCCATGAGCAGCGTCTTATGTAGCATCAGGCATATGCTGCCTTCAGCTACCTTAAGGATTATGAGAAATGTAAATAATCAAACAGCGGAAATCCAATAAAAATCAATTTACCTGAACACATACTAGATGGAAAATAACCAATGTTAGCACTAAAAATAAATCAAGAAATAGCATATATATAACCTGCACAAACTACTACAGCAGCCTGTGAAAAAACCTGGGGCCTTCACCAAATTAACCCCTTAAACAAGTGTCCAAACAATAGATGGCGCTTGCAGTGAGTTCTATATACAGAGGTGATTCCTATACCAGTCACCTAGTAACAGGTAAAAATAATGAGGTCTTACTCTTCATAGTAAAGATGAAAGTTTTACTCTTCTCTTTATATGGTCCCAATTGATCCTCCTTGTTTTGTTAAAAGCTTTTGTTCATGTTACAAGTTCTTGAAAAGTGAACACAGAGAATAGCAAACAATAGTGTAATATTGCTTCTACATGTATTTTAATTGATAGATCAAACACACTCACAAAAGGTAAAAATATAAAGGCATAGTCCCTCATTCAGACCCACTCGCGAGCAGCTGTCCACTCGCAAGTGGGTCGATGGTCCGCACTGCGCATGCGCACGACGGAGGGAGCTCCGTCGTACGCATGCGTGAGACGCGCCGAGCGAAGGACTTTCCTTCGCTCGGAGTGTCTCATCAAAGGGGGCGTGCTGTCGATGTTGACTGACAGCACGCCCCCTTTGGTGGGCGTGCCGGGGCGTGCCTGCCAGATGGAGGCGTTCCCAAGGGAACGCCTACCGTCTGAAGCCGGCCCCACTGACATCACTAGTGATGTCAGTGGGAGTGATTTTGGCTCTGATAGAGCCAAAATCACTCCTGGCCTTGCGGTTGAAAAACTCAACCGCAGGCTGTTGCTCGCAGTTTCGATGGTCGCGATGGTCAAGACCATCGCGACCATCATCCTCCACGCTCGTATATGCTGTGGGTGGTGACCCACAGATATACGAGCGTCCAGGAGGACGCTCCATATTAATGGAGGTGGGCCCTGATTCAGAGCGAGCGCTCTGGTCAGAGCGTCCAGCTCTGAATCAGGGCCATATATCCCCCACACTTTTGGATCCTCCTGATACACCCTTGCTTCTAGGATAATCCAGCCATAGTTCTAATCCATTGTACTCCTCAAAACAAGCAAAACAGATCGCAAGCCAACAGTGCAATATTGTCTAAAAAAACTTCACCATTTTAATAAATTGAAATGCACTCACATAAATAAAAAATATATAAGCATATATCCACCACACTTGTGGGATCGGATCTCTAGGTGAAAAACTTGCTTCTGGGACTTTTGCTGGACAGATGGCAAATCCTTCACATGCAAAACAGGTGCCGGCTGTCTTTTATTGCCTTTCCGGATATTTCATTGCAAAGTCCTTCAGTAGTTTTTCCGTTCTTAGACCCTGATTCAGAGCAGGACGCTCTTTGTGAGCGTTCGCTCACCATCGGGCTTGCAACGAGACCCTTGTGGTATGGTCTCGTCCACCACAAGCCACAGTGAACTTCCTGCTCTAATAGAGCAGGAAGCTCCCTACTGACATCACGGGTGATGTCAGTAGAGCCGCTCCCAAACGGCAGGCGTTCCTTCGGGAACGCCTCCGTTTGGCCAGCCACCCCACTGACCTGCCTACAAAACGGGGTGAGCTGTTGATCAACATCGACAGCCACCCCGTTTTGCTGCGAGCCCGGGTCTGAATCAGGCCCTCAGCGTCACCTGCCTAATGCATTTCTGACCTTTCGTCCTTCATCAGAAGCATGATGACAGCGACTTCTAGCAACTTTATATACCCACTCTAATGTCTTAATTATTCTCCGCAGCTGATCGTGTAGCAGGTGCAAACACACATCATCCAAACCCGGAAGTGACAATCCATACTCCCGAGACATGTGGCCCGTTTATGTGTTCCACTTGCATGTCACATGCGTTCGAATAGAAGAAATTAAAATATCCTCTTCTTTCAATTTAAAAACAGTCCAAAGTGGTATGTGCATCCCAGTTACATAGAATAAATAGATACATAACAATTACAACACATAATATTGCAGGAAAAACATTACAGGAAAAAAATTATAATAATAATAAAAAAAGGGGGTCGCATTAATAATTCACTCAGATCCCAATAAATAGTATAAAAAGATGGAAATAATTGATTCTAAAAATATTATAAAAAGCATTTGAGCTCAAAATCTGCATTGAGATTGAGACCATTTGGCAGCAGGGTTTTTAGAGTATAGATCCACCGCATCTCACACTGAGACAATCTAATATCTGTATTATTTTGTCTCCATGTGCAACTTATTTGTGCAATGGCCCAAAAAGACTGTATATTGCTTTCTTTACATTGGTGTTTATTTTTGAAATGCGCAGACACAGTTTGAGATTCAAGACCTTTTCTTATATTATATATATGCTCAGAAAGACGGGTCTTGAGATTCCTTCCCGTCTTTCCAATATATATCAATCCACATTTACACTGAAGTGCATAAACTAAATTTTTGGAATTACACGTCAAGAATTGTTTTAGTGCATATATTTTACCATTTATTGTGCATTATTTTATTTTGCTGGCATCCTTGGTGGATCTGCAAATTAAACAAAGACCACACCTGTGGAAACCTTGGCTTCTTATACTTAATCTCCTTTCTTCTTCCAAACTACTCCGCACTAATTTATTTTTAAGAGAAGGTGCTTTTCTATAAATAAAAACTGGATAATCTGGTAGCTCTTTCTTTAAAATGGGATCCTTTTTTAAAATCTTCCAATTTTTTCTTCAAACTGTTTCTATTTCTTTATAATGAGAATTATAATTACATAAAAAAGACCATTCAAATGTTTTATTATTTCTACCAGTCTTTCTTCCTGGATTATCCTCTAATAGAGTCTTTCTATTTCATTAGTTCTTTTCTTAGCATTTTCAAATTCTAGTGGTCTATATCCATTCTGCCTAAAACGAGATGACAACTCTTCTATTTGTGCATTGCAGACATCTTTTTCTGTACAATTTCTTTTTTGTTCTTACAAACTGTCCATAGGGTATGCCCTTTAACCATTTCTGGTGATGTTGACTATTACGCTCAATATAACTATTTGAGTCGGTTGGTTTCTTATGCTTTTTAGTATTGGTACTACTCTCTTTGATGTATATGTTAAGATCCAAAAAAACTCTCTCTGTTTTACTTATTGAGAAAGTCAAATTGATGTTCTGATCATTTATATTCAAGTTATCAGAGAATGTTTTAAAGCTTTCTTCATTTCCAGACCATATAAATAGAACGTCATCTATTAACCATTGCTAGGAAACCAGGCTCGCTCCCAGCTCACCTCCCTGCCACACCACAAGATCTTCCCAGTGGGCCATAAAAAGGTTGGCATAGCTGGGAGGAACCTGGTTCCCATAGCCATTCCTATCTGCTGCAGGTAATAGTCTCCATTAAAATAAAAATAATTGTTATTTAAAATAAATTTGATACCGTCTAAAATAAAATCTTTAAAATTTTCAGAGAGATTGGAGGTATTTAAAAAATATGAAAGTGCCATCAATCCTTTCTCTTGTTCTATCACTGTACAACATGGATACATTTGCACTTACCATATAACCATCTTCCCAATTTACCTCCTTCAATCTTTTTAATACCTCTTTAGTATCTTTTAAATAAGCCTTTGTTTGTCTCACCAATGGTTGAAGATGAAATTCTATTAACGCAGATAAATTGGAGGTAATGCTATTTGTCTCCGATATTATAGGTCTTCCGGGAGGGTGGAGGGGGTCCTTACGCACTTTAGGCAAGACATATATCGTTGGGACAGATTGTTGACTAATATTAATGAAATCATATTCTGCTTTTGTAATAGCTTTTGTTAACAGAGCCTTATCCATTAATTCAACCAAAGCTTTTGTTATTCTTATTGTTGGGTCCCCTTTTAGTTTTCTATATGTTTTACCATCCATTAATTGATTGTTAATCTTCCCTATAGAATCATCTTTATTCATAAGGACAACCTCTCCACCCTTATCTGCCGGCTTAATGATTAAGTCATTATCATCCTTAAGAGATTTAACTGCCAGAGATTCTTTTTTTGTAAGAGTATACTTTTTATTCCTTTTCATCAGAGCTTTCGCAGATTCATCACTCACTATGTTGTTAAAGGAATCTATAAAACACCCTCTCTGATGGGCTGGGTAAAACAAGGATTTCAGCCTAAAGCAGGACCCGGAGGGACCTCCGGTCTCCTCTTTGATACCTTCTTCCTCATTTTTTTTCAAAAAAAACTTTTTACTGTGAGTTTCCACACAAATTTCTATATATCAATGAATAACTCAAAGGGGTCAATACAGCTTGTGGGGGAGAATTATAAAGCCTTTTTGAGGATTTTTTCTTCCCCAATACTTAACTGTCTCTTACTAAGATTAAAAATCTTAGTTTCATCTTTATCAAAATCATTGATCGGTTTAGTTTTATCTTTAATCATCTTTTTGCCCCTTCTTTTTCCTCTCTTATTTCTCCTCTTTTTATTTTTTTTTCTCATTATTTCCTTCTTGTTCTCTGGCCTCAATCTAAAAAAGGACTGGCACATTCCCATTGATCATCTAAAACATTGAACCTATTACCAAAAATTGAATTGCCGTTTCTTCCTTTCCTATTTCCCTTATCATAATTTGGTCTATTTCAGCCTCCATCTTCATGTGTATTGTAATTGTACCGCCTATACCTATTTTTATTTTCATATCCCCACTTTCTACTTTGATCATTGAAATTCCTATATTCAGAAGGTTTATATATTTCTTGTTCACCTCTATATCTCTATCAGATCTATTTGTTATAAATCTTGGAGGAAACATTTTAATTTCCTTTGGTACCTTTTTTATATCCACAAGAAAGAGTACATCTGTTTCTTGGATGGGCTTTTCTATTATTTCTATTTTATCCCTTTTATATTTCCGCTGTTTCTTTTCTTTCAAATCTCTTGTCTCTTTATTCACTTTTCTAGTCATCTCTATTTCTGCTTCCTTAAAGTCTTCTAAGTCTTAAAATGGTTCAATTAAGGTTTGTAAGGAGCTAATTTCATCATTCAGATTATTCAGAGTACTTCTCCTTTCTTTCAATATCAATTCAATTAATTGAAAGGAGCAATTGCTGAGAATCATATTCCATTCCTTCTTAAAATTCTCCTTTGAAGTACTAAATGAAGGTGGTTTTGTAATTTGAAGTCCCTTTGGAATTAATTGGTCTCCTAAATATCTCTCAAGCGTTACAATCTCCCACCAAACTTGACTTTCTTTTAAGATTACATTCTCTAATTTATGTAATACAGTACTCAGATCTTTATCAATTACATTATCTCCTCCTAATCAGAAACATAAGAACATGCATAAGTTTACAGAGTAAGTGATGTGGAAAGTATGAGTGATACAAGGGGTTGTGTATTGGGGAGAGTAATAAACAGAAGGGGCTGTGTATTGGGAGAGTGACTGAAGAGAAGAGGGGGCTGTGAAAATAAGGAGTGACCGAAGAGTATTGTTGCATGGGGAGAACGACTGAATAGGGAGCTGAGTATTGGTATAGTGAGTGATTTGGGAACTGTGTGTATTTGGCAGAGTTAGTGAAGAGAGGGTACTGTGAATTGGGGAGAGGGAGTGAAAAGAGGGAGGGTGTATTGGTAGAGAGGCTAAACAGGGGGCTGTGTATTGGTAGAGCGAGTGAAGTGAGGGAGCTGTGTATTGGGGACAGTGTAATTTTGGTGAGTGATATGGGGGCTGTGTATTGGGGACAATTAGTGAATGTGTATTGGGACAAAGAGTAAATGTGTTTTGGGGACAATGAGTAAACGTGTATTGGGGACAATGAGTAAACGTGTATTGGGGTCTATGAGTAAATGTGTTTTGGGGACAATGAGTAAATGTGTATTGGGGACAATGAGTAAATGTGTATTGGGGACAATGAGTAAATGTGTATTGGGGACAATGAGTAAATGTGTATTGGGGACAATGAGTAAATGTGTATTGGGAAGTGTAAGTGTAAGGGATTGCTGTGTATTAAGGAGGGTGATTGAGGAGAGCTGTGTATTGGAGAGAGTGAAGAGGGAGCTGTGGGGGAGAGTGTAAAAAGAGGGTAGTTTGTGTATTGGAGGAGCGAGCAGAAAGGAGAGTTGTATAAGGAAGTGTGTTTTAAGAGGGGATGTGTATTAGTATAGTGAGTGATGTGGGTGCTGTGTATTGGGGAGAGTGAATGAAGACTGAAGGCTGTCTATTGGGGAATGTAAGTGAAAAGGAGGGTTGTGAATGGAGGAAAATGAAGTGGAGGGCAGTGTATTGGGGACAGTGAGTAAAGAGAATGTCTGTGTGTTGAGGAGAGCGATTGACAAGGAGGAAAGAGTATTGGGAATGGGATTATATTGCCAAAATCCCGACAGCGAGAGGCTAAAATCCTGACAGGCTGAGGTAAGTACCCTAAACCTCCCCTCTCCCCCACTAACCCTCCCTTAGGGGTGCCTAACCCTAACCTCCCCCCCTAGTACCTAACCCTATCCTCCCCCCTTTAGTACCTAAGCCTAACATCCCCTCCCCGCACCCAAAACCTAACCCTCCTGGGGGGTGCCTAACCCTAACCCCCCCAATGGTGCCTAACCCCACACTTCCCCTAGCCTAACCCTAACCCTCTGCGTATTGGGGAGAGCGAATATAGAGGAGAGGATGAGTATTAGGGAGAGCGTATATAGAGTAGAAGATGAGTATTGAGGAGAGCGTATATAGAGGGGAGGATGAGTATCAGGGTGAGCGAGTATAGAGGGGAGGAGAAGTATACAAGAGATATATAAATTCTTTATTGATGTGCCCCATTGCGGATCAGGCCCCAGGCTAAAGGACTTGTCACTTTCACTGACTGCTAAAGGCCACTACTGTATATGTGACGTATTACACACAGCAGCATTTTCTCATTATGCTGTCACTATAACAGTAAGGCGGGATGTAGTTAAAAAGTCGGCGGACGGGATCCCGGCTGCTGGTATACTGACGCCGGGAATCCTGACCACCAGCAAAATGCCAATGCCACTATCGCGAATGACATAGCGGCATCGGCATCCCGACCGCCAGACTACCGAATGTCAGGATGCCGGGTAAGTATCACTGCTCCCTGGGCTTAGGGAGGTTAGGTTTAGGCACCCTCAGAGATTAGGGCTACGAACCCCCCCCCCCCTGGGAGGGTTAGGCTATGGGAAGGGGGGTTAGGGTTAGGCACCCCACCGGGAGGGTTACGGTGCGGGAAGGTGGGGTTAGTGTAGGCAGTGGGGGGAGGTTCAGGATGGGCACCACTAAGGGAGGGTTAGGAGGGAAGAGGGAGAGGGTTAGGGTACTTACCTGCCATGTCGGGATCTTTTCAAGCATCTGGATGTCGCTGTCAGGATTTGATCTGGCGGCTATTGAGCCGTTGGTATTTCATACCAAACCCAGTAAGGCTGGGTAATACAGACTGTGCTTTAAATATATAGTGAAAATAAGGGGTTGGATATCTTCCCAGTAAAAGACCGGGTACTAATGATAAGAAAATAGTGATTTGGGGTATGACTTTTGTTTTGCAATTAGTTGCACATCTTTATACGCGTCTAAGGAGACATTCTAAGTACTGTAATGTGCTTAATTTGGAACTGTAATGTTATTTACGCCACATGTAGATAAACATGAATAATGGGGCTGTATGTATGTTTTATGTAATAAATTGTCTGTCTCATAATTACCTCTTTCACGATGATTCCCAGGGATTCTGTGGACGCAGAGAAGATAAATATGTCAGAACAATGTATGACATCTTGCATTAGGCATGTTATACCCAGGTATCAGAGCTTATTGTATGTAGTTACAGGAAGGACACTGTTACACTGCATTCAGCAAGACTCAGGGCCTGATTCAGAGCCACTCGTAAGCGGCCAGTCGTTCGCTCCGAGCGATGTTCGCACATCTGCGCATGCGTATGGGTCGTAATGCGCATGCGCCAACCAGTCATTGTAGTCGGAAGTCGAGCGCTCGCAAAATAGCGAGTGCCTGCTAATTTCAGTGACAGGATGAGGCGTTTGTGGGTGGTAACAGGGGAAGGTGCTTGAAAACGGGCGTGCCAAAAAGTCAAAACGGGCGTTTTAAGGGTGTGCATAATTAACAAAGCAGCGTCATCGACCACGTCACTTGGTTGTTTCTTAGCCTGAACTATTCGCATGATTGCAGTAGGAAAATCCAACCACAAGCACTGCGAGCAGTTCAGATGCCTTTCGATGTACTCGATTAATCAAATAAATAGCGGAGATGACGTAGGATGCGAGCGGCCAGGGGGCGTCTTTACAAAATAGCGAGCACGTTTCGTTCGCTCGCTCAGACATAGAGGCGTCAACAGACCGCAAATAGCGAGCGCTCAATTTAAATAGCCGGCCCCTTTTTCTGAACGAGCGAGCGCAAAAAGCGTCCGGCTCTGAATCAGGCCCTCAATTCCTCAGTCTCCTGATCAGTGCATGGAAGCGTCCTTCACAATGACACAGGTCCCGTTGCTTCCTTATATGCAGACACAATGTCACATATACAGATGCCCCAAACAGCACATAATTCAAAGAAAAGAGGTGCAAGATGGAATTGTGCTTGGGCCCTCCCTTCCTCCCTTATGTTGGATATTAAAATGTTAGATATTAAAAAGGTAATTACGCATGCAGTCTAACTGCGAAAATATGCACGTTACCTTACACACATCCGTAATACTTAGCAAGTCTGCGAAACAGTGGTAACATTGAGTACACTCGAAGCCTCACGCACACTTGCACAAGGTCTGACCTTACTCAGGAAATGCTAACCTCATCGCACGCAGTGAAAGACCAAGCTGCGTATGGCATCGCAGTGGCTAATTTATGCATGCCCCTGTAATGGCATTCAAATGCACAGGCACGTCTGCGTTTTGCCAACCACCCCCAAACGGTCACTTCCTGTCAATCATGCTACGATGGGTCTGCATAGTCACTGCGATCGCTGTCCCGATCGCAGTGAAGTCTTCGGGCACGCGCACTGTGATGCATACACATGCGAAGAATGCAACAATCACCCAATTGCGTATGCAATTGCAGTTGCGATCGGATAATGAATCAGGCCCTTTATTCATTAAAAAATAAGAGTTAGGAGACGTTTACTGGTAACCAAATATAATCATTTGCTTTGGTCAGTTTTTAGTTAAAACAGGCCCCCAAGGAGAGCCAGCTCTTCTAGTATACCTGGTTCCATTTTAGAAGCCCAGGGAACTTAGGGGCTGATTTAGAGGTAGACACTGATTTTAATGCAGATGTTTTGAGGATAAGCATGCATCAGAGACGTACAGTAGTGTGCATGAGCAGCGCAAATGTGCTCTGTGTCAACCTGAGGATGCGTGTCTGGAGGGTCTAAAGCATTATTTTTAGGCCTGGTACAGGCCACGCCCCCTCTGTGTGATGTCACATAGGGGCGGGGCAACAATCGCCGGTGATTACAGCAATGCCCGAAGCATGAGCTGTAAGGGCAGCGATGAGACCATGGCACTGCTGCATATATTCTGGCTGCTGTGTGCCATTCTAGGCACCCTGCTAGCCAGATGAGGCTAGCAGAAAAAAAAGCTCTGAGAGCCAGACCAAATGAGTCCGCGGTCCTTATACGGCCCCCGAGCCTGAGATTCCCCATCCCTGGTCTAAAGGATGCTCCGGTGGGGCTGCAACGATTCATGCTAGCCAGAAGCAAGGGCAATGGGGTAGCAATGGCGCCCTTAGAGCTCTGCACTCTGGCCCCGAGTCAGAGGCGCTCGCAAAAAGCGAGCGCTCGCTCTGAATCAGGGCGGGCGCTTGTTTTTTTTTAGCTGCGGCCTCCTGGCCGCTCGCATAGCTGTGGGTTACCACCCACAGCTTATGCGAGCGGCCAGGTGATGGTCGCGATAGTCTTGACCTTGCGGTAGGGTCTCATTGCAGCAAGCCCCAATGGACTTCCTGCTCTAATAGAGCAGGAAGTCCAGCTACTGACATTACGAGTGATGTCAGTAGGGCCGCCCACAAATGGCAGGCGTTCCTGCAGGAACGCCTCCCCCCCCCGCCCCGCCTTCCAAACAGGCTCGTGCGCACTGCCTATCAACCCACTTGCGAGCGCATAGCGCTTGCGAGCGGGCCTGAACCAGGCCCTCTGTGCACAGCACCAGTCACTCCCCTAGTTATGGTCCAGTGCATGTGCCCCGATACAGCTGCAACACTGGTTGCAGTTGTCACGAATCGGGGTCTTAGCATCCCTTACAGACTAAGAACATTCATTCATTTCAGTGTTCAAGATGTGATTACCTGATGCACCTGTGTGCTCACCTGGCCAGCCAGGTCAATGGTTATTCACCACTCCCTATTTAATCCAGCCCCTGGATGCAACCTATAGCCTGAACAATGTGTTCCTTCCCAGGATAGCTCTAGACTCCAGGATTTGTTCTGGTGTTGTGTCTCCTGTGACTTCTATTTATTCATCGTGGACTACTAGCTGTTTAACATTTTCACCTCCTGAGTGCTGTTGTCTGTGAACCGTGTGGCTATGTGTAAATCTAGATGTGTGTGGCTATGTGTATATCTAGATGTTAACAATTAATGGTGTGTTTTGCAGTATGTTTTATAATTTGCTATTTTATAGCAGCCTGGTATGTTTCATTTGTAATAGAGCAGTGTTATGTTTTCCTTTATGTTTAGCAGTGTTTTATGAAACTGTTATACCCAGTTCACATTATACCACACTGTAGTGCTCCCAGTTCACATTATGCCACACTGTAGTGCACTCAATTTACATTAAACCACACTGTAGTGGCCCCAGTTTGCAGTATACCACAAATTACTGCCCCCTGTTCACAATACACCACACTGTAGTGCACCCAATTCACATTATGCATACTGTGGTGCCCCAGTTCACATTTTACCACACTACAGTGCCCCTAGTTCATATTATGCCACACTGTAGTGCCCATAGATCATATTATACCACATTGTAGTGCACCTAATTCATATTATATCACACTGTAGTGCACCCAATTCATATTATACCACACTGTAGTGCATCCAATTAAAGTTATACCACTCTTTAGTGTATCTAGTTCACATTACGTATAACACTGTAGTGCCTGTGGTTCACATTATACCACACTGTAGTGTTCCCTGTTCACATCATAATTTAATGCACACATTGTGTATTGAATCAAAGCACAATACAAAATAACTGTACACAACACAGCAGAGCTTTGGGGTGACACACAAGGAACAAACAGTGAAACATGCTCCCTCATATCCTCAATACTCATAGGAGTCCCAGAAGCTCCAAATCCCAAATGTAGTTCCATGATATATTTTTTTAAATAAATTAATTTACACATAAGTATACACTGGCCTGTCCCATAATAGTGAGACATGTGACTGACAAGGCATCTTCTATTAAACTTTAGTGAACTAGGTGGGGTGTAACATACCCCAGCTAGATGTAAACTCCTTAGGGGGGTATTTATCAAAGCTGGGAGAGAAATTAAATTGTAAAAATAAATTACCAATCAGCCCCTAACTATCATTTTTTAAACACAATCTGCAAAATGTAAATTGGAAGCTGATTGGTTAGTACTTTATCTCTCACAATTTTATCTCTCTTCCAGCTTTGATAACTACACCCTATAACTTAAAAAAAAAAAATACTGTTTGCAAGTTGCCGTTTCGTGTAGTTGCGATGTTGCCAGTTTGCGTTGTGACAGTGGTATAGTGCAGCGAGCGATAGTGAAGCGAGTACACATGCATAAAGTGCATGTGGGTGTTTCATATCCCACCTGGTTCTTCAGCTTTCTTGATGTTAGCCAAGAATGATCTCATTAAGATTAAGTTGAATTATGCTGGGTACACACTGGCAGATATATTGGCCGATCAGTGTACATCGGCCAGTGGGTACCAGCTAAATTTCTGTGAATGACGTTGTTCACAGACATATCGTGTTGGCTGTGCTGCATAGTTGATGCCCAATATATCTGTAGATATTTTGGGACAATGGGTCTCATTCAGACCCAGTCACAAGCACCGATGTGCTCGCAACCGGGACGACAGTTAGCCCTGCGCACGCGCAGCATGCGCAAGCCCCGGGGCGACAGAGAAACTCTGTCGTTCCGGAGCTCTCTACAAAAGGGGCGGCTGTCTATGTTGATCGACAGCTCACCCCGTTTTGTAGGCAGGCTGGGGGGGTGGTTTCCAAAACTGAGGCGTTCCTTAACGAACCCCTACTGTTTTGTGGGCGGCCGCACTGATATCATCAGTGATGTCAATGGGGAGTTTCCTGCTCTTTCAGAGCAGGAAGCTCCCTGGGGCTTACGAGTGCCCAGACCCAACCTTAGGGTCTGGTCGTAAGCCCCGATGGTCGCGATGGTGTTCACCATCGCGATCATCAACCTGGTCGGTCGTTAAGCTGTGGGTGGTAACAGTGCTGTGTGTATGGGAGGTCAGCCAACTGCCCATACACTTGCAGCAGAGGCCACAGGGGGCCACGACACCCCCTACCCCTGGCCAGCGGGATCCGTGGCCAGATGATGGTTTTTCAGTGTGGATGAACGACCATCATCTGCAGATATATGCTAGGCGTGTACCCAGCTTAATTTTTTTTAGTATTATTTCTAATTGTTCATAAGTTTAATTTTTACTAACGATTGTGATTCAAGTATGTTCCAAAGATCTTTTTCAAAAAAGTTGTTTCTAGAAGACCTAGAAGTTTAGTTCATAAAAAAATACTTTTATTTTTGTTTATTTGTTTTTAAAAGATTAAAGACTTTATTCCCTTTTTATTATTTTGTTTTATTTATATACCTTAAAGGTCAAGCATCGATGTTATAATAGTCGGAATTACTGTCGTACTAAATGCTTCGCTATGTTGATTTTTTCCAGGTTAATATAAATATAGAATACTAAAAAGTTTTTCTAGTATTATATTAGATATATTACTGTAACAGTACAAGCAATTTGCACTTTTAAAAAGACAAATGTTAAAATAAATTGTAAAACAAGCTATTTTAATAAAATGTATTAAATGGAATTAAAAAGTAAAAAAGCAAAATAGCTTAGAAGATATGGGAGCTGTGCATAGCCTACACTGGCACCAAGAGTCAGGACGCACTGGACAGACCAGCCGAGGAGAGACAGCAGCATATGTTGCACATGCCAGGAGGTGGTGGAGCCACGGGATTGACCAGCAGATGAGAGGCAGCAGCAGATGTTGCATAATGCAAGAGGGGTGGAGTCGCATGATGGAGCAGCAGAGGAGAGGTAGCAGCAGATGTTGCACATACCAAGAGGGGTGGAGCCGCAGGATGGACCTTTAGAGGAGAGGCAGCAGCAGAGGTTGCATAATGCAAGAGGGGTGGAGCCGCAGGATGGACCTGCAGAGGAGAGGAGGCAGCAGATATTGCAAAAACCAGCAGTGTGTGAAGTCACAGGGTGGAGCAGCAGTGGAGAGGCAGCAGCAGATGTTGCACATACAAGAAGGGTGTAGAACCACCAGAAGAGAAGTAGCAGCAGATGTTGCACATACCAGGAGGGGTGGAGCTGCAGGATGGACTAGCAGAGGAGAGGCAGCTAGTGCACATACCTGGATGGGGTGGAGCTGTAGGATGTACTAGCAGAGGATAGGCAGCTGCAGCACATACCAGGACTGGAGGTGGAGCAATAAGACTACTGCTGCTCCCTCCCCATGCTACAGCGCTCCAGGATCCCCTGATCATTCAGTCATTGTTTCCTTCAGCTTTTGCTGGCCTGATGTCATCCATCCACATCTTTAGCTCAGCGATCTCAAGGTGTAACTCCTCTATTTCCTGATCTTTATTCTTAAGCTTCGCCACCAATTTGTTAAATTGTTTTTGCAGTTTATTGTGACCTTTGGTTGCTGCCTTAGTGATAGGCAAGCTCAGGGAGGACAGAAACCTTCTGTGGAGCAGAAGGGCATCCTCCATAGCCTGCACCTTCATGTTGGTCTCTGATAGTAATGCTGCCAGCCTTCCCCTCTCTGCTTTCTCCTCCTGTACTTCTTCTTTCAGCTCCTCTGCTTCTCTCCTGGATCTTACACCTGCCTCTCTCATGAGTGCGACCTGCTGGGAATCTTCTCTCCTTTCCAGGATCTGGCTCAGGTTGGTGATCTCCTTCTGACTGCTTTACAAGTCATAAAAAAGTTGTGATTATAACCAAAAAGAGATGTTTATTTCTATAGAATAGTTATTTTACCTCTGTTTTTAGCACAGTTACCTCCATCCATTCTTTAGAAGTTATTAATACTGTAAATACTGCAACATTACTTGTGTCCAAAAAACTCCTCATATACAATTACCTGCATCTGCATGGCACTAAGGGGTGCTGCGTCAGTGCTGGGGCTCCTGGGTGCGCTGGGCCTCTCTCTTCTAAAGACAGAGTTCCACAGCCGCCTCCATCCATCCCTGGGGCTGGGAATTTGGGCACAGGGTGAGGGTGATGGATCAGTCTGCAATACAGGCAACGAGAGAAGGGGAGGGAGAGAAGATAGATCAGTTATGGCCATACAATGAGAGCCGTGGGAGAAGTGGCGGCATAGCTTGCCGATGTACACCGGGCCACTCCCACCTCTGTATATCAGGTCACTACACTCGCCCTGGTGCAGGTGTGTTACATGTAGCTGTGGTGATATAGGTAACATCTTCCAAAGTATCTCTCTACGATAGTGGTCGCAAGCTCATGTGTAACTGATAGGACTGCATCCTATCAATCTAATTGCAAACAACAGTATTGGCTAGGCATGAGGCATACAATTCCTTGGGCCTATTTATCATACTTCCTCTGTCCTTAAACATATGGAAATGGCTGTGTTTCCTGCCCTGTAAGCAGCAGCGTTGCAGTAGTTTTCTATAGGGACAGCATTAAGGGGCTGTATAACAAGCTCTGAAATCCTTGGCTTGCTTGTGTCAGCTCATTGTCGTCGCCCCCCTCCACATTTGGAATATTGGTAAATAGAATGGCTGCCTATACTATGTGGAGGCGATGGGCTCATTATCAGTATCACTGACATGAGGTTCATCCTGATCCAACCTCACTGTTTGTGCCTTCGCTGCATTATCCGTCTCCATAAGCTGTACCAGGATCACGTTCCTCATGGTCACACTAAGATATAATGTGCAGGACGTTAGTGCTTCCAGATCAGAGAGTCACATAGGACCTGATACAGAGGTGGTGCTGCTGCATCCGCTCCTGTGTTTGTTGCCGGAGTTGTGGCTGTGATACTATACAGATGCTGGTATCAGCCTTCCCCGGGTGTAGAAGCTGTGTCTGACTGTACAAGGGCTTTACTGTTTACATAATAACATATATACAGAGTTACATCTAGACAAATGACTTACTACCAGAGTATATACAGTGTTACAATTTCCCTGCTCAGACCCGGGTTTTTCAGCTGTGCAAAATCCCAGGTTTTTGCTTGAGACCCCCTTTCACACTACACCTGAGAGCCGGGAAATTCCCGGGTCAACCTCTTTCAGACATACAGTAAGCCGGGTTTCTCAGTGTTTTTTTTTTCACAGTTTTGTCATTTAATCAGCCCTGGCAGGTCAATCAGGAGTTTCTATGGGTGATCCGGGAGTAAAATCCCAGGTCACACCATTCACACATAACCCTGGTTATCACCCTGGGACAAACCCTGGTCAATAGCAGGGGCGCCAACCTGGGAACTTGTTCCCGGGTTGGTGCCTTTCAGACATAAGTGAGACCCGAGTAGTTTGGCCGAGCCCCGACAAAAACCTGGGAATCTCGCTATGTCTGAAAGGGGTTATAATAGGAGCGGGAAGAGAGCTGAGACTGTCACCACTCCAGTATCTCCAACAGCTCACATTTATACAACACCACAACTCGGAAGGCATGAAATGCAATGTTTTGTGCTATAGAGGAGATCTCTTATGTGGAAAACTTTCTGTTATCCATAAAGTGCAGAGAACCAGAAAGAAGCACAGTAAATAATTGATGTTCTTCAATATTTATATGCCAGACAAGATCACTTGGCAAGTTTTAATCCATTCAATTTCCTACAGTTATGAAAGTAAAACTATACTCATACCTCCCAACTGTCCCACTTTTGTATGCCACAGGCACTTTTTGGGCTGCAGTGCCCTGCGGGAGAGGGGGGTGGGGGGAGTTGGGGGGGGAGAAGGAGCACTCGGTCTCACTTTTTTATTTTCATTCTTTATATGCAGCTGCTCCAAACTATCTCTTTACACTGCACTTTTCTTACTATGGCGGTGCCCTGGGGCAGCTTGGCTGGGCCAGTTTTGGGGGGTCCTGCGCTCTGGATTTGAACCCTAGTATGTTAGGGACCTACCTGAAAGAGGTTACCTGGATATGGTGGGTAGGCCCATAAGCTTGGCCATGATTATGCTAAAAACCTCTATTGATTGCAAAATGTTATTGCATTTATATATATTAATAATTTGGAGTTGTGCACCTGAGATTTGTCTTTTTCTGTGCCTGCAATTAGTCTCATCAGGTAGCACCTCCCATCATATATATAGTCAGGTTATGCAATCCAGAAATCTTTCCCATATGTTCCATTTAATGTGCTTTACTGCACTTCTGAGGGAAATGAGACGCCCTCATTCTGGACTAGCACCCTACCTTATTGGTTTCAAAGCATGGAGTATGGTAATGTATATGCACACTGTATTAGGCACAATTCTAGGTAAGTCCTAAAAGTTATATACTGTAGTGCAACTTTGGATCATTTTTGGGGCGTGGGTCCCCCTGGATTGCGTTGGCTGATTTGTCTCAGGGCACTGCATTATAACACGTTTTCCTTTATAACACATTTTAACCCTTCACTGTGTGTTTAATATATATGTACTTCACTTTTTTATTTTCATTCTTTATATGCAGCTGCAGCTTCTCCTAACTATCTCTTTACACTGCACTTTTCTTACTATGCTGGTGCCCTGGGGCGGCTTGGCTGGGGCAGTTTTTTGGGGGTCCTGCGCTCTGGATTTGAACCCTAGTATGTTAGGGACCTACCCGAAAGAGGTTACCTGGATATGGTGGGTAGGCCCATAAGCTTGGCCATGATTATGCTAAAAACCTCTATTGATTGCAAAATTTTATTGCATTTATATATATTATTAATAATTTGGAGTTGTGCACCTGAGATTTGTCTGTTTCTGTGCCTGCAATTAGTCTCATCAGGTAGCACCTCCCATTATATATATAGTCAGGTTGTGCAGTCCAGAAATCTTTCCCATTTGTGCTCACTTTGTAAGACTACAGTACATATATTCAAGTGTGCTGGTCTTTATTAGACTAGATCACAGGTTCTCAAACTCGGTCCTCAGGACCTCAAACAGTGCATGTTTTCCAGGTGTCCTCACAAAATCACAAGTGAAATAATTAGCTCCAGCTGTGGATCTTTTAAAATGTGTCACCTACGATATTGATTTAAACTTCACTTTGGTGACCATATTACACACAAACTGCAAACATAATTATATAACATTATTTATTGTAAAAATGTTTTCACAACACATAATATACATAAAAACTTGTTCTTGTTTAAGAGCAAAAAATCCACAAAACAGCAGCAATCTTTCATAATAATCAACTTATATGAGATATTGTAACCCTTATTCAAAGGCATCTCCTTCATGGAATCCTTGGATACAATGTCCCAAAGAGCAATAGGTAAAAACTGTCCTGGCTGTTATAGACAGTATCCACACTGTTCACTCCGTAATTAAGTGAAATACTGAAAAAGTCCCAAGATTGGATGCCAATATCTGTGCGCCTATGGCAAAATATCTTACCACTTCGTTGGTTTAAGAAAAAGTCTCCGCGTCTCTACCCTAGAGGACACAGGGGATGCTGGATGTTGTAGTCACAGGTCCGGTGGTGCTCCAGATGAATGGAACCAATTCATATAGCGGTTATGGTATAGATACCAGTGGTTATAAAGTCAACAGATGGTAGAAGCGGGCTTCCTTGAAGGGTCTCCGTGTGGAGCAGCTTGTAGATAGATTACTGCGGGTGATTTCCCCGTGGTATTAGCAATGAGTAATTAAAAATGGATAATTGTAAAAGAAACCAGGCTGTGCAATAGCAGTCTTCCTAATAAATACACCTGTGCACCTGCTGGGTGACCTGGAAAACATGAAATGAAGACCGAGTTTGAGAACCACTGGACTAGATAGCTACTGTATATGGACAGGACTCTACTACCGTGCACCTACTGGTGTGCGGGACTCTTATTGTTTTGCAAATATATATATATATCTATACTAATATAATAAGAATGTTGTGTCTGTTGTGTCTTGTTCCAAGTTGGCACAAAAACTACTGAAATGATTTTCATGAAAACTGCATCATTTTGTAGTGGAAACTCCTAGAAATTACCTGCATTTTGTTTCATCTCGATCCATCAAGTTAAAGCTGAGCTATAACAAAAACAAAATTTATTGACCTCATCAATGCAACAGATGTGTGTTGCACTAAGCGCACCTCCGATAAGGGGTGGGGGGAGAGGTGCTTTGGGCCCGAGGTCGCTTGAATAGGTTACATAGCAGTCTGTGCACAGGGCACACAGTGACATTGGTGTGTGGGTGGAGCCGCTGCAGTCTGTGTAGTAGGTCACACGAGCCACTCCTGCGACACGGCCGCTAAGCAAAGCAATATGACAAGAACACCTCAAATAACAACATTTTTGGGCAGAAGTGATTTCATTGTGGAGAAAGCGGTGGACAACAGCTAGTATGTATGTATGTATGTATGTATATATATATATATATATATATATATATATATATATATACACATATACACACACACACACACACATACATACATACATACACGACGGGATGGCTCCAGCACTCATTAGTAAATCCAAGTTGCCTGCTCCTGTGCCTTTCAAGAGGGACAGCACCCTCAATGTACATCAAACATAACCGAAGGCTGCACTAGGAGACTTAATAATGAGTGAAATTCCCCAACAGGGGTACTTTATTCAGTCAACGTTTCGGGATAGCAACCCCTTCCTCAGGTCAGACAATAAGAACAGTGTGTACATAACAGTGCTTAAATAGACTAAGAATAAACCATCACACTTACCCCGTTCCCCGTGGCCTCTACATCCCATCATTAGCATCGTCAGAGCAGCATCTCCCTGGCAACAGCGCCTCCGTCGCGCTAGGAATTACATCACTCCCCTCAGCCCCGGGACCATGGACACCACCAGCAACGAAGAAAACTCAGGAAAAAACAAATGTAAACAGTGAAAAAGAAAACTAAATCAGTAAAAGACACTCACATAATAAAACATTGAAAAAAGATGGTATGTGAAATAAATAGGCGTGAGCGGGTTCGGATTTCTGAAATCCGAACCCCCCCGAGCCCCCCCGATCCGAGTCAGGCTCGACTTTTCCCGCCTGACTCGGATTCTGAAATCGAGGCAAAACGTCATCATCCCGCCTTCCGAGTCTCGCGGGTTTTGGATCCTATATAAGGTACCCGCGTCGGCGCCATTTTCTCACTCGGCTGTGGACAGTGAAGAGGGAGGGTGGGAGTTAGGGCTGGCTGGGCTGTGTAGTGTAGTGTAGTGTAGTGCAGAGTAGTGTTGTGCTGTGCTGTGCTGCGCTGTGCTGCTGTTGTCCATAGGGGCTGTGTCCACTACTTCAAAGTCCATAGGGTCTGGCTGTGTTGTGCTGTGCTGCTGTTGTTAATAGGGGCTGTGTCCACTACTTCAAAGTCCATAGGGGCTGGCTGGACTGTGTTGTGCAGTGTCCACTCCAAAGTCCTGTGCAGTGTCCCAGTCCTAAAGGGGTGCTGTAGTGTTGTCCAGGGGGTGCTCTGTTCATCAGGGGTGCTCCCCCCAAGTGCTAAAAAAAAATATTTTTTCTGTGTTTGTGAATTGTGTGCGCAGTAGCCGCACGTGCATCAACAAAGTAGTGCCAAGCGTGCGCCTGTGTCATAAAGTAAAGGGCCGGCTGGCTTGACCGTTAAAGGGTGCTGTAACCCCCAAAGTACACTCCAAACCAAATAAAAAAATATTTTCTGTGTTTGTGAATTGTGTGCGCAGTATCCGCACGTGCATCAACAAAGTAGTGCCAAGCGTGCGCCTGTGTCATAAGTAAAGGGTCGCCTGGCTTGACCGTTAAAAGGTGCTGTAACCTCCAAAGTACACTCCAGTCCAAACCAAATAAAAAAATATTTTCTGTGTTTGTGAATTGTGTGCGCAGTAGCCGCACGTGCAACAACAAAGTAGTGCCAAGCGTGCGCCTGTGTCCCATAAGTAAAGGGCCAGCTGGCTCATTTCTTAAAGGGTGGTGTAGCCCACAAAGTGCACTAGTCTCCAACAAAAATAAAAAATAATTTTCTGTGTTTGTGTGCGCCTTAGCCGCACGTATATATCAATATAACATAAATGGAGGACCAAACTTTCTCCGATAAAAATAAAATAGGGAAAGATCAAGAACCACTTCCTCCTAGTGCTGAAGCTGCTGCCACTAGTCATGACATAGACGATAACATGCCATCAACGTCGTCTGCCAAGGCCGATGCCCAATGTCATAGTAGAGGGCACATACAATCCCAAATGACAAAGTTCAGGAAAATGACCTTGAAAAAAACATTTAAATCATCTGAAGAGAAACGTAAACTTGCCAATAAGCCATTTACGACACGGAGTGGCAAGGAACGGCTAAGGTCTTTCCCTATGTTCATGACTAGTGGTTCAGCTTCACATGACGATGGAAGCCCTCCTCCCGCTAAAAAAATCAAACGAGTTAAGCTGGCAAAAGCACAGCGAAGAACTGTGCGTTCTAAGAAGATATCACAAATCCCCAAGGAGAGTCCAAGTGTGGTGGCGGTTGCGATGCCTGACCTTCCCAGAACTGGACGGGAAGAGGTGGCTCTTTCCACTATTTGCACGCCCCCTGCAAGTGCTGAAAGGAGCACCCACAGTCCACTTGCTGATATGCAAATTGAAGATGTCACTGTTGAAGTACAACAGGATGAGGATACTGGTGTAGCTGGCACTGAGGAGGAAGTTGGCGAGGAGGATTCTGATGGTGATGTGGTTTGTTTAAATCAGGCTCCGGGGGAGACAGTTGTTGTCCGTGGGATGAAAAAGCCCATCACGGTCATGCCTGGGCAGAAGACCAAACATTCCACCTCTTTGGTCTGGCAATATTTCTATCCAAGTCCGGACAACAACTGTCTTGCCATATGTACCATATGTAAAGGTGAAATAAGTAGGGGTAGGGACGTTAACCACCTAGGAACATCCTCCCTTATACGGCACCTGCAGCGCGTTCATAAAAAGTTACTGTCAAGTTCAGAAACTTTGGCTCAGACCGTAAGCAGTCCAGGGTCACCTAAATCCCTTTTTCCTGTTTCATCCAAGGAATCGGTGGATGAGGAGGATGAGGACGACATCTTGCCTCCGTAGAACCAGTTTGTGCAGGGACACATTAATTGCCAGCTTGTTTTGTGGGGGCCCAAACGAACCAATAATTTCAGCCACAGTCATGTGGCAGACCCTGGCGCTGAAATGATTGGTTTGTTAAGTGTGCATGTCCTGTTTATACAACATAAGGGTGGGTGGGAGGGCCCAAGGACAATTCCATCTTGCACTTCTTTTTTTTCTTTGCAGTATGTACTGTTTGGGGCCTAGTTTTTCAAACTGCCATCCTGTCTGCCACTGCAGTGTCACTCCTAGATGGGCCACGTGTTTGTGCCGCCCACTCGTGTCGCTTAGCATAGTCATCCAGCTACCTCGGTGCAACCTTTTGGCCATAAAAACAATATTGTGAGGTGTTCAGAATAGACTGGAAATGAAGGTTATTGAGGTTAATAATAGCATAGGAGCAGAAAAAACCACAAATTCTGTGATTTTAGCTGTTTTTATGCTTTTTTTAAAAAAAAATACAGATCCAAAACACAAAACCCAGAACCCAAAACACGGAAGGGTGGTTTTGGCAAAACCAATCCAGATCCAAAACACGAAGAAAGATCCAGATCCAAAACACAAGACACGAAAAGTGGCCGGTGCACACCCCTAGAAATAAACATACCAATAAACTCTGTGCCACATCAAACAAAATATAAAAAACATCAGTGTGCATAACAATGTATAAAAAAACACATTAAAAGATGCCATCATAAATAGTATAAATAGATCCATAAATAAGTGAATAAGAAGTAATTGTGTAAATACTAAATCTAATTACCAAAATATGGCTGATCGTAGTGGTATTTAATCGGGAAACCGGCTGACGTAAGCCCGACAGCCGGCTTCCCGATTGCTTTATCCCGGCGAGGGTTAAATGACAAGCGTCTAAATCTAGACGCCTGTCATTTTTCTGACGCCGGGAGACCGGTACCCGGCATCCTGATCGAAGGGATGCCGGGCGCCGCAAGCGGACAGCCGCGGGGGGAGGGTTAGGTTTAGGGCACCCGGGGGGGGGGGACTTAGGGTTAGGCACCTCCCCAGGAGGGTTAGGCTAGGGGAAGGGGGGTTAGGGTTAGGCACCCCCCCCCCCGGGGGGACTTAGGTTTAGGTACTTAGAGGGGGGATTAGGGTTAGGCACCCCTAAGGAGGGTTAGGGGGGTTAGGTTAGTTTGTACTTACCTAGGGACGATTGGGATTTCTAGCACTGTCGGGCTGTCGCTGCCGGGATCTCTGCATCTGTCGGACTGACGCTGCCGGGAATCGAACTGCCGGCCATGCATCAGTCGGTATTTCATACAGATTCCATAGTAATAAATATATCACTGCCACATATAATCTTCTCACAGGTATCTACTCCCACCTACTGGTCATATACAGAACTAACACCCAGTAGGACTAGAGAGAATAATTTTTTTTTTAACATACTAAAGATTAAAGATATATTAAAAGAGCAACATTCTCAGAAATAATCATATACACTCTAAATAAAATTGATTAATCCTAAAAATTAATTCAAACCATGAGGCGAGAGGGTATCAAGACGGAAAATCCATTTAGATTCCAGTTGTAAAAGTTTTTTTTGCTCTGTCGCCACCTCTGAGTGAAATGGAGACATGATCTATCACTTTATATTTCAAGGTAGCCAAAGTATGTTTGAAAGTCACAAAATGTCTAGCAACCGATTGCTCACTCGTGCCAGGCTGCCCGTATCGCAGAACGATGCTGTGCCATATGGATTTTAAATCGGCACTCTGTTTTCCCCATGTAATATAATCAACAAGGGCAAAATATAACATAGATAACAAAACTCGAGCTACACGTAAGAGGCCATCTAGTTGGAAGTTTTCTACTGGAGTGTGGGTGTGAAATGAAATCACCCACACTCATATAGGAGCAAGTCGTACACCCAAGACATTTATGGCACCCTTTTCTTTAGCTCAAGAAATTAGTTTTCGTAGTTTTAGACCATCCTGTATTTCAGTTTTAACTACAGTCTTTAATATTTCTGCCTCTAGTGTAGCTAGGCATAAGCCTCATATTTTTAAAGCATTTTAATTCAGCGTCTAATGTAATGATGTTCCATAATTTACGTGCTTCCTCACATGTGGCTTCACTTTTTATAGAGTATTCATTAACCCAAGGAAATCTTTATTTTTTGGGTAGTGCACTGGTCTGTTGTATGCCAAGTACACAGTCACATGAGCAGGATAAAGCTTTAGTTTTGGCCACCTACAATTCTTCAATGGGGTATCCACGCTCCAAAAATGTAACAATCATATGGTATAATTGTCTCAATGTATCCTCCTTATTGCTATTACAGCGACAAACACATAGAAATTGTGAATACGGTAGACCTTTCATTGTAGATATAGGATGAAAGCTCTTGTGATGTAATATCGTATTCCGATCTGTGGATTTTGTATATAGTGAGGTCACAATATTGCCACTTTGTATCTTAATGAGGATATCCAAGAAGCAAATCTGGTCATTACTATATGATAAAGTGAATTTAATGGGACTTATTGATTTAGTACAAAAACAGAATCAATCTACAAGTAATTTTATATCACCTTGCCAAAACAGAATTAGATAGTCTATATATCTAAAATATAAGACAATTTTGTCTGACACCTCCACACCCTTAAAAAACAACTCTCTCAACACTCCACATAAATTGACATTTGCTTTCATACCTTACCAGATTTTCATTCCAACCAATCAACTACAGGTTGAGTCTCCCATATCCAAAATGCTTGGGACCAGGGGTATTTTGGATAACGGAATATTCCGTATTTTGGAATATTTGCATATCATAATGAAATATCTTGGGAATGGGACCCCAATATACACACAGAATGCATTTATGTATTATACACACCTTATACGCACAGCCTGCAGGTAATTTTGTACAATATTTTCTATAATTTTGTGGCTCAAGCAAAGTTTGTGTACAGAAATGAAATTCATTTATGTTTCATATACACCTTATACACAGAGCCTGAAGGTAATTTTATACAATATTTGTAATAATTTGTGCCTTAGACAAAGTTTGTGTACATTGAACCATCAAAAATCAAAGGTTTCATTATCTCAGTTATGCCAAAATAATTCCGTATTTCAGAATATTTGGATATGGGAGACTCAACCTGTAGTTGGATGGTTGGACAGAAAATCTTTATGTGTACCCCCAGCTTCAAAGATTTGTATTCAATTTGAAGTGACTGTCTGGATACTGTGGAAAAGATGTTAGGGGATTAGTAAATACAATAGATATTCCTCTGGCCCGTAAAAAAGGACAAAGATAAGAATTAACTTATTTACTTGTGATTTGTACTGCCACACAGAATCAGTTAAGCTGCATACACACACAACGATTTTGTTACCAATGATTTTCTGAACGATTTTTTAAAGTGTCATGAACGATTTTTTTTTAACTAAACACGGTTTTTGCATATTTCCTTCCTGAAAATCG
Organism: Taudactylus pleione; assembly: GCA_031769625.1. Classification (NCBI taxonomy): domain Eukaryota; kingdom Metazoa; phylum Chordata; class Amphibia; order Anura; family Myobatrachidae; genus Taudactylus; species Taudactylus pleione. The sequence continues at coordinate 6,519,245 of JAUIMM010000038.1, forward strand.
TTGGGTTGGACAGTCTAACTGAACTACAAACGTGAACGCACATGAACTATGATCGTTCATCGTTTTAACTGAGAAAGTGAACAATTTTTTAAACAATTGAATGATAAACGATATCTTTATCGATAATCGTTCAAAAAAATCGTTGTGTGTATGCACCTTAACTGTTAGGATCTATGGCTCAGTCTTCTTGGAAAGTTAAAAACAATCAATCACTAAAGGCTACCTATCACAGAGGACAGGGAATCTATGTACTATCGATGTGGAGTTTGTACTTTCTCCCCATGTGCAGAGAGGGTTCCATGAGGACCGGGTTGGTGAAACAGTGGTTTGTAGGAAACCAAAACAGTGCATGTTTTCCATATCACCTAGCTGGAACACAGATGTGGCAATTGACTAACACAATATATCTGCAGGTGTTGCTACTTATTCCTGGCGATACCTTGAAAACATACACTGTTAGGGTTCCATGAGGTCTTAGATGTACAGCTTTTAATATTACAGTTCACTCCCACAATCAAACACACTGATAGGTAAGTCAGTTTCCACTTAAATTGTGGTGTGTGAAATTAGATTGTAAGGTCTGCTAGGTCAGAGACTTATGCAATTGATTAACCATCATCTGATTGTACAGCACAGCCTAATAGGTTGTTGCACTATATGAAAAAACATCATCCCACCTGTGGAAACCCACTTGCACCTCTCTGTGGGGGTACAAGTGACTACAGTTGCCCTGAGTACCATAAGCCCAAAGGCAACAGTTTACAGCTGAGCCTATTAATGCAGGTTAAATGTTTTATTTTCTATCATAACATTAAAGGACTATACAGACTGTGTCATAGTAATAAGAAATCTGTCAGAGTAGCTAGTGTACAGTAGCTGGAAAGAAGAAAAAAACACCAACACCACCCACCTTGTATCAAGTTTGACCTTTCAAAAATTAGATCTAGAAGGTAAATCACAAAGTCCTCTGATGATTATTATAGCTACAGATATTCCTTTTAAAGTTTCTATTTTTAATCTTGTAAATTAGTCATCTTATGTGGTAAGAAATTCCGGAGATCAACCACCCTTTAAGTAAAGAACCCTGCCTGTGCCAGTGGAGTCTCCTCCCAATCATGTGCGCCTACAGTATGCCCTCTCTATGGGCCTCCACACAAAAACTTGCTTAGATAGAATCTAAGGGGTTGGGTATGGGATGCCACCACTTCCCAGACACCGGCATCCCAATAGGGTTAGTATATAGGATACCGACACCTGTTGGTAAGTATCCTACCCCTACTGCCCCCGCCCCTTACTAGAACCCTCCCTCTAAACCCAATACTTACCGTTGGGATGCCGACGTCAGCATCCCGACAGCTGGGATATAAACTACATCCCAATCTAAGTATTGACTGCAGTTATATTTATAACATATTAAATTAGGTCCTCTCTAAGGTTTCTTTCCTACAAAATAAAATAAATCTTGTTCTTCAAAAAATTTTTATCTACTTTTCTATTCCCATTAATTAGGCCGTTGACCCCGTCGGAACCTTCTTACAGTTATATGCCCAAAACTATGCCTCATATTGAAGAGGTTCCCTAAAGGATGTGACTTCTACAATAGTAAAGCTATTTTTGCAGCACCTGCACTTATACCGATTTAGGCAGCCCAGGATTTTATTCTCCTTTCTAGCCACAGCCTGGCACAGGAGTGGGGATAGTCAGCATGTATTCTCTTTGTCATCATAAGGACACCTTACTTTTTTAGTTCATCATCAAGGTCATTGCTTGGAAATGACTGGGACCAATATAAACTCTGTGCTTGGAAACCAGGTTCACGTTTGGAAAAACAAAGTTGCTTGTTTTTTAATGGGCAAAAAATTAAATCCTGCATATATTAGTACCGTAAAACATTGCTATGCATTAAAAACCTTGGCCAACCTTGTTTTAATGCTTTCTAACCAGAGTTGGGAAAAAAAAACAACTTTTTTTTTCACAACAATCTTTTAAACACTCCTCTGGCCTGGTCACATCCAAGCTAGGCTTTCCTTGACATGGTCACATCTGTGCAACTGTGCCAGACGCACCCACTGGCAGCTGCTGAAAGGTAATCTTTTGTAAGGAACACAAAGTTCTGAAATATTGGAAACTTTCTCGGTATCCTTGAAGTCCTCAAGTGCCACTTTTGCTGCTTGGCTTATTTATACCCAGCAGCTCCTGTGGACTGTATATTAAGGGTAATGGCTGCAGTAACAGGACTTAGTTTGAATGCCAGCCCTGCCTCTTGTGTTTGTGGGGGTGTTGTGCAGTGATGCCAGAAAGTTTGTGAGCCTTTTAGAATTTCCACATTTGTGTATAAAATGTGTTCAAATCTTCATCTAAAAGGTGCCCATCCACTAGCAGACATGAAAACGACTGCAAGATTCCGACATTGTAATCGTGCAGTCGTTTGTCAGTCTGTGATGAGCCTGCACTGAACGAGCAGTCGTTCAGTGCAGGCCCAGCAATTATCTGCAAACATGCTAAACCTGACGTTATCGTCAGGTTGAGAATACCAAGGAAGAGGGGGATGGGGGAGTATAGAAGAGCACAGGATAATATGATAATAACAATGTAAATTATTATTGAAATATAATTTGAAAGATCCACAATCGTCAAAATTAAGACCCTATGGTCAGTAGGAACCTGAAGAAATAACAAGGTGGAGGTGCTCCCCGGAAAGTGCACATCATATGGAAACAAGAAAGAAGAAAAAAACTCTCTAGTTGGGGTCACACTTGAATATAAGTAAATAGTTAATTAATAAATAACATTTAATTGGTATACATTAAAAATAGCTGCCACAATACGGTAAGTATGTCAGTAGTAATATACAAGAACAAGACAAAACAAGACATGAAACATGAAAGATGAAAGATTCAGATACGTAGAAAGCAAGGTGAAAGTAATTCTCAGCGGGGTGATGTCAGAGAAAAAAAGAGATCACAAGTGTAATCTCATAAATAATTCTCTGAGTAAGCCCACTACGGTATTAGTCCAATGACTGAATTATATCAAATAATTATAATGTGTATTAAAGATAAAATTAGTAGGTTAAATAACCTCAAACAGCATCAACACATCGATAGTAAACAAAACTCCACATGCAAATATCACCAAGAAGCTCCCACTCTATGAATGGAGTAGACACAAAATTGTGATACGTAACAAAGGTAGAAAATAATGCGCATCATATAGATTGTTGTAGAGAACTCTCTCTGTACATATTCCTAAGGTAGCACGGTATATCTCTGAATCAAGGAAGAGTGTACGGTATACGGAGATCTGTATTCCAAAAAATTGGTATAGATAGATCTCACTGTACTGGTTAATGAGGTAGACACACCTAGAATAATCGGTCTCTCGCCCACATAATATATACACTGAAAAATCGACAGATAAATTAAGTATACATCTGAGCAACAAATATTATGGAGATGTAATCTCTATAGGTACCGCTGAAAATAGATTTGTGGAGAATATCAAGCGAAGAAATTAAAGGAGTTATTCCCTATCAACGGTGTCAAGGCAGTAGCTGCTGCAAGTCATTATGATACTCAGAGAATGACATGTGAGCGTACTGTCAGGCTCACCCAAGGGTATGAATGAGTGAATTGAGCATCTGCTGTTAGGGCTGGTATGAAAAAGGAACCTGGTATGTAGAGTAGTGCAGGAACCTATTCAAATCAGGCTGTAATGAGAGTGCTCATAGATAGTAGATAATCTGATTAAAAGATGGTAAGCAAGACAAAGAATAATAAGGCCACAGTATAATGTCGTCCCCAGTGCTGCTGCTAGTCACATTTCCTAACGGTAGTGGTGAGTAGTGAGAAGCATGGAGTCGTATACTCTGGTATGAAAGAAGTTAAGAAAAAGACTGCACTGCGACTCACACAGGGTAAGTAATGCTCTGTGTGCCCGTCGGGGTAGTGCAGAGTCAGTCACTTACACATGCAGCCGAGTAGGCACGTGCGTCTAAGAGTAAGAGAAGAGCGGTACCTGTATACCCATATGGAGAGCGGCAAATGATTGACTAGGGGTGCCAAACCGGGAGTCTGTCCGAGTGTTGTGCTGTGTGGTCCCGCCTGTACACAGCGGGGAAACACCGATCTGAGACGCGCTTTTCACGAGCTGCTTCCTCAGTCAGATGCTGGTGAGGGTGCACAGCTGACCTTTAGTCTACATGGTAGCCAATCAAAGGGCCAGGTTCTGCTGTGCAGTGTGTAAAGCGCCTGATTATAGGCCATTTAAAGCTCTCTGCTGATTGGTCCAATTGCGGAGGATCAGAGAGAGAGAGAGAGACACACAATAACAAAAACAAAACCATGTGGTTAGCTGAACGTAGTTGTTTGTATGGGGATTAACAGCATATATTAACATGATGATGAAGGAGTGGGTTCCGATCTGGATATCCTAAACATTAATTAGTCTGTGCTGATCATGTGTATATAATGTTAGGTAAATGAGAAGAAAAGTAATGGGAGATAATGGAAAGGGGAAGAAGAAGAAAAAGACAGAGAAAGAGAAACATAGATGTGAAAAAGTATGGGTGAATAAATATATGTAATAAGAAAATTAAATAATAATAGGAATAAAAATATAAATGAAAATATAGAAGTAGAAAATTTTTATTTTTTAGATAAATAAATCAAATAAGAATAAATTAAAATAAGAATAAAAAATGTAAATAGATGAAATAAGTTAGGGTATAGAAGTAGTAAAAGTAAAAGTGAAAGCCAAACAATATCGTCAGGTTGACCAACATTTTTGCACGATGACAGATGTCTAAATGACCAGCGGGCACGAGCATCGCTGGCCGTTTTAGACATTTTTGCGAACAATTTATGAACGATTGAACAAAGCTCAACTTAATCGTCTAGTATTAAACATTGATAAATTACCCAATAAATAATCCACACATCGGGCTTTAAGAGGTTGCAAAATTAGTCCAAAGACTTGGCCCTTCACCAATCCTGTTGGGCAGAGTGCGCACATATGGATAAAATTCACCTCCATTGAAATTTGTCCCAGGAGTTGTCATCCACCAAATATCACCTTAAGAGCAAAGCATACATATTTTATTAATAAACCAGAATAGTGCAGATTGCAACATCCACCAACTTGATTGGTGGATGTTGCAGGGTTATAAACTTCAATGATGATGCATAGTCAATAGTTCTTATTCTAGTTTTTACTTATTACATGCTACAGTAATGCAGGAAATACAGTACTGTATACTGTATCATCACTGCAGTTATTTTGTTTCCGTCTTGGGGGATGCTGCACTTTGTATTGGCTCTTCAGGATATTAAATTATGGAAGTATTAAAACAAAAGCTCCCACTACACTAAAAGTATGAATTGGAAACACTAGGGAGAAAGAAAAAAAAATGTTCTCTTGTGGAGCACTCATAAAAACAATTAAATAGATCAATTAAAATGTAACTTTCATTCCTACAGTATGTGAATAAAATAGCCACAAAATAAATATACATATAAACAAAGTACATATAAATATCAAAACAAAATCACTAGGACTATCTGGTAATTTGACCCTTGTGGTCTTCTCTTGTCCCTTATGCTGGCCATACACTGTCAGATAAAAATATCTGTCTGACCGACAGACCAATTTAAAAGCAACAGATATCTTGCCCATTCACTGACAGATAAAAATATCTGTCTGACCGACAGACCAATTTAAAAGCAACAGATATCTTGCCCATACACTGACAGATATTTTAACACAACCAACAGATTTTTTCAAACAAAAATCTGCCAGGCTCTGTCATATTTTTGTTCCCTCACAGGGGAGGGACAAAAGAATTTGCACTTTAGCAACTATAAAATATGCTGACCCCCATTTTCAAGTACCCCAAATTTGCTGGGCATAGTTATTTTCGCCCCCAAAAAATTCTAAATGATCTTCTGCATTACTTTCTTCAAAGTCGCATTTATGCACTTGCCGCGGCAATTATAAACCACGACTTCGTTCAGTAGTTATAAATGGGGGACCCATAGTGATCCCCCATGTCTACACATCTTTAGGGGGCTCCCTAGAATATTTCCGGAAAATTCCCGTTTTTGTTGAACCTGTAAAAAAAAGTAGCAAAAACTTACAAAAAAAAATGACATAAGGTCTTCCCCCCAAAAGGCAAACCAGCCCCAGGCTTGCCAGCCAGTGGTGGTTTCTAAAAACACAGGGAACAAAATGTGTAGGGTTCCACCGTATTTTAGAAACCAACACCAGGCTGCAGGGACTAGCCCTGGTTTTAAATATAGGGGGCAAAAACGACGTGGGGTACCCCCTATATTTAAGACCAGCACCACACCCAACCGACCAGGGTGTAATGCCACAGCCCGGAGACCTAATCACCGGGGCTCCAGGTCCAAAGCATTACACCCCAAGTCGGTCAGCGCAAGCCGGTGATCTCGGGGGAGTTGGGGACCCCCCAAAAAAGGGTCCCCCCTCTCCCGAGCACCACAGGCTTACGCTGAAGCCTGGTGCTCATCCCCATACCCCTGGAGCAGTGGGTATGGAGGTAATAGGGGGGCCAAATAATGTAGCACTATTGTACTTTACAGCGGAACTACAAGTGCCAGCATGCCTGCCATTTTGCAGTTGTGGAACTACAAGTGCCAGCAGACATGCGGCACGTGTAATTTCACTGTAAAATAAATAGGCAAAAAAAATCCAAAACACACACACCGTGCCCAGTATAAGTTTATTATATACACCTACCCATTCACACATACTTACCTATACCAGATGTTCTGTCCCCTTCTCCACGTAGAATACCCCAAAAAAATGGGCCTGCAAAGAAAGATTTCATACTCCCCTACATCCAGTGCTGGTCTCCGCAGTAATCCATGGGTGTTTAAAAACAAAAAAACGTCCTTACACATAGCTGTGTTCCGTGGATCGGGTATGTGTGTTGTCACACATACACATAGCTCCCGAATGGCAGCTCTCGGCTCTTCACGGGGCATTGCAGTCCCATGAGCCAATCAGCAGCAGCGCTCACTGGAGAGCGCCCGCTGATTTGCTTCGGCAACTGACAGTTCCCACGTGGGCTGAGTCACACCACGTGGGAACTGTCAGTAGCCGGAGCCAATCAGCAGGCGCTCTACAGTCAGCGCGACCGCTGATTGGCTCACGGGACTGCAATGTCAGAACAGCGCTGTCTTACCAAACTACTCACTGCCTAGACTTAAACTAATCTATGACGCCGGAAGTGAACAGCGGCTACCCGGAAGTTCGTCGGCTCAGCTCTGCAGTCGCTGGGGATAGAAAGGTGAGCGCATGCACATGCAGAGAACTGGGGGGAAAGTTGACCGCATACACTGCCCGATGCGGCTGACTACAAACTTGCAAATATCGCATCAGTCCGACATGCTGGTTGATTCGGCATGCCAGACCGATCGATATTTTGATCTTGGTCGCCCCCACACACAGTACAATTATCGGGGCGATCCGCGGATATTGGCAGGATCCCCCCGATAATAGTATAGTGTATGGCCAGCATAATAAGTACACAGGTCACATATGCAGTGAGCTACATAGTGAGAACACAACGTTTAAATATCCTGGCCTAATAAGATATTTAATAGGCATCCTATTTGAAATAGAATCTGAAGCGTGTTGTATCCATATAAATACATATATAGGAAAAAAAATGGAAAAACATGTTTCTTAATAGTTGAGCCAAAATGAAATAATTTGGTATTATGGAATTTTGAATGGAATATTAAAAGTTCTGCATACATTAAAATATGAACAATGGCGAAATATGTTCCATAATAGATATCTGTGTACGTGCAAATATGCCAAAAGTAAAAGAACCACAGCCTTAGAAGAGAAATGTGTCAGGTCACAGATACTTGCATTATATGGCAGTTGTTCCATTAGTCTATGTATATTTTGGACTCTGTAATCAGTGTATATGTAAAAGGTAAGTAAAGTGAAGAAAAGATCCGCTTTTAAAAAAGGAACTTGGATTCTACTATTCCCCCGTGTGGCATTAGGCAGTGAACGGGGGAGGAGAACACCCTGGTGGCTAGGTATGATAAGGAAAGCCTGCATCTGCTGTCAGCCAGAAGTTTGAAACCAATGGTGGAGCTCAGTCACCAGTCAATGCTGATGAGAGTACAGTAAATTGAAGGATATAGGTAGGTATCTTGAGTGTGTTCAGAGTTCCATCTGCAGAGGCGGTGGTAGGTGGAGGAGAGCCCACAGTGTGCACCGAGGTTCCCCTATGCATCCAACTCTTGTTTCTCCATGACTGGCCTGTTCTGCAGGTTAGGATTGCCTTTTAAAAAGTTTGACGATTTAAATCTCTCTGCTAAATAATCAATATCTCGGCACTTTGCAAATCCTAAACTGCAAATGCATACAGGGAAAATACTGGTTGCTTTGCATGCAAGGAACAAATACTGGCCAGTGATTTTACACTGAAACTAAAGGTGCATACATACGTAACGATTTTGTAACCAACGATTTTCTGTCAGATCATCCCTTGAAAAAGTGAACGATTTTTTGAAGTGTAATGAATGAAAAATGTTCCTTCCCTTTAATGACGGTCTGAAATGGACGATGAACTACAAACGGGAGCGCGCTTGAACGATTATCGTTCATCGTTATAACTTAGAAACGGAACGAGTTTTTGAACGATTGAAAGATAACGACGTCGTTAACGACAAATCGTTCAGTAAATCGTTAAGTGTGTATGCAGCTTTAAGCTGCATACACACAAAGATTTTCTGTCCAACCATCCAACTAGTTGATTGGTTGGAATGAAAATCTGGTAACGTATGGGAGTAAATGATTATCAGCAATTTACTCCTAAATGCCAGAAAACAGATGAAAATGGACGTTCACACAGGTTTGTTAAATGTTTGATCTAAACAATTTGTTCAAACAACAGTTTTTGTCAATTTTCCGGCATTTGGGAGCAAATTGCTGATTGTCATTTGCTTTCATACCTTACCAGATTTTCATTCCAACCAATCAACTAGTTGGATGGTTGGACAGAAAATCTTTACGAGTGTATGCAGCTTTAGAATTAAGCGAGGACCCCTCCCAGTTCTCTTCTGCACATTTCAAATCTGCCTTTTGTTTTTCTTATACAATTTTTAAAATTTGCTCTTAACTCTAAATCAGGCCCAAATGCAGAATGTACATACTTCACTGGTCTGTGTATAGGGAGAACAGTGTCCTAATATTCTATCATCACTTCTACAGCAAGCCTTCTACCTTCTAGTTAGAGGCGGATTAAGTTAGAGTGTATATACAAAGCATTCAACTGTAACATGCACAAGGCAGAGAAAAGTGGATGCTAGTAGTAGTGTATTAAAGCCATTTATCCTACCTATCTTGCTATACATTGTCAGACATTACTGCTCTTTAATTTTTATGATAACATTCGCAAACCATTACAACAATGTTTTTGTTACCTTGCAGCCACATATAAATGGCCCTACTACTCTGGAAAAGGTAATTGTGGATGCGTTTAAATGCTCTCTCTCCACAAAATAAAATGAAAAAAAAAAAAAACCCACAGTATTGTACAAAACAAAAACAGCAGTGTGAAATGAGATCAGACCAACACATACACAGCAGAGTAACACACTTGATAAACCTACATTTGAGCTTTCCCCAATGAGTATGTATCCTGCTTCTCCTATAGATCCTGGTTTTACCCAGCCACTTGCCTCTATCAGTAGATCTCAGGTGATTGTTTAAAACGTCCCATAGTAGTTAGACATAGAGAAGTACTGAATAATATGAAAGTACCAGTGTTGGGCTGGTGGGGGGTGTGATCGAAAACACTAGAGCAAGGCCTGGCCAACCTGTGGCTCTCCAACTGTTGTGACACTACAAGTCCCAGCATGCACTGCCAGTTTGGCTATTAGGGAATGCTAAAACACTGGTAGGGAGTGCTGGGATGTGTAGTTTCACCACATTTGGAGTGCCAGGCCTGCACTAGAGCATTGCTACCATTTTTTGTGTTCTCATAGGATTGTAGCTGGGCGGTTCTACAGACCTAAAGTAGTAAAATGTACCACACACTGATATTCCATATATTGCCATTAAAACAGTCATGCTGCTTGTTGCCTTGCAAGCTTATGTATAAAAGTGTAAGCCTCAGACGATTAAATTGAGCGATTGAACGATAACGATATAGTTCGATAACCATTTGAAAATCAGTTATTTAAAAAATATCTAAAACGACCAGCGATGCGCGCTCCTGCTGGTCGTTTAGACATCTATCAACGTACAAATATATTGTACAACCTGACGATACTGTCAGGTTCAACATGTTTGCAGATGATTGATGTGCTGAACGGCTTGTTCAGTGTAGGCTCATCACAGACAAACTACTGCACGATTACAATGTCGTAATCGTGCAGTCTTTTGCCCGTCGTCTAGTTGATGGGCAGTTTTACTTTACTTTCACTGCTGTTAAGAAAATGAACGTTTTGGCATAATTGCCTTTTTTTGTAGCCTATTACTCAAAATACAGTTCTGTATGCTCAGGTAAGTAACATGAACAGCACACAACAAATCATTTGGAACTACAGATATTCCATACAGTCCGTTTCTTTCCATAAGATTATTGCTGGTTCAGAAGGCAAAACTGCTCACCTGTACATGGCTGTTACACCTAAGCTGGGTACACACCTCAGCAATCTGCCGACATGATGCAACGATGTATTGCATTGCCGTACACACTGCACGACCAGCCATCCAACAATGTAATATACATGCTTTAATGTGCCAACACCACGTTATCCATGGCATCGTCCCATCTGACATGCAGCACATCAGATGGGAAGATGTGCCCACTTAATTCATCAAATTAATTGGGTGAATGTGGGGTACACATAACAAGAAAGTCGTTGCGATCCATCGCGGATGGCAAGATTGGCCAATTTGTTGTGTAGTATATACCCAGCTTTAGAGAGCCTTCATTAACATAATTACACAGTTAGAAAAATATAAATGAATGAATAGTCTTTCTGCCTATACATTTGTAAGAATACATATACTATGAGCAAATCAAAGCCTTATAAGGGCTCAACTTCCAGTGGTCTAGAATTATGCACCAGTCACCTGTCCAGCACTGGCTGTCACTTATCACTGGTGGACAAAGTTTATTAATATAGATAGTAAACAAACCTCTACAAAAAAACAAAAAAAAAACAACCAACAACATTCCCTTTAAATAACAAAATATAACCATGGAACATGCTGAAACATTTTCTTTATTTGTATTCTGCTTTGCCACCATATAATTTTTAAACAGCATAAAACAGCAGCATGATCTTAAAAATCTAAATAGGTTGCCAAAGCTATATAAATATGTAAATATAGATGTTAATGTAGTTGTTAATTCTTTGGCCCTTTTGTTCCGTTTTCCCAGATGCAAACATATCAAACATACTACTATATGCAGTGTATGGTCTCTGGAATGAATATAACCAGCATTTCCAGATAAAACAGGTTGGTTTTATAGTAAATAGAATTTTAAATAAAAATAATGATTACAAACAAAAAATAAAAAAATTCATGCAGGCCTTATACAAAATAAAAAATTTGAAAAAAAAAAAATATTTTCTATGGTAATGCTTGAAGTTTGCAACAAGATGCAGACAAAAATGCATTCATTTTCCATATTAAACCAGTAACTGAGGAATGAGTGAGAAGACAAATACCAAAACTACTGGGCAGAAATACAAAAAGATCTTACGTTTTTGTGACACAGGAGTAGTAATTGTGGTAAGATAGCTCGTTGTAGGTTTTTTATATCATGGATTAAACAAGTGATTTTTACAGTTTTTGTTGGAAATAAAAAAAAAAAAAAAAAGTGTACAAATTGGGTACAACATGACGATCGAAGTTTCGCTCAGTGTTTCTTTGCCAATTGAAAAGGCAGCATAATGTTAGAGTCTGGGGGCACACACCTTCGTATAAGTAATGTTCAATACCAGGTTATTCACCTTTTTGGCAACTTATTTTTTTTTATGTTTAAATAGGTAATTTGAAAAATAGTGTGGCTAGATGAAATTTTGGGCGTATAATACCTCATGACTATTGGAAAAAAATTACTTTTTTTTTTTTTTTTTTTTCAAACTGTGTACCTCGGTTACTGAAGATCCTTGCATAGTGCTTGGAATTATTACAAAGAAGTATGCAAAAATAAAAAATAATATAAAATAAAAAAAAATGGTCCATGAATGAATGCATTTTGGTGCGCTCTTGAAAAGTACAAACTGGGAAAGAAAGCACTTGTGGCATGTACAGCGCTTCTTCCTGAGAATCGGGAGGTTTCAAATGCTGCGAAGCAAACCTGAAAGTCTTGCCACTATTAAAGTTCTTATGCCGGCAGTACAAAAAAGGCCTCAGACTGCCAGGTATTGCAAGCCATACACCCTTGTGGTTCTCACGTTCCTCTACAGCGGAGTGTGTGACATTTACACCTTCTTCATTCCTCGACCCATCAAACAGGCAAAAACCGTCATAACCATTTTGGGCTTAACTTCCACAAGATCATCGGGAAGGGCATATACTCGTGCTCCAATTCGTCTGGCCATTGACACAGCATATCTAAAAGAAAAGGAAACAAGTGGTCAAAAAGGGGTTTCATTGCAAAAAGTTTTAATTATTATTAGCCTTAGCAAATAGTTTAGCTGTAAAGTAGTTTCTGGCCTACAGCATGCACCTTTTATTCTGTCCTGTGCTGCCAGCCTCACAATCTAAGACAGCTACTGAATTACAATATCTAATTGCAGTATCTTGCGCAGACTGCTTCAATCTGAACTCATTTTTAATGGAAGAACCGCTACATTGTCCACCAATGTGCTCTTGCCCAAACGGAGTCCAGTAACATTCCAAGCAATAATGGTTGACAAGGTAACTGCTGTCTGAAATATCTAGACCAGGTACTGGAGAAAAGCAGTGGAGGGAAATCCCATTAAGTAGCTAGTGCAAAATTTACAGCAACCATGTTGCCCTTTTTAGCTAGTGAAGTTTACAACATTAAAGCACACATCTAACTACTATAAATATGAAAACTCATGCGTATATTACTATTAGATGTGTACACAACTAGGTTCATGAGCTACTGTATTTAGATCTTCATCTGCTATCTCATTAAAAAGGTGGATACATTATTGGACAGATGTTTGAAGTCGCTGAAGAGCTAAAAACAACCAGTCTTGTTCATGGCAGGGCAATTCTTTTTTAGCGAAACCACCCAGTTTTCCAGATGCTACTGAACTACAGGTACCAGCATGCTACGCTAAATATGGAAAGCAATAAGGGGGTGGGAGGTTAGGTCAATCAACATTGCAAATAAACTAAATCTACACTTACGTGGCATTTTCATGTTTGTCTACATCAGAAAGCGTCCCAGTCTTTACGAGGTCATAATTAATACTGCCAGGTTGAACGGCGTCAATTAGATCCACTACAGGAAGGCTAGTGCTGATAGATTTATCCTGATGGGAGGAAAAGAAAGCCAGCATTATTAACAGTGGATCTAAAAATACAGATGAGTAATAAATACAGAAGCACAATGATGAAGAGGATTAGGGGCGGGTTTGCGAAAATGTAGAATCTGGCTTAGCTTTAAAAAGGACCTAGCACCTTTCATGTTAGAGGTTCAATTATTGGTACATCTATTACAAATGTGTGTACTCCTACGTAGTCCATTGCACGCACACCTACAGAAAAATATTCAGCTGCAACTGCAACAGTGGGGAGATCAAACCTGTTGAATAGGGCGACGCCATTTGGCAGCGCAGTATACCAGACAACGGAGTACTGGCAGCTCAAGTGATATTACAATTTAAGAAAAAAAAAAAAAAATACACACTTGGATTACCAGTTCATTTGCTCACATTCACCTAGATTTTCTGACGCAGGTCTACCCTAACTACGCGTTTCGGAAGGAATTAAGTGTTCTGTAGATGACTTCTTCCCATTCCACAGTCCCAGCAGATACGATGGCAGAAGGAACTTGAAAAATAATGAACTTGCTAAAGAGACTTCCAGATTGAGATACATGCTAGTCTATGGAATCAGAGATTTACATAGTCACACAGAGTAAAAAAGTATTACCTTAAAGCTCTGAATGGACGAGGTCTTGCCAGCTTCAGCCAAGGTTCTGTTCACCCAGTTGACAATGATGTCGTCATTGGCCTTCGCTCCATCTCCGAGATCCTCCAGTACGTTAAGTGTATATCTGCGGCCGAATGGTTTATTTTAGATTTGCAGATTAGCAAAATAGATAACAGTTTCACTATCTGGAATAATCATGTGTATAGTTTAGAAGAAAATTGTACTAAAAAATGGGCAGACATCTAATGCTAGACTTCTGAACCAGATAAACTGAAAAACTCGGAATCGGTATGATTTACCGCCGGACAGGCTGGAATCCCGACAGCGGCTGCCCGACATTGGTGAAAATCCCGATCGTCCCTAAGGTAAGTATTGACTAACCTAATTCCCTCCCCTAACCCTCCGTTAGGGGTGCCTAACCCTAATCTTCCCCCCCAGTGCCTAAACCTAACCACCCCTTCCCCGCCGCTTAACCCCAAGTCCCCCCCCGGGGGTGCCTAACCCTAAATATCCCCCTGGGGGTACCTAACCCTAATCCTCCCTCCCCCTAGCCCAACTCTAACCTCCTGGGGGGTGCCTAACCCTAAGCCCCCCCCAGGAACCCTAAACCTAACCCTCCTCGCCCAGCGACTATCCGCGCTCGGCGCCCTTCGATCGGGATACCAGGCGCGGGTCTCCCGACGTCGGTAAAATGACAGGCATCTAGATTTAGACACCTGTCATGTAACCCTCGCCGGGATTAAGCAGTTTGGAAGCCGGCTGTTGGGATTAGGTCCGCCGGCTTCCCGACTGCATACCGAAAAACTCATGTAAGCAAGCACATGGAACTGGTACCTCAAGCCATGGCAGCCTGAAAAATTCCGAATGTACTGCACTCTGTTGGATTGACAGCAGTAAAGAAAAACTTTCCTCTATTGGACTGTAACAAGAGCAGCTCTTATTTTTGAATGACCCTCGCTAACGACATCTCTCATCAGTCCTGCATGTAGGGCCGACGGAGGATATCGCAGACAACCCACACCTCGTCAGCAACATAGTGGGTACACACTAGACGATGTACCAGATATGGATATGACGCTCCAATCCTCGGGAACGGTCGACATATCGTCTAGTGTGCAACCAACATTTGAGTAGAGTTTGTGCAGTCCTTTTGACAGTCAGAGGGGGATGCAATGCAACCCCCCCAAAGTTTACCTGGTTCTTATCCCTGTACTAGAGTATGTATTGTAATCCCCTCTGCATCTCTGTGTTGGTCACTTTCCCAGTCTCCATTCCTGCATAAAGCCATATTCACATTTAGTCTAAAGGTGCGTACACACGGGACGATTTTTTTGGACGACTGAACGATAACGATGTCGTTATCATTCAGTCGTCCAAAAAAATCATCCAATGTCAGCCCCAAAACGATGAACGATAACTACCAATGCGCTCTCCCGTTTGTAGTTGATAGTTACCGTTCATTGCCCGAACCTCGATAATGTCAGGTTGAACATGTTCGGGGATGTACTGAACGAAATGGTTCTTGATTTCGTTCAGTGTTTTTGATCAGTTTTGTTAACGACACTGAGCACACCCCCTGCCAGGGACACATGGGACGATTTTGTTCATGGAGCAAACTGTCCCATGTGTACAAACCTTAAGACTCTGCAGATCCGTACGTTGTACAACTGAATAACCCTGGTTGCCCTGATAGTTGTTCCTGCTCCTAAACAGGTCACTCCATTCTTTTTTTACATTTGCAAAAGTAAGATTTTGAAGTCATCAAATACAGGTACTAAAAGTGTGGTGCACACAGCAGGCTTACTAGTCTCCTTCCAATTACACACAGCAAATTGCCAATACTCATCTTCATAGATCAAACCTGGCGTTCAGGGGTAGTACACATTCTTCTTTAAAAAAGATTAATATATTTTTTAATACATTAATGTGTCCAGGACCACTTATTTTTAGATTGTTTTGCTCCTTCTACTGTTTCAATATCATTGTCAAGACTCACCTTCTCATGAGCTGCCAAACTAGTGCAAGGGTCAGTGTTGAATTTCCATCATTCAGGTCCTGCCCACCGATGCCCACTAGGGAGAACTTAGCAGTATTTTTCCCCAAGTCCACTGCATAGTTACAGTTCTCCAACTGGAAGATCAGAGAACACATGTTATTTAAGTATTGTCAGTTCCATAGCTCAGTCTACGAAAGTAAAAGAAGCATTGGGTTTTACTTACTTTTTTCATGTTTGCCCCAAGTTTAGGGTATGGGGGCTTGTTAACTTTGTTCCAGTCAACGGGTACTTTAATCTTTTCATATAATTGTAATATTACTAGAGCATCTTGGAGGTCACTAAATAAAAAAAATAAACCACCATTATAAATTACAAACTGGACACCAATTCCAAGGTTTATCATCAGTGTGCTTCTACAGTGTGTTGCGATCATGCCACCTATATAATTTCACCTGGAATTTTAAGGGATTATGAGATTACCACCATGTTTTGTAATGCATACAAACACAGTTTATAAGCATCGATATGAGGGAAAAATAAGCCAATCTATTTTTATGCAATAATTGCAACTTGTGCAAAATGCGTTGATGTCCTAAAAAATGTGCATCATGGACGTCTTGTACTGCGGAGCATCAGGAAGAAGACCTATAGTTATAGTAATCGGGAAGACGAGTCACCTCATATCTCCTATACCGCACAGGTCTCAGTTTAGTTTTACAGTTCACTATTACATCACTAGTATTTACGATCATGCACGAGCAAGTCTGCATTAATTTACACACTGTTTTAATGAATCGCAGTGCCAGGAACTAGACTACACGGCTCAATCACTTACTGGGCCTTTACGCAGTCAAATCCAGTAATTGGCAATAAGACATCCTACCATCTTTTGGTGTGTGTAAATGTGAGCTCTATGAAGAGTTCACATTAAAAACAACAATTTAGCCAAAATACAAATTATTCAGGTGAACAAGCTACTGTATGAAAATATATTAGATTAGCACATACTAAAAACCTTATAGAAAATTGTATTTATTTTTAAAAACCACAACTTTGAAACAATGCTCTATAGCAAGTGTAGACCAACCATTGGCACTAGTGCCACAAGGGGGTATTGGAGGAAATTTAGAGAGGCACCCGTAGGGTCAGGCACCCCGCTACTATGTACACTGTTCCCCTCCTGCCTTCACAGGGGAGACATTTTTGGCACAGTAGACCCTGTCCGAACCAAAACATGGCCCGCATATCCAGCAAAGCCTGGACCTCTATGTCCACCATCTACCCAAAGCATACACAAGCCGACCAGTCTTTGCATCTAGAATTTCAGGATAGAAGTTCCAGTTCAGTAAAGTTTTAAGCATTACTAGTTAATGTACACCAACACAGGATCATTTAACATGCACTTAGTGGTGCTTTTCATGCTGTAGTGTAAATATCAAACCAACAGTGGACAAGTCACCACTACAGCTTTGACATGTGACATCCGCTGATTGTACACTAGTGACTCCATTCGGATCTATGAAAACCTCTAGCAATCATCTCTCTTCCTCCTATAAACCACCTCTCTGTAGTAACTGTGACCAGCCCACATGGGGAGGGAGAGAAAAGAGACTGCAGAGGTAGAGAGGGGACATTAGTAAGCATCCCTCCTCTTTCTATAATGTGCTGGACACCATCTAGTATAGTGTTTCCCAACCTCGGCCCTCAAGGCACACCAACAGTCCAGGTTTTAGTGATATCCATGCTTGAGAACAGATGGTTAAATAAAAATAACTGAGGTACTAATTAATACACCTGTGCTCAAGTATGGCTATACTTAAAACATGGGCTTTTAGTGTGTCTTGAGGACCGTGATTGGGAACCCCTGATATAGTAGAATGAAATGACCATAAACTGAGGCTGCCACTAATATACTTGTTTTCAGCTGTGCAGCTGTACAAAGCCTGAATACTAGAGGGCCTAGGCTGGTCCGAGGAGGAGTTACTGGTGTCTGTATGCCGTGAGAGACATCAGTCTTGTGATTTAGGTTATATAACATTTATTGGGGTTGAGGCTGCAGACTCACGGTGGTCTGTGCATCACTACTTTGTCTTCAAAACTGCAGCCCAAACTATGGGCCCTGCTTCATTAGCGTTCGCAGGAATCTATCCAGACACACCATAAATAATAGGTGGAGAAAATAACTATAATACAAACTATCGGGTGGCCATTTGCACAGGAGTTTAAACAACAGATATACATACTTGTACATATGATTAACGTGGGGATTCACTCCAAGCGAGTTCATCCAATTACGGAATGTTCGTTCCTCTCGAGTTTCCCCTGAAGAAGAAAATGAAGTTATATCTGGCCAGATAGAGAAACACTGATTGATGGGTTTTCACATGAACTTTTATGATTGTCAAGTTAAAAACCTACCAGCCGCACCACATTAAGGCCACATTGATGTTTATTATCAAAGTGAGTCTTTTTTGGCTGGCCAAACACACCCAGAAAGGAACTGCTGTAACCATATGTTCATGCCTATCCCCAGAGCCCTACTGCAGTGCTGGGACATGTTTATCAAGTGTGGGGAACACTATAAAAAAACAAAAACCCTGGGAAAACACAGCTAAATGACATGTAGGTAGTTTGACAAGGGACCGTGAGTGGCGGATGGGTCATTGAGAATCTACAATGTTCAAGGTATTCGCCCTATTGTTATTCCCACTTCTACCCCCATCGATAAGTCACACAGGCCCAGTATTCAGCTAGGGCTGAGAGATTAAAAACCAGCTACAGAGAAGCATCCTGCTTAGTGCAGCCACCATTTTTCCATGGGCTCCCTTGGTGTTAGTGCCGCTTTAAATCCAGCCATATAAAGCACCATACAAAAGGCCAGAAAAGCAGCAACTTGCATTTAACATGCAATGTAAAGTCATGCCCTTAACTTTGACTAGACAGCAGTGGCGTAACTAGGGTATTTGGAGCCCAGGGTAAGTTAAAGAAAAAAAAAAAAAATCGAGCCCACCCCCAAGTCGGTGCGCGCAGACGGTGAGCAGCAAAATAGTGGGCGTGGTCATATGCCACAAAGGGTGTGGCCACTGGAATATGGGGGCGTGGCAACATGACACCACCAATTGTTGTCACTCTGGGAACATACCTTTCCATTTCATAGCACCTTAATGCCCCAAGTAATAGTGCCCCTCTTGCAATGACCACTGTAGTACTGCCCCTTAGGCAATGTCCCCAGTAGTCGTGCCCCTTATACAGTGCCCCCAGTAATGCCCTCTTATACAGTTCCCCCTTGTACAGTGCCGTTAGCAGTGGTCCCCCTATGCAGTGCCCCCAGTAGTGGTAACCCCTATGCAGTGCCCCCAGTAGTGGTCCCCCCTATGCAGTGCTCCCAGTAGTGGTCCCCCCCATGCAGTGCTCCCAGTAGTGCCCCTTATACAGTGCCCCCCAATAGTGGACCCCCTTATGCAGTACTGCCAGTAGTGCCCCTAGTAGTGGTCTCCCCTATGCAGTGCCCCAGTAGTAGTCCCCCCCTATGCAGTGCCCCCAGTCACCTCTATGCATTGCCCCCAGTAGTAGTCCCCCTATGCATTGCCCCAAGTAATGGTCCCTCCTATGTAGTGCCCCTTATATTATGCCCCCAGTAGTAGTCCCCCCTATGCAGTGCCCCCAGTCACCTCTATGCATTGCCCCCAGTAGTAGTTCCCATATGCATTGCCCCAAGTAATGGTCCCTCCTATATAGTGCCCCTTATATTATGCCCCCAGTGGTAGTCCCCCTATGCAGTGCCCCTTATATAGTGCCTCTAGTAGTAGCCCCCATATGTAGTGCCCCCAGTAGTAGTCCTCGCTAGCAGTGCCCCCCACCTAGCAGTGTTGACAAAGACAAAAAAAACCCCACTTCCATGAATCCCCGCTCCTGCACCCGCCGCCTTCCACTTATCCGTCCTCTTGGGCCGGCCCGCTCTACAAAATCACGTCATGCCGTCTCTCCCATCACCCACTGCGGGAGCCGGAAGAAGGAGCTCATGAGTGAGTTCCAGCCCGGCTCTGGCAGTAGGCGCAGTGCAGCAGGCAATGAGAGTCTGTCTGACTCATTAGCTGCCAAAACAAGCACACTGCCGCCGGGTAGCACGAGTGTACTAGCCAGCGGCGGTGTTTGTTACTGTGTAGTGTGGACCGCATTCCGCTCAGTCCTTAGAACACTGACCAGTGTCCTGGACCGCGGCCAGAGGCGCCCCCTCACGCCGTCGAGCCCCCCTAGATACGCCACTGCTAGCCAGTCCGTGCAGATTTTATGAATTGGTGACCACCCCACCCCCAACTAAGGCCATCTCTGAGTGCTTAATAACAGTTTGTACTACTGTACAAAACTACTGTAATTCTTATAAAGCCTACAGATATGTCCTCATAAGCTGTTTCTTCAGTCGCGCCAAATAGCCCCTGTTGTCTCGCCAGGTCCCGGGTCACTCAGTCGCGCCAAGAGTCTCTCTCACTCACAATGTGCATCTAATTTGCGTAAATAAAACTGGGAACAGAACTGTTCTGCTAGATTGCACTGACATTGGTACATCTGTGTGCAAATGAGTCTGAGGGGTAAATTTACTAAAGTGAGAGTTTTTAGAAGAGAGTTTTAAAAGTGATGTTGCCCATAGCAACCAATCAGATTCTACTTAATATTTAACGAGCACCTTCTAGAATAGCTAGAATCTGATTGGTTGCTATGGGCAACATCACTTAAAACTCTCTTGTAAAAACTCTCACTTTAGTAAATTTACCCCTCAATGTCTATAGGAAGTGCTGCGATGCAGGGGCCACTGCTTCATCTGCCACTTTGTGTTTAAAACTAATACCAGCGCAACTAACGCAGCAGCGCAGCATTTCTAGTAGGGGTGAGCGGGTTCGGATTTCTGAAATCCGAACCCCCCCGAGCCCCCCCGATCCGAGTCCGATCCGAGTCAGGCTCGACTTTTCCCGCCTGACTCGGATCTGACATCGAGGCAAAACGTCATCATCCCGCCTTCCGAGTCTCGCGGGTTTTGGATCCTATATAAGGTACCCGCGTCGGCGCCATTTTCTCACTCGGCTGTGGACAGTGAAGAGGGAGGGTGGGAGTTAGTGCTGTGTAGTGTAGTGTAGTGTAGTGCTGCTGTTGTCCACTACTTCAAAGTCCATAGGGGCTGGCTGTGTTGTGCTGTGCTGCTGTTGTTAATAGGGGCTGTGTCCACTACTTCAAAGTCCATAGGGGCTGGCTGGACTGTGTTGTGCAGTCAGTTCCAAAGTCCTGTGCAGTGTCCCAGTCCTAAAGGGGTGCTGTAGTGTTGTCCAGGGGGTGCTCTGTCCATCAGGGGTGCTCCCCCCAAGTGCTAAAAAAATAATATATTTTCTGTGTTTGTGAATTGTGTGCGCAGTAGCCGCACGTGCATCAACAAAGTAGTGCCAAGCGTGCGCCTGTGTCATAAGTAAAGGGCCGGCTGGCTTGACCGTTAAGGGTGCTGTAACCCCCGAAAGTACACTCCAGTCCAAACCAAAAAAAAAATTATTTTCTGTGTTTGTGAATTGTGTGCGCAGTAGCCGCACGTGCATCAACAAAGTAGTGCCAAGCGTGCGCCTGTGTCATAAGTAAAGGGCCGGCTGGCTTGACCGTTAAGGGTGCTGTAACCCCCGAAAGTACACTCCAGTCCAAACCTAAAAAAAAATTATTTTCTGTGTTTGTGAATTGTGTGCGCAGTAGCCGCACGTGCATCAACAAAGTAGTGCCAAGCGTGCGCCTGTGTCATAAGTAAAGGGCCGGCTGGCTTGACCGTTAAAGGGTGCTGTAACCCCCGAAAGTACACTCCAGTCCAAACCAAAAAAAAATTATTTTCTGTGTTTGTGAATTGTGTGCGCAGTAGCCGCACGTGCATCAACAAAGTAGTGCCAAGCGTGCGCCTGTGTCATAA
Organism: Taudactylus pleione; assembly: GCA_031769625.1. Lineage (NCBI taxonomy): Eukaryota > Metazoa > Chordata > Amphibia > Anura > Myobatrachidae > Taudactylus > Taudactylus pleione. The sequence continues at coordinate 6,541,312 of JAUIMM010000038.1, forward strand.
GTAAAGGGCCGGCTGGCTTGACCGTTAAGGGTGCTGTAACCCCCGAAAGTACACTCCAGTCCAAACCTAAAAAAAAATTATTTTCTGTGTTTGTGAATTGTGTGCGCAGTAGCCGCACGTGCATCAACAAAGTAGTGCCAAGAGTGCCCCTGTGTCATAAGTAAAGGGCCGGCTGGCTTGACCGTTAAAGGGTGCTGTAACCCCCGAAAGTACACTCCAGTCCAAACCAAAAAAAAATTATTTTCTGTGTTTGTGAATTGTGTGCGCAGTAGCCGCACGTGCATCAACAAAGTAGTGCCAAGCGTGCGCCTGTGTCATAAGTAAAGGGCCGGCTGGCTTGACCGTTAAAGGGTGCTGTAACCCCTGAAAGTACACTCCAGTCCAAACCAAAAAAAAATTATTTTCTGTGTTTGTGAATTGTGTGCGCAGTAGCCGCACGTGCATCAACAAAGTAGTGTCAAGCGTTCGCCTGTGTCATAAGTAAAGGGCCGGCTGGCTTGACCGTTAAGGGTGCTGTAACCCCCGAAAGTACACTCCAGTCCAAACCAAAAAAAAAATTATTTTCTGTGTTTGTGAATTGTGTGCGCAGTAGCCGCACGTGCATCAACAAAGTAGTGCCAAGCGTGCGCCTGTGTCATAAGTAAAGGGCCGGCTGGCTTGACCGTTAAGGGTGCTGTAACACCCGAAAGTACACTCCAGTCCAAACCAAAAAAAAAATTATTTTCTGTGTTTGTGAATTGTGTGCGCAGTAGCCGCACGTGCATCAACAAAGTAGTGCCAAGCGTGCGCCTGTGTCATAAGTAAAGGGCCGGCTGGCTTGACCGTTAAAGGGTGCTGTAACCCCCGAAAGTACACTCCAGTCCAAACCAAAAAAAAATTATTTTCTGTGTTTGTGAATTGTGTGCGCAGTAGCCGCACGTGCATCAACAAAGTAGTGCCAAGCGTGCGCCTGTGTCATAAGTAAAGGGCCGGCTGGCTTGACCGTTAAAGGGTGCTGTAACCCCCAAAGTACACTCCAGTCCAAACCAAAAAAAAATTATTTTCTGTGTTTGTGAATTGTGTGCGCAGTAGCCGCACGTGCATCAACAAAGTAGTGCCAAGAGTGCGCCTGTGTCATAAGTAAAGGGCCGGCTGGCTTGACCGTTAAAGGGTGCTGTAACCCACAAAGTACACTCCAGTCCGAACCAAAAAAAAATTTATTTTCTGTGTTTAGCCGCACGTATATATCAAATCGATATAACATAAATGGAGGACCAAACTTTCTCCGATAAAAATAAAATAGAGAAAGATCAAGAACCACTTCCTCCTAGTGCTGAAGCTGCTGCCACTAGTCATGACATAGACGATAACATGCCATCAACGTCGTCTGCCAAGGCCGATGCCCAATGTCATAGTAGAGGGCACATACAATCCCAAATGGCAAAGTTCAGGAAAATGACCTTGAAAAAGACATTTAAATCAGCTGAAGAGAAACGTAAACTTGCCAATATGCCATTTACGACACGGAGTGGCAAGGAACGGCTAAGGTCGATCCCTAGTATGTTCATGACTAGTGGTTCAGCTTCACATGACGATGGAAGCACTCCTCCCACTAAAAAAATCAAAAGAGTTAAGCTGGCAAAAGCACAGCGAAGAACTGTGCTTTCTAAGAAGATATCACAAATCCCCAAAGAGAGTCCAAGTGTGGTGGTGGTTGCGATGCCTGACCTTCCCAGCACTGGACGGGAAGAGGTGGCTCTTTCCACCATTTGCACGCCCCCTGCAAGTGCTGAAAGGAGCACCCACAGTCCACTTGCTGATATGCAAATTGAAGATGTCACTGTTGAAGTACAACAGGATGAGGATACTGGTGTAGCTGGCGCTGAGGAGGAAGTTGGCGAGGAGGATTCTGATGGTGATGTGGTTTGTTTAAATCAGGCTCCGGGGGAGACAGTTGTTGTCCGTGGGATGAAAAAGCCCATCACGGTCATGCCTGGGCAGAAGACCAAACATTCCACCTCTTTGGTCTGGCAATATTTCTATCCAAATCCGGACAACAACTGTCTTGCCATATGTACCATATGTAAAGGTGAAATAAGTAGGGGTAGGGACGTCAACCACCTAGGAACATCCTCCCTTATACGGCACCTGCAGCGCGTTCATAAAAAGTTACTGTCAAGTTCAGAAACTTTGGCTCAGACCGTAAGCAGTCCAGGGACACCTAAATCCCGTTGTCCTGTTGTATCCAAGCGCCTGCAAACCACACCGTCAACTCCCTCCTCGTCAATTTCCTCCTTAGTCAGGATCGGAAGTAGTCCTGCAGGCCATATCACTGGCATGACTGACTCTCCTATCCGGGATTCCTCCGGAGGATCCTGCATTGCTACGCCTACTGCTGCCGCTGCTGCTGTTGCTGCTGCTGCTGGGAGTCGTTCATCATCCCAGAGAGGAAGTAGGAACACCACTACTTTTACTAAACAATTGACCCTCCAACAGTCCTTAGCGAGGAGGATGAAGTACGACAGCAGTCATCCTGAAGCAAAACGTATAACTGAGGCCTTGACTGCTATGTTGGTGTTAGACGTGCGTCCGGTATCCGCCATTAGTGCAGTGGGATTTAGACAATTGATGGAGGTAGTGTGTCCCCGGTTCCAAATCCCGTCTAGATTCCACTTCACTAGGCAGGCGATACCGAGACTGTACAGAAACGTCAGAAAAAGTGTCCTCAGTGTCCTGAAAAATGCCGTTGTACACAATGTCCACTTAACCACGGACATGTGGACAAGTGGAACAGGGCAGACTAAGGACTATATGACTGTGACAGCCCACTGGGTAGATGTATCACCTTACGCAGCAACAGCAGCAGCGTCACCAGTAGCAGCATCTCAGAAACGCCAGCTCGTTACAAGGCAGGCTACGCTGTGTATCACCGGTTTCAGTAAGAGGCACACCGCCGACAACCTCTTAGAGAAACTGAGGGAAATCATCGCCCAGTGGCTTACCCCACTTAGACTCTCCTGGGGATTTGTGATATCTGACAACGCCACCAATATTGTGCGGGCATTACATCTGGGCAAATTCCAGCACGTCCCATGTTTTGCTCACACAATAAACTTGGTGGTGCAGAATTTTCTGAAAAGCGACAGGGGCGTGCAGGAGACGCTTTGGGTGGCCCGAAAAATTTCTGGCCACTTTCGCCATTCAGCGACTGCGTGCCGAAGACTGGAGCGCCAGCAAACACTCTTGAACCTGCCCCGCCATCACCTGAAGCAAGAGGTTGTGACGCGGTGGAACTCAACCCTCTATATGCTTCAGAGGATGGAGGAGCAGCAAAAGGCCATACAAGCCTATACATCCACCTATGACATAGGCAAAGGAGGGGGTATGCACCTGACTCAAGCGCAGTGGAGAATGATTTCCGTGTTGTGCAAGGTTCTTCAGCCCTTCGAACTTGCCACACGTGAAGTCAGTTCAGACACTGCCAGCTTGAGTCAGGTCATTCCCCTCATCAGGCTTTTGCAGAAGCAGCTGGAGAAAGTGAAGGAGGAGCTAAGACGGAGCGATTCCGCTCGGCATGTGGGACTTGTGGATGAAGCCCTTCATTCGCTTTGCCAGGATTCCAGGGTGGTCAATCTGTTGAAATCAGACCACTACATTTTGGCCACCGTGCTCGATCCTAGGTTTAAAGCCTATGTGGTGTCTCTCTTTCCGGCCGACACAAGCCTGCAGAGGTGCAAAGACCTGCTGGTGAACACACTGTCAGCTGAAGCGGAACGTGACACGTCAACGGCTCCTTCTTCATTTTCTCCCGCAACTGGGGCTGCCAGGAAAAAACTTAGGTATCCTAAGCAACCCGCTGGCGGTGATGCAGGGCAGGCAGGACCAAGTTTGGACATCTGGTCCGGACTGAAGGACCTGGCAACAATTTCTGACATGTCTACTGTCACTGCATATGATACTGTCACCATTGACAGAATGGTGGAGGATTACATCGGTGACAGCATCCAAGTAGGCATGTCAGACAGTCCATACCTGTACTGGCAGGAAAAAGAGGCAATTTGGAGGCCCCTGTACAAACTGGCTCTATTTTACCTGAGTTGCCCCCCCTCCAGTGTGTACTCCGAAAGAGTGTTTAGTGCAGCCGGGAACCTTGTCAGCGAAAGGCGTAGGAGGTTGCTTCCACAGAATGTGGAGAAGATGATGTTCATCAAAATGAATTATCAGCTCTTCCAGGGAGACCAGCCTCCAGAAGGTACAGAGGGACCTGTGGTGGTGGATTCAAGTGGGGACGAGTTAATACTTTGTGAGGATGAGGATGTACACACTGAAGAGGGTGAGGAATCGGTGGATGAGGAGGATGAGGATGACATCTTGCCTCCGTAGAGCCAGTTTGTGCAGGGACACATTAATTGCCAGCTTGTTTTGTGGGGGCCCAAACGAACCAATCATTTCAGCCACAGTTGTGTGGCAGACCCTGGCGCTGAAATGATTGATTTGTTAAAGTGTGCATGTCCTGTTTATACAACATAAGGGTGGGTGGGAGGGCCCAAGGACAATTCCATCTTGCACCTCTTTTTTTCTTTGCATTATGTACAGTTTGGGGCCTAGTTTTTCTAACTGCCATCCTGCCTGCCACTGCAGTGTCACTCCTAGATGGGTCACGTGTTTGTGCCGCCCACTCGTGTCGCTTAGCATAGTCATCCAGCTACCTCGGTGCAACCTTTTGGACATAAAAACACTATTGTGAGGTGTGAGGTGTTCAGAATAGACTGGAAATGAGTGGAAATTAAGGTTATTGAGGTTAATAATAGCATAGGAGCAGAAAAACCTACAAATTCTGTGATTTTAGCTGTTTTTATGCTTTTTTTCAAAAAAATACAGATCCAAAACACAAAACCCAGAACCCAAAACACGGAAGGGTGGTTTTGGCAAAACCAATCCAGATCCAAAACACGAAGAAAGATCCAGATCCAAAACCAAAACACAAAACACGAAAAGTGGCCGGTGCACACCCCTAATTTCTAGTACACTTTTAGTGGAGTTTCACTGCGTCTGCAATGGAAATAAGACGCAAAATATAAATAGAACACAGGTACACTACACCCCTTGGAGCGTCTTAATCGCGCTGGGCGTCTTGCGACATATGGCGTACAGACACTAGGTGTATGAGGACACATCTGTATGAATTTCTTTTTCTTTTTAATTACCATAAAATAAATGAATAGTTTCCATACAGATTTACATAGAGGTGCAACAATTGTGCTTCTTCTGAAAAAGCTCTCATAAGCTTTGCCCACAGTAAAAGAACATTCATAGCAAAATGTGTAGGATAGTGTAATTATTACTGAAAAGGACCTCAAACCATTTATCATTACATTGGGCACAATTCTATTCAGCACGATGTAAAGGTCGGGGAAGGCTCGTTATCACGCCTTAAATAGGGTGTTTAAGCGCGATAACGGGCATTCCCCGACCTAACTACCAGGCGCGAAGGGCAGAAAACAGCCTCACGCCGGGACTTTTGTCGGATTTCTTCTCTCATCCCCGGAGGGATGATAGAAGAAATCATTAGTCGGACTGGTCAGCGCGGTGTATTGAATAGCTCCGGGAACTCACTCCCGGCGCTATTTACATCGCACTGAATAGAATCGTGCCCATTATGTTAAAATCATATATATACAAATTTGTTGTAAGTGGATTAAAAGAAAACAATTTGAAATAGAACATGCAATACAATCTGCAGTCAATAGATGGCACACATGCTTAGTGCCAAATAACTGCCTATGAACAGAAGCCAAACTTTAGTTCTCATCGTTCTATATACTATGCTATCTAGTGCAAAGCTAGAGTTAACACGAGTGCTGCTTACCTTTCTACAGGGTTCACTCCAGAATTCATACAAACAAATTATGGATTGGTCTTATATTTTGAAAAGTAAAATGAATTGGGCTGTACATAAAGCCATTTATTTTCCACAGAAATAATCCAGATTTTTTTTTTTTTTAAATATATATTTTCTTATTCAACGTCCCTTCTTAATATAGCCACTCTTGCCTCTTACTTGTTTTGCAGAGCTCAAATGAGAAGTCCTGCTGATACAGCACTATTGTCCATTAGTAAGAGGAAGCCCCCACTTGGCTATCCCATGTGATATGTTATCACTTCTTTGGGTTTAATCCAGTATTCACGATCACAACAGTGCAGGATTTCCCTGGTGTAGTTTTAACACCTTATAGTGGCTGCTGCAAGCTCAGAGCACAGCTGTCCTAAATCTTCAGGACTACGCCATAAGCGATACATGCTACGCCCTTCTGATTCATTAACTGATAGAGTGGTGGACACCAGCCAAAGAGGAGCGCCCTCAACTACAGAGCAACAATGTGTCACCAGCCGGGCTGCTCACCGATTCTGCTCATCATGGAGAGAGTTGGCAGAAGACACTAAAATAAGATCTTTGGAGCCAATTAAAAAAAATACTTTATGAGTTAACTAGTTCTGTAAACTGTTTTAAGTTTACGGTCACATTAAGAATAACAGATACACAGTACTAATGAAAGTATTGGCCAAGTAGAATTTAGGATCTAGACCTATGCTGTAACACTCTACAAATTAGGGCGGTATTCAATTAGTTTCGCATCCTCGGAAAAGTTTTGCATGTCCGGCTTTTTGCCGACATCGCTTGTTTTGGACGCATAAACTTATCATGCACGTCCCCGTTATTCGCCGTATTCAATTACAAACCACGCGAAAAACGGCAAGCGGCGAATTCAGAACAGGCGGAACGTGCTCTCAGAAATAGGGAAATCAGCCTGAACCCCCCAAAAAGATGCACTAAAATTGGGGATCAATGTAGAGGTGTCCGAATAGCTCTATTAAAAGTTTTGGGGGTACTTTTTCAGTTGTTTTAATAGCTTCTTATTAGCATCTTTGCACAAGTGGTGAAGAATTGCATTAAGCAGTATATTTTGGTGACAATAAGTAGTCCTGTCAAATTTGGGGTACTGGAAAATGGGTGCTAGCATATTTATATGTCTCTAAAGTGGACTTTTAAAAAACGTTAAAAATCACCCCTACATGCACCTGCAATCCCAAAAACACTTGTCCCCTCCTTATAGCACCAAAAGAACTCTATTTTGCTAGTTTTTATGCTTGTCCCCCACTTATCTTTTTCAACCCCCAAAATGAAAGTACCGTATATACTCGAGTATAAGTCGACCCGAATATAAGCCGAGGTACCTACTTTTACCACAAAAAACTGGGAAAACTTATTGACTCGAGTATAAGCCTAGGGTGGGAAATGCAGCAGCTGGTAGTGCCCCCAGTAGTAATCCCCGCTGGTAGTGCCCCCAGTGGTAATCCGCCCTGGTAGTGCCCCCAGTGGTAATCCGCCCTGGTAGTGCCCCCAGTGGTAATCCGCCCCTGGTAGTGCCCCCAGTAGTAATCCCCCCTGGTAGTTCCCCCAGTGGTAATCCCCCCCTTTTAGTGCCCCCTGTAGTAATCCCCCCCTGGTAGTGACCCCTGTAGTAATCGCCCCCTGGTAGTGACCCCTGTAGTAATCGCCCCCTGGTAGTGACCCCTGCAGTAATCGCCCCCTGGTAGTGACCCCTGTAGTAATCGCCCCCTGGTAGTGACCCCTGTAGTAATCGCCCCATGGTAGTGCCCCCAGTTTTCCGTCCCCCCCCCCCCCAGTAGAGAGAGATGTAATAAGAATAAAAAAAAAAAAATCACTTACCTGAAACCCCCGCTCCTGGTCCCGCTGCTACTGGTTCCTCCGGCCGCTTTGCATTATGGGAGAGACGTCGTCATGACGTCTCTCCCATTACCCACTGCGGGAGAAGATGGCTCCCGCAGTGGGAGCAGCAGCAGCCGATGAGGGTCTGACAGACTATCAGCGGCTGCTGATTACAACAAACACACAGCTGCCGGCTCCGGTGGCTGTGTAGCGCTGACCGAACTCCGTCCGGTCAGCGCTACACTTCACTCGAGTATAAGCCGAGGGGGTGCTTTTTCAGCACAAAAAATGTGCTGAAAAACTCGGCTTATACTCGAGTATATACGGTACTTTTTTGGGGTGTTTTTATGTTTTGTTCCAGGGATTTTTGACACAGTTGTCCTTTGGGGGGCTGTCCCAAGGGTTCTGAGTGGTTTCCCCACGTTTGCTCCCCAAAATAAAAATGTTGCACTTCTTGTCTCCTACTATTCTTAGGCAAATCTTTTTTGCCTATTACACTGCATGGACTTTCCGTGTAGGCGAAAACCGGCTGGAATTGAATTTGGAAATAAGTTCCGACCACGCGAAAAGCCCCGACCCGCAATACTTTTTCACTTCTAATTGAATACGGTCCTCAGTCTAAATAAACTTATAAAGGAACCATTTTCAAAAATTGCCTCTCTGATATTTCAAATAACAAAAATAGGAAGTCTTCAGATGATGGCGCTCACCTTCGAGGAGTGTCCAGTCAATGTCCTGGTTCTCGGGCTTAGTAAGTGCTGGGTATTTATTGAACAAGTTTGCCACAAAAGCAAGGTTTAATTTGGGATTTCCGCTCACAACATCAGCAGGAGTAACAAACTGTCTGCAGCCAAGCCGGTCTGCCTGCTGCAGCATGTACTCTGCCCTCTTCAGGTCATCTTTCTCCTGTTGGTACAAGCGAGATAGAGCAACCGAAAACAATCAACACAAACACGGAGATATTTAATCTACAATGATCATCTACAGTTTGGAAGGCAAATGCAAACAGAATGCAGTGCTCTGGGTGCATAGAGGAAAAATGTGCTCTATTTGTATAAACAGCCTGTTTCTCTGTTCTATATAATTTTCCATATCACTTGTCAGAGTTTAAATGGATTGTGTACTCTGAAAATACGCTCCCAGCAGCATCTGAACTGTAATATTACCACCACGTATATGCCGCAACACAGACACGAGGCTGGCAACATGCCCAATACACGTCTGATTAACATCCTGTTCAACAATGACTGCCATCTGCTGGCCACTAACAAGCACCCAACACAATCCATTCATTTGACCTGAGAATCTTGAGAGGTCTAACAAAAATCGGGAACTGAACCCGTGGCCTAGTACTCAGACTGAATAACAGACTGAGCAGCTTAAATACTTTCATGCCAATAGTTGCTACATGGATGAGTTTCAGTGACCATAGTATAGCATTCATTATTCATATAGAAATAAAACTAAGGGCAGGATGTACTAACCGTGCGGAGTGCATCCCGCCAGTCACCACATCCTTACTGAACGCATATGCACTAACATATGCGATCAGTACCGCAAAGGAAAGCTTTTCCGAAATGAGCTGTCCTTTGCGATCTCCGCTGCGCCCTGGACTTCCAGGTTTATGACCCTGGAGTCCATCTGCGCATGCACAGAGTGACGTGCTGGCAGCGGGGCATGCTGGGATGGACCCGATCTGCTCTCATGGCAGCGCAATATGGTAGAAGCCCATAGGCCTCTATAGGGTAATGCCAGCAGAAGCTGGCATTATCCTCCGCGTCGGAGCACCGGCGGCCTCCCAGTTGTGCATATGGAAAATGCGGTAAAACCCCGAAAACTGTGTTTTTATCGCATTTTCCATTTAGTACATCCCGCCCCCAATATTAACCAATTGCATCAGAGGACTATAGTCTACGTAGAGGATAGAACCAGCAAACATCAATTCAAGTAACGAATTAGCTCTTTCCATGTAGTATATATCCAAACAGGAGAATACCTACATTGAACCCAGACATGTTGATATCTATTCTCTCTTCGCCTTCCTTCTGTCCTTTAGGTGCAATCTGGTTTAGCAGATGGAAGTAGGCTCTCGAGTCCTGTGGATTGGAGAAGATAAAGAGCAGTTATAAATCACAAATTGACTGTATAATTTATATGTATGAGATAGATTTTATATATATATTTTTCACCCATCCACACGCTAGCAACATTAAAGATGTCGACATTGTTACAGTGTCGACATGCAGGTTTTCTGTTTTCCTGTCCCTAACCCTCCTGGAGAAATTGGAAATTACGACATTATGACAATGTACACATTCTGTCAACATTCTGAATGCCGACATGTTAACCGCATACCGAACATTCTCACCAGCAAGTGCTAAATGCCACATTTCATGTAGTTGATGATAAATGGAGAATTTGTTTGAAAATGAATACAAACAGTAAATTCACTTCTAGATTTAAATCTTCCCAACCTGGCAGAGGCTTTACCAAGCCATCATATATCAGAACACTACCCAACACTTGTCACTACTGGGACTATCCCTGTGTATAACAAGGACTACTGCCATGGAGCAAAGTGATCCACGTTTATTTATTCACACAGATTGCCTACAGTCTGTTATATATGGACACACCTCATATGGCACATACACATGTCTTACATTATATGATCAAATGATATGTTCAGGTTAATATTGTACCTTAACAGAGTAACCAAAGTCAGTTAGCTGCAGAAAGGAGAATAGAAACGAGTCCATTTGATGCATTAGGGGAAAGACAGATTGAGTTAAACATAACACACAACTGGGACCATCACTGTTCCTGACATACATAGAACAGTATAGGATGCAGAGAACACTGGCATTACAGAAAGCAACAGATGCTTTATACTGGTTAATGCACCTTTAAAATGGGACTTAATGTTTGTTTGTTTGTTTTTTAGTGTAGAATACTGCAAAGGCGCTTCTCTGTAACTCTACTGATCTAAAGGAGGAGTATTTAATATAGCACAATCAATACTGCCAGATACATAGGAGGGTGAGCCTGGAGAGAGAAGGGCATATGCTGACCACCTGACTCTACCAGGGGAGGGGGAGAGGGGGGGTGCTATAGCCTCTCTTGGGCAGACAGGTGGAAGATCACCATCTTTGCAGAATTAGTAGTACACAGGGCAAGATGTAATTAGTAAAAATTCAACGCGCAACTTGGCGACAGATTCTCTTCATTGCGGACTTATTACAACTGATTTCAAGTAATTACAAATCATAAATATTGTAGGCTTAGAGGCCCTGTCACTATGTTGGATGAAAGACATTAATGAGTGAAACAAAACATCTCTGAAGGCCTCATCTGTCATTATTCAGTAAAACGTACGACCTGGTTTTCCCGAAAGACAGAAGGGGCACAGAATGCATTATTAAAAAGAGACATATTGACATTGGTCAGAGGGGATTATCAGGCTTTGCAGTACATGAATACCTTAATGTCTGAGCTGAAGTTATTGATTTTCTGGCAGCCAGCGTTCTCCAGATGGAAATTGGCCCATCTCAAAAGCAGCTCTTCTGGGGACAATTTCATCAGATCTTCCAGAGTCTCTCCATCACGAAGCAAGGCCGCCAGGGCTGGAGAAAAAAAAAATCAGTCATAGGGTGAGATGGACGGAAAGCTTACAAGGGCGATCTTTACTTCAGATAATTCATGGATGTGCTTTTACAACAGAAATGTGACAATTCCTGCAATTTTTAAATCAAACTACATGAATTAAAGGGCAGCCGTCGCCTACGTACGATCACAGGCCTGGACAACCTGTGGTTCTGCAGCTGTTGTGAAACTACAAGTCCCAGCATACCTTCCCACCGATCAGCTGGTAAAGCATGCTGGGACTTGTAATTTCACAGCAGCTGAAGAGCCACAGGTTGGCCAGGCATGTACTAGCACTTAGCACTGTCACATACCTTCATTCCTGCTGAGCTCTATGTCGGCAAACAAACCAATCTTTATGATCTGCCACAGGAGTCCCAGTACCAGGTGAGGTTTTCCAGCCTTAAGGTCTTCTGCCCCAATGTTAACCACATGACAGCCAATGGCAGAGGCAGAATTTAGAGCCAAGTTCAGATTTTCCTGTAAACGGTAAGGAGAGATCATCAAAGCAGGAAACGACTGCAATACTCATTGTTAGACATCTAAAGGGGAAGCAGGTCTCGGCAATGATGTAATCTTTTGTGTGTGATGTCGGATTACATTTCTTTTTAAAGTAAATTGCACAGGTGGATGGATGTGCACGGGCGGAAAAGAAATTCCCAATACAATGTTCGCTTCATTGAAACGAATAGCTTCGGGGTTCAAAACTCACAATCATAAATTATGCTACAACAGAAACTGAATGGATGCAAGAGATTCTCAACTTAAAAACTAGCTCAACATGCTGCACTTGCAGTATTGACCCTTTTTCAAGAGCAAACATCATTTCGCTCTTACAAGCTTGGCAAGCCCGCAACGATGGAACAACTGCCAAAACGTGACGAAAACTTTTCTGCCAGCAACCACAGGAGCTACCTGGAAAGAGTCCACTGGCATCATCACACAATGTGCTATGCATTTATGGTCACCAATACAGTACACATTTTATTTTCTGCTATTTAATTTGTGACATTGTTCCATTTGGGAACAGGAAGATGAATATCAAGAGAAGTGATTAGATATTCTAGTAACTACTATAAATAGCCATGTTGTTATTAACCAATATTGCAATGCAAATAAAAAAAATAAATAAATACCTTTGTTTCTGTATGCTATTTAAAATTTTGCTCAGCGTCGTGGGTTACCATGGCAACCACAGGCACTTGGCACAATATTTAGAACAGACACACTTCGGAATGCTCTATGAGCTCTGTCTACTGTAAAAACCTCCTTCCTCCCATCTAAGGTACTTAACTTTAAAAATAAGCCCTCCAGGACCAGATCCACATTTATTGTTTTGTGTTGTGTAATGCTAGTTACATTTTTATTTATTAATTAGTCTAAAGATCGTTACTTGGGAGCAGAAACAGGATATAGATATTTTAATTAGGGGAAATCTTATTTTTGATGTCAGCATAGACCCAATAGCAAAGCTTTGTAAGGGTTAACCGGATCAGCAATCTAATGTGGGATTATAGGTCTGGTTACAAGCAGGAAACATCTGTGGGAGGTCATGTGACAATGCTGAAGAATTCTGGATTTTCAAATTGCAGAGGTCCAACTTTTAATACCATTTATTATACCTAAAGCGGTTATGGACTACCACGGTCAGCAGACTGGGGAAGGAGTGTCAATTAAGGGGACCAACTCCACTAAAATGTTTTAAAAAAGTAAAATGGTGGTATGGTACCATCTGCTAGAACACTAAGGGGGCTATCATCAAAGGTTGGAGAGAGATAAAGTGGAGAGAGAAAGTACTAACCAATCAGCTTCTAACTTACATTTTACAGGCTGCGCTTGAAAAATTACATTTAGGAGCTGGTTGGTTGGTACTTAAAAAGATTGAAAGGTCCAAATACATACATGGAGGGTTGCATGAAGCACAGCTTTTCCGATAAGAGCAGTCCTCTTTGCGGTGAGAGAACTTCTGGGTTTATCACCTTTTTCCTATAGACAGTCGATATATTGGAAAGGCCATCGTAGGTATTGCAGCTAGCCTGACAGGTTAGATTACACAATACCTTGCAGCAAGAGAACACATTTAAAAACTCCCACCACAAAAATGGAAATCTAGGACTATAAAAAAGTTTTCATAAAGGATAAACTATTTGAAAGCTTTGTTTTTGTATGGAATTAGACAACCACATAATTCACCTGGCAGCATTAGCACAGTTCTCATCTACTTAAATGTTATGGTACTTTTACAATATCACTTTGCACACACTGCCATTTATAACCATTGGTTCCAGTAGGACTGGCCCAAAGATGTACAGGGAAATCCACGATGGGCCCCACCCCCCTCCTCTAGGTGAGAGTAACTTGGTGGAGCAGGACTGTGATTGAATTGAGTGCTAGGTGCGTTTCCACGGAAACTACAAAATTAGCCCTCTTGCCAATCAAAGTGGGTGGTCCTCAACCACCCCTGTCCCATCCTTTATAAAGGGCCCAGTTCCTTGCATGTCCTCTCTAATGATTGGCCATGTCACTCTGTGGTGGCTGGCCACACCCCCACTGGTGGATGGCCACACCTCTTAAGCTTGGGGCCCCCACCACTGCTTTCCCTGGTTGGCCCATCATACCCCACAGCGACACTGATTGGTTCTACACCAAGATTTCGGGAACCCAGTTAGTGGACAGCATGGCTAGGTTGTATACATACTGTTTTACATGAATGCAAGAAAAGATCCATACAAACATCTGTCTGATACAGCATACTTGGATTATTCTCAGACAAACTGCTGTGTGACAATAGCACATGGGTGGTATCTGCAAGACGTGAGGCTCGCTCATGTGCAACACATGCGAGACAGACTCTACTTATGACTCTTGTGTACCTGAAATATGTAGAATTACAGTATAAAGTGTTATTTCAGAGATCATCTCCGCGTGCACTAAAGGTGGCCTTCGTGACTCACCTGGATAGTGAAAGGAGTGAGTTTCTTCTTGTTAATTGCCCTTTCATCAATAGTGTCTGCTACCGACAAGTTGATCATTTTACTAAAAAAAAAAAAATAATAAAAATAAAGTCTAATATAAAGAAATAAGCAGTTATTAGGGGAAAACAACATACAAAACCAACACAATGCAGCAGATGCATTTGTTTTATTGAAAGTATCCAAAAGAATTACTGGGGAAACAAAGGGACAATGTGTCAGCCATACAGGATATAGATGACAGTACTAGGTACTCTATGAAATATAGTGCCTTATTCATGGTCAGACAGACGAGGGATCACACTCAATCTTCCAATCATAAAAATGCGCATACACAGAACCGGTTCTACGTATGATTGACATGCTGCAGTGTTCCGGGGGCAGAACCCCAGTTTCAGCTGAGACCGCGGTCTGCGTCGGTGGACACAGATTTCCTGGCCTCTCAGGCTGCCAGCCCGAGTAAGCGACCGATGGATGCGATGGTTATCCAAGGCAGCGTTTATGGATGCTATACTCTGAACGCTATTGCTGTCAGGAGGCGTCTGCTTCCTAAAGATGCCTCCTACAGTATTTAAATATTTGCTGGATGGTATCGCACAGCCGTTGTGTGCCCAACCGTCTGACCATGAACCAGGCCCTAGTCCAGTGGCATAAGACTATTATACTATTGATCGGTTAAATTCTTCATCTAAAAATTTATTACTACTGTTATAATCCAGCACACTATAACATGTATTCCCTTCCCTGATCTTTACTACTATACACACAGAAATACTGTAAAGCAGGCATGTCAAACTCAAAATACCAACAGAGCCGAATATTCAAGGTCTACGAGTGTGTGGGCCGCAAAAAAAACAAAGTCTTATATGCAATTTTGAAAGGTTTATTATTAATAAAAACGAATGCAGCGCCCCCTGTAGTAGTGCCCCTTATTCAATTTTACCCTGTATTTGTGCCCATTATGCAATGCTATTATGCAGTGCCCCAGTAATGCCCCTTATGCAGAGCCCCCAGTAATGCCACTTATGCAGAGCCCCCAGTAATGCCCCTTATGCAGAGCCCCCAGTAATGCCCCTTATGCAGAGCCCCCAGTAATGCCCCTTATGCAGAGCCCCCAGTAATGCCCCTTATTTTGTGCCTCCTCCCAGTATAGAACATGCCCCACTCACCTGTCTGTGCAATACTTACCTGTCTCCATGATGCCCACTGGGCATCGCTCCAGTCCTCGCCGTCCCGCGTAGACGCTGCCTGGATCTAATTAGATCCAGAGCGGCAGGTGCAGGCTCCGCTAGTCGTGGGTGACGTCACCTGCACGCTGCATCACCTGCCGTTAACTGTATCTAATTAGATCGAGAGCAGCAGGCGCAGGCTCCACTCGTCGCGGGCGACGTCATGACTCCAACCGCGCGCTGCATCACTGGAAACGCTGGCCTCTGAAGCGATCAAAGGCTTCTGATCGCTTCAGAGACCACTGTTGCCAGCCTGTACTGCCCGATCGGAGCTGTACTCCGATCGTGGCAGGTGTGTGGGCCGCATATTATATATATGCGAGTCCACACTCTGGGGCCGCAGAAATTGCTTATTCGGGCCGCATGTTTGACATGCCTGCTGTAGATACTATACCCATCAGACAGCCCAGGCTCCTCACAGGTACTCACCACAGCACAATGCCATCTCCAATAGCCCGGAATAGATCATTGGTGTTCGCATTCATGGGAAGGACGTGCTTGCAGTCTGGGTCGTTTTCTAAGGCTTTGTTTATCCAGTTTACAAAGGCATATTTTTCTTCCTCTAAAACCAGAGAACCAATAAGTTTGAGTTTGTAGATTGAATGGTTTAGACTGGAGCACAAACGAAACATTACAGCAAAGTGATCAGCCGCAAAAAGATGACAGCGACTGATCTAACAATTGCCCATGTCAATAAAAACATTTAAAATATATGGAAACTGTATCCGGATGGTAGCTAGACAGTACATAATCAGTATATCAACACCAAATAGTCAACAGGGTCAAAAGATTAACGGTTAAATGGTTGGCATGGACTTATGTCAACATGGTAAAAATGTTGACATGGTCAAAAGGTCGACATGCAAATGGCTGACACAGAAAAAGTTTTAGGGTTAGGTACTGGGTGGAGAGTTAAGGTGCCCATCCACTAGACCACTGGTTCTCAAACCCGGTCCACGGGACCCCAAACAGTGCATGTTTTCCAGGTCTCCTCACAGAATCACAAGTGAAATAATTAGCTCCACCTGTGGATCTTTTAAAATGTGTCAGTGAGTAATGAATACACCTGTGCACCTGCTGGGTGACCTGCAAAACATGACCTGTGTGGGGTCCTGAGGACTGAGTTTGAGAACCACTGCACTAGACGATTAAGTTGAGCGATTGAACGATAACGATCGTTCAATCGTTCATAAATCGTTTGCAAAAATGTCCAAAACGACCAGCGATGCGAGTGCCCACTGGTCGTTTAGACATCTATCATCGTGCAAACATGCTGGTCAACCAACCTCAGGTTGAGCATGTTTGCAGATGTTTGATGAGCCTGCACTGAACGACAATGTCGAAATCATGCAGTTGTTGTAATGTCTGCTAGTGGATGGGCACCTTTAGGCTACGGAAGGGGGGACATTAGGATTAGACACCAGGCTTGAGGGTAAGGGTTAAAATAACGAACAAAACATTTTTCAACTTTTCCTGTGTTGAACATTTGCATGTCGACCTATTTATGTCTACCTTCTGGTGTCTATTTATTGAGTGTCTATCTAGATACTTTCTATTTATCAATAAATCCACACCCATGGAAATCAACCACTGGGAGTACAAAAATGTAATTAGAAGCCGGTTTTAAATAAGGAATGATCAATGTTAAAATGTTGTGCTTACCAGAGGTCAAATGGATGCATTAACTAACACACACCTAACAATACCCAGCCTCCGTAACCGGAGACCTACAGTCCCACCTGGCCTTCCCTTCTTCTAGGTCCATCATCTATAGCGACAAAAGCTTCTCTTTGGCATGGGTTCTGTCTGTACCGTCAAGGGTGTCTTGGTCATTGATCTGTTCAATTTAGCTTTACTGGTCCTTTAATAATTCTGAAGATCACCATGCTTCCCGATACATTTGGCATGCAGTGTTCAAAATGCCAACGAGAAGGACAAAATGTGCCTGCGCCTAACATTCACAAGTGTAGGTTCCCTTAAAACGTAAACGAATAACAGTTTAATAACTAAAAAAATAGAAAATTGATGCTCCAAGTCCTAGAATCTGCAGCAATTTGTAGAACAATAAATCACTACAAGACAGGAAAGGAGACTGCAGATGTTCTCATCCCAGAGGAGAATACACTGATATTTCTGAGGACACACCTGAATACGAGTGCTGGGTCCCCTCACTAGACAGCTCGGAGGTGCCCCCGATTGCACAAATTCCCTCTTTGCGGTTGATTGCCTTCCGAAAGGTTTTGGCAATGTCACTACTTTTCAACTCTTGTACAAGCTGTAGGGGAAAAAAAAATCATACGGATGAAAGAAGTTGCACTGTAATTTAAGCTTTACAAAAAAAAAAAAAAAAAAAAAATGCAGAATGCTAGTTCCTAATCACGGGCATTACATCATTCCCATTAAAGCTTGCCCGCTTTCTTGATCCAAAACCCACATATGTGCTTAAAAAGGATATACATTATGATACCGGCCCACCACCCCCTCCAGTATGAAGAGCATATCACACAAGTATTCGATGAATAAAAATAGAACACTCCTTATGCGGAATAGAATTACATTTTAATTTCCAGACTTGTTAATTTTATGGCTTTTTATGTTATAACACATGAGGATTAAACCTGGAAAATAATGAACAAATACCAAATAGTGTAGCCATAGGCCTATAATTTCCTGAGGCATTCCCTATTACTGCACTATTACGGCAGCATAAATCATAATGCAATGTGTCTGGGCCAGTTCAGGAGATAGATTTCACTGCGTAACCACGACAGAGGTAGCCATTTGTGTGCTGGAAATGAAGCAAGGTGCCTCATGTCTCAGGGATAGGACTAATTGCTAATGAACTGCTCGGCTAAATATTGGCTCAGCCCAGAAAAAAAAAAAAACCTATCTAGGCAAAGGCTTCACATTCAACCACCAATCTGCAACCCACGGCTTGGGACACACTACAGTGGTATATGTCCAGGCCAGGGTACACTGCATAAGACAAAAGTGCAAAAACCCCATCTGGCCTGATCGTTGCAGCGCACATAGGGAAGTTCCAGGTTTGATACTGGACAATACACACCAGGAGTAGTTACACCACCTTTGCCAAGTGTGCATTATTCTTTATTACCTGTAACTGTGCAATGATTTGCCCTACCCTATCTGACCATAATGAGATTAGAGCAGCTTGCCTTCTTTGTAATGTTAGATATTGGCAGACCTGAAATGGTCAGTGTGCTGGAACCCCCAAGTAGGACGGAATGATTGCATTACATTAGCTGAAGTGGTCGCTGAAGTGGTCGCTGCTACTCTTATGCTGGGTACACACCTAACAGATACATCAGCAGATGATGGTTGTTCATACACACTGAACCACCATCATCTGTCATCTGGCCATGGGTCCCACTGGCCGTGTCGTGCCCCCCTCTCCCCGCGGCCTCTTCTGCAAGTGTACGGGCAGTCTGCTGACCCCCCACCCCGCACACACAGCACAATGCCCCGATATATCTGCAAATATAGTGGGCATTGGCAGTGCAGTACAGCCAACGCGATAGGTCCTTGGTACACACTGGCTGACGCACACAAGATATATCGGCTGATCAATTGATTGGCCAATATACATGCCAGTGTGTACCCAGCATAACACATATCTGTATATCCTCTGAAATCAAAACAAAATAACTGGAGCAATGAACTGCTCACTCACAAACCCCACATGATCGCCCTTTATTTTCACTCCAGGCTTAACAAGAGAAACTAAATCTGCTCAGAGCATGGAATATTACACACAGTCAGCAAAAGCACAACGGCCGGCCAATCATCACCGGCAAAAACCTCTCACAGCACTTTATGGCAGACGTCCAAGGCCGACGTAATGAAGAACTGATGCCAACAAAATGTAATGGATTAAAATAACCACCACGCGTGTAGGATAAATTCCATGGATTTAGTATTATATTATACACAGTGTGTGTGTGTGTGTGTGTGTGTGTGTGTGTGTGTGTGTGTGTGTGTGTGTATTTGTATATATGGGTGTGTGTGTGTATATAATATACATCATAGATATCTATATTTATTAGATTTTATTTTCTCCTTACTCTTGATTCCACTTCATGTAAAGCGTTACATTGTGTCTAAGTACCAAGTTACTCCTGCCAGACACATGTAATACACAGGGCAGTATTATGAAGAAATGCATTGTGATACTGAGTAGTGAGGAGACTGGTGCAGACAAACGCACCATTCACCATCAATGAATGACTGAAAACAATTATTCACACATCACATCACATGCTTGATGTCAGACAAACACTACGGTCAATGTGGATATTTTCTATGGTCTCTTGAACTGGGTATGTTAAAACAGATTCAAAACGTGGTGATGCTTTTATGCATCTGTCTATTTTTTCCTCAGTGGTTTAGAACATTGGTAATCTTTAGTACAATAACATGTTACAGGGCTCTATTCAACACGTTAATTATTGGACCCTGATAATTAACGTTCCTACTTGACGCAAGCGCCGATGCAATTCATCATTGCTCTGGCGCGGAGACAGCTGATCCGAAAATCAGTCTCCATGAGGTTTTTCACTGACAAGTGCTCATGTGTGACCTACATGTCACACATGCGCACAAGAGCCCCGACGTCCGGCAGAAGGAGCCGGAAAGGGGCAAAGGGATCCAAAAGGATCTCTTTTCGCGACCCGGGACTCTATCCCATAGGGAGCAGGTAGCGGGAGCACTCTCCAAATGAAGATGGCGAATGCTCCCGCAATCAGAGCCTGATGAATTTTGTTCCCATACTAGTGTATGGGGACAGCGGGCCATTCCGCTTTACCGGATACATCCTGCTTTACCATTTTGATGAATTGCCAGAAAACCTACATTTCTACAATTGCAGGTGATGATGTTCATTGTCACCTGCTTTTGTAGAAATTGATGATGAATAGAGCCCACAGTCTTCAATGTTAAGAAACTGACATATAATACAGAAAGGGACTATTATAGAACCAGAGCAGCACACCTTACACAGTTGCAAACTCCCATCACATCACGGGCACTCAGGGTCACTAAGCAGTTATATGAAAGACACCTGAACATTTTAAATAAATTTGTACATACAGTAAGGATCAGCAATCATTTAGTCATGGTAGGTAGGTCTTTACATGTATGTGAATAGCAGATCCCCAGGGTCAGATTCAATTACCTACGAATATTACCACGTGGGTAAAGCTCCAGGTTTAACATCCGGCACATGACAATTAGTCCATTTCCCCGCACGGCACTGCCGAGGGTAGCGTGCATTAACCCATAGATCCGAAGTAAGTGCTGGGATCTATGCGTTTCCCTGCGGGACAAGCCTAAGCAACCAGCTTCCAGGTATCTTCTAGCACATACATTGAAATAAGTGATGGCTGCAATCGCATTGGTTGCTATAGGTAACACTTCAATTTTTGCTAATTAGAAGTTTGATCAATCTCCCTCTAAGTCACAAAGCATCCAGGGGAATGTCGCACTAGGTTTAGACAAAGTCTGAGTAAATGATGGATCATCTTGTATCCCTTTAAGCAGGCCAGTATATTCCATGGTCCAGGTCCAGATGTATCCACATACATTTCACCTACTTGAACGTTAAACAGCCCTTCTAGGTCGCACCATGCCATAGCGTGACTCTGTAGCGCCAAGTGTCTTTCTGCAACTTTTTTTTACCTTGAAATGAGTCTTATTTGCAAAGTGGGATACAGAAGCAGCTTCTGCTGAGTTTTTTTATTTTCCAGGCCTCACCAAAACGTCGATCAACTTTCCTACAGGAACTGGAACGTTGGCCCCGAAGCTATCAAAAGCTAAATAAGCCTCTGATTGCTTCAGTGTTCCCAGTGATGCAGCGCGTGGGGGCGCAGGTGACGTCAACCGTGCAGCCGCGGCCCCGCACAATGTATCACAGGGAACTTGTGAGGATCCTGCGTGCATGCTGGATCCAGCTTGATCCAGTCAGCGCGGCAGAAGGAGCGGTCACCAGCGTGAACTATAGTCAGGTTCTGCACAGGGGTGTGGGGGCTACTAGTGGGGGCACTGCCTAAGAGGCACTACTACTAGGGGTACTCAATGGCCAGGATTACGGGGGGCACTACTACTGGGGGCATTGCATAAGGGACACTACTACTGGGGGCATTGCAGAAGGGGCATTACATAAAGGGCAGTACTACAGGTAATTCATTTGGCTTTAGGGTGCCTTGAAAAAATGAAGGAGACCCTAAGGGTGTCTTCAACTGAAAAAAATTTGGGAACCACTGGTCTATGGGGTCCATTTACAAAGCCTTGGAAAGAGATAAAGTGAACAGAGATAAAGTACCAGCCAATCAGCTCCTAACTGCCATGTCACAAGTGGTGTTTGAAAAATGACAGTTAGGAGCTGGTTGAGTTGTACCTTATCTCCATCCAAAGCTTAGTAAATAGACTTCTAAACTCCATAATCTACAAATACACATGGGTAGTTTTGTCAGAAACCAATTAACCTACTAGTTTTTGGCGTGTGGGAGGGAACCCATGCATAGGGAGAACATGCAAATTCCACATAGATAGGCTATGACCAGGATACAATCCATGACCTCAGTGCTGTGAGTAATTAATACTAACCACTACACCACTGTGCTGGCAGGTAATGCTAGGCTTTGTGCTTCCACAGAAGTTGTAGTGCCAGGTAGGGACTAAGACAGGAGCGGTTTAAGAGAAGATGGTCTGTGTGCAGCCTCTGTGTGCAGGCCCCTTCCTCTCCAGCAGCGCAGTACACACTGGCTTTTTGCCAAAGTAAACTGCACATGCGCAGGTCTTTGGAAACATGGCGCCTGTGCTATATTCCCGGAGACTTCTCTATTATGCACATCACCAGGAAAATAGCCACCATGCCATTTTCCCGGTGATTTCTGTCTATAGCGCTGCGGAGAGGCAAGTATAATTGTATAGATGAGAGTGCGATGTGAGCCCCCCCTATACCCAGGAGCCTATGTGCACCGCACACCCTGCACAGATTAAAAGAAATCAAAGCTAACATTGTATGGACCACAGGAGAGGTCCCCCTACCATCATCAAAAGAATGTAAAATATGTAAGAGCCAGTTGATGTTACAAAACAGTCAGAAGCAGCAGGACACAATGACATCACTAATACAGCCAGCCATACTCACAAAAACAAATTCTTCAAAGCCAATCTTTCCATCTTTATTCTTATCACCCTCATTCATCAGCTTCTGGATGATCTCCCGCACTTTGTATCCGGGAAGAGGAAGGTTGGCTTCCTTAAATAGATCGTGAAGCTCATAATCAGAGATGTATCCATTGCTGTCCAGATCTGTAACAGAACAAAGACAATATTGTTAGAGATCATGGCAGTAACAGCCATACCCAGCACAAGGAGTCACCGATCATTTAAAATTTAAAAGACAGGATATCACAACAACAAAAGAATCACTGAGAACAGATTGTTTTGCACATAGACCAATCTTAGTCTGATGAATGAAACCCTAATAAAAGATGTAATTGGTGCTTACAATCTAAACTTTGTACCTTCCTGTCACCTATACTGGCAGTGTAAAGGGTTACAGAAATAATGTGAGGCGAGCAGAATAATGGCACTGGATGCTGAGTTACATTTTTTTATTCTCCTTGTACTTCTTTAGAAGTATGCATTTGGAAGTGCATCTGCAGCAGAAAAGTCATAAATATATCACCCAGAATGAACATACAAAACATCCAATTCCCCTCTTCTATCAGAGTTGCCAATAATTGGAATCTATATTTTCTAAAAACACATACTGTACTATATAAATAAAATGTAGCCCCTACTCTACATCCTGTCATATGATATACAGTAGTATTAGATAATCCAGCACTGCGTCCAGTCTCCACCACAGAAAAGACGTTCCGCTAATCAGCTAAATCTAGATAATGTTGGGCTTGCGCTGCAGCCAGACACAGACAAATGACTCTGCACACCAAACCCTTAGCTGATGGTAAGACTGCAAGAAAGGAAAGTGCTCGATGTTGCTAGACAGTAACTAGCAAATTATGGAGCTATAAGGTAAGGGTTATTTATAGATTGGACCCAATACATTCAATCAGTAAAAAGTTATTCAAGCAAAGAGAGGATACCCTGTTAAAAAAAAAGTGCAATCAAGAAGCTGTATAAATGCCAATCGATCATACAAGCAGGCCATACACTAGAGCAATATCGTCCCAACCAATGATAGTCGTCTAGTGTTTGGGAGCAAACGATAATCACTAGGACACCCTCCCCCCACTCAGCCAGCAACATTTCTGTGGTCCGTGCACAAATACTGTCGCATTGCTCTGTGTGATCTTCCATGAGACAAAAGGCCCCCAAACATCAGCAATCTGAAAACCACACTGAAAAATTTTAAGATTTATAGCCCGATCCTAGGATTTCCCAATCTAGCAACCTGCGCCCATACACTACAGACCTGTTTCAGTGATTTGCAGATTGATTGCAGCTAAAGGCCCCCCTACATCAGAGACTGATTGCAGCAATCGTGCAATTTGCAATCGATTGTGTATAAAAATCTTTCCCTTTTTCAATCGATTGTGGCAATTCTGCAATCTGCAATCGATTGAAAAAGGGAAAGATTTTTATACACAATCGATTGCAAATTGCACGATTGCTGCAATCAATCTCTGATGTATGGGGGCCTTTACACAGATCTGCAAATCTTGAAAGGCCCATCATTTTGCTAGAAACAGTCTGCAAATCTGCTGTTCATGTCCATACACTAGCAATCTACAGCCCCAATCCTTCTGTGAAACCCAACATGTTGGAAAATCTGGCACATCCCATACCCTCAAGTGATGACTCTGGGAGGTGGGGCTTTTCTTATCCATTTTATAATACTCCCACTCAAAAAAATAAAAAATAAAAACCTCCCCAAATGAACCTCAACAGCTCTGTGCTTCACTGAAAAAAATTCTAAATATGCAGAAATTTTTTTTTTTATATATCTTTGCAATATAGTCAGGGTAGGGGGTCCCTCTCCTAGGGTAGATGGACACCTCCTTACACACAGCAGACAGGAAACAGCACACCAAGCTGGTCGGAACCAGTTTTTACTGTGCAATGTAAATCACAAAAAAAACAAAAATAAATCCCAGTCTGTCTGGGCACTAACTAGACAGGTTATTCCCTCTCTACAAGTGGCAGGGCCTACTGCCTTACCACAAACAAACACAGCACTTTCAAATATCACAGTGTCTCTGAACAAACCTCAGTGTCTGTTCTCCCCAGGGTATGTGAGACACTGAACCAAAACCTAACAGCTTATTTGAGCCGCTTCCAGGTGCAACTACTAATCAGCCTGCTCTCAGACTGAAAGGCCCAACACCTGGAATGGCCTGTGGATGGAGCCCTCCCTTCTCTTCTCACATCCACACCCCTAGGACCCATTATCTGGATTTTACCAAAAGCCGACACTTCTGGTCTGTTTGGCATAACAGACTTTTCCAGGGGTTTTTAAAACACATATGACAGGCATCTGTGACGACACACATATGACATCCCAGACTTCACCAGTGCATCTATCACTGTATGTATGTATGTATGTATATATGTGTATATATATTTATTTTATTATTATTTATTTTTTTAAATAGCAGGTTATGTGGGATTGCAGGTGTAATTCAGCAAGATGATCAAAAGCCATTTCTTAAATTAAAGTTACACTTTACTTTTAAAAGCCTCTGCTACCTAAACTTGCAATATTGTATTTATATACATAGCACTTTTTTTTTTCAGCATTATTGCAGCAAAGTTTTCTTTGGTGTGTGGCTCTCATGGGTACTATAACTATGGAGACCCTGATCTTAATAAGCACCAGCTATAGAATACATTTAGGCATTTCAGAACAGTACTTTTATTGGAAAACATTACTTTTGAATAGACAATTACTTCAGTTTTACTGCCCAATAATCATTTCGCACAAACTTCAAACACAAAAAAAAAAAAAAATACCTTTACAAAACAGAATTCTCCCGGCTGAGAATTTGGGAGACCCCTGTAGTCGGGGCAGTGAATGTTTACAGAATGTTCCGCCAGTCTGCAGGCTGTGAAAGAGCAGGAGTTGTTTATACTTAATCTTAGAATACTCAGTAACCTTATACTGATCCAGAACGCGGAATGTCTAAAGGAAAAGGGGGTTATATTAGGTCGCTCATGCACCTTCCTAAATGCAAACACGTGTCTCTTGTCTGGAAGATCCTATTCCCACCAGAAAATTTCCAGAGTGCTAAACGCTGGTGACAGGTCTGAAATGCTCGACCTGCTCAACTCTGACAGACAGGGTTAAAAAGTACAGAAGTCAACATAGCCCTAAGGAAAGTTTGACACAAAACTGCAATTCCAGCAAAACAGCCCATAGGGCCAGCAATCCAGTTACAGGTGGTAGAATGAGAAAGCCGAGCATGTACTTGGCTTCCTTGATAGGCTGAAACAGGATGCAAAAATTATTTAAAAAAAAGAAATGGCTCAGTCGTGACAGCAATGTGCTGAATTCATCACATTATTATTGCAGAATTGTAGCAATGTATTTTCCAGGGAAGGAATCCTTGGCTTAGAAAGAGGTTTTTGCAAAGATAAAGTTGCTTTCTGGAAAATCTAACAGGCGAGGTCATTTATTCTTAAAGAAAGAGGAGTTTGGTCGCTTATTCTGCTATTAACACATTATTTATTAATAGTCCCCATCACAATGAGCAATTACATATGGTTTTAGAAAGCTCTATTATAATGTATGCAAATACATATATAATACATAAGTAACATTATACTTGGATAATCCCCACTCTAAAAAAATATTCTATGTCATCAGTACTAAATCTGGCATCTACGACGTAAGAGATTTGTTCTGTAGAGAATGTCTTTCTGTAGCCACACAGGGCCGGATTCAGCAAGGATCGCTATTCTGCTTATACGCACCCAACGCAGTAGCCAATATCAGCGTTGATATGTAAATGTTTGCATTCGCATTGCGATCGCAGCCTACCATAAGGACACCCACTTCCCCTTACACACCTCCGTATACTTTGGCAACATAATGAAATAATCGGTAACATTGAGAAACAAAGGACCCATACGCACAGATAAGGCAGGTCAGACCTCACTGAGGAATTGCTTACTTCAGTGCACGCTATGAGGCCTCCGGCTGCGTATGGTATCGCAGTGGATAAATTATGCACACCGCTGCAACACCGTCCCAAAGCACTGGCACGCCTGACCACCACCCCATCACCAAACCCAAAAGGCACTTCGTTAATCTCTCTGCCATGGGTCTGCATAGCCTCTGAGATCGCAGTGGTCAGCTCGTGCATGCGCACTGTGATGCAAGGCGCAGAACGCAACAATCGGCCAATCGCGTGCGTATAAGCAACTGCGATCCTTGCAGAGTCAGGTCCATTGTGTAGTATTTTCTGAAATCTATGCATTAGAAACAAGTTCCATTGTCCTTCATAACCTCCTGTGCTTAACAAAGTGTCAAAAGCATGTCACAGGGCCAAACTCCCCCCCCCCCCCCACAAAAAATACGGAAACAATTTAATGCTAAACACACGTTTGTACCCAAAACTAACTCTCTAAATGTAGCACTTTGCTGCCACAAGGCTTCACCCCCCTCCACCACCACCACATCCCCTCCCAAAGCCCTAAATCCCAAGCAAGGTAAGAATTGTAGTGACACAACATATAAAAGTTTATGTTCTAGATTGTTCAACTAAAGTGTCCTGTAGCCTAAATCCAACCATCTATTCAAGACTCCCGAGTTAAGAAGGAAAAAAAGAAAAACATACAAACACATACATGACCTCATACAGGGGTCTATTTACTAAACTTTGTTAGGAGATAAAGTGAACTGAGGTAAAGTACCAGCCAATCAGCTAACTGCTATGTCACAGACTGTGTTTGAAATAGGACAGTTAGGAGCCAATTGGCTGGTACCTTATCTCATAAGCTTAGTAAATAGACCCCACAGTACACTATTGTCTCAGTCTCGCCAAACAGCCCTTTCTGGAGCACCAAGTCCCATGCGCCAAGCAGGTTTATGAGGACACATCTGTATCACTTATAACAAGTATATAGTCGAACTCTGCATATCGACTCTTTATCAACAAGATCATTCATAAAAGCATCATCTAATACAGGGGCGTAAATACAGAAGACAATGGACGGAGGCTGCCTTCTGTGCCTTCTGGCGCCAGCCCGAAGGGGGCACACCAACCTCCTCCATTGTTCCAGGTCCTGCTTTATGCACCCTAGAGCAGGAATAAGCAAGGAAGCCCAGGGGGCATGTCCCGTGGCCCTCCCTCTCCCAGGGACTGAGCCAATGTACGTAAAAGAGGTAGGACAGAGCATGGGGTGCATGGCCCCTCCCTCCATTGTTAGTTTTTCCACCTCACACACGACCTGCTTACTCTGCTGCTGCTGTAGGAGCAGCAAATAGCAAAAACGGAACACCCTGATCAGCAACAGGTAGCGTTTGTGTGCTGGGGTGTCAGCATAGTTGCCAAGTCCGCTTAGAACAAGCGGAATTGGACTTGTATTTTTTGCAAGTTGCTTCTTTTTTTTGCAGTAGCTTGTTGCTTGATTTCGGGCTTATTTTTTTGTGTGCATTGCCGAGGTACCCCTAGAGGTACGTAAGTGAGTGTGTGTCTGTGTGTTTTGCACTGGTAGTGACTGAGGGAAGGGGGGGGGGGGGTTGTGTATGGGGAATAGAGGGCAGTAGCTGGAGTACAGGGTGAAGTTGGAGGGGGCAGGCAAGAAGGAGAGATAAACTAGGTGATAGAAATGAGGCAGGTATATGGGAGCAAGTTACAATGACTGAGGCTGTTAAAAAGGGAGGGGATAATGGAATTAGACAGGTGACAAATGAAGGAGGTAAAGAAGAGGGGTGAGAGAAATACGGAGAAGAAGAGTCAGGTAAAGAAAAGGTGGGTAAACATTAGATGATAGGTCGCCTGATCCTGCTGATTGGGCTGACATATCGTCCACATCAGACAGTGTATCACCACTATGCATGACCCTGCGCACTCCCGTGGGTCGTCCATCGGCCTGCATGTAGGGCCGATGGAACGACCCAGATGCCAACGCTGGCATAGTGGATGGAGCCGGTGCCCGACATATCGGACGTTTGGTCACCACATTGTGCAGTATGTATTGACCGCCCGATATATATATTGCGTGGTCAGACGTGTGTACCCAGCTGAAGACTGGCAAGGGAATGAGGTATGAAAAGAGAATGAGGTATGAAAAGAGGGAGGGAGGTAAAAATATATAGGTTGATTTAGATGGAGAAAAGCAATATAGGCAGATAAGGCTGTGCATACACTAACATATTTAGGTTAGAGAAGAGGGGGAATAAAGGAAGTTAAGCAGATAGAGCGAGGAGAAAGACACCCACATATATTGGTCTTTTTTTATTGGGCTTTTTATATTGGTTTGGGCTTAATTTTTACTTATAGGTTGATTGTTTTCCATTTCAGAGTTGGCAACACTGGGTGTTAGTAGTTAATTGGGGTTGGAGTGTGTGTCTGGGTGCTGCTGGGATGTTGGCACAGCAGTGAATGGAGGGAGAGTGTGCGAATTCTGCTGGGGTGCTAGCAGTGAATGCAGGGGGGAGAATTTGTGTCTGGATACTGCTGGGGTGTTGCCAGCGAATACAGGGGGGAGAGTTTGTGTCTGGACACTGCTGGGGTGTTGCCAGCGGATGCAGGGGGAAGAATTTGTGTCTTGATACTTCTGGGGTGTTGCCAGCGGATGCAGGGGAGGAGAGTGTATTAAGGTGCTGCTGGTGTGTTGGAAGTGAATATGGAGGGGGGAAGCGAGCGAGAATGTGTGTTTGGGTGCTGCTGGGGTGTTGGCAGTGAATTCAGGGGCAGGAGAGCATGAATGGGTGCTACTGGGGTGTTAGAAGTAACTGTGGTTAACGGGGAATGTGTGCAACTGCTGCTGGGACTGGGGTGTTGGTAGTGAATGTGAGTGGAGGAGGAGGAGGGGGCAACTACAACTATCTGGTCTCTGGGCTCCTGGTATGAGCTTATGCCTCTGATCTAACACCAGAGAGTTCTTTGGATTTCATGGAATTGTTTTAATACTTGTAAAATCTATTTGTCAGTCAATATCAGACATGATAATAAAGGAGGATTTGACATAAAAATCAACCCAACACCTAGCGATTGAAGCCAGATTACATTCGTATTTCTCTTAGCTTCCTGTGACTCCCTATTCTGCCTTGCCTTCTTAACTTAGGGAAATAAAAGAAAACCTGACTAGTGAAGCAAACGAGGTGACTGGCAAATAAAAATGACATCCTTGACTGGACAATCGTCCCTGTTGCTCCATTTCCTCTCCTGCACAGAGACAGGCGGTTGATGACAGTCCCACCTCCAGTACACATGCTAGAACTTAGCCTTCATGTAAGATTTGTAAACACCAAGTGTCAGGAGCATATTCAAATTGTCCCTGGAAGTTGACGGGTATAATAATACCAGGGCACATAGGGTGGTATGTAGAGCTTTTTTTGTATGTGGCCACAGGTGGTGTGAATAGTTTTATCTTGCAAGTGGTGTGAAATTTTGATTAGGGTCATATACAATGGGAGAGAGACTGGTTACATGTTGGGCCCAGTTTAATATAGTGTGTTGTATAATTTAATGGGGCTGGCTGTAAGCGAAATACAAAACACTGATCACGTATAGTATACTGTACAATAAAATATTGAGCGATTTTTTTTTTTTCTATTCTTGCATTTATACAGGACCACAAGGGATCCACCATACGCAGGAGGTAGAAGATACAATGCAGCAACATTACAAAAGAACAAAGGTGACCACATAGGACAGTTATAGACAAGTTAGCCAATTTACATAAAATGACAGTCGCAAATTTTGTAATGAGCACAAAAGGAGAGACTGACCTGCATACAGAGGGGCTATGGGTGGGTACAAAAGGGTTAGATGTGGCAGAGATGAAGAGTGGGGGGACTGGAGGTTTACTGGGAAGGGTGGAAGGCTTCAATGACAATATTTTCTGGGCACATATGAATGCTAAGAGGCTGAATATAAAGCCTGGTTGAGCGTAGATGAGCATTCCAGAGGTTGGGCGCAGTGTGGGAGAGATCCTGGAGGTGGGCGTGGGAAGAGGTAATCAGGTAAGAGGTGAGGCAGCAGTCATTGGCAGAGCAATGTGGAATGTGAAAATGAGGTTGGAGATGTAGGGAGGTACAAATGATTGAAGCTGTGTAGATGACAGAAGTAAAAAACAGACTTGGTATTAGACAGGAGGTAATTGCAGAGACTGGTGGGGGGCAGCAAAAGTGTAGAGAGAAGAGATGAAAATGAAGTGGGAAGTGATGTTGAGAGAGAGTAGAGAAAAGCAAAGCAGCTCAGTTGGCCAATGGAGGAGCAGATTAGTTATGCAGGTGAGAGACTACCACAGATGCGGCTTTGCAAATAAAACGCTTTTGAAGGTAAAAAGTTGCACGAAAAGACGGTCAGCACTACCAAGTCAAGCTGCGACTAGAAGAGCTGTTTAATGCGCAAGTAGGTAGGTATGTGAACACATCTGTATTAATTATGTGGAAGTGGCATGATTGGTAGAGGGTCTGAATGTGGAGGGAGGATCACATGACACCCAAACAGCAGTCATTGTGCCCGATTCATTACGGATCACAACTGTGATTGCAATAGAGACTACTCACGCAGTCTCACTGCGATAGTATACTAATTCACTGTGATAGTTATGCCGACAAAGTATAACATAAGGACGTCTACTTTACCTTACACACATCCGTAATGTTTAGCAAGACTGCGAAACCATTGGTACTATCGAGTACCATCGCAGCCACACACACACTTGCACAAGCTCTGACCTTACTCAGGAATTGTTAACTTCATGACACGCTATGATTACTCAAGCTGTGTACGGCATCGCATCGGATAATTTATGCTCGCCCATGTAACAGCGCTCAAACGCACTGGAACGCTTGCATTTTGCCGACCACTCCCGTCACCTCCCACAAACTACCTGTCACTCTCTCTCTTGGATGAGTCTGCGTAGTCAGTGCGATAGCAGTGGACGGTTTGTGCACTGCAATGCATGCACAGAATGCAACAACTGGCCGATTGCGTGCGTAATTGCAATGAATCAGGCCCATTGTTTGGTATGATGCGGATACGGCTGTGATATGTCGACACGGGGCACGTGTCTAGGGGTGCCACTAGCTGGGGGCGGCACAACGGTCCCACTGTGTCATAGCATTCCAGTGCCACAATTCAGCAGCAGCTATTTGGACACACACAAAAAAAAAAAAAAAAAAAAAAAAGACTACTTCCCCCATGATGCACCAGGGGAAATCTCAGGAGCATTCGCATGTGCTGTGCAGAAACCCAGAAGAGGAGGTTCTTCGCATGCAAATAGTCAAAACATAGGTATCTGGAGGGGGCTGATTCTCACCAGGGGAGGCACCCAATAATAGTGTGCCTAGTGGCAGCCTGACACCTAAATATGCCCATTAGAATGTCAATATGCTTTGTATGTCGACAGTGAACAGATCTACATTCTACAGGGATAACATGTCAACATGATAGAATGTTGACAGAACATTTTTGGTGGCCCAGTGCATCACTTACCGGGTCCCGCCTGCAGTGGCTGACGAGTAGCATTCCGGTGAGTACAGTCTCCCTATCGCAAATCCTAATCCCTAGTCCTATCCCTCTCGTACCCAACCATAAAGCCCCCCTCCCCCCCGCTGCCTAAGGCTGGGTACACATCAGAACGACTTAAAACCGACGCGATGGTCCTTCCAACTCCCTTCACCCCAGAACACACTATATAGAGCATACACACTATGCAATCTTCCAATGGCACAATATACCATGCTGGAGGATTGTATGCAATTAATCTTTTTTCATGTACACGCTGTGCAATCATTGTGTAGATCACTGGCAGTTCAGGTGATGTCTGCAGAGGAAAGCTTGGATCAATATATCTTGTGGTCTTATGGTTGGGCATACACCCTACACAAGGTGCACCATATCGTTCACAACATCTTCCCATGGGGCAAGCAGCACATCAGATGTGAAGATGCGATGAAAGATGCACGTTAACGAGTGATTGAGCGTACACACTATGCAATGTGCATTATATGTTGTTCCAATTTGCCTCAAAACTATCTATTGTCCAATATATGGCCTAATGTGTGCCCTGCCTAACTCTCCCGGCAGCACCTAAAATTCTGAGAAACTCGACATATCACATTGCGACATTACATGTGTAGACACGGAACATGTTGACATGGTGTCGACAATGAGACCGGATACAGCTGATACTGGGAAATATACAGGAAGTTCGGTCACATAAGAAGAAAGCCTGCATTTCTGGCTAGCGGTATTTCTGTTATGCGGGACATATCATATGAACATATAAAAAAGGTAATCTGCAACAGTTTCCTTAATCATTACTATTGCATTGCACAGCACAGATCTAATGCATTAACTAACCCAAAAACAGTCTAACCCAGTGGTTCCCAAACTGTGCGCCGTGGCACCCCGGGGTGCCTTGGGACACTTGCAGGGGTACCTCAGGTTGGTGGTCCAGCACCAAATCAATTTTTTTATGGTCAATGTAACGTAAATATGTGCACAAACAGAAGCGCAAACCTGTCCACCACCACATAACTTTCCTTACCGGTCAGCACAATTTACTTCACTTTAATACATACTACATTTTTTT
This sequence comes from Taudactylus pleione, assembly GCA_031769625.1. Taxonomy (NCBI): domain Eukaryota; kingdom Metazoa; phylum Chordata; class Amphibia; order Anura; family Myobatrachidae; genus Taudactylus; species Taudactylus pleione. The sequence goes on from JAUIMM010000038.1 coordinate 6,574,629, forward strand.
CAGAATTTCTCAACAAACTTTTGGCTTAGGGGTGCCGTGAAAACAATACTGATACTCTAGGGCGCTATGATTCAAAAAAGTTTGGGAACCACTGGTCTAACCTAAATGTGGGATCCATATTTTAACCACAGCATACTGTGAGAACGCCTAACCTAGAACTGCTCAAAAAGCTGATTAATGTGTTGTAGAATGGTCATTACTGCTTTTTAGATTTCAGGATTAAGCTTTTGGAAACACTGCATACAAAGCAGGGGGGATGATTCTTAGATTACAAAAAAAATAAAAAATTAAAATTACCTTTTTATACTAAATGGAACACACTGAACTTCAGCTTTAGTTCTGGTAGAACCATTCAGTATTAAGCTTGGCGAAGTAGTAGAACTACCAAAGTGTGCTACATCCTGGAGGATCTGATGCCATGATATAACAGATACTTCGTGTTCCTTAATCCTTTGAGTCAGTTCCTGCTATGCCACAGACCAAGAAGCAGCTTGCATGTGTTTCCATTTAGATTGTATTCATCTCACATTACTCCCTTTACTTTGTCAGAGGACAATGGAGGCAGCTAGACGAATGTTTGTGCAGCAAATTAATTTCCTATGCAAAACTATGCTAAAGCAATATTATGACTTATTTGTTCATTTATACACAGGAAATTACTGGATTGTTACTCCGTGACTCACACTGAAGAACAGATCTGCTGAAGCAAGCTAAAAAAAGAATTTATAATCATATAAAACATGGAAGTTAACAAGCCACCAGTGTTTCAAAGCAACAATCACGTGAAAAATAAAATAAAAAAACGAGGCATTGCTTTTTGTTGCTCTCATAACAAATCAACATGGAAGTCTGAAAAATGCTGTTTGCAATTACCTTTTTTTTTTACCTTGGTTTGTTTCTTCACATTGCCATTTCTAACTGACAACTCTGCATACTGTATTTTCCACAGTTTATGGGACTACTAATGGCAAGCAGCAACAAAGCATATGTAATGAGCAGAGAGGCTTTGGAATGCCTCTCTAAACTCTGTTTTCAACATGATGCCCACATCACATGATACGCTAATAGAAAAAGCCTGTTCCTGACAGCCATACTTGTTTTTGAAAAGTGGATAATGATTTGTAGGAGGATAGCCAACATGAATAACTCTGATTCATGCTTCTAAAAGTTACTTGATTTGCTATTTAAAATAAAAGGAAAAAAAAAAAAAAAACGTATGTGGGACTGATGCTTTAATCCCTTCTCCACTAAGGGTTTTCTCACCCCTGTGCCAAATCTATTTTTGGTCAGGTCACACTCAAATGTTTTTTTATTTTTATTTGTGCAGTAAGCACAAATTAAACCTGGTCTTTTTTTCCAGAAGACTTTGAACTCTTACATTTGTGAATACTCCTCATACAGAATCTACCCAAAATGGGAAAAAAAATAAAAAAAAAAAAAATATGCAGTAATTGCAAGAAAATGAACTAAAAGCAAATGTGAGAATATACACATATGTGTGCGCGCGTGTATATATATATATATATATATATATATATATATACACATATACATATATACACACATACACATACACACATACATACACACACACACACTCACATATATACACACACAGTCTGGTGCATAAATATTGGACATTGGCAGAATTTTCATATTTTGGCCTCTATTCACCACCACAATGGCTTTGAAATGAAACAAACAAGATGTGCTTTAACTGCAGACTTTCAAATTTGAGGGTAATTACATCCAAATCAGGTGAACGGTGTAGGAATTACAACGGTTTCTATATGTGCCTCCCACATTTTAAGGGGCCAAAAGTAATGGGACAAACTAAACAATCCTAAATCTAACTTTCACTTTTTAATACTTTGTTGCAAATCCTTTGCAGGCAATTACAGCCTGAAGTCTGGAACGCATAGACATCACCAGACGCTGGGTTTCATCCCTGGTGATGCTCTGCCAGGCCTCTACTGCAAATGTCTTCAGTTCCTGCTTGTTCTTGGGGCATTTTCCCTTCAGTTTTGTCTTCATCAAGTGAAATGCATGCTCAATCGGATTCAGGTCAGGGGATTGACATGGCCATTGCATAACATTCCACTTTTTAGCTTTAAAAAAAACTCTTTGGTTGCTTTTGCAGTATGCTTCGGGTCATTGTCCATCTGCACTGTGAAGCGCCGTCCAATGAGTTCTGAAGCATTTGACTGAATATGAGCATATAATATTGCCCGAAACACTACAGAATTCATTCTGCTGCTTTTGTCAGCAGTCACATCATCAAATACAAGGGAACCAGTTCCATTGGCAGCCATACATGCTCAGCCCATGACACTACCACCACCATGCTTCACTGATGAGGTGGTATGTTTTGGATCATGAGCAGTTCCTTTCCTTCTCCATACTCTTCTCTTCCCATCACTCTGGTACAAGTTGATCTTTGTCTCATCTGTCCATAGGATGTTGTTCCAGAAGTGTAATGGCTATTTTAGATGATGTTTGGCAAACTCATCTTGTCTTCCTGTTTTTGAGGCTCACCAATGGTTTACATCTTGTGGTGAACCCTCTATATTCACTCTTGTGAAGTCTTCTCTTGATTGTTGACTTTGACATTTATACACCTACCTCCCGGAGAGTGTTCTTGATTTGGCCAACTGTTGTAAAGGGGTTTTTCTTCACCAGGGAAATAATGCTGCTGTCATCCACCACAGTTGTTTTCCGTGGTCTTCCGGGTCTTTTGGTGTTGCTGAGCTCTCCGATGCGTTCTTTCTTTTTAAGAATGTTCCAAACAGTTGATTTAGAAACACCTAATGGTTTTACTATCTCTCTGATGGGTTTGTTTTGATTTTTCAGCCTAATGATGGCTTGCTTCACTGATAGCGACAGCTCTTTGGATCTCATATTGAGAGTCGACAGCAACTGATACCAAATGCAAATGTCACACCTAGAATCAACTCCAGACCTTTTACCTGCTTAATTGATAATGAAATAACGAGGGAATAGCCCACACCTGTCCATGAAATAGCTTTTGAGTTGATAGTCCCATTACTTTTGGCTCCTTAAAAAGTGGGAGGCACATATAGAAACCGTTGTAACTCCTACACCGTTCACCTGATTTGGATGTAATTACCCTCAAATTAAATCTGAAAGTCTGCAGTTAAAGCACATCTTGTTTGTTTCATTTCAAAGCCATTGTGGTGGTGAATAGAGGCCAAAATATGAAAATTCTGTCATTGTCCCAATATTTATGCACCTGACTGTGTGTGTGTGTGTATAATTAACATATACACACATATATATATACACATATACACACACACACACACATTTTTTTATTAGGGATGTGCAGGCTCGGATAGGTTCGAGTTTGCACGTTGAGTTCGGATTTCTCCCTCCAAAAAAACGGAACTCAGAAAGAGGCAAAACGTCATCTTGCATGGACGAACATCATCATTCCTGGATGTTCGTCCATGCAAGATGACGTTTTGCCTCTTTCTGTGTTCCATTTTTTTGGAGGGAAAAATCCGAACTCTACGTGCAAACTCGAACCTATCCGAGCCTGCACATCCCTAATAACAAGAGATATGGTAAGAACTTACCTTTGTTATCTCTGTTTCTACGAAGTCCATAGGGTCCACAGGGTTGACCTTGGGGTATAGCTGGATCTGGATCCACGGGCACCACGCAGTTAAAGCTTTGCTGCTCCCAGGATGCACTTGGGTCCGTCCTCCTCTATACCCCGCCCCCGGCCACAGGCACCTCAGTTGGTAAGCAGCTAAGGCCGGAGGAGGAGACTAAACAGAGAGAAGGAAGACTAGAACACACAAGAAACCATACTCACAGAAATGGGAGACGGAAAACCGGTGACCAGCCACACAGTCCATTTGAAGCCAGGTGTGTCAGGGCGGGCGCCCTGTGGACCCTATGGACTTCGTAGAAACAGAGATAAAGGTAAGTTCTTACCATCTCTCTTGTTTTCTACTTCAGGGTCCATAGGGGGTCCACAGGGTTGACCTTGGGGATGTCCCAAAGCAGTTCAACTAAGGGCGGGGACGCTCCTGTGCTGAAAGGAGTACCCGGCGCCCGAAGGATGCATCCTGAGAGGCGAAGGTGTCAAACGCATAGAACCTCAAAAACGTTTGAATTGAAGACCAAGTGGCCGCCTTACACAGCTGAATAGCGGAGGCGCCACGTCTAGCAGCCCAAGAGGGACCCACAGAACGAGTGGAATGAGCCTTAACAGAGGCTGGCACAGGTAAACCCTCCTGTGCATAAGCCTCACAAATAACAGAACGAAGCCAACGGGCTAACGTTTGCTTGTTGGCAGGCCAACCCCTCTTGTGAAAACCGAAGAGGAGAAACAAAGAATCCGACTTCCTAACCGAAGCAGTCCGGTCCACATAGATTCTAAGTGCCCGGACTACATCTAAGGAAGCCTCACCAGCTGAAAGATCAGGTGATTGAAAAGCTGGCACAACAAGTTCCTGATTAATGTGGAACTTTGAGACCACTTTGGGCAAAAACTCAGGACGAGTGCGGAGCACCGCTCTGTCCTGGTGAAAAATCAGAAAAGGAGGGCGACAGGAAAGCGCCCCCAATTCTGACACCCTCCTGGCAGAAGCAATAGCCAGGAGAAAAACGGTCTTAAACGTCAGCCACTTGAGCTCCACCGACTCAAGCGGCTCAAAAGGAGTACCCTGCAAGACCCGTAGTACCACCGCCAAGTCCGAAGGAGCCACCGGAGGCACGAAGGGAGGCTGGATCCTGAGAACACCTTGGAAAAAGGTGTGAACATCTGGCAGTGTAGCAATCCGTCACTGAAACCACACGGACAAAGCAGACACATGAACCTTCAGAGAGGCCAGACGTAAGCCGAGGTCTAAACCTGATTGAAGGAACTCCAAGATTCTGGAAACCCGGAACACCTGCGGATCATAGTTTCTGGATTCACACCACTGAAAATAAGTGCGCCACACCCTGTGGTAAATCCGCGCGGAAGCAGGCTTGCGTGCCCTAAGCTTGGTACCAATGACCGAACTGGAGAAACCCGTAGACCTCAAGACGGCTGTCTCAAGAGCCACGCCGTCAAAGACAGCCGACCCAGATCCGGGTAAAGGCAGGGCCCTTGAGACAACAGGTCCCGACGCTGAGGAGGAAGGTACGGAGCGTCGATGGAGAGGCACCTCAGATCGGAGTACCAAGGACATCTGGGCCACGCCGGAGCTACCAGCACGAGCTTGCCGCCGTCCTGCTTGAATTTCCGCAGAACCCGAGGAAGCAGGGATATCGGAGGAAACAGATACGCCAGGTGAAACGTCCATTTCACCGACAGTGCGTCTACCAGACAGGCGCCTGCGTCTCTTGTCCTTGACCCGTAAACGGGCAACTTGTGATTGTGACGGGAGGCCATCAAGTCCAGCTCCGGCAGCCCCCATCTGTCCACGAGTAGCTGAAACACCTCTGGGTGAAGCGACCATTCCCCGGGATGCACATCGTGACGGCTGAGGAAGTCCGCCTCCCAATTGAGGACTCCGGGAATGAAGACTGCCGAGATCGCTGGAATGTGACACTCCGCCCAAGCAAGAATGCGAGACACCTCCGACATTGCTGCCCGACTGCGAGTTCCCCCTTGGTGGTTGATGTACGCCACCGCGGTGGCGTTGTCGGACTGCACCTGAACCGCCCTTCCGTGAAGAGCAGGGCCGGACGACTGCAGGGCACTGTATACTGCCCGCAGTCCCAGGATGTTGATGGGGAGAAGTGCTTCTTCCGCGGACCAACGACCCTGAAGCGATAATGAGCCGGTCACTGCCCCCCAACCCCGGAGACTGGCATCCGTCGTGAGCAGGACCCAGTCCGGGATCCAAAAGGGGCACCCCTCGACCAGATGCGCTGTCTGAAGCCACCAAGCCAAAGACTGCCGAACCTCCGGGGACAACACCAGCATCTGAGAGCGGATCCGGCGAGGTAACCCGTTCCATTCCGATAGAATCAGCCCCTGCAGGGGCCGGGAATGGAACTGGGCAAATTCCACCATGTCGAATGTCGACACCATGGACCCCAGACAGGCGGCAACTGCTCAGGCAACTGTGTATCCGCAGCTGCAGGGAGGAGACCTTCTCCGGAGTCAGGAAAATCCGTTGCTGACGAGAATCCAGCAGGGCTCCCAAATGAACCATCCGCTGTGATGGAATCAGGGAGGACTTTTTCCAATTTATCAGCCACCCGTGTGCCTGCAGGCAAGCGATTGTCAGGTGGAGATGTTGAAGCAGTACCTCCGGGGAGCTCGCCAGCAACAGGAGATCGTCCAGATACGGCAGCAGCCGTACATTCTGGTTCCGAAGATGTGCGGCCATGACTGCCATAATCTTCGTGAACACCCACGGTGCCGTGGAGAGGCCAAAGGGTAGCGCCCGGAACTGAAAATGATGTTGAAGGATAACGAACCTCAGATACCGCTGGTGCGAAGGTGCTATCGGAACATGGAGGTAGGCGTCCTGGATATCCAGGGACACCATATAATCCCCCGGTTCCATCGCCAGAATGGTGGAGCGTAACGTTTCCATCCTGAACTTGGGAACTCTGAGGAATTTGTTCAGAGACTTCAAGTTGAGGATAGGGCGATGAGAACCATTGGGCTTCTGCACCAGAAACAGAGAAGAATAGTACCCCGTCCCTCATTGTAATTGAGGAACGGGAACAATGACCCCTGATTTCAGCAAGGACTCTATAGCTTCCTGAATCTGTAAAGTCTTGGTCGTATCCTGAGAAGGACTCATGCAGAAAAACTGGTGGGGCGGTCTGTGCCGAAAAGATAGGGCGTACCCCTGGGAGACCACTTCTCGAACCCAGGCATCCGTGGTGGTATTGTTCCAGCACTGGGCAAATAGAAGAAGCCGGCCTCCCACTCTGGGGTCCCCCAGAGGGAGGCCCGTCCCATCAGGCAGAAGGTTTATCCTCCTGCTTGGAAGAAGGGCGCTTGGCACTCCAGGCCCGCTTCTTGGGCTTAGAAGCGGCCTTGGCCACCGATTGCCTCGGGAAGGACTGACCTTTGGCTTTGCCCTGAACCCGAAAGGACCGAAAGGCAGAGCTCCGTACTTTGGTAGGTGCAGAAGCCGAAGGGAGGAAAGCTGATTTAGACTTAGCTAGAGTATCCACAATTTTGTCCAAGTCTGGACCAAAAAGCAACTCCCCCTTAAAAGGTAAGGCCTCCAGCCCCTTTTTGGAGTCTGCGTCAGCTCTCCAAGACCTCAGCCACAAGGACCGACGTGCCGACACAGCTGCAGCCGACACCCGAGAGGTCAGCAGGCTTGCATCTAACGATGCTTCCCCAATGTAGGAGGCCGCATCCCTCATTTGTCCTATCAACGCTCTCTGGATCTCCGGAGCATTTTCCGGAAAGGTATCCTCCAAGGCGTTGGCCCAGCTCTCGATGGCCTTAGCCACCCAAGAGATGGCCATGGACGGATGGGCAACCGCCCCCGAGAGAGAGTAGATAGACTTTAAACAAGTCTCCACTTTCCTGTCCGTGGGATCTTTCAGGAACGAGATCGACGGCAAAGGCAGCGTAGCGCTTTTAATTAAGCGGGTAACGTGGGAATCCACGGCAGGCGGAGTTTCCCACTTCCTGCAATGAGCCTCAGGAAAAGGATAGTTTGAAGCCAACCGTTTCTGCGGTTGGAACCTCTTGCTGGGCAACTGCCAGGCCCCTGCCATATGATCCGTTAACTGATCAGACAGGGGAAAAACCGTCGAAGCTACCTTGGCCTTCTTAAAATTAGTGTACTTCGACCTGGGAGCCGGCGCATCCTCCTCTATATGAAGGATGGCCCGCACTGCCCTAACCAATGCCGGTACATTAATGGAGGACTTAGCCTCCACCTCCTGGGCCCCAGCATCCGAGTCTTCATGGATCTCCCAGTCATCCGAAGACACGTCCGTGTCCGTAAACTGTGCCGCCAATGAAGCCGAAACGGTTCGCTTGGACGCCCGTGGGGGCAAATCACTGTGCAACATAGTTTGAAAGGCCGATGACGAAGCCGCCAGGCTCTGAACAGAGCTGGAGAGGACATCCACCCAGGGAGGGGGTACCGTTTGAGGATACCCCTGAAACAGTACCATCGACTGCTGTGGTACCGTGGGAGATTGCACGTACACAGGCAAACCCGCATAAGGACCCACAGTCTGAGACCCGGGAGGAGACTGCACCAGACGCGTCATGCCCGGGGAACGGGGGATGGTAGGCTGGGGCAACGCCCTGGAAGGGCCCGCAGTCAGGACCGCCAGCCGATCCGCGATCGACGCCAGCACTTGTGTAAACATCTCCCACGGAGGATCCTGCGCCACTGGGGGTTTAGAGGGACCAGGTACCAGCTGGCACCGTCCGCACAGACCGTCCTGAGACAAATCCGCCCCATCAACCCCTGCCGAACAGCGTCAGCAGGAAAACAACACAGGAGCCACGGAGCACTCCTTCTCCTCATCAGACATAACACAAAACTTTTGCAATAAAAGAAGTATCACCGAAAAGAGGTAAAGGCGTATAACACCTGCGCACTCCCAAGTATGCAACACAAACAGCCCACAATCTGGTACTGAGTAGCACACCGCTGTATGTGACGGACCTCACAAATACGTAGATCTATATAAGTGAGGTAGACAGAAAGAACACCCCTCCCCCACGCACCTGCGGGCCGTAGGAGAAGGAAAGGGATAGGTAAAAAGCTGACAGTAAGTAGAAAAAAGCAGACAGCAGCACTAGCAAAAGTCACATACCATGCAGAGAAGTTATACTCACTGCACCTTCCGCTACAATCAACCTCCCAGATTCAGTGTCTGGGAGAACTATAGCGCTGCGAACACTGTCCTTTGCAGGGGGAGAGGTATGCAGGGGGACTGGTCCACTGTATCCGCCCGGGAGCTCTGCGATGCTGGCTGTGAAGATGGCCGCCGGAGAGCTCTGAGGAGGAGTGGCCAGGAGATAACAGCCCAGCGACGCCAGCACACATGAGAGAAGGCGCGCTGGGCTGAGGGGAGGAGCACTGAAGCAGGGAAGGCTACCTCCCCTGCTAGTACTAAACCCCCGGGGAAGCCGGTTCCCCGCCGGTACTTACACCCCGGGGGCCAGCGGTCACGCGGGGTATTCCTGAAGAGGGGGAGCCCGCCACCGCTGCTAGCGCCGCCGGTCTGTCCCCAGAGACCGGCGGCTGAAAGACTGCATTTGACTTCCCCCGCGTGCAGCGCGAAGCGCTACACGCGGCTTACCTGGCCCCGTAGAATCCGGCAGCAGTCAGTGGGAGCTGCCGGAGCCACGCTAGTACTGACTCCGGGGTCCCGCTGCGATCCCCGGATCAGTACCGGCGTCGCAGCGCCAGCGGGGCTTGTTGGAGCGGCAGCAGGGACGTCCGATGGACAGTCTTATGCTGCCGCTCTGAAGATAGTAAAAAATAAAATGTTTTTTTTTTTTTTTGCAAAAAAAAAAATAAAAATTTAAATTAAAGCTTAGGGGCTGCTTATGCAGCCCCACTGCCCAGGGTGACCCGACTCCGGCCGGGCACCAACTAAAACGGAGGTGCCTGTGGCCAGGGGCGGAGTATAGAGGAGGACGGACCCAAGTGCATCCTGGGAGCAGCAAAGCTTTAACTGCGTGGTGCCCGTGGATCCAGATCCAGCTATACCCCAAGGTCAACCCTGTGGACCCCCTATGGACCCTGAAGTAGAAAATATAATATATATATATATATATATATATATATATATATATATATATATATATATATATATATATATATATATAAAAACTTTATTGTTCTTGCCTTGGCATTCTGCGACCTTTACAATACAACAAAGACTATCTATATACGTAGGTTTTATTATAGAAATCTGCCCTTGAAAACGAAGAATGTCTTTTTGTATTTATTTTTTTGGTTGGTTTTCGCCATCTTAAACTAAACATATACAATGTGCAGCAATATTATGGTAACCAAACATGGCTTCGTACAAAAACATGTCGTATTTTGAAAACTAGAAATTAATTCAAACCAGTGGCCAAACTCAAACCCCAAAGCTGTGCTAGGGCTACACATTATTTCAGTGTACACTGCATCAAAATCAGAGCAATAAAAATGAGGCCAGACTTTTGCTTAAACTCTCTACTCCACAGGATAGTCCTAAATGGGGTCAAACTGCTGGTACGCAGTCGGGAAGCCGGCAGAAGTAATCCCAACAGTCGGCTTCCCGACTGTCATATCCCGGCAAGGGTCTAAAGCAGGCGTCGACATGCTGACGTCTGTCAATAGACATACGCCGGGAGCCCGACGCCCAGCATCCCGATCGATGGGACGCCGGGCGCGGATAGCTGCGGGGGGGGGGGGGGGTGACTTAGGGTTAGGCACCACCCCCGGGAGGTTAGGTATAGGCTAAGGAAAGGGGGGGGGGGGTTAGGGTTAGGCACCCCCCCGGGGGACTTCGGTTTAGGTAGTGGGGAAGGGGGGGGGATAGGTTTAGGCACTTAGAGGGGGGATTAGGGTTAGGTACTGGGGGCAGGGGGGTTAGGATTAGGCACCCCTAATGGAGGGTTATGGGGTAGAATTAGGTTAGCTAATACTGTACTTACCGGAGGACGATTGGGATTTCCACTGCTGCCAGGATGCTGGTGTTGGGATTCCAACCCCTGGACATGTGTCCGGCGGTAAATCATACCGATTCCAAACTGCTAGCCCCTAGGAGATAATACATAAAACCTAGATAGGGGCCAACTGTCATCCAGTCACCAAATCTGTAAATAGATGGAGGGCAACTGCCAGGCAATCACCCCCCTAAACTTCTAGATGGCGGCTCAAGGTATCCAACTTCGTTTATTACATGCCTTCTGTCTCTCTCATTTTGAAATAAGCACTATAATATTCATGGAAGTGTAAAGAGAACTGCAAGGAGTAATCACAAAATATATATTTGTAAACTGCATTTTTGAACAAGATCTGAATCACCTACAATAGGCATCAGAGTAATATACCAATACCGGAATCCTCCACCTATATGAAATCATCATTTTCAATCCTTTCAGATGGCTGACAAAACCTATAGCACACACACTCCATAAAAATGCTGCCATTTGCCCCTAACCCATACTTAGAACAATCCCAATGTTGGCGATACAGTCCACATTCGCAAACCTTTTTTTGACCTTGTTTTGACCACAAGCAGTCGTTTTTTTGCAGACGAGGGTGGAGTTTGGGAAGTTCTGGTGTGAGACCTATATTTTGCAAGTCTATACTGTATGCAACCACCACTCTGAAGGAAGTACAATAATCAAATGGGTATCGAACAGATTAAGAACTATTTAAAGATGGGCATATACTGTACATGAATAAACAATGGTAGTAATTTTATAGCTATGTACCTTACTGTCTCACAGCACTCAGGTCTTGGGTTCATGTCCCACCATTGCCCTAGCTTGTATGTTCTTCCCATGTTTCTGCAAACTTCTTCTGGGTACTCCAGTTACCTCCCACAATCCAAAAACATACTGGTAGATTAATTGGATAGTAACAAAAAATAAATAAAAAATGAACCCTAGTGCATATGTGCACATGTGATATGGAATATAGATTGCAATCTCTACTGGGGCAGTATCTGATGTGAATGACTTAATATTTTCTGTACTGTATATGTGCAAGCTGTACAAATACAGTAACTGTACATCATTAAATAATCTATATAATTGAAGATAAAGAAACGCAAAACAACCAACCAGTTAGGTCAACATTACTCCAAGACCTCTTAATGTAAAAAGTATCCTTTCACAATATTTGGCACTTTAAACTTTGTGCCAACTTTAATGAAGTACCTGAATATGAACCTTTGTGCCAAGTTAAATAGATTCAGGCAAAACATTGTTTTAGAAATTCAAATACAGCAGTGTCACCTTATTCCTAAGGAAAGCTCCTTCATGGACTGTTGCGATATGGGGCCGGATTCAATTAACCGCAAAAAGCGCTCGCAGGTGTGAACTTTTTTGCACAAAAAAGTGCAATCCTATTGGCATGGTTTTTTTCATGTGCTACAACCCCATAGACAAAAAAACGGCGAAAAGTTTTAACCATCTCAGAGCAGGTGAAAAAAAATTTGCAAATTCCCTATTTTTGGCTAAAAATGTGGGGGTTTGGTTCAGAACACTTTGGACCCATTAATTAGGCAAAAATATTTTTTTATTTAACTTAATTCCCCCTAATAATGTCATTTTTGGGGTGAAAATTTAAAAAGTGTTGGAAAATGGGTTTTAAAGTGTTGGGTCAGGTATTTTGGGGGGCTGTATGAATGGGACAGGAGTTTTTAGAATTGCAGGTGGCTGCAACAGGTGTATTTTTAACAATGCATTTTATAGAGACAATATATACTAGCACCCATTTGTATGTATCCCCCATTTAACTACAGCAATTATTTTCTCAAAAAATTATTATTATTTTTTTATCATTTTTCATCACTTCTGCATATAACAGCCATTTGACAATTTAAGAACTCAAAATATTTTTATTAGGGCTATTAATACACTTCTATATTTATTTTCTATGTGTCAGTTAGGCTTTTTATGGGGTACAAACTGATTTCCCCAAAATGTGCTGTACTTTTCCTTGTTCCGCCATGCATAGTTTTCGCAAGTATGCGTTTTTGCGTCTTTGGTAATAGGATAGGGCGAAAAATCGGAGTGCGAATTGCCAAACGACGTGAAAATATCGCACCAAAACAAGCAAATAGTGCGAAAACTTCTCCGGCGGTAAGTTTTCATTTTATCGCGGCTAATTGAATCTGCCCCATGGAATTTAATGTCAAGTGGAGAGCTTCTGAAAATGGCTTCTTCCATAAAGATTGATCTAAAATGTACAACACTAGAGGGGATTACTTCTAGCACCAGGAAATAGAACACCTGATTACAATACCACACAAGGTACAACAACAACTGACTTACCAACTCTACAAAAAGCCTCTCTCAGTTCTTCCAGTTCATCTTTGGAGACATGGGTTGTGTGTGCCATTGTTGTGCGCAGCAATACCCTAAAAAGGAAAAAACAAATTCATAAAAATCAAACCACACAAGTGTGAGAAGAAACCATAAATGTGCCATTTTTCCATTAATAATATTCATTACTATTTGCAGAATAAAATTTAGACAAAGCCCATTTCCTGTGCCTGGCATTAGCAAAATCGATATATTTGGAATCATATTAAACTAATCTGAACTGAAAAGCTTAAAACGACTATTACAGTTCCACATTAAAACAGAAATCTAAATGAACATTTCAACATTTAGTTCACTTTACATAAAATGACATAGGAGACCGGTACTATTCAGGAGTATTAATTAGAGGGAAAATTCCATATACTGGCAGAAATTTGCTGCCATCACAAGCTGCTAATTTAAATGATGCTGAAGACACTGTTGCATGTATGTGGCTCAGCATTACACCAATCTGCTAGCTGCAGCACCCTAAATACATCTATGCAAGTTGGCCATTGCCCAAACTACACATATTGTTATCTTTTATGTTGCCCAAAAGATTGGGCCAAACAATGGCATGCAAAATGATAGATCAGCAGAACATTGCAACAGAAAAAAGTACTCTGTTGTAAAGATTGTCAGACATTTATGACCGGAAAATATCGTCATGTGACTGTATTAAGGCTGACCAGCCTGCACTTCACTAACATACATTAATCAGAGTACTCAATGGTATTGGGCAAATAATGCTTACAGATTCAACCGAAACATACATGTGCAGGAAGGCTAGGATATCTACAACCTCAATATACGGGGGCATGGTCTGCCTGATGTAATCAGCGCAATGTCCCCCTGAGGCCCTGTACTTGGCACACAATATTCTGTATTCCTCCAACATGCCGCCATTACGTATTTTGCTCCCCACTTCTTGGTACACTAGTTTGTGAGCAATGAGGTAATATCCTGGTTTCTTTTTTTTATTTATTTTTCACACATCTATTTTATTGTTTTCCAAAAAATATGGGATACAGCAAAGAGAAAAAAATAAAAAAAGAAAGGATACATAAGAGATGCCAAAATATCATAACCTAAATGAAAAGAAATCAGATTATCGTATCATAATAATACCAAATATAAACATTATAACGGGAAAACGTAAAGATTACAGTAAAGGGGGGTATCCACCACGCGACATGAAAGTCTGAGCTTCCAGCGTTCAGACCTTCAGGTTGCCGAGGTGCGGTGCCCGCACTGAACGTCATTAAGTGAAGGAGCCCGACCTCCTTATCCCTGAACATGCCGAACCTGACGAGTGTCGTCAGGTTGACGGGCATGTTCAGTTGACAGTCGGGGACGGCAAGGACCCAGTGTGCACACGCATCGCTGGTCCTTGCCGGCTATCCATTACCCGACTTTGTGAACAATCCGACCAAAACAAGGTGGTTTTGGTCGCATTGCTCACAAAGTCTGGTAATGGATAGGCCCCTTAAGTCAAGAAGAGGTAGCCTCATTTAGACTAAACTGACACAGATCAGATAGTAACAACATATGGAGAAATTGTGCACCTTCCCTGTCTGAAACAAACTCATGCCATGGCAGCCATTTCACAAGTGGGGAAGAAACCTGGAATCAATACAGCACTAAAGCAGCCTCCATCTCAAAATGAAACTGAAATTTTTTTATTTTTTTTTAAATACCTTGAGCAGGGGAGGGGGGTGGGGAAGTTTCCAATTCTGGGCAAGTGCTGCTATACATATATGACCTAACACGTATCTTTGAGACTCTTTAATAAGTACAGGATATATTTGAAGAATCGCCAGTTTCAGAGAGGGAGATAACACAAGACCGAACGCTATTAATCAGAGAAAATACCTCCTCCCAAAAAATTTTACATTTATGGAACACGTCCAAAACTTATGATAAAAATGGCCGAACTCCCCACAATTTCACTAACAAAAATACTTCTGGTTTCTTTAAACGGGATGTGGTTAAAATATCAACGGAGGACATCCATCCCCTTTTAACTTATATACAGATTTCGGTTCATACAATATGGGGCTGATTCATTTCGACAATCTACACCTGCAGAGATTTCCGGGTAACCATTTTACAGTATTTTATGGAAATCTTGGTGGTATTTGAGGTGCGGGCTGAAGCCAGCGAGACGTCCCTTACCAGAAATCCCATGATGCATTAGCCAGCCAGTTCCCGCCTTTATATTTATACATTTTGAGTTTTAAAATGACATTATTGGGAAACAAACAGGATAGGAAAGAAGGTTCGGCCTCTAATGAGAGAACTCCAGTATGCTGCATGATATAAAGATCTATGCCATGTACAGTATCTGCAAACTTGCTGCATAGAAACTGTGCAAACCCGGATTTGTAGAAAGTAAATTTAAAGAGATTTATTCATATAAGTCAAGTCACAGCATACAGAGAGAAACTGTGGGGGCCACTGCTCTAACACATTTTTACTCGTTTGATAAACGGAGGAGTCAAAACCTATATTGTGCCCAGGGCTCCATAACAGGGGCATATCTATAATGGGTGCAGGTCAGGGTCCATGGGGGTCCACACCGCACACCCTGCACCCATATTATCTAATACTTACCTCTCCGAGGTCCCGCATCGGGTGTCTCAGCCCTGCACAAAATGCGGGAAAACGGCCGCCGTGGCCATTTTCCCAGGGTTTTGCGCAAAGGAAATTGCTGGGAAAATGGCAACTTGTGCCCAGAGTCTACTACTGCTGCGGTCGCAGGGCTCAATTCAATGCGAATTTAACAGCGCCGGGAAGGAGCACCCACAGCTATTCAAATTAAGTCCGCTGTTATGTTGGAGAATGCCCGTTATTGCGCCTTACACATGGTGTCTAGATGCGAGAACCGGCATTCTCAGACTTAAGTGCCTGCCGCGATGCTGTTTCTGCCGCGCTCAGGGCAGAAAACAGCATGGCCCAAGCAGTTTTGTCAGATTTCTGCCTGCTCCCCAAGAGGGGTGCATGAAGAAATCCTTCAGTCGAGCTGAATTAATAACTCCAGGAGCACCTTCCCGCCGCTATTGAATTTGCGTTAAATTTAATTCCATAGGTATTGCTTTCACAATATCCCTGAAAAGCTTTTTCAAAAGTAGGAAAGTATGCAATTAGATCACCAGACAGGAGGGTAGTTTAGAAACTCGCTTTCAGAAAACTGCAGTCTACAAACTATGTGAGACAAACAGACTCACCCAAATTCTTAAAACGAGTCTCTTCAAGTTCACACATACTCAACCCAAATACCTTACTTACACCAACACCAACCTTGTTTTTATTTATTGAAGAAATCTGATATAGGCTACAGGCATTGCATCTTATTCAGAACTTCTACAAAGCCAGGAGATAAAATGAATATCGCTGAAGTTACTATTGGTGCTTGGTACTAAATGTCATATACATGGACAATCACCGAGCAGCATCAATAAATTTGATGTCTGAAGCAGTATGAGGGAACAAAAATATTAGACATGGTGCCACAGATTATGGTATATACTTTCCTAGAAGATACCAAATTTCAAGAGTTTTGGAATAGAGAGATTTTACACACCTTTGTTAATTCTATATAAGGATGCTGGGCCCATAGATAGCAGGTCTGTAAAGTTTACAATAAAATGTCTACTTGGATCCTTTTGACCCTCTAAAAAAAACAAAAACAAAAAAAAACTGTGGCCAGTTATAGAAGCATCAAGGTTTTTTTTTGTTTTTTTTTTACAGACTGCTATCAATGATTTATGCTTCTACAGAGTGTCACACCATGGCAACCACAGTTACATGGCATGATTTAGAGAGGCTTTGGAATGCCCCTTTGAGATCTATCTGTCCTATGACCCTTCCCCACCCCTTTCCATAACATGACATACTAACAATTTATGAAGGTAAAACAACAATGCCTGACAGATATGTTGTCCGATCCGGCCGAATTTGACTACATCAGGCACATCGTCTAGTGTGTGCCCTCAATGTCACCGACGATGCGCACTCCAGCGCATAGTCAGCGGCATCGCCCGTCGGGCCTGCATTCAGGTCCGACAGGTGACAGTCAGCGAGGTCAAGGCCCCCTGCCCTCTCATGCGATCGCTCCCGGCATCGGCAAGTGTGTATGCACTTGCCAATGCCAGCAGCTTGCCAGGATGCATCGTTAACATCGTCTAATGTGTGTGTGCCGGCCTTAAGCTTATGATGATCTGCAGAATAGCTAAGGAAAACAGCAATCATGTGTAACCTGCTTAAAAAACATAAAACATGTGGGATTGCAGCTTTAACCTGGCTTTAAGCAAACATATCATATTACAAGTCGGGTCTGAGCAGATACACCAATAGAGGTCAGGTTTTAAAACTCAAGAGACTTGTTAACTTGACACATTGTCAGCCCATGGACTGTGACTAGTATGTAGATACCACAAATTCTTGTGTTACAGTCATTCTGAGTTTTTGAGTAAAGAAAGGATAAGAAAAGCATGCTGGGCACCAGTGATTTTGAATACAGCCATATTCAGATTTCCAGATGAGCTGACAGGTTCCATTTGCATCAATATGGTTCCAGCTTACAAAATGTCTGTCTGCACTTTAATCTAACAGAAGTGGAGTGTGAATGACCCTACAGGGGAGTACAGTAGCCTTTATGTTTACCTTATTATTAAACAGGATAATATTCTCTGCTCATGTAGACTTCGTTATCTACAGATGTGCATTTTGGGAGATGAATGAGGTCATTGCTTTCTCTGCCAAGGTCAAACTAATGAGCAGGGTACAGCAACAAACCAGAAGACAAATGCTCATGGTTAAAAAGCTGGTTAGACTGATGCAGGCCATACACTGTGCACGATATGGCCGATTTAGATAAATCGCATCGACAAATCGTGTGTGGTATTTGTACGAGGGCTATGCACGTCCCCGCCGTCGAAATTCTGCATTGTAGATCTTATGGAAAAGCGGTAAGATTTCGACCTATCATGTACGATGTGACACACATTGTACGCTGTTTTGCATCCGAAAGATCCAATGTGCGATGTACAAGGTCTTGCAAAATCCGTATTGCTAAAAGAACGATTAGCAATCGGAAACAATGCATCTGTACCGTATGCTCATATGTACAATCGTACACCACTTCAGAATTTCAAGGGAAATCGTACAACACATCTGAATGTTGGGACATCGCACCGTGTATGGTCTGCTTTACAGTAACATTTGAATGAAGCAACGCATATTGAAATGTTCTTGTTTAATGTAGACTGATAAATTACAGCCAATGATTACAGTTCTGTTTATAGCACATGGCAGGGTTGGGAGACTTTAGTAGAAAAAAAAAAAACTACAGAAAATCGAGCAGTAATTTAGGTTTAGATTAAATGCTCTTCTGTATAAAATAGATTTCACTGAAATAAAAATAGACTAACAAAATGAAATGTATAAAACTATACCATAACAACCCCCCCCCCAGCTATTGTAGAACCACATATCCCAGCATGCCCTGCCACAGTTTTGCTTTTTGGCTATGCAAAAATTGTTGCAGGGCATGCTGGGGATGTGCAGTTCATCAGCAGCTGGAGGGCCGTTTCTTGCCCACCCCTGCCTTAAACCCAGGTCACAGTCCTAGCTTGATGCATTCCATTAACTAGAAAATCTGTCATCATGTACATAGGACACTATTACATAAAAAACACAAAAATGAATGGTTTCAATATTAATATGATAGAAGTAAAAACAGTCAGTAATAGAACCAGCACATTCACATTAAAATATATTGTTTTAGACTTAATCACCCCAACGACAAAAACATCAAACAAAATGCAACAGAAAAAAAAAAAAACAAGGTGGCGTAAATAAACATTTACTTTAAACACTCAAAATAATAATAATAGTAATAATAATAATAATAAAAAATAAAAAAATACCTTCTACTCTGCCAGGATTTGCTATAGCTCCTGCTGCTTTGTCGTCAAACAGATAGAATGAGGCAAATTACATTTAACACAAAAAAGCACACACAGTAAATGCAGGGTGTGTCCTATGTGAGCTCACTACACTAAACTTAGAAGACAGAAATCAAACAATAATCCATTGGACGTGCCCTGCAAAGGGTCAGCGACTTACCATTCAATGTGAATATACATAAATGACATGTCCCCCTAGCTCCATTCTTGTCCCTCTTCTGAATCTAAATCTCCAGATCACCAAGGCATTTATATTCATTAATGGATCAACCATATTTGTATATCCCTGTCTGTATCCAAATTGATATTAGACATGTACTCTCTAGTATATGCTAAACCTCAGTGATTAATAGACAGTTTACCTTTGTACAGGAAACAGTCCTGCGTGTTAGTTCTGTCCAGAATTCTCCCAAGGTGTGCACACATAGCTATGTATATAGTTACAATGCATGCAGAGGTGTGACTATTTACACTTACTATAAGTGTCCACATGACCTCATGGGGTGTTAGGAGCCTTATATTAGTCTGCAAATACATGGACTGAAGACTCGGTTTTGTAGTTCAGTTTTACATAAAAGCTTGTCAAACACCATGTGGAAGTGTCAAACTTAAAAAGGTGTACACTTATTGTATGTTTACGGCGTGCCTTAGAAGTGCTTTGTTATACTCCTTTTACACTGACTTAAAAATCCTGGGTTGATGCACATGAACACGCATCAAGCTGGGATTTTTGTCAATGTAAATGGATCAACCCGGGTCCAGTGACCTGGGGATTCGATCCGGCTAGCTTTCAGGGCAAAGCACGGGTCATACCTGTTTCACCATACAGTGTAAACGGCACGACCCGGGTCACGATGATCCAGGTAACGCCGCATACTAACCTATCGGCTGGCTTCAGCGGCACTTGGAGAGGACATCTCCTCCAAGTATCCACTGTAACGCCAGAAGACCCGGGTCACTGCAGACCCAGGTCCGGTGTGAATTGTGCCGACCCGGGCATAACCCGGGTTGGCACCGCAGTGGGAAAGGGGTCTGTGCCGGGTCTGATTCGGGTTGGAAATGTGTTCCAAACCCCGGGTCAGAACCAGGACTTTTGGTATAAAAGGGGTATTATATAGTCACAAAGCATTTTATTTTTTAATATACACATTTTATTAATCCATGAGTAAAATATGCAGAACACAGTATAAAGGAGTGTTGTGTATGCCTTAATAACACTATACAGTGGCCAAATGATTACGACCACCAGGCAATTTTATGCAAAGTAGCTATTCTGCAGATAATGCTGATGGGAAAAATCTGTATAAGAACGGAATGGTGAAGGTATACAGAGACTAATTACGTGCATCACTCATGAAATACCGGGTAGACAATGCAATCTGATGGACTTTAAATGAAAAAGGATAGTTGGAGAGAAATCGTAGCAGTGGTGCCAGCAGTAGCATAACCGTTGCACTGGTCAATTGTTTGGGGGCATCAGCAATTACCGTGCACAGAGTGAACCAGCAGGCACAAAACTGGGTCTATGGTGCAAGGCGTGTAAGCTCCTTTGAGCAGGGCACTCTACCCTCTTGTGCATCTCCTTACTATACCTTCATCTACTTCTTACTCTCTACCAGGGCACCTAACACTTGATTGCTTTGCATTGTTGCTTATCTGGGTGTTATGGTCGTGAATGTAGCAATGTATATTATCCATGTCCTGTAATGTATTGTACTCTACTGTAAATCAATCTATTTGTTTATGTACTTTGTAAGGCGCTGCGGAACACTTGTGGCGCCATATAAATAAACAATAATAATAATAATAATAATAATAATAATAATAATAAAAGGCCTGTGGACGTAAACAGCTACTGGATGCACGAGCGGAACGCAGAGTGGGCAGGCTTGAGTTCTACAGACAGCAGCAGTGCTTAAAATTACAGAATATCATAAAAGCACAGGCTGACAGTTTAAAAACCCTAAATACTTTTAGCAGGCCAATTCAGGGGTACCCATAGTGATCCCCCATGTCAGACCATCTTTTGGGGGGAGACAGGCTGATTTCCCCAAAAAGTGACAGGACTTTGCTACTTACCTTTCCGCAGTGTCCCGCTTTCGCAGAATCCTAATGTAATACGGGGATACACTGGCACGCGCCCAATACTCTATCCCCAGGAAAAACGGCTATGATGGTGAAAAGTCCGACCTTGGACTTTTCGCCTCTAATTGAATATGGCCCTAAGTGTGTGCAATCCTGTAATGAGTAAACAGAAAAAAGAAAACCTTAACATTTGCAATAAACCCCAACTTAAAACAATTCTAGCAAACTAGAGGCCTCCTCCCTGAAGCCAAGATACCATTTTAGATGAAATCATATGCAGATCAATTCACACACTCACTTGGGACCATTGGAACACTGTATCACATCCGCACTGACTGCCAGGATAGGAGATGACTCGTCATTAGCCTGTCACTGAGACATCCAAACTGCAGACACAAGACTTACGCAGTACAACTTCCTGCTACCATAAAACTAATCCTGGAAAGATGATTCAATTGTGCTTGGCATTTATATAGTTCAAATATAAAAATGTGTTCTGACTGAATACCTTGCATCAGAGGAGGTAAAATGGTTCTTAACAGAAACTGTAAGATGCAAACAATCATCTAGGTTCATTTTCTTTACAAACTTTCAACCTGC
The DNA here is from genome assembly GCA_031769625.1 of Taudactylus pleione. Classification (NCBI taxonomy): domain Eukaryota; kingdom Metazoa; phylum Chordata; class Amphibia; order Anura; family Myobatrachidae; genus Taudactylus; species Taudactylus pleione. The sequence continues at coordinate 6,596,277 of JAUIMM010000038.1, forward strand.
TTCAAGAGTTTTTAAGTATTAAACTGAGCAGAAAGTTGGTACAACAAAATGGTTAGAAATGCCTAGAGATAGCTGGTCTAAGGCAGGATTTAGTCACTGTTCTACTGCATTACCACTTATAACTGGAAACGTACCAGGTACCCAGGAATATGTATATATTGTACACATCTTTGGGAATCCAAAAATAAAAGCCCTGTGATAGGACTACAACCTGCTCCCTGCAGAGCCACAACATGAATGACGGTGTACATGATTGTCCTCAAAATACAGATCAAAGCAGATTCATCGTTTGGGTAATCATAGAGGAGCCACCCTGGGATGGTTATTTGATGGCACAGTAACATAACGTCACCTTACTCTGTTACCATGGAAGTACATTTTTAGAGATAAACAACAAATCTCTTTAACTGTGCACAGGTGACTTAATAGAACATGGAAATTATCCCACATTCAGTTGAGAGAATTTCTTAGAACATTATCTCATAGGCACACTTGCTATTCTCCTGCAATGTCCAAGGAAGACTCACGAATTTAGGGAACTGGACTCCCAGAGGAAAAGTGCTCCCTACTGCATCAAATGGGCGAGGTGTGCGTGATTGATAGCTGGCCCTGATGGCGTCTCCACACCTCAGAACATGCAACTTGGTCCTCCCCCTCCGTGATCTCTCAGGAGGGGAGATCAAAAAAAGTTGGCAACTTGGCAAGTATGCTCTTAGACGCACATGAGAAACCCCAAAGGTAAGTGTTCTATCTATACATAAAATGGTCATTTAACGTATACGGTACACTCTGTTTTAAACATCAAGTTGCATAGAAGTACTGACATCACAGAAAGCCATTAACAAGATTATAGATTAGGAATGGTTGAACAACACTATGATCAGTTTAGAATGTAAACCACATAAAACACACTTAACCTGCTCTATCAATCCATCAAATAATTATACACACATCAGAGATGGAGATTGTAACTAACCACCTTCCTGCATTTGGCAGCTATTAGACGTAGCCGAGAGAATGCCAGAGCCTCAGAGTTACAGGGCTTTGTCCATCAATGAAATCACTTTTTAATAAATCGTTATAGAGACACTTCTCTTTATGGAGCCAGAAAAGACATATATACAAATAATGCAAAAAAGAGTTAAGGCCCCCACACACGGTACAATTTTTTAAAACAATTTGGCCATTTTCGACCGATTAGAACGACACATAGCTTAAAATCTGCCGTGGGTAGGTATGATAACGGTGCCGATGCGTGCTCCCACTGTCGTTGATCATGGTCGCTGATCTCTTGAACGTGCAGAAAGATCTCGACCTGTCTCTTGAATTGGCGCACATCGTTCTGTGTATATGCACGATGAAGTGGACGAAAAACTATTTGGCGTCACTTTTCCTGGCCACTCCCCTCCACCATTTTATGCCAGCTGACAGACAGAAGATGCATCGTGAGGTTGTTTGCTGCCAAACTATATATCGTTAACGACCCATCTGTATATCGTTTGTACAACCATTCCATGTGTATGCACAATATCGTTTGTCCAGGAGTTCAAGGGAAATGGCTAATGAGATTGGATGGTTACCTACATCGTACAGCGTGTACCCAGCTTTAGGCCCAGCTGTTTCAGCACCTTATCAGTCCTTCAAATTCTTGTGCACCAGAAGGATAGTTCCTAATTGAAGAATGCTTACCAAGCATTAGAGAGATTGTGAAGGAGAAAAAAAAGTGGTCTCAGTCGTTTTGTAAGAGGTCATCTTAATTCCAACAGGATTTCGCAAAAAAAATAAACACAAGCAGCATATGTTAAAACTCAAGTGTAGAGAACGTACCAGACATTTCACAATATTGATCAGTCTGGGGCAGAGCAAGAATTTTAAAATACATGCAATAAGTCATTCAGCAGGTGGCATATCAAAAGGAAAAAAACATTTCTTCACCATATTGACGATGTCTCTCCAAGAACATAGGCGCCGCATGTTAGCTGGATCAGCATAGGTTTTGCTAGATTTCCTTTTGCGACATTACGCATCACTAACAACTGTAATTATAAACATAACTTACATTGTTACTTTTAAATGAATACATTGCATGGTAATTTCCTGGGATACCAGATGTGTACTTGTGCCAAAGTCATCATTTTGACTTATTTTGCTCTCTTCAACCAAATTCAATGTACAGTGTTCTGCGTAATCCAACCAAAGTTTTATTTAGGATTACATTTTATGAAATCAGCCAATTATATGGCAGCAACTCCATGCAGAGACGATTGTTAAGATCAAACTTCTGAAGACATGTGATCTTCGTGCTTGTGACCAGAAAACGCTTGTTGTGCCAGACAGGGTGGTTGGAGTATCTCAGACACCGATGATGATTTCTTGGGATTTTCAAGCACAATAGAATTTAGAGTTTACCAAGAATGGTGCACAAAATATGCACTGAGAGGCGGTCCGGTGAGTGAAGAAACACTTCTTTGATGATAGAACAGCCGGACTGGATCAAGCTGACAGAAGGGAAACGGTAACTCAAATAACCATAGGATATAACAGTGGTATGGAAAAGGGCATCTCTGAACACATAACATGTCAAACATTAAAGTGGATGGAGTACTGCAGAGTTCCACATTAGTCATCTCAGAACAGGAAACTGAGGTTACAGAGGACAAACACTTAACAAAAATGTCTAAGTTTTGATAGCGACCATGCACATGATTTTTTGGCAGCAGTCTACTTCTAATGGCTACTTCCAACAGGAGAACGCCATGTTACTAAGCACATGTAATCTGAGTATCTGAACTTGGTTCCATGAACAGGACAATGAGTTCCGTGTGCTCCATTGGCCTCCACAGCCACCAGACCTAGAGCCAACAGAGCAGTTTTGAAATGTGATATAACACGAACTGTGTGATGCCATCATCGACTAGAACCTCAAAGAAATATTTCCAGCACCTTGTTGAACCAATGTCACAAAGACATCAGGTTCTTCCAAGGGAAAAGGGAGGTTCAATCAAGTACAAGAACCCAGCACTAAAAAATCATCACCAACAAGAAGATTTTGTCTAGTGCAACTTAGAAGGTGGAAAGCAAATATCAGAATGCCTGCAGATTTGTAATTGAGTATATTGGAAAGGGTTGGGTAAGGGATGCCAGCGCTCAGGATCCCAACACCGACATCCCAACAGGGTCAGGATAAAGACACCCGACAGTCAGTGTCCTAACCCTCCACCTCTCCCTACCCCTAGTGCCTAAACATAACCTCCCCCCTGCACCATAATCCTAAACATCCCCCCAGTGTCTAACCCTAAAACTAACAATCAGGATGCTGGGATTCTGACAGGTGTCAGCATTCCAGCGCTGGCATCCCGCCTGACAGGATTATAACTACATCCCATAGGGAATAAGGGCCATAAAAATTTTAGACCGCCTATATGAAAATCATATCAGATGCAACAAAACCATAACTAAAACTATCCTTACAAGTGTGAAAGCATGCCGGTCATTAACACATAGTAAGCAGAATTTACATGGTAACAGACTACTTTTTTCCACCCTTAATATAATCAAAATACAAGCAATGCACATACAGACAATCAGAATAAAATCACACTTGCTTACAAGCCATCAGCAAAAGGTAATTTCACATGGCTATGAAATCAAATCATTCAATGTGAAAAGTAAGTAATACAACCAGTGGAATATTTGGCATTATGTACTCCTGCGAACCAAATGGAATCTTCATGTTCATTAATATAATCACAGGTTAACGCTTATATAGAACACGTGCTAGTGCCAAGTAAAAAAGAAAACCCTACAACATATACTTAAATAAAAGACTGATAAGTAGCATGATTTTGCTCTATATTTCATACAAGTCACAACATATATTCACTTACAAACAGGGTTGCATAAAATTGGATTTTTAAAATAAATAAATAAATCAAAAACGGATTGGATTTAAATAGGATTTTTTATATAAAAAAAAAGGTTTTAAATAAGCATTTCTAAATTTAAAACGTTTACTTAAAAAAAAAAAAAAAAAAAAAAAAAAAATGAATAAATAAAACTATTTAAATCCAAAAAATCTGATTTAAATCAAATAAATCATTTTTTTTTTTTTTTTTTTAAATCCAATTTTATGCAACCCTGCTTACAAATAAAATACTTTGTTCATTCATTCTCACACTATAGAATTTTGGACAAAACTGCACTTAAACACTTTCAGACATATAAGAATATACATAACCCTACAAAACATCAGTTTTGTTATTATTAATGTACATAACAGACTACCACTGTTATACCTCTACTGTTTGAGCTTGGTTGGGTATGGGATGCCGGCGGTCAGGATGCTGCCAGTCAGAATACCGACAGCTGCATCACGATAGTCAGAATCCTGACACTAGAAGGTAAGCTCCCTAACACCCTTACCCTACGCCCTAGTGCCTAACCCAAACTATCCCCCTGGTGCCTAACCCAAACTATCCCCCCGGTGCCTAACCCAAACTATCCCCCTGGTGCCTAACCCAAACTATCCCCCTAGTGCCTAACCCCTAAACCGAAAAGTCCCCTAACCCCAGATACTTATCTTTGGGATGCTGGTGGTCGGGATACTGGAGCCGGGAACCAGACACTATCGGGATTCCGGCGCCGGTATTTAGACAGTCGGCATTCCGCATGCCGTTTGAGCTGACACCCATACTGTTAAGGTGCATACACACTAGACGATATGCTCCCTGAGCGATATCGTCTAGTGTGTCCCCGGCAGGCTGTGCTCAATGTCGTTCATGACATTGAGCACAGCCGCTGAACGATATCATTAGCGATATCGTTCAGCGCCGGGCTCTCTCACCCATTCCCTGACATGCAGCAACCTGACGAGGTCGTCAGGTTGGCCTGCATGTCAGCCCGATGAACGAGGATGACGAACGACCCGCGGGAACGCGCGTCGTCGTCATCGTTCATCTTTTTTGTGTTAAAAATGGACGATAAAGTGGACGACTGAACGATAACGATATCGTTATCGTTCAGTCGTCCACTTTAATCGCCCAGTGTGTACGCACCATAAGGGAGTGCTTTATATTTTGTTATCACTGTTTGATGATGGTTTATTTAATCTATTATTACCTCATACAAATTTATGTATACAAATACATGACTTTTACATTCTGTTGTACAGTGGTGCTTGAAAGTTTGTGAACCCTTCAGCATTTTCTATGTTTCTGCTGAAATTTGGCCTATAACCACCTCAGATTGTCACACAAGTCCTAAAAGTAGTTAGAGAACCAAATCAAACAAATCGGAAGATATTTAGATGTGCACATTTTTTTTATTGAGGAAAATGATCCAATATCACATATCTGTGAATGGCAAAAGTATGTGAACCTTTAGGCTTAGCAGATCATTTGAGGGTGAAATTAGAGTCAGGTATTTTCAACCTATGGGATGACAATCAGGTGAGTGGGCTGCCTGTCTTTTTAAAAGAACAGAGATCTATCAAAGTCTGATGTTCACAACACGTTTGTGGAAGTGTATCATGCCACGAACAGAGGAGATTTCGATTGCGCCGTCACACCCTGATCCTGCCCACCTCCACTCAGCACCGTCGCCCATAGACCTGACCACCCCCCTTCCCCCAATGCCGACCCCCATCCCCTGTAAAGTAACCAAGCCCCGCCCCCCGCAATGCCGACCTGGAGGAGGCAGCGAAAAGGTCAGCAACTATGTAACAAGTACTGTACATCTACTCACATTACTTGTCATTTTCAATTGGAGTATTGTAGGAAAGAATATTCCCAGCAGATTTTTAAAGGCCTTTAAACTATGCATATGGCGGTGTGAGTTTGATACGGGATCCCGACAGTCAGGATATCGACGGTCAGAATACAGACGCAGATTTTGTGAGAATTATAGCCCTTACCCTAGTCTCCCTCTGACCCTAATACTTGCTTAGGCAAACTGTCAGGATTCTGAAATTGGGGAAGCCGCCTACATCCCAGAGGGGTTGGTAATAACAATCAAGTACAAATAGTACTAGTAAATTCTATAATCAAACTACTCTAACAGTGTCAACCTGCTTATCTGAGCTATTGCTAGGTGGTGGTATATACACTTCTTCATCCTATAATAAATTTTTTAGACTCCACTTGAATAAAAGGAGGACCCACCCCCCGAAGAAGCATATTAAACAAACCAGTTACATTTAATAACCCCAGTTTAAACCATTGCAATCATAAACCTTGGTGCAGATATATTCTGTTAGACATTTATTTCCATCCACTATTCCCTTGGGCTCATCCTGCAGAAGTTACAGAAAGCCATGTGATTAGTTTGCTAATCAAAGAAAAAAAACCTGGGTAGTGCTGCTCTGCTGCTTCACGGTGGGCAGGGGCAGTGATGGGTACAGCAGGAGGGCACTATAGATGCGGGCACCCAACAGCCTACACTTTTGTCCACCGTTTGAATCTCCTGCTGTGTAACATTGTAGCACTACTCAGCTGGAAGATTATTTTAAAGGTAAATGCAAAGAGTGTGTTTATGTTTTTTTTTATTTTGTATTCTGCAACAAAATCATATCAATAATACAAATAGGCTCCAGTCTTTACACCAAAAGCAAAACTTAATTCTTCAAAGCATTTACATCAGACTGCATTACCTTAGTGACAGAGAATGGAGGAAGACAGATCGAATTAAGGAGATGAGAAAATAGCAATCAGGCAAAAGTGAGTGAATCCACTTCTATGCAGTGAGAGCTCTCAGTGCTGTGTAGTCATAACTACTTCTGGAGCCTGTAAAATCCTTTCCTTAACTGCATTATGCATGGAGAGGAAGAACACATTATTTATAGATTAGGACACAAAAGGCGTTCCCCATCACTAGTATTAACCAGACTGAATGCTCATTGTACAATGCTTTATGTGCAACTGATTAACACAACCCATTCTCTGCAGAGGCTCCATCAGAAGATTACAGCACGTGATCACTTGTCAATGTCCCATTGCAGAGCTGGGGAGATACAATTGGTTTCTGGCTTTTTATAGGTGCTTAATTGAGAGAAAATACTCAAAATATTTTCTTTTAGCCATGTAGTATACTTGTTTTATGCTCCGAGCACCTTCAAAACACTGAGTGCAACTACAGAATGTAAAATATGCAACATAAAAGAGCAACCCTGGAGAACGGCACATACCATGTATTGTGGTACCTGGGTGGATTTCCATGCACTTTGCATTACAGCTAGGGAGTGGTGCTTTGAGTGCGTGGACTGTGTAGGTCTTTCATAAAGAGACATCACAAAGAGCACGGCAGACCGATGGCTGACTCCCCTGACAAAGGCATGTGCAGAACAAATAGTAGTTTGAAAAACCATGATAACAATGACCCTCAACTGTGCATGAAAAACCCTTGGCCGACTCCCCTGCTGCCCTCCAACTCACATGATGGTAGGGAAAACCAGTTTATTCTAGAAAGGCAGCAGATGATTCCCTTCCAACTTACACTGTGCAGAGGTCATCAGGTCCTGGTACCCCTATAATAATACGCACTAGTCTAGACAAGTTTTTGCTCTGCAGGTTTTCAAGAAATAATTCAGTGATGACATTTAAAACTCTCTCAAACCTCCAGGTTTCACAAAGCAAAATGGTTGCAAACCCACAGTGTTAGATACTGTACCCCAACTACTACTGCAAAACAGAATTACTAGGGGGTGGGACGGACGACACCCTTAATGCACCATAAAAAGGGGAATTATTTTAAAGGCAATTCGCTTACAGGCTGAGTAAATTATATTATATGATATATATATATATATATCATAACTATGTTTGCTGTTCAACAAACACTCTGTATAAACACCTATACAGCTTTTGGAGGCAATTGTTGAGGTTTAACAACTTTATGGGCAGACTTTTTTTCTCCCTTCAGCACCAGACCAGCCGTGCGGCAATATGCAATTAGTAACTGACCATATGCAGGCTGCCATGCCACCTGCAAATTAGGAGTATTGCCATCAGATGCCAACCTAAACCCTGCCAGAGACTACTGGTTGCATAACATGATATACTGTTGCTGAGCATTTTGAGTTCCGCAAGTGGTTCATCTGCATGCAGGCTCTGTTAATAAAACATAAAAGTCATGCAAAGCATCAGTGTGAGTAGGACTAGAAACAAGAAAATGTCCACACAATTACCCAATTACTCAAGTTAAAGCAATGAAATTGTGTCGACGATCCCTGTGTTCACCAGACTCCACTTTGTGGTACCCAAGTGTATTTAAGGTCTCCAAATAACAAACAAAAAACACAACACGTTCTTGTTTGTACTTAGCAAACCTATACTAAAATATTATACCACAGAATGTTGTTCATGAAGTGAGACTCCATTTTGTGGATTAAGTGTACCCATCATCTACACACAGAAAGGGCAGCCAATTTGTGGGCTGAATGACTAATTAAACCACACCCACAACATGCCTCAATGATGTCAGCAGATCCCAAAGCAAGGGATAGGCCAATTATTGGTTCATCCACAAAATGTAAGCATCCAATGGGCAGGCAAACAAAGCACTAAGTGTAGATCATGTATTAAAAGGTTTATAGCCACAGAAAGTGCAGAAAGACATAAGCACTGCAACAGGTCCAAGTCTGACTCCCCTTAGAAGCTTTTATCGACTGATTTTGTTTTGTTTTTTTGTCTGTTCTTGAATTCAACAACTGGTGTTACACAATATTTGTGGGCTGTACGTGGGTGTGGAGGAGAATGACACATTCAATGGATAAGTGGAGTCACCTAAGCAAACCTGTCTGACTGACAAGACCAACCACACCTTACCTGTAACCAAATTAGCAGCTGAAAACTGCTTTAAAAAGACAACATACAGTAGGAGACATTTACTTCCATGTTTGGTGCTTGAATACAAGATAACTTAATAACCAACACCAATCCAACTTATAAAAGACTGTTTATCTTCAAAAGCAGTTCTGCTTCATTAGTCATGCCCTAAGGATCAATTCAATGGAAGTAGCTTCAGATGCTTCCATTAGGTGCATACGTATAAAGGCCCCCATACATCAGAGATTGATTGCAGCAATCGTGCAATTTGAAAAAGGGAAAGATTTTTATACACAATCGATTGTGGCAATTCTGCAATTGATTGCAATCGATTAAAAAAGGGAAAGATTTTTATATCCAAATCGATTGCAAATTGCACGATTGCTGCAATCAATCTCTGATGTATGGGGGCCTTTACACCATCCTTGTTCCTAGAGGAAACCAATTATGTTAAGGGTCCAGCAATAACTCAAGTGACAACACTGGATTGCTCACAATGGCCATATATTACACGCAGCAGTCTAAGGAGAGAGCAAACCTCCAGTTTAAATACTATCAACACTAATTGGTATAATAAATTAATAAAGATACTGACAAATAAGAAACTAAACCAATACCTGCCTATGTGGTTAGACTGCAGGGTGTTATTTTGGGAGTTTACATTGAAACACACACACACATTCTTGCACCCATAGTAAATAAACCCCACACACCAAGGAACCGTACTTTTGCCAGCTGTGTCGGCAACGTGCAAAGAGTAATTGGCACCTTCAACCAAAAGGGCTACCACAGCTTATTGCACTGCCATGCAATACCCTCTGCTCTACCCCTAGTTGGCCAAGGGTTCATCCTACATCCAAAACATGTCTACATGTCAGAACTACAGGAGCGTACACACTAGACGATATGCTCCCTGAGCGGTATCGTCTAGCGTGTCCCCGGCAGGGTGTGCTCAATGTTGTTCATGACATTGAGCACACCAACTGAACAATATCATTAACGATATCGTTCAGCGCCGGGCTCTCTCCCCCATTCACCAACATGCAGCAACCTGACAATATCGAAAGGTTGGCCTGCATGTTTACCCGATGAACGATAATGACGAACGACCCGTGGGAACGCGCATCGTCGTTATCGTTATGGACGATAAAGTGGACAACTGAAAGATAACGATATCGTTATCATTCAGTCGTCCACTTTAATCGCCCAGTGTGTACACACCTTGCCTTGTAAAAAAAAAAAAAAAAAAAACTGTTGACTTCAAGTCACAAAATGGTCAACAGTCTCCAGCCTTAAACCCCATCATGCTGGATTGGTATGAACTGGACAAAAGGGTGAAATCAGAGCAACCTTTAAGTTAACACATGTGGGAACTCCAGCAACAGTATTGGAACTTGCTGAACAATAGTTGATTAAAATTTTAGAAAGAAAGAATGCCAGGAGTGTGTTCAGTGGCTATATCTGTAAAAAGTGGTTACCAATGGGGGATTTTTTCTTGCCATGATGAAGGTCCCACTGTGGACCAAAACATTGACTGACTTTCTTATGGATATTTATGCATGATTAAACAAGATTTCTTTTAAACTGCGTTTCAAGTCTGGTGAGGCGATTCAAGCCTGCTCTGATATTGTTTGGATTTTCTCCTTCGGATGGATGAGACGCTCCACTAGTTGCTACAGGAGCACCCCTGCTGGTGGAATAAAGTGATCGGGTGCATGGTTCGTAGGTATTATACACACAGATTGTTAATCAAAGAATGTTTGAAACTTATCTAGATCGATTCCGTTTTTTACCAAACAGGGTGGCTCATATACACTGAAGCAGAAAATCTCTGATCTGATTGTTTTTGTATGTGTTTTTTTTTTAGTAACCACAAAATCTAAACAGATTCCCTTCATGCAGAGCTTTAAGTCTTCTATTCTAAGACATCTTTTTTAGGGAGTGGCCCTTCCTATGCCACAGCAGACATTAGCCTCTACGGAAATACCTTGTTTGGCAGACTGTATTTGTGCCTAGAATAGATATGGTACCATTTATAACATCACCCATGAAATTTTATTTTCTATACTAAAGAAACCGTAAAAAAATAATAAAAAAAAAGGCAATTTAACAACTTAAACCCAAAGGAAAATAATCAAGGGCAATAGAAATTCTCATCTTCTTGTAAACAGTCTATATATATGTACAAAAAGTGCCACAAAGTATGTAGTGTACTAAACGTCAGTAAGTTACTAGTACAGGAGAGTGATTCGTAAGTTTGTCAGGCTATAGGCAATGGAGGAGGATGGAGGCCTTGGTCACTCTTTCCTTCAGTCATTCTCACATTTACATACAGTTGTGTCCACATATTTGTGCTCAGACCCTTGTTTTTTTTGGATGGGAAAGCACATCCATCTCCACTGCTATCACTAATGGTTGCCATTCAAGTATAGGGTAAAGCATTAAAGTTGGAGATTAAAAACCATTATAAAAAAAAAAAAAAACAACCCACACACAAAATACCCAAATAGCCAGAAGAGCAAAAAAAAAAAAAACTAGACAGTACATTACACCACTACTGGGCATACACTCTACAATTATCTGTCAGATATCTGACAAATTGTCTGGTGGGAAGGAAAATCTGGTCCATTTTCTAGTGTTTGGGAGCAAATTTCTATTGTCATTTGCTCCCATACATTACCAGGTTTTCATTCCAACCAGCCAGGTTGGACAGATATCTGACAGATAATTGTATAGTGTATGCACAGCATAACAGAAGTGGCCACCGATCTTGGGAAGTCTTTAGGACTAAGGTGGTGTTTAACCTTATCAAATAAACAAAGAAAGAAATTAAACAGCAAAACCTACTATGAATTTTAGAGCAGCAGCACCACCAGTGAACAATCAGAACTGGAGTATAAAGGTTTTCACAGATGGAGGTTAAATAGCTCCTTCCTGTGAGGTCAGATGAGGCACTGGCAATAAAGTAGACATAATCTGACTCTCTATAGTTAATATAACAGACATTGGTTCTTAACTACTTTGTGACAAGTGGTTTCAGAAAAGTAGTAAGTGATAGAGATTGTAAAAGTTATTGTAAAAATATAAGAGAGACACTGGGAATTTTAACTTAATATCAGCAGCACAAGCGGCAAAAAGATCCAACAGGGGGCAGGTTTAACATATGCTTCACTGTGACCCGCTTTGTAAATTGGTCCCTTATTAGAGTTTACGAGATCCCAAGTTGAAGCCAACCAATCATAGAGGGCATGATGGTGAAAAAAACAAAACAAAAAACACGACAGAATATGTGGGCTCTACCTCTCCTGACTGCACGTCCCTGGCATGCTGGGGAAATGTGACTGTTCTGTGACATCCCTTTATTACCACCAATAACGTACTATAAAGTAATGGAAGAAATGCCACCATTATTTGCTTTAGAACTTCCACATCCACATTACGTTTTACGAAGAATTCTTCAAGAGTTTGGTTACAACTCCCACAAATGTGTGTCACCATAATGTAATTTAATCATTAATCCAACAGCACCCTCCATTTTACGATAATCCATCAAACTACAATCTCGTGAATCATTGCTCTGTGACATAACACATTAATGCAAAGCATAGTCCGCTACATAACAGGTGAGCAAATCTGCCTGTTGGAGACACAGATCGTAGCAGTTGTGTAAATAGTTAGTCAGCCAAGTTCGTTAATGAATGCAAAATCACATCTAAACCTTGATGTCAGCACTGTAATCATTTTCTCCACTACAGTTTTGAAAATAGTAAATACATCTAGTAACCGCCAAAAAAAGCCATAAATTTAAATAAAGCGTTGCTACCGAAGCGTAAGGCAGCTCCCAGCTCTCCCTTAAATCAACGCCACATTGTTATACTCCATTGGCAGGTGATCAGGACACACCTTCCAACAGTTCCTTAAAACTGGGAGGTGTAAAGCTGGGTACACGCCATACGAAATATTGTCCAATATATCGATCTGATGTGGATCAGTCCAATATATATCGTACACATCGGAAAGTGTGTACCCTTAATCAGTCGTTGACTGAATCGTCCCATCTGCTGTGCTACACGTCCAATGGGATAATTCAATGAATGACGATGTTGTTACATACAGCTATACTACGCACCATCTTCGTACGATGCACAATGTATAGTTGCATCGAATCGCTGTGGTCACATAGTCGTAAAGTGTGTACCCAGCTTAACATCAAGCATTTACATTTTTATTTGGGGAGACCCTAGGTTGTGTAATTGGTATACTATCACTAATGGAATCAGAGCAAAACGTTATGCCTGCGAGTTACGCCAAGTGCAGAGATTTCTGCAATTTAGCTGAAAGATTTGAAGCAGCAATTTTTTGAAGGTAAAGCCAGGTATATCAGCAGAGGAAAGCGTCCCAGAGTACAATGCAGGCCATCATAGTGAAAGTTAGAATATAGCATTACTGCATGTTTGTCCAGCAAGGACAGAGCATCTGCGTTATAAGAACACTTATTCGGGAGGCCTATGGTACTCGTAAGTTATTTTAGAGTCTTTCATGGCACAAATGGGGGGGGGGGGTATAGCCCAAGCACACCACTAATCTGCACTCTACGATGTCCATTCAGTAAACCTCGAGTCAACTTAAGTGCTGCTATTTGCCACACTAACTTGCAGATTTTTGTTTGTAGGCCCATAAAACTGTATACTAAAGTCCTGTGGGTCTGGGGCTGCTGGAGTTTCCATGTCACTGCAACAGCAATTCGCTCTGCTCACTCCTAATTCAATTGGCCCCTATGTGACAGGAGAACAAACTTTGATTGAGAACCACCATGAAATCTTGCCTATATGTGCGCACTTTTCCCTGCGTGACCAGCACAAGCTAGATCAGATTTTGTACTTGACCTGTGTATAATTACATCAGAACAAGCAGCTAATACATAACCATGTTTAAGACAAGGTCTGGTTAACAATGTGTTGTCACTGATTATATTCTCTGTGTAGCTCTGCGTAATATAATCGGCGCTATACACGATAATTTTAACCAAGCTTAATAATAATTATTTTCAGTAGTGTCTGATCATGTATGAAAACTTTACATTGCTATGTTAGCACAGCAACAACATTTGACATTAACTTACAGTAATACTGTACAAAACATTTCTGTATAGTCACAGTCCACCTGCTCTTAACATGCGATCAGCGGACACAGGGCCTGATTCAGACGCGCTTGCAAGAAGGTCGATGGTGGGCCAGTGCGCACAAAACGCGCATGCGCAAGCCCCACAGCGAGTGAGAAATTACTCGCTCTGGGGCTCGCAACAAAACAGGGCGGCTGTCGATGTTGATCGACAGCTCGCCCTGTTTTGTAGGCGGGGAGGGGGGGTGGCTGACCAAACGGAGGCGTTCCCGAAGGAATGCCTGCCATTAGTGGGCGGTCCTACTGACATCACGAGTGATGTCAGTAGTGGACTTCCTGCTCTATTAGAGCAGGAAGTCCACTTGGGCTTGCGAGACCTGAGACTCTACCACAGGGTCTCCTCGCAACTCCGATGGTCACGATAATCGCAACCATCTCCGGTCTGCTCGCACTAGCTGTGGGTGGGCACGCCCAGTATACAATCGGGAAGCAGGCTGCCGGAATCCCTGAAGCCGGCTTCCCTACTGCTTTATCCAGCCGTGGGATAAATGACCGGCGTCTGTATCTAGACGCCGCTCATTTCCCCGACACTAGGAGACAGGCGCCCGCTCGCTGCGCCCGCTCGAGCAGATGCCGGGCACCGCGAGCGGACAGCCGCGGGGGGGGGGTGAGGGTTAGGTTTAGGGCACCCGGGGGGAGACTTAGGGTTAGGCACCCACTCGGGTGGGTTAGGCTAGGGGGAGGGAGGGTTAGGCACCCCCCCGGGAGACTTAGGTTTAGGCAGCGGGGAGGGGGGAGGGGTTAGGGTTAGGCACCCCTAAGGAGGGTTAGGGGGGTTAGGTTAGATTAGACAATACTTACCTTACCACGATCGGGATTTCCAGCGCTGTCGGGCTTCCGTTGCCGGGCTCTGCTGTTTTGTTGGGCTGCCGCTGCCGGGATTCGAACTCCCGGCAATGCGGCAGCCCGGATATCATACGATTCCGCACCCACAGCTTTTCGAGCGGACAGGAAAAAAATAAAAAATCAGGCCCACAGTACTGCTTTGTTACAAGTCTGTGGAACGGTCGGTCGACACGTCAAGAAACACTTGCAGACACGCCTAATATGTCAAGGGCATACCTAATGTGTCAAGGGTTTGAAAATGAACTATCAAAAGCCAAACACCAATATCTAGTTAACTGGAGATCAACAATAATAAAAGAACAAAATAATATGACACAACAAAATTGATGACGTTTTAAAAGTTAAATTGTTGGATGAGGAGCTCTCTGGCGCTGCGTCAATCCATAGGCAGAAAGGGTAAGCTGCTGATCTGGCATGCTCTAGGACCTGCCAGAATTCAGCCAGCTGACATGTACTACTGTGCATGCAAGGTGTAACATGAGTCTTTACCCTTGGCATTACAGCTATGAAGAGCCTTAACTGTTACCGCAAGTACACTAGACCACCACCGCTTTGCAAGGAGCATTAGTGCTACCATCTGCCGTCGTCCATTCCATCCAGACGTCCAGCACACTACAATACTCAGGAGTCCCCCAAGAGCTTCAGGCTGCTTCTACACGGTTACAACTGTACTTGTTATATCCCTGCTGTTCTATCTGCTGTTCTACTTGGTTGAGTAAACCTGAGAACTGGTTAAGCCAGAGATTCTCAAACTGAGATCAAGGCACCCTTAGGCCAAACCAATTACCCGACAAGTCCATTTTTAAGTAGCGGAGTCAAAATAGCATAAGCAGCATTTAAAAAAAAAAGAAAAAAACTATTATTCTTACCCATTACCCCCCCTTACTTTTATTTTTAGTTGTGATAGTCAGCACAGTTCTGCAGATTCGCTCCTCAGATCAGATACTTCCTATCTAAACTTCCAAAACGGACTACGTTGCAGGACCTCATTCACCAACAGGCAGCCTCAGAGTGACAGCTGTCCCCACGCTCATCGTAAACCCCCCTCCCCCAGTGCGCCGCTCTACTTCGCGCTGCCAACCTCTCACCCACGCGGAAAAAAAAAAAATGTACACACAAAATATTTATTAATTGCACACACATTGGCCGGCCTCTTTAGGCCACCCCGGTGACAGCGTTGCAGCACCCCAGTGAGCCGTGCACAGTTCGGGAACCACTGGGTTAAGCTAAATCACGCGTGGACTAACACCACCAGCAAACAACTGCGCAACACCTCACACATACTCTAGCCAAGTGCATCACCATCCTGGTTTACCAAACTGTCGGGGACAACCAATCATCCACCAATGCCTGTTGCACACTCTGCTACGCACTTAATTGTGAAGCTACTCTGCTAACAGGTTGTGGGTCCAGAGATCTTAATTCAACAGGCGATGGATCCCCATATGCATCTGCTGACATACTCTGCTAATACAATTTACTCTGAGACGGTCAGTAATTAGTCGGCTTCTTTCTAATATTTAGAGCAGTAATTAGAGACCATGGGGTGTATTTACTAAGCAGTGTTAGGAGACAGAGTGAAAAGTGATAAGGTGCCAGCCAATCAGCTCCCAACTGTCATTTTGCAAACACAGCCTGAGAGATGGCAGATGGGAGCTGATTGGCTGACACCTTATCACTTTTCACTCTGTCTCCTAACACTGCTTAGTAAATAGACCCCTATAGTCAGTGTGCTCCACAATACAGTATACACACATTTAACACAAAGCACAAGTCTTCAACTTCCAGGCCCAGACATAAGCATCTGTATTTCTGGCTAGTAAAACTTACAGTAGGCACCCAGGGAAGAACCAATGGGAAACATCTTACCCAACTTATTAACTTCAAAACATTAAAAAGACACAGGAATGCATTTCACCTTTTTAACATCTTAAGACTATAAAAGGCAGGTCCACCTACCCTTCATAAAATAGAGTAAAGTAAGCAACAAGTCAGCCACAGTGAGGTAACCAAAACTGCCAGCTATCAGACCACGGGACTTCATGTGACCCTTTTCCCCTCATCTCCTGGCTGCTTCAGTTGACTCACAGACAAAAACAACATTGGTTTATAATTACAGGAGCTGAGTGTTGTGGATTTCTTTTATTTGAATGATTATTAAATAGTCTGAATTACATTGGAATTTTCAGATTACTGGCAGAGATGTCTTTTGTGAATCAACATTGCTGTCAAAAGGGCAACTAAAAGCAACTAAAACAAAGGATCAGTTTTGCCTATTGGCTCATTAGACACTATTGAGCAGAATGTCATATGGTACGAGATCATATGTACCTTGAAAGATTTTACAGCAAGCTTTAAAACAGCAATATAAAAGAACAAAGCACACAGACAAAATAAACCTTTATCCTGTGCTAAAATTGAAACTTGTCTTTGTGTGTGAAAGTTTATTATATTCAGCAAAGGAGATGCTCCGCTTGTTAGGATAGGGATGTAGTCAGGAAGCAAACGGTCAAAATGCCGACTGCCGGCTTCCAGACAGTGAAAGCCCGGCATGGTACTAATGCCTATCATTAGCCCCACGCCGAAATCCTGGTGCCCGGCATACCTGACGTAGGTAAGCCAGGCATCGGGAGCTCATAGCCGTAGGGGGTGGGGGAGCCGGGGGAAGAGATAGGTTTAGGGTCTCCCAGGGGAACTTAGGGTTAGGCACCCCCCCTGGGAGTGTTAGGCTAGGAGAAGGGGGGGGGGGGTTAGGATCAGGCTCCACCAGGGGGAGGTTAGGGTTAGGCACCCCCCCACGGGAGGGTTGGGCACCCAAGATCGGAGGTTAGGCACCCCTAAAGGAGGGTTAGGTTACTTACCTTAGTAGGGATCTTCATCTTCACCCGCTGGGCTTAGGTCCGGCAGTAATACATGCAGATTCCGTTAGGATAACCGCATGGTGCGGTGTTTGGGGCGTTCCTGCTGTGCCTGTTGCTAATGTAACATAAGGGACGAAATGCGTTGGGTAGTTCCTGTTTTACCTCAACTCCTGATGTAGATAAGCATATTTCCTATTGTACGAGTCAATTATTAAATTTGTATGTTTTTTTTTTTATGCTACACAGTTGGAGCTGCTCTCTTTTTTTCTGTTTTTATATATGAGCCCTAGCAACAGCTATAGAATATTGTAATTATATACTTATGCTGACCAAATTCCCAGGATTAACTTCCCAGTGTATCGGGGATACCACATGGAAGACATTACCACCCACCGTGGACAGCTCAGTGGCCGACTAATGATCATGACCAGATTTGTCTGTGGTAACAGACAAGCGACACTGGCTCAAATCACATCCACTTTCAATGCAAGAGGTACCTGACGTACATAAGGCAGGTCAGTGCAGGGCTCTTTAGCTTCCATGGGATTTGGGAGCAGAAGACCCACCAGAGTGCCCCTGTTAACAATACAACATCGGACACATTGCCTCATCTGGGCTCGTGATGTTGCTAATTGGACCCTGGAGGAATGGCAACATGTGGCACGGTCCGATGAATCACGATTCCAGGTGTTCGAGTGTGGTGAGGACCCCATGGACCCCAGCTGTTAACAAGGCACCATGGAGGCTGGTTCCATAATGGTGTGTTCACATGTCATATATTGGGTTTGCCTGAACAAGTCATTGACCGATGCATTGCTTGATGACCATTTGCAGCCCTGTATGGACTTCATGTATCCCCACAATAATGGAATATTCCAGCAAGATAATTCACAACATCATCAGCCCCAAGTTGTACAGAATTGGTTTGAGGAGCTTTGCGACGAATGGCGTGTCCACCACATTCGCCTGCCATGAACTCAATAGAGCGTTTACAGAACATGGTGAAAAGGTCCAGTCGTACCCAAAATGTGGCATCGACAAATATCAGGGAACTGTGGGCATCTATACCAACAGCATGAGTCACCATCTCTCCAGAGGTCTTCCATCCACTTGTGGAATCGATACCACGTTGAGTTGCTGCACTTCACCGAGCTAGATATATATTTTTAGAGGTCTGAGATAGATAATCTCTCCATACATATCCATTTTAAATCTAGCGGCACAAAATCAAATCTCCACTTTTACAAGCTCGTAGCCTATTACATTCCTGCCTACAGTCAACAGCTTCACTGTAGCAATTCACACAGTAGTAGTGTGGACCTTGTCCATTACAAACCCCAGAGGTAGCAACAAGCAAGGTTTCTAAGATTGCAAAGATCATTCTAAGAAAACATTTGAAATGACCATTGGCAAATGGTTAAAGCAGAAATATTTTTTTTAATTCATTCATGTGACTAAATAGGGGGAAGTAGTTTTCCTATAGGTTACTCCTTTCTGCAAAAAGGTCATCTACATCACAGAGAATGGATAAGATATACACACAAGTGACTCATATCTTAAGAAGACAGATTTATGCTGCATGAGCAGCCAAGTACTGAAAAATCATAAGTTTCCACCCAACATGGTTCTACTCTAGTAAACTAAATATACAGAAGATAACATTTTGGGAAGAATGTCACACACACTATTTCCTATGGAAATTCTGTAAGAAAAAACAAAAACAAAGAAAAACCTGCAACAAATTCTACAGCTCTAATATCGCGACTTTAGTGTATGCAAATAAACTAAAAAGGGTTTTCTAAAGTTCTAAAATACATTTAAAATTGCTCATATTAATTTAAAAGTATAAATAAAATTCACCACCTGGACAGGGGGCCACCTTTATACTTCTTAATGGAGTAAGGATAATGATTGCTCTAAAACAGGGGCAGCCAAACCACAGCTCATAGGACAAATGCAGTCTGCCCATGCTGGAAGAAGGCCCCATCCAGGATTCCTCTGGAGCTTTGGAAATTAGTCTTGACTCCAGGAGGTAGCTTAGCAGTAATATTACACTACAGCACAGGTTCTCAAACTCTGTCCTCAGGAACCCAAACAATACATGTTTTCCAGGTCTCCTCACAGAATTGCAAGTGAAATAAAAAGCTCCACCTGTGGATCTTTTAAAATGTGTCAGTAAGTAATTACTACACCTGTACTCCTGCAAAACGTGAACTGTGTGAGGTCCTGAGGAGCAAGTTTGTGAACCACTGCACTACAGTTCCACGTTACCAGACAGAGTGTGGAATATACAGAGGTGTGCAAGAACTCTAGGCTGGCACCCT
Organism: Taudactylus pleione; assembly: GCA_031769625.1. Taxonomy (NCBI): domain Eukaryota; kingdom Metazoa; phylum Chordata; class Amphibia; order Anura; family Myobatrachidae; genus Taudactylus; species Taudactylus pleione. Next base: position 6,616,308 of record JAUIMM010000038.1, read on the forward strand.
GGCAGGGAAGGGAGAGATCTCTAGGCTGGGACCTAAGGGGGCAGATGACCCTGGACAGGCACATACTCAAGTGGGGGCTGAGATGACATTTAAAGACATGAGGGGCTGTGAGGACTGAGGCATATAGAGAGGCATGAATGAGGAGGTCTAAGGCTGGCATATAAAGCGGCAAAACTGAAGGTGTTGTGTGACAGCAGGGGATATTATGGTGTGGCATATTAAATGGGGCATTACTGTGTGGTATAGTATCAATTGGGGACACTGCTGTGTGGCATATTATTCATCTCATCACAGAAAGCAAACTGAAATCTAAAATCATTCAAAATGTTTAAAGATATTTTTATTAGTTTTATTTCTTAGAAAAAGATTTACTCAGCAAAGAACCCTTGCCTAGTTGCTGGGAGGCAGACTGCAAAAAAATATTTTGTGGTCCTCCATCCAAAGTCATTATCTTCATACAGCACTCCAAGTAAAAAAGTTTGGATGCCCCTGCTCTAAAAGAATCTTCAACTTTGTACCGAGGTAAGGTGCCATAGTTTCTGCTTATGCATTTGCTATTTAACCATATGGTAGCCATCAGATTTACGAGACACATATACTGGTTCTTTAAAGTCAGTCTAACATAAAAAATATTTTCCCAGTGGTTTGTAAGAGACTAAGGGCCTGATTCAGACCCACTCGCGAGCGGCTGTCCGCTCGCAAGTGGGTCGATGTTATGCACTGAGCATGCGCACGACTGAGGGAGCTCCGTCGTGCGCATGCGCCAGACGCGACGAGCGAAGGAAAGTCCTTCGCTCGTTGTGTCCGATCAAAGGGGGCGTGCTGTCAATGTTGATTGACAGCACGCCCCCTTTGGTGGGCGTGCCGGGGGCGTGCCTCCCTGACGGGGGCGTTCCCATGGGAACGCCTCCCGTCAGAAGCCGGCCCACTGACATCACTAGTGATGTCAGTGGGAGTGATTTTGGCTCTGATAGAGCCAAAATCACTCCGGAGCTTGCGGTTGAAAACCTCAACCGCAGGCTCCGGCTCGCAATTTCGATGGTCGCGATGGTCTCGACCATCGCGGCCATCAAAAAGCACGCTCGTATAGCCTGTGGGTGGTGACCCACAGCTATACGAGCGTCCAGGAGGACGCTCCATGAAAATGGAGCCCGGCCCTCATTCAGAGCGTGCGCTCTGCTCAGAGCGTACAGCTCTGAATGAGGGCCTAAATTAGGGATTAATACACAGCACAAGTGTTCTGTAGTTTAAACACAACAGATTCTACCACCTGTATAAACTGGTGTCTAAACATACAGAATATTTGTAACTCAGTAAAGTAACTGAATAGTTTTAAGTTATTCTGTGTAAGTGTGGGAAAACTATGGAGTTTGGAAATGCAATTGCTGTCATTTCAGCCCCTAGACCAGATTGTCCATGCTTCTAATAATGGTGTTATAGGTATTCCATGACACTTGGCCAAGCCCACTAGACCATGTATTCAAAAGAATGATTTTAAGAATAGGAGGTCGACAGTGGGAGATGTACTGTATAGTGGGACAGTTATATTCGATCACCACCTTTCAGTGAATGTCAGCGGGATCCGAAGCATCTTTAAGTGAGCAAAATCAAAGAAAAATTTATATTTCTACATTTATTAACATGTAAAATTCAGTCAGAAAGGATGCAAATATATAGGATGTAAGTACATTCAGAATGGCACTGACCACCAAGAACTCGTATAAATATATCATGAGACATTTCTCAAGGGTGTCTTACATCAGGCGCAGCTAAATGGAAAATCTATTCTTAGAATTGTCAATGTATCCTCCAGCATATAAGTATGAGCCAAATAGAAGCAAAATCAATGGAAAGGCAACTAAAAGATCATACTAGGTTCACTATAGTTACATTCAAGTTATGAAGTTACAATATAAAAAAAAAAAAAAAAAAAAAACACATTTATAAATGGTTTCCAGAAAGTCCATTTGAGCTACTATTGGAAGCACATTTTTTTGGTATGGATATCTTGTTCATAAATAACAAATTAATGCAGAGACTCATTAATGTCCATAATGTACCTTCCATACATCTGCTTCACACCAGATAAAGGGGTATATTTATTAAAAGGCACAAGGAGCCCTTTTCCCTGCGCATTTCTTAATACATCTGGGTCAAACCTTCATTTCTTACTGCCGCAATAAGAAATCATAATTATCGGGTAGAAAACTCGATATGCCCCAAAAGGAGATATTTTGTACTACATTTAAAACTTTGCACCAACTAAAGTTTTTTTTTTTTTTTTTATAGTGCCATTTTATATAGTCTCCTATAAAATTATTTTGGAATATGTGATCAAAAGCATGGATAAAAGGAGTGTCTGCAAATCAAAGGAACACATTTTTGTTTTGTTTTTATGTTATATACTCCCAGTTAGAGAATAAATTGGACGATAAATGAAAAAAAAAAAAAAAAGAAAAATTTTTTTCTTCGTCATTCCAGTAATTTGGAAGAAAGTCCATGACATCTGTACACCTTACACTACAGTCTGGCCACACATCTAAAGGTGCATACACACGTAACGATTTTGTTACCAACGATTTTCTGAACGATTTTCTGTCAGATTATCTGTAATGAACGATTTTTTGAACTACAAACGATTTTTGTAACTTCCCTTAATGAAAATCGTTCAGTTGGTCAGTCAGAATGAACTACAAACGGGAACGCACATGAACGATAATCGTTCATCGTTATAGCTCAGAAACTGAAAGATTTTTTCCATGAGTGAACGATAATGACGTCGTTATAGTTAAATCGTTAAAAAAATCGTTACATGTGCATGCACCTTAAAGATTATCTGTCCAACCGGCCAACTAGTTGATTGGTTGGAATGAAAATCTGATAAGGTATGAAAGCAAATGACAATCAGCAAAGCTCCCAAATGCCTGAAAATGGACAAAAACTGTTTGAACAAATTGTTTAGATCAAACATGTAACAAACTTGTCTGAACGATCATTTTCATCTGTTTTCTGGCATTTAGGAGCAAGTTGCTGATCATCATTTACTCCCATATGTTACCAGATTTTCATTCCAACCAATCAACTAGTTGGCTGGTTGGACAGATAATGTGGCCAGTTTTACCCGATGATAGCCCAGTCGGAGGCAGGTCAGAGGCAAACGCAAGGGGGTTTCTGAGTGCCTGAAAACCCCCTTCCCCAGTCCACACCATAACCACAATAGAAATAGTAATATAAGAGTGCTGCATGTTCTTCTCACCATCACAAATATAATTAGCACCACCTGTGGATCTTTAAATATGTGTCAGCCAATAATAAATACACCTGTGCCCCAACTAGGAGATCTAGAAAACATGCACTGTTAGGGGTGCAGTGCTATAGATCAAAAGGGCTAATTATTAATACTGTATAACAACACACTATCCAGTGTAATAATTTATGTACATATATGTCCGGGGCAGTGCTAGGTTCTTCTGCTGCTCCTCCAGACTTGCTCCAATGCTCTGGAAAGGTTCCCACATCTGAAATAAAAACATTCAGCTCAGGCATTTAATAGCTTACTGTGGTCACTGGTCCAGTATATACTGGAATTATGACAGTATTAAATCTGTTTAAGTGCCAATTATGCTCTCTTCATGGACTGGCTACTCTCACTCTAAAATCAAGCATTTGGAAACCCCCCATCTAGAAATCCTGTGTTTGCCACTGCAGGTCCCTACTTTATGAAAGAAGAGTGAAAAAGTGTCAAAGGCCATTGAGGATCTGAGAGAAGAGTTAAAGAAAGAACTGAAAGCGCCTTCACATAGGGGACAGCAAGACGGATGGATGATGCACTTTTACCAATACAATCTATAGCACTGGTACTGCACGAGTACACAGGAGGTCTTGTCATGTTTTCAAATTTGAAACGAAAAGAAAAAAAAAAAAAACACACAGCCTGGAAGTCCATAATGTGGGGACTTTACAGAAAATAATAGTCAGTCTAATGTGTTTGCCAAGTTTTTCTTCTAGTGTTCCCTAATTTCTAAGGGCAGTCCCAAGTTATGTCCCTGGTAATGCCAGCTTTCCCATCTCCTGAACACAACTGCTAAAAACAAATTATGACAATGATTTTTATTCCCCTTCTGCCAGCATGGACATGGATGAGGGGCGGTGGCTTAGAGATTAGATAACCGTTTCCTCAGGGAACAAGATTGAGTACTGAAATGCAAAGTTCTTCCAGTTTAGAGGATATGCAAAAGGTCTACTGCAGAGACTGATATGGCTACATAGAGTAGACAAAAGGTATAGTATAATAGCAGCCTAGGAGGTGTGTGTGTGTGTGTGTGTGTGTGTGTGTGTGTGTGTGTGTGTGTGTGTGTGTGTGTGTGTGTGTGTGTGTGTGTGTGTGTGTGTGTGTGTGTGTGTGTGTGTGTGTGTGTGTGTGTGTAACCCTTTCAATATGACACCAGCCCTATTTAAAATTTATAGAAGGTATAATATAGCAGCTGGAGAGCAGAGATCCATGATAAGCCCTAACTAAGGCAACTGTTGTGTGGTATCTGTAACATCAAACAGCTGCAATAGACAAGTTTTAAAACTATACCGTGTTTCTCCAAGAACATTTTATCAGTCTATGGGACATATTCAATTAGCCGCGATAAGCTGTTCTCTGCAAAAGAGTTTCGCCGATGATGTTATTTCGCCACCGGAAACTTATCCCCGTATTCAATTGTGGAGACTTTTCGCCGATGCGGAAACTCAATGCATTGGTATGGACGAAAAATATTTGCCTATGAATCCAGACAGAAAAAATGTGCAGAATTGTGGGTTTGGGGGTGCAAAGGTGTGGAACCACCCTGCACCCTTGGGACAGGTCCCCAAAAGTTACCTACGTCAAAAAAAAAAAAAAAGTGAACACCCCAAAATATGACATTGAAACAGAGAGCAGAAAAAAAAAAAAAAAAAAAAAAAAAAACAAAGTTGGGGTCAAACTAGCGAAATAAACTTTTGGGGGGTCTGCAAGTATGGGGGAGGTGTTTTTTTTATTATTATTACAGGTGCGTTTTTAAAACTTAACTTTTGCGATTTTTAACCATGCTTGCACCCATTTTCATATACCCCAAATTTGCTGGGACTAGTTATTTTCTAAAAAAAAAAAAAAAAAAACTGCTAAATGCTATTCTTCACCACTTGTGCAAAGATGCTAAATTAGCAGCTATTAAGAGCATTCAAGTACCCCAAATACCTTCAGCAGGGTTATTTGGAGGCATCTACATTGATCCCCAATGTTAGGTCATCTTTTGGGGGGTCTCTGTCTGATTTTCCCAAATCTGACAGCACTTTTCGCCTGTTTGCATTTTTGAATATGCCCCTTATGCTCTAATATCCCCACTAATTGTTTGTCAGGTGGTATTCACCGCATACAGTAACTTGTATCAATGAGGCTGAAAGGCAGTAGCCCTATCTGAAGAGTGGTTAGTCAGACAGGAATGACAAAAATGCAGCAACATTAGAAATCAAACACCAAACTGAAATTTGATCATGTAGATGTAGCAGCACATATTTCGGGAAAAGACAGCTCGCAGGCACTCGCAAAAGCCAAACAATTTGGGTCATTTCAAACTAGCCAAAAGCATTTAGCGAAAACTCACATTATTTAGAAAACTGCTGTGTTCCTTTATAGAAAAGTCTTGTAGAAAAGCAGAATTACTGTGAAATGAAGTTGAATGTGCAACCCAAATAATATTTAGCATTTATGCAATAGAAATAAGGTGATATTACCACTGTGATTACTACACTGTGCGCTCACCTGCCAGCCAGGAGACTCTGAAAGACCAAGGCCGGCTACACACTTGTACAACCGGTAAACGTGCCAATAGAGGGGGTGATTTCCGGTACACACTTTAATGAACAATGGAACAATCACTGTTAAATCCTTAGTTAATATGTACAGCCTCGCATGTGATATCTTGTGATTGGCCGTTCTGCACGGCCAATCACACGACATCGCATGTGGCCCGCGGGATTGCGCAGTCAGGCATACACCCTGCACCATCTGCCCGATTTACCCACCCCAAGGGATCATGCCGGTGCTATAAATTCTCTTAGGCCTCATACACACAGATGTTGACAAATTACATTAAAACGAAGTCAAAATCTTGCACCCTGCTTTTAGGAGAGCATTTTCATTTAAAAGGTCTCCAAACCAGTAGCACGGTGCTCTATGTATCTAATAAAAGTGTTCTCAGATCTATTTGTAGTGAGGGTCAATACTTAGAAAGGATGTGTACGCACAGGCCACTAGTTAACATTACTTTTTGGGTTGTCTGCATCAAAGCTTGTTTAATAGGCTTTGAGCATTAAACAATTTTGAGCACATTAAACACTGTACAGTAACGCCTGTGTGTACAAGGCCTTTTGAATAAACAGGAGTATTATGCTCCAAATAAACCCTGCTGATGTGATGCTGGATGTATAGAGCGGCAGGTGGTACAGGCAACAGTCTACCTGTTGTCTGATGCAAAATGGCGCCATTGGCTTGGGTTGATAGCAGGAACAGCTTGGCAGCCATTAACCACTACAAAAAATAAAGAAAAATATTCCCTGGGGGGAATTGCAGTCTATGTAATCATATTATATTTAGGACGTAGTTAGTACCCAGTCTGTTTTCTTTTTACTGTGTTTGTTCCAGATTCTACAAACTCAAAGAACAAAACTTGCAGTGGAGCAGAGAAATTCATCCACCTTATAGTCCTATACACAAAGTACCAGACAGTCTTATTTCTGCCTTCCTTCAGCAGCAAACAGGAAACCCAACTCCCGTTACACACATTCCACTGGGATTATGTAACGCCCCGTACATTACCAGACAAGGATTATTGTTTGCTACTCAAACGATGAAGGCAATGCAGAGTGTGGACACTTTTCACTGACAAAAATAAGTGGCCCCTTTTAATAAATGTGTTAACATTTCAATGGAGCAGTAACAATATATGATGCATTTATCGCAACAAAATATCCTGTCTGATATAATAGAAGATGCTCTGTTAGTCTCAGTGGTCCGAATGGTACATAAATAGTATGCATGTAGGCATCTATTTCTAGACTAAACAAATAAAAGGGCGTTTTACACACAATTTCTTGATATTTATGGTGCATACAGACGGTCAGATAAAAAGGACGATATAAACGATATCGATTGGTCGTTTATATAGTCTTTTTTTTTTTCATTTTAACACCTCCAAGGAACAAATTATGGTCGATGTGTGGGCACGGATGGTCAATATCGACCATCGCCCGTGCATTCAGGCAAACCTGGTCGATATCGTCCAGGTTAGCCTGTTTACTATAGGGACCCGCGATCGTTACGTCGTTTGGGGGTTGGTGAATGTTGCTGGATGTTCGATATCGAACATCCGGGACCTGCAGGCCGATCAGACAACGATATCTGATAGTTGTCTGATCGTCCCGTGTGTACGGGCCATTAGAGTTTTCTTCCTGGGTGCCTTCTGTGCTGCTCCCTTAGGTACCATTATGCACAACTCAGGGTGCACAGCAAAGCAGTTGTAGCAGATTATTTGTTCTGGTTAAATAAGTACATGACTGAAAAGCACAGACTCAAACCAGAAATACAGAGTAATGTAAACACAATAAGTTTAAGAAGTTACGTAGAAGCCAAAATATAGAAGTTGACTGAAGGTGGAAATTAGCTTTAATCTCTCCTGGATAAAAATATCCAATATTAGCATTGCACTGGATAATACATCATCACTCCTGTCACCGGAGGTCAAGCTTAGCAGGGTTCTAGCATCATGCTTGCACATAATGGGCGTCTATTTAGCGTCTTCTAATATGGCCAAGAAGGATTACAAGTTTAGCTTACACAATGACCCATCTCTTTATACAGAAGGACACTTTCAGGGGGTCTCATTCCCTTTCTGATTTTCACCAAATATTAAATTATTTCTCTTTTGAGAAGTTTACAATTTGCTGTGTAAGAAAACACAACACGGTCATTAGTAGTTCCCTATATGGTCATACATACACTTCAGGGAGTAGATTTATTAAAGTGCAGATTTTTAGAAGTGGAGATGTTGCCCATAGCAACCAGATTCTAGCTATTATTTTCTATAAGGTGATAGATAAATGTTAAGTAGAATCTGAATGGTTGCTATGGGCAGCATCAATGGACAATATACCCCCAGATCTGTGGAAATAACATAGGAACAGTATTAGGATTAAACCGTCCATGATACTGCATAGAAGGTTCTACACATTGGGACCCACAGTTTGAAAACTGCTGAGTAAACTGACAAACACCTTGTGATGGGGGAAGGAGGGAGGGGTGCCGCATGATCTTGCTCTGGAGAACCGCTGAGTTTACATACAGTCAGGTGCATAAATATTGGGACATTGACATAATTTTCATATTTTGGCCTCTATTCACCACCACAATGGCTTTGAAATGAAACAAACAAGATGTGCTTTAACTGCAGACTTTCAGATTTAATTTGAGGGTAATTACATCCAAATCAGGTGAACGGTGTAGGAATTACGACGGTTTCTATATGTGCCTCCCACTTTTTAAGGGGCCAAAAGTAATGGGACAAACTAAAAACAATCCTAAATCTAACTTTCACTTTTTAATACTTTGTTGCAAATCCTTTGCAGGCAATTACAGCCTGAAGTCTGGAATGCATAGACATCACCAGACGCTGGGTTTCATCCCTGGTGATGCTCTGCCAGGCCTCTACTGCAAATGTCTTCAGTTCCTGCTTGTTCTTGGGGCATTTTCCCTTCAGTTTTGTCTTCATCAAGTGAAATGCATGCTCAATCGGATTCAGGTCAGGGGATTGACTTGGCCATTGCATAACATTCCACTTTTTAGCCTTAAAAAAACTCTTTGGTTGCTTTTGCAGTATGCTTCGGGTCATTGTCCATCTGCACTGTGAAGCACAGTCCAATGAGTTCTGAAGCATTTGACTGAATATGAGCATATAATATTGCCTGAAACACTTCAGAATTCAGTCTGCCTCTTTTGTCAGCAGTCACATCATCAATAAATACAATGGAACTAGTTCCATTGGCAGCCATACATGCCCACGCCATTACACTACCACCACGCTTCACTGATGAGGTGGTATGTTTTGGATCATGAGCAGTTCCTTTCCTTCTCCATACTCTTCTCTTCCCATCACTCTGGTACAAGTTGATCTTTGTCTCATCTGTCCATAGGATGTTGTTCCAGAACTGTAATGGCTTTTTTAGATTTTGTTTGGCAAACTCTAATCTGGTCTTCCTGTTTTTGTGGCTCACCAATGGTTTACATCTTGTGGTGAACCCTCTATATTCACTCTTGTGAAGTCTTCTCTTGATTGTTGACTTTGAAACATATACACCTACCTCCTGGAGAGTGTTCTTGATTTGGCCAACTGTTGTGAAGGGGTTTTTCGTCACCAGGGAAATAATTCTTCTGTCATCCACCACAGTTGTTTTCTGTGGTCTTCTGGGTCTTTTGGTGTTGCTGATCTCTCCGGTGCGTTCTTTCTTTTTAAGAATGTTCCAAACAGTTGATTTGGCTACACCTAATGTTTTTTGCTCTCTCTCTGATGGGTTTGTTTTGATTTTTCAGCCTAATGATGGCTTGCTTCACTGATAGTGACAGCTCTTTGGATCTCATATTGAGAGTCGACAGCAACTGATTCCAAATGCAAATGTCACACCTAGAATCAACTCCAGACCTTTTACCTGCTTAATTGATAATGAAATAATGAGGGAATAGCCCACACCTGTCCATGAAATAGCTTTTGAGCTGATAGTCCCATTACTTTTGGCCCCTTAAAATGTGGGAGGCACATACAGAAACAGTTGTAATTCCTACACCGTTCACCTGATTTGGATGTAATTACCCTCAAATTAAATCTGAAAGTCTGCAGTTAAAGCACATCTTGTTTGTTTCATTTCAAAGCCATTGTGGTGGTGAATAGAGGCCAAAATATGAAAATTCTGTCAATGTCCCAATATTTATGCACCTGACTGTATACAGGTTGATTCTCCCATATCCAAATACGAAATATTTTTAGCATGACTGAGATAGTGAAACATTTGCTTTCTGATGGTTCAACGTACACAAACTTTGTTTAAAGCACAACATTATTAAAAATACAGTACAAAATAACCTTCAGGCTGTGTGTGTTTAAGGTGTATATGAAACATAAATTAATTCTGTGTTTAGATTTGGGTCCCATTCCCAAGATAATTCATTATGATAAGCAAATATTCCAAAATACGGAATATTCAGATATCCAAAATACCCCTGGTCCCAAGCATTTTGGATATGGGAGACTCAACCTGTACCATCACATGTAAAGCTAAAAATTTAAGGGGAAACGGACAAAAGAGCATATAGTTGCAACCAATCAGCTTCTAGATTTCATTCTATAAAATGTTCTTGATAAATGCTAGTTAGAAGTTTAGTTGCTAAGAGCAACTTCTCCACCCTTTAGGAGAATTGATACATTTCCCACAAATCTTAGTTTGTGTTATGTTCTGGGTTGTTTGTGGACCCGGGGTGGTAGCAGGAGCGATCACAGAAGCAGATTTGAAAATAAAACTAGGATTTTTAATAAGTGCTTGAGTAGACATATAATGTGGCAGTAAATAAAAGTCCAAGAATATATAAATGTGCACAAGAGTTCAGTGGTGGGAGTAAAAGGGTTAATGTCCAAGTAGAAACAATTAGAGCTGTCCAGGTATGCAGGTAGTGAAATGAAAATAATCAAGCCAGGTATGCAGGTAGTGAACTGAAGCGCAGGATGTCAGCAGGCTCAGGCACTCAGGTATGGGCAAGGGTGATGGAGGAAGCGGGGTAGTCCAGTGGGAGCTAGGAGCTAACAGGCAGACTGGCAGACAGCGAATTCACAGGAACAGGATAAGCACAGAGAATTCCCTCTCAGCTAGGCTGAGATACACGTTGCACTAGCAAAGAAGGAAGGCACTGACCCTTCCTAAAAACCCCATGCCATGCTGTTACTGGCCGGAGGGAACATGTGACTCACCAGGATTGGCCAGCCGCATCACATAGCCAGAAGGCAAGATGGCGGCGCCCATGCCACCCGGAATGGAGACGCCGCCAGGCCTTACCAGCGCAGAGTGACAACAGGCCCACACAACAACACGCGCAGCCAAAGCACCCCGCCAGACAGCCCGCGCCACAATGACCTCACAGGTAACACTCGCCTAGCGCCATGCTGAAATACCGTGGCCGTGACAGTTTGCGAATACAAACATTTTTTTTTTTAGAAATTTCATATATGCAACCTATACGATAAAAATGAACAAACACACACTCAAACTATGCGAGTCTATTGTGTGTTTCACGTCTATACCTTGGAGGGAACATGAAGTATAAAAAGCCTGTTTGTTATCCAGTCTTGTGAATCTAGCTTTGCAAATAGCAAGACCAAAAGCCCAAAATACTTGGGGGTTTATTCACTAAGCATCAGGTTCTAAAACCTCCACTTCTGATCGCGTTTATGCCCGAATTTAAAAGGACAGTAATTTTACTAGCAAAACCCAGCTAGTCAAGCATTGCCCTTTTAAATATAGAACATAAAAACACGATCAGAAGCATTGAGTAGACAAACCCCCTGGTCTTAGTAACAGAAGGACAGCATTATTAACCTACCTATGTGTTCCCAAGCTAATACCCCTTTTCCACCAAAAACCTGTCTCCTGCCCTGGACAATGAGCACGGGTTGGAGCCAGGTTTTACCCCTTTTACACTGGTGGCTGGACACAGGTTATTTCCCAGGTCCAGCCATTCACACCGAACCCGGGTCTTTGAGCGTTACAGTGGACGCTTGAAGATTATGTAATTTCCATCCGCTACTGAAGACTGCCAATCCGCTAGTTTGAGGTGTGACCAGGGTCATGCTGTTTACAACGGATCATTGCCCGGGTCCTTCCTGGATTCAAACCTGGTCGTGACCAGTTGGATTCTCATCTGGGTTATTTTTCAGGGACTCTTTTCCATTGAGCCACGACCAGGGGTAGACCAGCCAATAACTTGGGTTATAGCAGCAGCGGAAAAGCATTATAAACAGAGTTTTTCGTGATAAATCTAATATTATAACAATTGTCCACACAGTAAAATAACTGCCAATACCACTTTCAGACAAAAAATTTCAAAAAAACACGGATTTTACCCGGCATTTGCGTTCCGGGTTGCTTTGCCATTCCCTGTCTGTACCCCCCTTCAGACAGAAGAGCAAATTACCGAGTCAAACATATCAACCCAGTAATTTGCTGATTTACACAGGTACCGTATTTCTTCTGTCTGAAAGGGTCAACTCGGGTCTAACTTCCTGTGTCTCCGGGAATTTAGACCTGGGTTGACCCTTTCAAATAAAAAAAGGTCCCATGTAAATCACCAAATTCCCGGGTTGAAATGTATAACCCGGTAATTTGTTTTTCAGTCTGAAAGGGGTAGAAGAGAAATGTTGGATATTCTTTATTTTAAATTTATAAAACACTGTTACACAATTTATTGTTTATGTGCAGTTGCTATAACTGACTTCTGCCAATATCAGGAACACAAACGCTTTTTGAAGCAGCCGAGTGTTGGTTGCCCTAGTGGGGAGTAAGTTAAATTAAATTACAGTAGAGAGAAGCACAAGAGGGTAGAGGGCCCTGCTCGAAAGAGCTTACATTCTTTAAGGGAGGGGCAGATGAACAGGAGTGACACAGATGGGGTAGGCGGGGAGGAAGGAAGATGTAGCAGCAAGTTAGGATGAGAGCTGAAAGGCTTTAATGAAGTAGTGGGTCTTAAGTGCTTGTTTGAAAGATTGTAGAGAGGTGCAGAGTCTGATGGGGAGAGGGAGGGAGTTCCAAAGATGGGGAGCAGCGCGGGCAAAATCTTGGAGGCGGGAGTGGGAGGAAGTAATCAATTGGCATGAAAGGCGGCGTGTATTAAGTGAAAGAAGAGGGCAGACAGAAGAGTGAGGAGAGAGGAGATCAGAGAAGTAAATGGGAGAGGAATGGGTGAGGGATTTGTAAGCGAGTGTGAGAACCTTGAATTGGGTTCTGAAAGGGAAGGGGAGCCAGTGGAGGGCTTTTAAGAGAGGGGAGGCAGATGTAGAGCATTTGGAGAGGAAGATGAGCAGAGAAGCAGCATTGCGCACAGACTGGAGAGAATAGAGACGTGATTTGGGGAGGCCAGATAGGAGGAGGTTACAGTAGTCCAATCTGGAGATGACCAGTGAATGTATGAGGGTTTTGGTGGCATCCTGGGTGAGGAAGGTTCTGATCTTGGAAATATTCTTGAGATGGAAACAACGGGACAGCGAGAGGTTCTGAATATGTGGTTTGAAGGAGATGGAAGAGTCTAGGATGACTCAGACAATGCACTTTGGGACTAGATGAGATAATTATGCTATCTACTGATAAAGAAATAGTGGGACATGATGTTATGTGGGAGGGTGGGAAGACGATCAGCTCAGTCTAAAGCTGGCCACACACTAGACCAACTTTCATCCAACCGTACAACTAGTTGATTGGTGGGAATGAAAATCTGGTAATGTATGGGAGTAACTGATGATCAGCAATTTGCTCCTAAATGCCAGAAAACAGATGAAAATGGTCGTCAGACAAAATTGTGAAATGTTTGATCTAAACAATTTGTTCAAACAAAAGTTTTTGCCCATTTTCCGGCGTTTGGGAGCAAATTGCTGATTGTCATTTGCTTTCATACCTTACCAGATTTTCATTCCAACCAATCAACTAGTTGGATGGTTGGATGTAAGTTGGTCTAGTGTGTGGCCAGCTTTTGACATATTAAGTTTGAGAAATCGCTGGGACATCCAGGAAGAGAGAGCAGAGAGACAGAGATACGAATCAGTAGAGAGGGGGAAAGATCAGGTGAGGAAAGGTAGATCTGAGTATCATCAGCATAGAGATGATAATGAAGGTCAAAAGAGCGGATGAGTTTACCTAGAGAGGACGTATAGTGAGAATAGGATAGGTCCAAGAACAGAACCTTGGGGAACACCTACTGTAAGAGGCTGTGGTGGGGAGGAGTTGTCGTGAGAGGAAACAGAGAAGGAGCGGTCAGAGAAGTAAGAGGACAGCCAGGAGAGAGCAGTGTCACGTAGACCAAGGGAGTGAAGGATATGCAGCAGTAGAGGGCGGTCCACAGTGTAAAAAGCAGCAGATAGGTCAAGAAGAATGAGCAGGGAGTAGTGGCCCTTAGATTTGGCAGCAAGGAGGTCATTGCTGACCTTTGTGAGGGCAGTTTCAGTGGAGTGGAGCGAACAGAAGCCAGACTGAGAAGGGTCAAGGAGGTAGTGGGAGGAAAGAAAATGTGCTGAGGCGGTTGTAGACAATGCAATCAAGGAGTTTGGAGGCAAAAGGGAGGAGAGAGATTGGTCGGTAGTTAGAGAGAATGTTAGAATCAAGGTTAGGTTTTTAAAGAATGGGGGAGACAAGGGCATGCTTAAATGCAGAAGGAACAGTGCCAGAAGAGATGGAGAGATTAAGGAGGTGGGCAAGATGGGAGCAGGCAGAAGAAGAGAGGTAGTGGAGGAGGAAGCGGGAGGGGATAGGGTCAAGGGGAGAGGTGGAAGGGGGGGGGGAATTGTTAATGAATATCTAACCCCTGAAGTGCTCATGTACTTCTCCAGAGTGCTGAAATCTAGGGCCAGATTCAGAGGTGGACACAGAAGCGCCTGCACTTGTATCTAGTGGCGGTCGTTCGTCTGCGACTTTATGCAAACGCCGCTACCAAGTCTTTAACTTGTGTTCATCTGTGCGTCCAAATGTGCAAGGACTGAGTTGCCCACTTTCAGCGTCCTAACACGGGCGCCACCATCAGCTGTACAAGTGGCACTTGCATCAGTCCTACGGCAGATGCAGTTTCTCCTGTGTATGGCCTCCTACGTTAGTGTGTAACAACCTTCGCCGGAACGCACACAACATTCCCATAACACATCCAGAATACTGACCATCTCCGTGCGTGCGCTAAGACACCTCCGGGTCATTCCCCAGGAAAGCACTCTACATTGCCACTATACTACTCCCTGTGCGCGCATGAAATTAGAACTGCGTATGGACACAATCAGGGAGCAAGCACAATGCGACTTGAGAGCCAGGTGCAGTAGCAAAAATTCGCAATATAGGTTGATCTGAAACATTGGTTATAACTAGAACCAAATTACGAAGCCCTATGATGCTTACTGTAACTTCAATTTAAAACATACTATGTATATGAATGAAGCAAAGACTACAGTTACAGTTTAACCACAAGAAAAAGATTATGGCACATTTTAAAACCTTATAAAACAAAAGTAGTAAGATAAGCAATTTAAACTAACTTCTACAAGACCCATAAACTTAGGTTTTTGTGACAGGGAGCCGCCATGATGCCATCAGTGGAATGTCAGTACCAGGAAGAATATTCTGAATATTCTAAGAGAAAGAACTAACAAGGTAATATAAATTCTTTGCTCAGATTGTTTATTTTTAAAACAAGTATGTCTTGCAAGTTGGCAAAGGTGGTTAAAGAATAAACAGCTGCATCATACAAGTATGGGCAATTTACAAAAACGGTTAAAAAACGAGCGGGAAATGGGAGGGGGTAAAGAGACGCTTGTTTTGTCCATAGCAGTTTAACAGATTTTAATTTCTAAATTTCAACAATAGAAAAAAATAAAGTGCTGATGTTGCACGAAAAGCGGCAATGTTTTATGTTGTTGGAGCATGCGTCTGAGCCCTACGTATCCCGATGGTAACTACCGGGAGACACAGGGTAAATTTGGGTGCAACAGCCCTGGATTTCATTGAGCATTCCTGGTACTTAACAGGCGGGTGGTCAGGCAGACGTGTGGCGTGCCGCTGACAGCAACTGCATCTGGGGACGCAGTAGCACAGACGCCATGTTCAGACTGAGAAATTGCAACTGGCATAGTGCTGGTGCAAGCTTCAATGGTGCAACTAAAGACGCACAGAGACGGATTAGCGCAGCAGGCGTCTCCATAGGGAGATTATTGGCGGCATCATCATAAAGACACAGCTGTAGTAAATGACGCAGCCGCGACTGCTTGCGCCTCTGAATCAGGCCCACAATCTAGAGCAGTTCTTCAGAAACTGGTTCTTGTTGTACACCCAAGTGGATTTTCAAAATGTGTTTGGGGTCAACCAATGGTCACATGTCTTTTATATTGTACTGTGGAGCGCCTCCATATGAAAAGGAGAATCAGCTGAAACAAGCCAGAAAATTGTTCATCCTATTTGCAAACCTTATTGATTTTAGTCAAGTGAATGATTTACAGAGTGAAAGTATTTATTTCTGTAGCTGTAGAAAGTATCATAAATCTAACATTGAAGAGCATACGGACGAACAAATGAACTTTCACACTAGCCCTTAATTTTCTTTTCCTCTTTTAAAAGCCATGAACAGTAGAAGAATGGTTTATTCCATTAAGGAAGCAAAATAAAAATTGTGGGAGCATGCATTTATAGGGTTTAAGAGGGCTGTGGTGGGCAACAGGTGGACCCGCGAGCATTCACCAGGCTCTGAGCCCCATCCAGACTCATTCTCTGCTTTGGTATAAAGCAGAGAAGAGGACTAAACAGGAGCAGCCCTACTGCGCATCATGCATTCTCCTCTTCATGCACCAGGTAGGTCGTGCAGCACAACCAATCAGGGAAGGAGTGGGGAGTGTGGTGTATTGTGCAACACGTGCCCTCCTCCTCCGGATCTGGCTGTGCAGGCGTTTTAAGATATGTTGGGAGGTTGGAGCAGCATATGGGAGTGGCATGGGAGGGCGAGTCTGGTTTCAAGTGGTGACATTTTGTGTAAAGGGTGGTCTCAGGGCATGCGGGACTATTTTATTAAAAAGTGGCAGGTCTGAGTGGTTTGTGGTGGAATTTTGGAGCAAGCGAGGGGCATGTTGGTGCATTTTGGGAACGAGTGCCAAGGGTGTGTCAAATCTTTGTTTCTTTTTATTTAGAATTACTGGATATGTGCAGCCCTTTAGGATGTAAGAGGGCCCTTGAAGTATAATGGGTTGTCCATCGTTGGTGTAGGGTCTTCACAGCCAATAGATTATTTGTCATATAAGAGTTAGACATGATTCTCTGCAGTAATGTCCTCACCCTGCACATATTCCCTTCAGAGATAAATCATAAGACAAGCTAGAACAGAAGGAACCTGCATCCTATGCTGGTTACTAGAGCATCCAATTAGCCATTCTGTGCAAGTCATAGTAAACCTAGTGAGTAAAACCTCATTCAAGGACAGGGTTAGTTAAAATGCTGATACACACATTTATACATAAGCTATGTGTGTGTTCAAACTGCTTTACTGCTGCTGCTGTCGGCAACAGGACATTTGGGAATTATTAATCGTCAACTCCAAAGTTTTGACAAACACCAGGAACATGTAAAGAAATATCATGTGGGCTCCAGATCAGAGCCAGGGAGACAAAGAAGCTTTAGTAAAACTTCCCAACATTTAATATGAGCTTATAGTTACTATTGCACAATAAACAAACTTACAATAGGTCCCCAGTCAGCAAGAGATACATACATGCTGCAGTATATGGAACATAAGACTTTATTCTGATGTAAAGACAATGTGATTGTAAGGTCCACACCCTGACTCCCTGAATTGAAGCTAATACTTTCAATCCACTCTCTATCGTCATAAAGATATTAAAGGTATGAAATAACTGCAAGTACGGTGGACATCTAGCAATACTGGTTCACCAAAGCTGCAGGGTCAATGCCAAGTGCAAAAGTGGGCAGAGGGAGCAACCCACAGGATGGAGCTGTTGATGACTAGGCAAACACAGCCCTCCTATAGGGATATATATAGATAGATAGATAGATAGATAGATAGATAGATAGATAGATAGATAGATAGATATACATATATACTGTATATATATATATACACACACACATAATATACGCACACACAATGTGAAAAATATAAAATAATGCGAGTGTAACTTACAAAAAGTTTATCCTTCCTGTGCAGCTTGTCCTAGGTGTCCAGATCCAGCCAGCACCCTACAGTATGTCTTTGCCTCCCCCACCGCCAGCTCAGCTCAGCCCAACACACTGCACACAGCACACAGCTCTCAGCCCCTGCAGCGAGACCCAGCAGCAGCAATGCCCGCCCCCTATCTTACCGACACTGGCTTCGGCCAACCGTCTAGCTGGGCCAGATCGGCATTGTGACTGGTTGCCGCAGCTATCAATCTGGCTCTGGACTCTTTCTGATTGGCCTGTCCTTCTGCAGACTCCCAGGGTGGAGATTTTTATGCTCCTATTTGATGTTTGGTTTGCAGAAGTCTTTCTTATATATAGTTATAAATAATGAATAGTTATTGTCATCTCTTTATCCTCTACCAAAAGTGGGTTCGTTCTTTTAACCCATATATTACATTTGCATCATATGTACTGTATGTTAAATTATGTGTTAAGACCAAATTGTTACTTTTCCTACACTGTTGCACCTATAGCCTTGAGATATGTGTACAGTGAATTCTAAACAGGTGCTGACAGGTTATTAGGTAGACCTGTGTATTTATATATGTCACATGTGTATACTGCAGATCTACCCAGAAATATTTTTTTCTGCTGCAATTTTTCTCAAAAGTATTATTAAAATAACTGAAGTGTATGTTGCTTTAGGAAAAAAAAAAAAATCTGACTTCATTTATTACACTAATCCGCATTGTGAATCTTAGGCCCGTATTCAATTTGAGTCCGTTTCTGCGATACTTTTTCGCCGATGACGTCATTTTCGCCTGTTTTGACTTTCCTCCGTATTCAATTTGGAAGCCTTATCGCCTAGGCGGAAAGTCAATGCAATGTAATAGGTGGAAAAGTTTCGCCTATGAATAGCAGGTGGAAAAAAGTGCAGAATTGGGGTTTTGGAGTACATAGTTGCGGGAACCCCCGTACAGCCTTCAGACAGTCCCCCAAAGGTAAACTGTGTAAAAAAAAATTAAAAACACTTAAGGACACCCCAAAAAATCACTTTGAATTTGGGGGCAAAAAAAAAAATGTTGGGGTACAAAGTTAAAAACTAGCGAACTTGACTCTGGGGGGGTCCCCAAGTATGCCCCAAGTGTTTTTTTTCATTGCAGGGGCTTGCGGCAGGTGGATTTTTAACAATTTTTTTAACTTAACTTTAGCAACTTTAAAATATGCTCGCCCCCATTTTCAAGTACCCCATATTTGCTGGGATAAGTTATTTTCTGCAAAAAAAACCCCCCAGAATACTATTCTGCACCACTTATACAAAACCGCTATTTAGCAGCTATTGAGCCTGTTTAAAAACACCAAATACCTTCAGCAAGTGAAATCGGGGGCACCATAGCTAACCCCCATGTCAGAGCATCTTTTGGGGGGTGTCAGGCTGATTTCCCAAAATCTGACAGGACTTTCCGCCTGTCCGAGTTTCGCCGGGTCCCGTTTTCGCCTACTTTCAAATTGAATACAGAGATATGCGGGCACGCGCACGATACTTTTCCACCTGCAAAACAGGCGAAGAAGGCGAAAAGTCCGGGAGGCGGAAAAGTATCTCGGGTCCGCTCAAATTGAATATGGCTCTTAAACTGAAGGGGCTATATTTCTGAAGGCAAAACCAGTGCTTCTCGGCGGGTTTGACATAAAAATTAAAGCAGTACTGACATTATCCGCGGTAATACAAACTTGGGCACAAGGTTTTTTACTTTGCTAAACCTCGCACCCAACTGAATATGCCCCTAAGCGTAAAGCCCAGTATGCTTTACACCTAATTTTTCCCTCAGATCCGCAAAAACCATGGGAGTGAGGTGTCTGGTGTAGACTGAATTTCCAGGAGATAGTAACCTTGGGGGCCTATTTATTGATGAATTATTTTTGGTCGGGCCAATGAAATGGCAGTTTTCAGAAGATAGTATTAGCATTGTCAGACCTAGTGGGTATGGGGGTCTGTAAATAAACAATTGCACCCATGGGCGTTACTACCATAGGTGCAAGGGGTGCAACTGCTATGGGGCTCAGAGCTGAGGGAGCCCATCTTCCTTGTCAAAGTTAAATACTGTATGTTATATACAGTTTTCACCATTGGATGGTACATATGGACCCTTACAAACTTTTGCTATGGGTCCTTCAAATTCCTAGTTACACCCCTGAATCTGCACAGCTATAAGTTAACTTGCCCCTATTTGAAGAGCAATTAGTGGGGAAATGTGCTGGCCTAGAAATCACCAATCTTTATGCAAATACTCAACTATCATTTACATTTAAAATAGTGCATGGATAACCACAGACCAAACGGTCTTACCTTTCCTTTTTATGTGAATTCATTTTGGAAAGCAAAGCAAGCATATGAAGATGCTCAATGACAGAATGATGGTCAATGCTTGTGTCTCACCGGCATCATTAAATAACTTCAGCTGAAAATGTTCCATCCACCATTTCCATTTACAACATTATACTTGCCGACTTCTGATCTGGCCCTGCCAGGAGAGGGCAGCCAGGTTTGCGAGGCGGGGGATGTGGTGAGGTACAAATGGGCTGTGTGGGGTCAGGGGCGCTGAGAGGGGGGGGAGCGGGTACAGATTACCCGGAGCTCGGGCTTTCTGAGGGGCCCGGCGGTGGCCCGGGTCCGGCTCCGCCCCCCCCTCACAGCAGCCCAGCACACAGCGTGTGCTGAGCTGCAGTTGGAGACTGCTCGTATCTGCTGAGCAGCAACCACAGCAGTCTCCCATGCCTTTGCGGGGGAGCGATCACACTAATCGCGCCCCCCCTGGCTTTGCGCCGGGCTGAGGGGCTCAGAGCGCTCCCCCTCCCCAGCGCACTGCGCCGCTGCAAATCTTTTTTTTTTTTCATCGGCAAGGGGGCGTGGCCACGCCTCCCGCTATTAGGCCATGCCCCCTATTACCGGGGCCCGCCACGGCTCTTGGCGGGCATGTGTGGGGTGTGATGGGGCAATAGCTTCATTGTGGCCTCATCCCAAGCTATACAATGCCACTATTATCAGCATTGTAACCCATGGCGCGGTGCCATGAATACACGATTCAGAGTGATTTGCACCATCCACTGCCCAGATAGCCCACTTCACACGGCAGGCTCCAGGAGACTTGACTACTCTTCTGGGTGTCCGGGAGAGCCACCTGAGATTCAGGAGCCTCTCAGATGTTCTAGGATAGTAGGCAAGTATGTGCTACACCCTATTAAAATTAGTATTAGATAGTTTGGTGTGCAAAACTTATAATTACTGTTTACATAGCACCACCATTTTAAGCAGTGCTGTCCCTGATTCATTGGGACTTACAGTCTAAATTCCCCTACTCACACAGACACACACTAGGGTAAATTTGGTCAAATTCCTATTAACTCACAAGTACCGTATGTATTTGGAATGTGTAAGGAAGCCTATGCAAACATGGAGAGAACATACAAACTCTGCACAGATACTGTCTTGGTGGGGAAATATAACCCCAATGCTCACAGGTAGATAGGCTAACCAATGTGATGTACATTAACAAGTACCAATTCTAATTTATTTATACAAAATTAATTTGTTCTGATAAGGGCAAAGTTTAAGACATTGTTGGATTTAAGTATAGTTTTGGAGTTTTCTTGTACTGCCTGTCTGTATGTGAATGAGGCTATTAAAGAGAAAAAAAAGATGGTTAACAAAATGTTGAAACTAGCATAACCCAAAGAAAAATGGCTGGTACATAACAGCCCTCAGGCCTCTGGTTAAGGGATGGGTGTGTAGCTGAAAATTATTTCAGTGTTGTTACTGCCTGTAAGTTAAATCTTAAATGCAAAATTGAACATAGTATCAAATTTCCCTGTCAAATCTGTGAAAACTGCATGTATTTTGATATGTGTATAGTATAACACAAGGACATAGGCCAACACAAGGAAGTATGAAATCAATGTTATTTTTATTATTTACTGATTTTCTTTTTTGCATAATGTTACATGTTAGCTGCTGTGAGTCCTCAATTAGTAATCGAACACTGCTACAATGATAATGTATAAAATTGCACTCATGTTGCAGTAATTAGTTCTAAGTAACTAACAGGGCCACCATTAGGGGAGTAGAAGGGTACACTTGTAAGAGGAACAAATATCCACTCAGGGGCAGATCTATGGGAGACAATGGAGGCGCCTGCCGCCGGGCTCCAGCTCTGAAGGGGCACCTCCTCCATTGTCCACAACATATTCACCCCTCTAAGGGATGTTACTATGTACCCTGAGTGTACTGTCATGGCAGCCCAATACATGGCACCCCTTCCGGGCACCTGAGAAGCCACCATACACTAGTGGAGAGCTCCATGTCAGACCATCAGCTGCCACCATCGGCTATCTGTAGGATGTCTGCATGCGAATTGCTACATTACAGTGTCTGCGGCTGTGACGAGGGGGGGCACCAAATTATAACTTGTCTCCAGGCGTCTGGGATGAACTTACGCCACTGCATCCACTCACCACTTGGTGATCATTTGTACCATCAGTTTGCCTCCAATCCTAAAGCCATAGTTGTTTCCACGTGTAAAATTTAGTCAGTAATGGAGACACATCGTAGGGTGGATGTTAATTCACCTGACGGGATGGGTACGGGATGCCTGCGCTCAGGCAGGGCCGGATTAAGGGAGGGAGGACAGGGGTGGTCATCCCCGGGCCCCCACATACGGAGGGGCCCCCACTAGCAGCGGTGCAGCCTGCACCCACCGCTAGTGTCCCCCGCCGCTAGTGTAGTGTAGACTGCAGTGAGCACGGCCCACACTGCACAATGACAAACACACAGCCACTGGCGGCAGCTGTGTGTTTGTTAGAGCAGCCGACGAGAGTCAGACAGACTCTCATTGGCTGCTGCATTAACGGAGGGAGCCGGCTGGAGCACACTCATGAGCTCTGACTTCCAGCTCCCCCCGCAGCGGGTGATGATGGGAGAGACGTCATGACGCTGACGTCTCTCCCGTAGTGCAGTGGAAGATCCGGGACTTGGAGCGGACAGCGGTGGTCGCGTCAGGAGCGGGGATTCAGGTAAGTTGTGATTTTTGTGTGTGTGTGTAAGGGGCACTGCATAAAGGGGCCGCTACAGGGGTCACTGTATAGGGGGGCCGCTTCATGGGGGCACTGAGGGGGCACTACTAGGGTCAATGCATAGGGGGGACACAATTACTGGCCCCACTGTATAGGGGGGGACTACTACTGGGGCAATGCATAGGGGGGAACTACTACTGGGGGCACTATATATGGGGCACTGCATAGGGGGGACCACTACTGGGTCTGGGGGCACTCTATAGGGGGACCACTACTGGGGGCACTGTATATGGGGACCACTACTGGCGGCACTGTATAGGGGGACCACTACTGGGGACACTGCATAAGGGGCATTACTACAGTGCGCACTGCATAGAGGGGACCATTACTGGGGCACTACATAAGGGGCACTGCTACTGGGGACATTGCATAAGGGACTGCCACAAGTTTGTTGCCCAGAGGTCCCCATAGACCTTAATCCGGCCCTGCGCTCATGATTCCGGCGGTCAGAATCCAGACACCGGCATCCAGTCAGGGTTAGAATACCGCCACTTGTCGGACAGTATTCTATCCCTCCCCCTCTCCTTTCCCTAACCCTCCCTCTCCGGTGCCTGACCCTAACGTCTCCCGTAGTGCCTAAACCTAACCTCCCCCTCCCTGCACCTTAAACCTAACCCTCTCCCCTAACCCCTAATGCTAACTCTCCCCCCAACCCTGCTACTTACCTTCGGGATTCCAGTGGTCAGGATGCCGGCGCTGGGTTACTGACAATGGTCGGGATTACGGCGCCAGCATTGTGAGTGCCAGAATCCCCGTGGTCTG
The DNA here is from genome assembly GCA_031769625.1 of Taudactylus pleione. Classification (NCBI taxonomy): domain Eukaryota; kingdom Metazoa; phylum Chordata; class Amphibia; order Anura; family Myobatrachidae; genus Taudactylus; species Taudactylus pleione. The sequence continues at coordinate 6,640,167 of JAUIMM010000038.1, forward strand.
GATATTGATCGCATCCCCACCTGACAAGACTGAATACTTCTTTTAGCAATTGCCCCTCAGCAAAACAAGCCTGGAAATCACATTTACTTTACTAATAGGGACGTGTTTCTGCATAGTTCATTCTGTTCTCAGGGCTCAGTCCAATTACACGGGTTTGTACTCTGAAGATGGCGTTGAGTCCCACAAATAAACTCAAGAAACTTTAAGTGTGTGCGAGCGGTACCGCCTCCTAGGGTGCAGGGCCCAGGGAGTGACACCGTCACTGTCCCATGGCACCTGTATTTGGCTTGCAAGGTATCTGGAAAAGCATCATTAAGAAGCTCTGGGCACCCACCTTGCAACTTATAATAGCACCCAGGGAGAGGAGGAGAACCTTCGTACTCCCCTCCTCTTGCTGTTCCTGGTGACCCCGCCACCTGTACAGTGAAACATCTGGTGTGTGGACAACACAAGGTGTATTTTGGCAGTACTATGGTCCTGACTATAATAACACACTAACAGACCACTGAACCGATTCAATTAGATGTAAATTGTGTTTCAGAAAGCGATTCTACATCGCACTTATTTCAAAGATGTTCATTCATTACCATGGAGGTGCATACAAAAAAATCTGCAATTTTTCTGCAATGCAGTGGGTACCATATGTGGCAAATATATGGACACCCCTGCATTGCTGGCATAACACCTTGCAATTGAATTACATTGTATTTCTTAGCTGTAAACCCCTATGGTTCTACTCATGGTTCATATTAATTATCCAAACATACTGTAAATTGGGGCAATGTACTTTTGATTCTGGAAAACTGTGTATCAATTTTAAAGGAAAACTACCTTCATTGCTAATCTTGTTTTTAGATCTCTTTGTTACTGTATTGTTTATTTCCTGGAACCATACAACAAAACAAAAAAAATATGACATCCAGGGCACCAAGAGAGAATGGGTTGGTTAATGCCAGGATGGCATAGCCACACTCAGGCCCAGTGACAGGAGGGTACACACATGTGTACCAGACCCCTGAAATTCCAAGAAGCCTGGGAGGGATCCACAAATAAATCCATCACTTTTCTGCACCGCTGCAGTGGTCAGCAAGGTGCAGGCCTGTATAGGGTACACTGGGCCTGATTCATTGCCGGACGCTCTGAATCAGGGCGTTTTTTTTTTTTTTTTGGTGCGGCCCCCGGGCCGCTTGCATAGCTGTGGGTGACTATCCACAGCTATTGCGAGCGGCCAGGTGATGGTCGTGATGGTCTCGACCATCGCGACCATCAGGGCTTGCGACAAGACCCTTGCGGTAGGGTCTTATTACCGCAAGCCCCAGTGAGCTTCTGGCTCTTAATAGAGCTGGAAGCTCACTACTGACATCACTCGTGATGTCAGTGGGGCCACCCCCACTGACATCGGGAACGCCTCCGTTTGGCCAGCCACCCCCCTGCCCGCCTCCGAAACAGTGCGAGCTGTCGATCAAAATCAAAAGCCACCCCCTTTTGGTGCGAGACCCGGAGTGACAGAGCGCCCGTCTCTAGCCTGGTCTCGCGCATAAGCATGTCGGAGCCGGCTCCGGCGTGCGCATGCGCAGTGGCCAAACATCGACCCAGAAGAAAGTAAGTAACTTTGGTCTGGAGCCGAAGGAATGCAGGGGCTGAAGCCGGAGAGACACTGGGGGCTGCAGAGACAGAAGGGGCTTGAGCTGGAGAGACACTGTGAAGCTTTAGAGACAGAAGGGAGTTGGAGCAGAGTAGACACTGGGAGGCTGGAGAGACACTGGGGGGCTGGAACTGGAGAAACATGGAGGGGCTGGAGAGATAAAAAGTGGGATGAGGCTGATAAGAACTGGGGGGCAGAATGCTAATTCTAAAGAAACTTTACTGCTACAAATGATACCAAATTAGCAAATACAGTTTAGTAATATAAATTGTTTGATTTGGTTGATCCTCTGCTATATGATAACATTAGTTATGTTCAAATTAGGGGTGTGCACCGGCCACTTTTCGTGTTTTGTGTTTTGGTTTTGGATCTGGATCTTTCTTCGTGTTTTGGATCTGGATTGGTTTTGCCAAAACCACCCTTCCGTGTTTTGGGTTCTGGGTTTTGTGTTTTGGATCTGTATTTTTTTTTTAAAAAGCATAAAAACAGCTAAAATCACAGAATTTGTTGGTTTCTCTGCTCCTATGCTATTATTAACCTCAATAACCTTAATTTCCACTCATTTCCAGTCTATTCTGAACACCTCACACCTCACAATAGTGTTTTCATGTCCAAAAGGTTGCACCGAGGTAGCTGGATGACTATGCTAAGCGACACGAGTGGGCGGCACAAACACGTGACCCATCTAGGAGTGACACTGCAGTGGCAGACAGGATGGCAGTTAGAAAAACTAGGCCCCAAACTGTACATAATGCAAAGAAAAAAAAGAAGTGCAAGATGGAATTGTCCTTGGGCCCTCCCACCCACCCTTATGTTGTATAAACAGGACATGCACACTTTAACAAATCAATCATTTCAGCGCCAGGGTCTGCCACACAACTGTGGCTGAAATGATTGGTTCGTTTGGGCCCCCACAAAACAAGCTGGCAATTAATGTGTCCCTGCACAAACTGGCTCTACGGAGGCAAGATGTCATCCTCATCCTCCTCATCCACCGATTCCTCACCCTCTTCAGTGTGTACATCCTCATCCTCACAAAGTATTAACTCGTCCCCACTTGAATCCACCACCACAGGTCCCTCTGTACCTTCTGGAGGCTGGTCTCCCTGGAAGAGCTGATAATTCATTTTGATGAACATCATCTTCTCCACATTCTGTGGAAGCAACCTCCTACGCCTTTCGCTGACAAGGTTCCCGGCTGCACTAAACACTCTTTCGGAGTACACACTGGAGGGGGGGCAACTCAGGTAAAATAGAGCCAGCTTGTACAGGGGCCTCCAAATTGCCTCTTTTTCCTGCCAGTACAGGTATGGACTGTCTGACATGCCTACTTGGATGCTGTCACTGATGTAATCCTCCACCATTCTGTCAATGGTGACAGTATCATATGCAGTGACAGTAGACATGTCAGAAATTGTTGCCAGGTCCTTCAGTCCGGACCAGATGTCCAAACTTGGTCCTGCCTGCCCTGCATCACCGCCAGCAGGTTGCTTAGGATACCTAAGTTTTTTCCTGGCAGCCCCAGTTGCGGGAGAAAATGAAGAAGGAGCCGTTGACGTGTCACGTTCCGCTTCAGCTGACAGTGTGTTCACCAGCAGGTCTTTGCACCTCTGCAGGCTTGTGTCGGCCGGAAAGAGAGACACCACATAGGCTTTAAACCTAGGATCAAGCACGGTGGCCAAAATGTAGTGGTCTGATTTCAACAGATTGACCACCCTGGAATCCTGGCAAAGCGAATGAAGGGCTTCATCCACAAGTCCCACATGCCGAGCGGAATCGCTCCGTCTTAGCTCCTCCTTCACTTTCTCCAGCTGCTTCTGCAAAAGCCTGATGAGGGGAATGACCTGACTCAAGCTGGCTGTGTCTGAACTGACTTCACGTGTGGCAAGTTCGAAGGGCTGGAGAACCTTGCACAACACGGAAATCATTCTCCACTGCGCTTGAGTCAGGTGCATACCCCCTCCTTTGCCTATGTCATAGGTGGATGTATAGGCTTGTATGGCCTTTTGCTGCTCCTCCATCCTCTGAAGCATATAGAGGGTTGAGTTCCACCGCGTCACAACCTCTTGCTTCAGGTGATGGCGGGGCAGGTTCAAGAGTGTTTGCTGGCGCTCCAGTCTTCGGCACGCAGTCGCTGAATGGCGAAAGTGGCCAGAAATTTTTCGGGCCACCCAAAGCGTCTCCTGCACGCCCCTGTCGCTTTTCAGAAAATTCTGCACCACCAAGTTTATTGTGTGAGCAAAACATGGGACGTGCTGGAATTTGCCCAGATGTAATGCCCGCACAATATTGGTGGCGTTGTCAGATATCACAAATCCCCAGGAGAGTCTAAGTGGGGTAAGCCACTGGGCGATGATTTCCCTCAGTTTCTCTAAGAGGTTGTCGGCGGTGTGCCTCTTACTGAAACCGGTGATACACAGCGTAGCCTGCCTTGTAACGAGCTGGCGTTTCTGAGATGCTGCTACTGGTGACGCTGCTGCTGTTGCTGCGTAAGGTGATACATCCACCCAGTGGGCTGTCACAGTCATATAGTCCTTAGTCTGCCCTGTTCCACTTGTCCACATGTCCGTGGTTAAGTGGACATTGTGTACAACGGCATTTTTCAGGACACTGAGGACACTTTTTCTGACGTTTCTGTACAGTCTCGGTATCGCCTGCCTAGTGAAGTGGAATCTAGACGGGATTTGGAACCGGGGACACACTACCTCCATCAATTGTCTAAATCCCACTGCACTAATGGCGGATACCGGACGCACGTCTAACACCAACATAGCAGTCAAGGCCTCAGTTATACGTTTTGCTTCAGGATGACTGCTGTCGTACTTCATCCTCCTCGCTAAGGACTGTTGGAGGGTCAATTGTTTAGTAAAAGTAGTGGTGTTCCTACTTCCTCTCTGGGATGATGAACGACTCCCAGCAGCAGCAACAGCAGCAGCGGCAGCAGTAGGCGTAGCAATGCAGGATCCTCCAGAGGAATCCCGGATAGGAGAGTCAGTCATGCCAGTGACATGGCCTGCAGGACTACTTCCGATCCTGACTAAGGAGGAAATTGACGAGGAGGGAGTTGACGGTGTGGTTTGCAGGCGCTTGGATACAACAGGACAACGGGATTTAGGTGTCCCTGGACTGCTTACGGTCTTAGCCAAAGTTTCTGAACTTGACAGTAACTTTTTATGAACGCGCTGCAGGGGCCGTATAAGGGAGGATGTTCCTAGGTGGTTGACGTCCCTACCCCTACTTATTTCACCTTTACATATGGTACATATGGCAAGACAGTTGTTGTCCGGATTTGGATAGAAATATTGCCAGACCAAAGAGGTGGAATGTTTGGTCTTCTGCCCAGACATGACCGTGATGGGCTTTTTCATCCCACGGACAACAACTGTCTCCCCCGGAGCCTGATTTAAACAAACCACATCACCATCAGAATCCTCCTCGCCAACTTCCTCCTCAGCGCCAGCTACACCAGTATCCTCATCCTGTTGTACTTCAACAGTGACATCTTCAATTTGCATATCAGCAAGTGGACTGTGGGTGCTCCTTTCAGCACTTGCAGGGGGCGTGCAAATGGTGGAAAGAGCCACCTCTTCCCGTCCAGTGCTGGGAAGGTCAGGCATCGCAACCACCACCACACTTGGACTCTCCTTGGGGATTTGTGATATCTTCTTAGAAAGCACAGTTCTTCGCTGTGCTTTTGCCAGCTTAACTCTTTTGATTTTTTTAGTGGGAGGAGGGCTTCCATCGTCATGTGAAGCTGAACCACTAGTCATGAACATACTAGGGATCGACCTTAGCCGTTCCTTGCCACTCCGTGTCGTAAATGGCATATTGGCAAGTTTACGTTTCTCTTCAGCTGATTTAAATGTCTTTTTCAAGGTCATTTTCCTGAACTTTGCCATTTGGGATTGTATGTGCCCTCTACTATGACATTGGGCATCGGCCTTGGCAGACGACGTTGATGGCATGTTATCGTCTATGTCATGACTAGTGGCAGCAGCTTCAGCACTAGGAGGAAGTGGTTCTTGATCTTTCTCTATTTTATTTTTATCGGAGAAAGTTTGGTCCTCCATTTATGTTATATCGATTTGATATATACGTGCGGCTAAACACAGAAAATAATTTTTTTTTTGGTTTGGACTGGAGTGTACTTTGTGGGTTACAGCACCCTTTAACGGTCAAGCCAGCCGGCCCTTTACTTATGACACAGGCGCACTCTTGGCACTACTTTGTTGATGCACGTGCGGCTACTGCGCACACAATTCACAAACACAGAAAATAATTTTTTTTTGGTTTGGACTGGAGTGTACTTTTGGGGGTTACAGCACCCTTAACGGTCAAGCCAGCCGGCCCTTTACTTATGACACAGGCGCACGCTTGGCACTACTTTGTTGATGCACGTGCGGCTACTGCGCACACAATTCACAAACACAGAAAATAATTTTTTTTTGGTTTGGACTGGAGTGTACTTTCGGGGGTTACAGCACCCTTTAACGGTCAAGCCAGCCGGCCCTTTACTTATGACACAGGCGCACGCTTGGCACTACTTTGTTGATGCACGTGCAGCTACTGCGCACACAATTCACAAACACAGAAAATAATTTTTTTTTTGGTTTGGACTGGAGTGTACTTTGGGGGTTACAGCACCCTTTAACGGTCAAGCCAGCCGGCCCTTTACTTATGACACAGGCGCACGCTTGGCACTACTTTGTTGATGCACGTGCGGCTACTGCGCACACAATTCACAAACACAGAAAATAATTTTTTTTGGGTTTGGACTGGAGTGTACTTTCGGGGGTTACAGCACCCTTTAACGGTCAAGCCAGCCGGCCCTTTACTTATGACACAGGCGCACGCTTGGCACTACTTTGTTGATGCACGTGCGGCTACTGCGCACACAATTCACAAACACAGAAAATATATTATTTTTTTAGCACTTGGGGGGAGCACCCCTGATGGACAGAGCACCCCCTGGACAACACTACAGCACTCCTTTAGGACTGGGACCCTGCACAGGACTTTGGAGTGGACACAGCCCCTATGGAGAACTGACTGCACAACACAGTCCAGCCAGCCCCTATGGACTTTGAAGTAGTGGACACAGCCCCTATTAACAACAGCAGCACAGCACAACACAGCCAGCCCCTATGGACTTTGAAGTAGTGGACAACAGCAGCACTACACTACACTACACTACACAGCCCTAACTCCCACCCTCCCTCTTCACTGTCCACAGCCGAGTGAGAAAATGGCGCCGACGCGGGTACCTTATATAGGATCCAAAACCCGCGAGACTCGGAAGGCGGGATGATGACGTTTTGCCTCGATTTCAGATCCGAGTCAGGCGGGAAAAGTCGAGCCTGACTCGGATCGGACTCGGATCGGGGGGGCTCGGGGGGGTTCGGATTTCAGAAATCCAAACCCGCTCACCCCTAGTTCAAATGCAAACAGGCGTCTTCCAGACCATGTGATCTCCTACGTGAATAGTGAATACAGACTGAAGTCACTACCTGCACAGGGAGGAACAATTCCTTCAGAGGTTCCGTGTTGCAAAGCAACCACGTATAGGTAAGGAAGACTCTCAAGCGATTGTCCTGCATCTGCCAGATGACCCGGGGATAGGGGACCTAAAAACAAGGATGTACAAGGGCCCCATAATTTCTGTTGCTAGCCCTGGCCACACCTACCCCAAGATGGTGTGGTCATGCCCCCCTTATCGCAAGCAGTGGCGCATATTCACAGGACACTGGCCATGCCTCTCTTGATCACACCCCCCATCCATCATTGGGACCTAGAGACATCCACTGTAAATTTGTAAAAGGAGGTTGCTAGAGATATGGACATGTCAGTAATAATAAAGATTGTGTATATATAACAAAGAATAAACATTTTTTATGAAAATCATTGTAAACCCCCCCCCCCCCCACCCCAGGTGAAGATCCAGTGACTTCTTATTAATGCATATCTAATAGTTCAGGTATACTGTGTGCACCTCAGAATTTGTTGAAATGGCTTTAGGACATCATGTAACCGAAAGTAGCCGGGAGTACAGAGAGGCCTCAATTACTGTGTGATCATGGTGCTCAGGGCCCGATTCAGACCAGCTCGCTAGGCTGCGTTCGCACGTAGACTGTCAATGTTTGCAATCTGCGCATGCGTACGTATCACGCATGCGCAAGCCAGTCCATGCGATCACAAAGCGATCGCCAATTGTGCATAGACGTCTCGCTAGATTGAGTGACAGGACGAGCCATTTGTGGGTGGTAACAGGGGTTAGTCAATGGAAACGGAGGTGTGGTGGTGCGAACGCAGGCATGTCTGAGCATCTTAACGCCGTTTCAGTGGTGTGCATAATGAAGACGCAGCATCATAGTACACGTCACACGGCTGAATTACACACTGAAGCGCCCGCAGCGCTTGCGGTAGGGTATGGTCAGCCTCAAGTGCTGCGCATGGGTCCGATGTTACTCGATGTTACCGATTGTTGCATACACTTCCTGGAGATGATGTGTATCACTAAGGGAAAGTGGGCATCTTAAAACAGGCTGGGGGGCATCTAAATACACACCGCGATCGCATGCCAAGACATAGTGTGCGTGCTAATGCCTTGCTGTGCGATCGCGGGATTTGCATACTTTGGCTGCGTGCGAATGCATCTAGCGAGCAGGTCTGAATCGGGCCCTCAGTGCAATGCTTCAATGATGGAATCTGTATTCAGCCACAGCAATAGGAATTGACTAGATTGCATTGACAGTAAGTATTGTAGAACTAAATAGGGCCTGATTCAGATGTGCACGCTACCTGCACGCACTGCTGATATTCAAGCAATTGGCCAATGTTTGTAGATCTGTGCATGCGTCTAAGTCACACTGTACATGCGTCCCAATGGTAACCACACTGCGTCTCAAAGGAGATGCAGAATGAATGTGGACACCAGAGAGACGTGGATTACAGTGGGTGTTCCTGGGAAGTAACAGGGCGGTGGTTTGGCAGACGTGGGTTTGTCACTGACAGCGACTGCATTTAATGATGCAGTAACACAGACACAGGACACCATGCTCCAGTGAAGAAATTGCACCTGCCATAGGGCTGATCCAAGCTTCGATGGTGCAACCGATGGTGCATCAATGGTACATCTCAAGATGCACCGAGACGGATTAGTGCTGCAGTCAGTGGGCGTCTCAGTAGCATTATTGGACATGGCTGCGTGCATAAGGCGTTCAGGGGCTCTATTCTGGAGGAGGTTCCCATTAATACCATACAGTGTACACATGGGAGGGAATTGGTATGCCACCAATGTTGGATTGGGCCATAAAGGGATGTCACATGTGTGCTTGTTCCTTTACCTGTGCTCCCTTTTAGTGCCACTCTGGGCCTGACTCTGAGGGGATGCTAATGCCGCCGTGACCGTGTCCATTTACACAAAGTGACTGTGTCTTTATGTTAATTCCACAGCCATTGGGATTTGTATAGAGACGCCTACCGGCAGGGCCGTACCTAGGGTTGTGTGACCTGTGCCATGGGTGCTGTTTGGGCCTGTCACTTTTCCTGTTTATTATCATTGTCACTTGTAGCTTCCTCTTCTTTTATCCCTAGCATCTCCTGGCCTCCCCTATCTCTTCCCCTATCTCTTCCCCTTTCAGGTGCACTATCTTATGTCCCTATTTGAAATATGGGGGGGCGCCAATGGTCTTTCTGGTAGAGCCGAAAGCACTCTAGGGCTTGCAGCAATGAGACCCTACCACAAGGGTCTCATCGCAAGCCCGATGGTCGCAATGGTCTTGACCATCGCGACCATCTTCATGGCCGCTCGCTATAGCTGTGGGTGGTCACCCACAGCTATGCGAGTGGCCAGGAGGCCGCTCTGAAAAACTAGAAGGACGGCCCTGATTCAGAGCGAGCGCTCTGTCAGAGTGTCCGGCTCTGAATCAGGGCCTGTGCACCAGCCCTATGGGGGAGCAGAATGTCAGTCTGAACACAGTAGCCAAAATCAGTGCAATTGTGGACAAAGACATAGGCAAACGCAGGGGGGGTTTCCATCTGCCTGGAAACCCCCCCTCTCCAGCCCACACCATGACCACAATAGAAATAGTAATATTATGGAATTTTACTAGCGCTGCATGTTCTTCTCAGTATCATAAATGAAATAAATAGCACCACCTGTGGATCTTTTAAAATGTATCAGCCAGTAATAAATAACCTGTGCACCAATTAGGGGATTTGGAAAACATGCATTGTTAGGGATGCACTGCTATACAGCCCAATATTTACATATATGTCCAGGGCAGTGCTAGGTTCCTCTGCTGCTCCCCAAGACTCCCGGACTTGCTCCCATGCCCTGGAATGGTGCTCACATCTAAACTAAAAACATTCAGCACAGGCAGGATGATGCATTTAATGGCTTACTGTGATTGCTGGTCCTCTATATGCTGGAATTATGACACACAATACACTTTGTATGACGCATATTAAAGCTGCATAAGTAGTAATTTTGCCCTCTTCATGGACTGGCCACACTCACTCTAAAATAAAGTAGGGGTGTGCACCGGCCACTTTTCGTGTTTTGTGTTTTGGTTTTGGATCTGGATCTTTCTTCGTGTTTTGGATCTGGATTGGTTTTGCCAAAACCACCCTTCCGTGTTTTGGGTTCTGGGTTTTGTGTTTTGGATCTGTATTTTTTTTTTAAAAAGCATAAAAACAGCTAAAATCATAGAATTTGTAGGTTTTTCTGCTCCTATGCTAGTATTAACCTCAATAACATTAATTTCCACTCATTTCCAGTCTATTCTGAACACCTCACACCTCACAATAGTGTTTTTATGTCCATAACTATGCTAAGCGACACGAGTGGGCGGCACAAACACGTGGCCCATCTAGGAGTGACACTGCAGTGGCAGACAGGATGGCAGTTTGAAAAACTAGGCCCCAAACTGTACATAATGCAAAGAAAAAAAAGAGGTGCAAGATGGAATTGTCCTTGGGCCCTCCCACCCACCCTAATGTTGTATAAACAGGACATGCACACTTTAACAAACCAATCATTTCAGCGCCAGGGTCTGCCACACAACGGTGGCTGAAATGATTGGTTCGTTTGGGCCCCCACAAAACAAGCTGGCAATTAATCTGTCCCTGCACAAACTGGCTCTACGGAGGTAAGATGTCATCCTCATCCTCCTCATCCACAGATTCCTCACCCTCTTCAGTGTGTACATCCTCATCCTCACAGAGTATTAACTCGTCCCCACTGGAATCCACCACCACAGGTCCCTCTGTACGTTCTGGAGGCTGGTCTCCCTGGAAGAGCTGATAATTCATTTTGATGAACATCATCTCCACATTCTGTGGAAGCAACCTCCTACGCCTTTCGCTGACAAGGTGTCACAAACGTGGAATTTAGGAGCTGTGTTCCAGGACTGGGCCTTGGATCTGTATTATTTGGCGCAGACGCTCGCTGGAGGAGGCTTGGCTTAATGAAGTTTCTCCGCATGAGGGGGTGCAGCGAACTGACAGGAGTTTGAGGAATGCGGCAGTAACGAGATAGCTAGGAAGCTGCGTGGAGCGGCTGGATAGCAGTGGGTAGACGTAGGTAGCTGAGTGGCTACGTAGAGTGGCTGGATAGCCGTGGGTAGACGTTGGTAGCTGAGTGGCTACGTGGTGCGGCTGGATAGCCGTGGGAAGACGTTGGTAGCTGAGTGGCTATGTGGAGCGGCTGGATAGCCGTGTGTAGACGTTGGTAGCTGAGTGGCTACGTGGAGCGGCTGGATAGTCGTGGGTAGACGTTGGTAGCTGAGTGGCTACGTGGAGCGGCTGGATAGCCGTGGGTAGACGTTGGTAGCTGAGCGGCTACGTGGAGCGGCTGGATAGCCGTGGGTAGACGTTGGTAGCTGAGCGGCTACGTAGAGCGGCTGGATAGCCGTGGGTAGACGTTGGTAGCTGAGCGGCTATGTGGAGCGGCTGGATAGCCGTGGGTAGGTGTTGGTAGCTGAGCGGCTACGTGGAGTGGCTGGAGCGCCGTGGGTAGACGTTGGTAGCTGAGCGGCTACGTGGAGCGGCTGGATAGCCGTGGGTAGGTGTTGGTAGCTGAGCGGCTACGTGGAGCGGCTGGAGCGCCGTGGGTAGACGTTGGTAGCTGAGCGGCTACGTGGAGCGGCTGGACAGCCGTGGGTAGGTGTTGGTAGCTGAGCAGCTACGTGGAGCGGCTGGAGCGCCGTGGGTAGACGTTGGTAGCTGAGCGGCTACGTGGAGCGGCTGGATAGCCGTGGGTAGACGTTGGTAGCTGAGCGGCTACGTGGAGCGGCTGGAGCGCAGTGGGAAGGCTACTTAGCTAAACTAAGAAACTAGTTGCACTGGCAACTTGTGTGAGCATTGGGGATCCTTTTATAGTGGACACTGGGAGCTGACAGGCTGAGAGAGAAGGAGAAGGCTCCTCATTGGTGGAAGTGGGGTCACATGGGCAATCCAAGATGGCCGCGCCCATGACCGGAGGACAGTGCTTCCTGGAGGTAGTCAGCGGGGACCAGCGGTGAGCAGGAGCCGGCGTGGGAGCAGCACAGCAGCGGGACCCTCCAGAAGACAACAGCGTACAGCGCGGGAGCTGGAAGACAGCGCGGGTCAGCGCCCGCACAGGTAAGCGACGGGGTCTGATTCTGGGGTCTCCAGGCCGGCGTGTGACAGTACCCCCTTCTTCAAGAGTGGCCACCGGACACTTCCTTGGTTTATGAGGAAATTTCACATGGAACGCTTTGACCAGACGGGGTGCATGGACATCGGAGGCATTTATCCAGATTCGTTCCTCCGGACCATAATTCTTCCAGTCGATAAGGTATTGAAGATGGTTGTATCGACAACGGGAATCTAAGATTCTGTCAACTTCGAACTCCTCTCCCTGCTGTGTTTGAACACTAGAAGCTTTAGGCAGGACCTTCTGAAATCGGTTTAAGACTAGTGGTTTTAAAAGAGAAATATGGAAGGAACTTGGAATGCGAAGAAATGGAGGAAGCTTTAACTTGTAAGCCACAGGATTCAGGACTTTGATGATTGGGAATGGACCAATGAATCGCGGAGCAAATTTCATCGAGGGTACTCGGAGTCTTAGGTTTCGGGTAGAGAGCCAGACCATATCCCCAGGTCGGAAATTTGGAATCGCTCGTCTTTGGCGGTCAGCAAATCTCTTGTACCGGGCTGACGTTTTAGTCAGAGAGGAACGAACCTTTTCCCAGATGTTGGAGAATCGTTGAAGGGACATTTTGGCCGCAGGCACATCTAATGTGGGAAGAAGAGGGAAATCTGGCACTCGAGGATGTTGACCAAAAACTGTAAAAAAAGGAGTTGAGCTGGTGGATGTGTGATAATGATTATTGTGGGCAAATTCGGCCCAAGGAAGAAGTTCAATCCAGTCATCTTGGGAGGAGGAGACAAAAGTGCGCTGGAACTGTTCCAGGTCTTGATTGACCCTTTCGGTCTGACCGTTGGTCTGGGGATGATAAGCGGTAGAAAATTTGAGTTTTACCTGAAGGGCTGAGCAGAGTGACCTCCAGAACTTCGCTACGAACTGTACTCCCCTGTCGGAGATGATCTCTTGAGGAAGGCCGTGGAGCTTAAAGATCTCTTTTATAAAGCTCTGGGCGAGTAGAGGTGCAGACGGAAGCCCAGTAAGTGGTACGAAATGAGCCATTGCAGAAAAACGATCCACGATAACCCAAATTGTGTTGTGGCCCCGAGATGGAGGAAGATCAGAGATGAAATCCATAGATAGGTGAGTCCATGGCTTAGATGGAATTGCAAGAGGTTGGAGTTGACCGTGTGGAACCCGCCGAGGTATCTTGTGTTGGGCACATTTGATGCATGAAGACACATAAGACCTGACGTCCTTTTTCATCGAAGACCACCAATAGGACCGCTGGATAAATTCTAGGGTTTTATCCATACCCAGGTGACCAGAGAACCGGGAAGCATGAGCCCAATGCAGTAACCTCTTGCGGAGTTCCGGAGCGACGAAAGTCTTCCCAACCGGGGGTATAGAAGATAGTTGAGTAGAGGCGAAGGAAGCGGAATTCAAGATTGGTTGGGGCTGCTCCATGGGTAGATCAGGGTTGCTCGTCATGGAACGGGAGAGTGCGTCGGCTTTGAGGTTTTGTGAACCGGGGCGATAGGAGACTTTGAAATTAAATCTGGAGAAAAACATTGCCCACCGGGCTTGACGAGGGTTCAAGCAATTTGCAGATTTAAGATAAAGGAGGTTCTTATTGTCAGTAAAAATGGTAATGGGGTAATGAGCTCCTTCTAGAAGATATCGCCATTCTTCGAGGGCTAGTTTCATGGCGAGTAACTCTTGATCTCCAATGGTGTAGTTCTTCTCTGCAGGCAAAAACTTCCCGGAAAAGAAACCACAGGGATGAAGTTTTTCATCTTTAAATCGCTGGGAGAGCACTGCACCGACACCTTCAGAGGATGCGTCCACCTCCAGGATAAAGGGCCGGGTGGAGTCTGGTTGCTTTAAGATGGGAGCGGAGATGAAGGCTTGCTTAAGAAGTTGAAATGCAGAGGTAGCTTCGACGGGCCATATAGTTGGATCTGCTCCCTTGCGGGTGAGGGCTGTAATCAGAGCTACCAGAGTCGAGAAACCTTTTACAAACTTGCGATAGTAATTGGCAAATCCTAGGAATCTTTGTATGGATTTTAAGGAAGAAGGAAGAGACCAATCAAGAATGGCTTGTAGTTTTGACGAATCCATTTGAAGGCCTGTTACGGAGATAATGTATCCCAGGAATGGTACACTTGAGACCTCAAACAGACACTTCTCTAATTTGCAAAACAGTTGATTGGACCGCAACCTCAGAAGGACTTGTTTGACCTGGTCTCGATGAGTTTGGAGGTCTTGAGAAAAAATCAAAATGTCGTCTAAGTAAACGACCACACACTTGTACAAGAGGTCCCGGAAGATTTAATTGACGAAAAACTGGAAGACGGCCAGAGCATTACAGAGGCCGAAGGGCATAACGAGATACTCGTAGTGCCCATCCCTGGTGTTGAAGGCCGTTTTCCATTCATCGCCTGGACGGATACGAATTAAATTATAGGCTCCTCTTAGGTCGAGTTTGGAAAAAACTGTGGCTCCCTTGACTCTATCAAATAACTCTGTGATGAGAGGAAGAGGGTAGCGATTCTTAATAGTTATTTCATTAAGACCCCGGTAGTCAATACACGGGCGCAAGCCACCATCTTTTTTTTTTACGAAGAAAAATCCAGCCCCTGCTGGAGACGTGGAAGGTCGAATGAAGCCTTTATTTAAGTTTTCCGTAATGTACTCCGACATGGCCTGAGTCTCAGGGAGAGATAGAGGATAGGTTCGGCCCCTAGGAGGATTCTTCCCGGGAATCAGATCTATGGGACAGTCCCAATCACGATGGGGAGGTAACAGGTCTGCGCTCTGTTTGCAAAAGACGTCCTGAAACCCATCGTAGGCTTTGGGCAGGTCTGTAGAATCCCCTACAACGGAAGATCTGATAGGTATTACCCGCTGAAGGCAACCTTTGAAGCAATTGGAACCCCAGGAGATTATTTGCATGGTGGTCCAATTGATTTGAGGTGAATGTCTCTGTAGCCAGGGTAAACCGAGGACTAAAGAATGAGAGGCTTTGGGAATCACTAGGAAGGATAGTTGTTCGGAATGGAGCACCCCAATGGTAAGTTTAAGTGGTGTTGTACGATGGGTGATGGTTCCACTAGAAATGCGACTACCATCGATGGCGGTTAAAGTGATGACTCGAGGCAACGCTTCCATGGGGATTTGATGCTTCTGGACAAATTCAGTAGTGACAAAGTTCTCTGCCGCTCCGGAATCCAGGAGAGCTAATACAGCTTTGGAACCTTGAGGACACTTTAAATGAGCCTGGATGGTGGAATCAGACTTCCTTTGTGATTCAATGGCAACTCCTAACTTAACCTCTCTTTCATAAGTTAGGAGGAGGCGTTTCCCGGACGAATGGGACAAGTTTTAACTAAATGTTGAGGAGATCCGCAGTACATACAGAGGTTCTGCCTCCGCCTTTTCTGACGCTCCTCAGCCGATAAATGAGAGCGGTTGACCTGCATGGGTTCTTCGCCCAGAGGAGGAGAGGGTAAGCGGGAAACTGGACGTGGCCTTCCATGATCAAATCTGCCTCTTTCCAAGGCACGCTCCCTGTGATGGAGATCCACCTTGTTGCAGAGGGAGATTAAACTGGTTGGAAGGTCACGGGAAGCTAGGTCGTCTTTGAGCCTTTCAGAAAGGCCACTCCAGAAGGCAGCGATGAGGGCATCCTCGTTCCAATTGACTTCTGAAGCCAGAGTCTGGAACTGGACTACGTATTGGCCGACGGTCCTGCTGCCCTGACGGAGGCGTAGAATATCAGCTGATGCGGAGGTGGTTCTTCCGGGTTCATCAAAGATTTTGCGAAATGTAGCAACAAATTCGGGGTAGTTGGAGAGCAGGGGATCCGACTTCTCCCAAAGGGGCGAGACCCAATCGAGTGCTTGGCCAGAGAGTAGAGAGATGATATATGCCACCCTGGTTCTGGCCGTCGGAAAGTTGGCGGATTGTAGCTCGAATTGGATTTCGCATTGATTTTTAAAAAAAACCTGCATAATTTGGGGTTGCCATCGAACTTGCTTGGAGGGGAGAGCTGAAGACGAGCAGGAGGTAGAACCGGAGGAGCAGGTGACACCACAGGAGGAGAGGCGGCTTGGGAGCCAGCGGGAGCGGGATGAGCCAGTAAGGACTGGATGTTGTCCAGGCGTGACGACATATCTTGGATAAATTGGATCAGCTGAGCCTGAGAGGACTCCTGTCTTTCCAGACAGGATAGTACATCCTGCGAGGCTTCTATCCCAGATCCTTGACCACTTGCCGAGTCCATCTGGCCAGTGCAAACTGTCACAAACGTGGAATTTAGGAGCTGTGTTCCCGGACTGGGCCTTGGATCTGTATTATTTGGCGCAGACGCTCGCTGGAGGAGGCTTGGCTTAATGAAGTTTCTCCGCATGAGAGGGTGCAGCGAACTGACAGGAGTTTGAGGAATGCGGCAGTAACGAGATAGCTAGGAAGCTGCGTGGAGTGGCTGGATAGCAGTGGGTAGACGTAGGTAGCTGAGTGGCTACGTAGAGCGGCTGGATAGCCGTGGGTAGACGTTGGTAGCTGAGTGGCTACGTGGAGCGGCTGGATAGCCATGGGTAGACGTTGGTAGCTGAGTGGCTATGTGGAGCGGCTGGATAGCCGTGTGTAGACGTTGGTAGCTGAGTGGCTACGTGGAGCGGCTGGATAGTCGTGGGTAGACATTGGTAGCTGAGCGGCTACATGGAGTGGCTGGATAGCCGTGGGTAGACGTTGGTAGCTGAGCGGCTACGTGGAGCGGCTGGATAGCCGTGGGTAGACGTTGGTAGCTGTGCGGCTATGTGGAGCGGCTGGAGCGCCGTGGGTAGACGTTGGTAGCTGAGCGGCTACGTGGAGCGGCTGGATAGCCGTGGGTAGGTGTTGGTAGCTGAGCGGCTACGTGGAGCGGCTGGAGCGCCGTGGGTAGACGTTGGTAGCTGAGCGGCTACGTGGAGCGGCTGGACAGCCGTGGGTAGGTGTTGGTAGCTGAGCGGCTACGTGGAGCGGCTGGAGCGCCGTGGGTAGACGTTGGTAGCTGAGCGGCTACGTGGAGCGGCTGGATAGCCGTGGGTAGACGTTGGTAGCTGAGCGGCTACGTGGAGCGGCTGGAGCGCAGTGGGAAGGCTACTTAGCTAAACTAAGAAACTAGTTGCACTGGCAACTTGTGTGAGCATTGGGGATCCTTTTATAGTGGACACTGGGAGCTGACAGGCTGAGAGAGAAGGAGAAGGCTCCTCATTGGTGGAAGTGGGGTCACATGGGCAATCCAAGATGGCCGCGCCCATGGACCGGAGGACAGTGCTTCCTGGAGGTAGTCAGCGGGGACCAGCGGTGAGCAGGAGCCGGCGTGGGAGCAGCACAGCAGCGGGACCCTCCAGAGGACAACAGCGTACAGCGCGGGAGCTGGAAGACAGCGCGGGTCAGCGCCCGCACAGGTAAGCGACGGGGTCTGATTCTGGGGTCTCCAGGCCGGCGTGTGACAGTACCCCCTTCTTCAAGAGTGGCCACCGGACACTTCCTTGGTTTATGAGGAAATTTCACATGGAACGCTTTGACCAGACGGGGTGCATGGACATCGGAGGCATTTATCCAGATTCGTTCCTCCGGACCATAATTCTTCCAGTCGATAAGGTATTGAAGATGGTTGTATCGACAACGGGAATCTAAGATTCTGTCAACTTCGAACTCCTCTCCCTGCTGTGTTTGAACACTAGAAGCTTTAGGCAGGACCTTCTGAAATCGGTTTAAGACTAGTGGTTTTAAAAGAGAAATATGGAAGGAACTTGGAATGCGAAGAAATGGAGGAAGCTTTAACTTGTAAGCCACAGGATTCAGGACTTTGATGATTGGGAATGGACCAATGAATCGCGGAGCAAATTTCATCGAGGGTACTCGGAGTCTTAGGTTTCGGGTAGAGAGCCAGACCATATCCCCAGGTCGGAAATTTGGAATCGCTCGTCTTTGGCGGTCAGCAAATCTCTTGTACCGGGCTGACGTTTTAGTCAGAGAGGAACGAACCTTTTCCCAGATGTTGGAGAATCGTTGAAGGGACATTTTGGCCGCAGGCACATCTAATGTGGGAAGAAGAGGGAAATCTGGCACTCGAGGATGTTGACCAAAAACTGTAAAAAAAGGAGTTGAGCTGGTGGATGTGTGATAATGATTATTGTGGGCAAATTCGGCCCAAGGAAGAAGTTCAATCCAGTCATCTTGGGAGGAGGAGACAAAAGTGCGCTGGAACTGTTCCAGGTCTTGATTGACCCTTTCGGTCTGACCGTTGGTCTGGGGATGATAAGCGGTAGAAAATTTGAGTTTTACCTGAAGGGCTGAGCAGAGTGACCTCCAGAATTTCGCTACGAACTGTACTCCCCTGTCGGAGATGATCTCTTGAGGAAGGCCGTGGAGCTTAAAGATCTCTTTTATAAAGCTCTGGGCGAGTAGAGGTGCAGACGGAAGCCCAGTAAGTGGTACGAAATGAGCCATTGCAGAAAAACGATCCACGATAACCCAAATTGTGTTGTGGCCCCGAGATGGAGGAAGATCAGAGATGAAATCCATAGATAGGTGAGTCCATGGCTTAGATGGAATTGCAAGAGGTTGGAGTTGACCGTGTGGAACCCGCCGAGGTATCTTGTGTTGGGCACATTTGATGCATGAAGACACATAAGACCTGACGTCCTTTTTCATCGAAGACCACCAATAGGACCGCTGGATAAATTCTAGGGTTTTATCCATACCCAGGTGACCAGAGAACCGGGAAGCATGAGCCCAATGCAGTAACCTCTTGCGGAGTTCCGGAGCGACGAAAGTCTTCCCAACCGGGGGTATAGAAGATAGTTGAGTAGAGGCGAAGGAAGCGGAATTCAAGATTGGTTGGGGCTGCTCCATGGGTAGATCAGGGTTGCTCGTCATGGAACGGGAGAGTGCGTCGGCTTTGAGGTTTTGTGAACCGGGGCGATAGGAGACTTTGAAATTAAATCTGGAGAAAAACATTGCCCACCGGGCTTGACGAGGGTTCAAGCAATTTGCAGATTTAAGATAAAGGAGGTTCTTATTGTCAGTAAAAATGGTAATGGGGTAATGAGCTCCTTCTAGAAGATATCGCCATTCTTCGAGGGCTAGTTTCATGGCGAGTAACTCTTGATCTCCAATGGTGTAGTTCTTCTCTGCAGGCAAAAACTTCCCGGAAAAGAAACCACAGGGATGAAGTTTTTCATCTTTAAATCGCTGGGAGAGCACTGCACCGACACCTTCAGAGGATGCGTCCACCTCCAGGATAAAGGGCCGGGTGGAGTCTGGTTGCTTTAAGATGGGAGCGGAGATGAAGGCTTGCTTAAGAAGTTGAAATGCAGAGGTAGCTTCGACGGGCCATATAGTTGGATCTGCTCCCTTGCGGGTGAGGGCTGTAATCAGAGCTACCAGAGTCGAGAAACCTTTTACAAACTTGCGATAGTAATTGGCAAATCCTAGGAATCTTTGTATGGATTTTAAGGAAGAAGGAAGAGACCAATCAAGAATGGCTTGTAGTTTTGACGAATCCATTTGAAGGCCTGTTACGGAGATAATGTATCCCAGGAATGGTACACTTGAGACCTCAAACAGACACTTCTCTAATTTGCAAAACAGTTGATTGGACCGCAACCTCAGAAGGACTTGTTTGACCTGGTCTCGATGAGTTTGGAGGTCTTGAGAAAAAATCAAAATGTCGTCTAAGTAAACGACCACACACTTGTACAAGAGGTCCCGGAAGATTTAATTGACGAAAAACTGGAAGACGGCCAGAGCATTACAGAGGCCGAAGGGCATAACGAGATACTCGTAGTGCCCATCCCTGGTGTTGAAGGCCGTTTTCCATTCATCGCCTGGACGGATACGAATTAAATTATAGGCTCCTCTTAGGTCGAGTTTGGAAAAAACTGTGGCTCCCTTGACTCTATCAAATAACTCTGTGATGAGAGGAAGAGGGTAGCGATTCTTAATAGTTATTTCATTAAGACCCCGGTAGTCAATACACGGGCGCAAGCCACCATCTTTTTTTTTTACGAAGAAAAATCCAGCCCCTGCTGGAGACGTGGAAGGTCGAATGAAGCCTTTATTTAAGTTTTCCGTAATGTACTCCGACATGGCCTGAGTCTCAGGGAGAGATAGAGGATAGGTTCGGCCCCTAGGAGGATTCTTCCCGGGAATCAGATCTATGGGACAGTCCCAATCACGATGGGGAGGTAACAGGTCTGCGCTCTGTTTGCAAAAGACGTCCTGAAACCCATCGTAGGCTTTGGGCAGGTCTGTAGAATCCCCTACAACGGAAGATCTGATAGGTATTACCCGCTGAAGGCAACCTTTGAAGCAATTGGAACCCCAGGAGATTATTTGCATGGTGGTCCAATTGATTTGAGGTGAATGTCTCTGTAGCCAGGGTAAACCGAGGACTAAAGAATGAGAGGCTTTGGGAATCACTAGGAAGGATAGTTGTTCGGAATGGAGCACCCCAATGGTAAGTTTAAGTGGTGTTGTACGATGGGTGATGGTTCCACTAGAAATGCGACTACCATCGATGGCGGTTAAAGTGATGACTCGAGGCAACGCTTCCATGGGGATTTGATGCTTCTGGACAAATTCAGTAGTGACAAAGTTCTCTGCCGCTCCGGAATCCAGGAGAGCTAATACAGCTTTGGAACCTTGAGGACACTTTAAATGAGCCTGGATGGTGGAATCAGACTTCCTTTGTGATTCAATGGCAACTCCTAACTTAACCTCTCTTTCATAAGTTAGGAGGAGGCGTTTCCCGGACGAATGGGACAAGTTTTAACTAAATGTTGAGGAGATCCGCAGTACATACAGAGGTTCTGCCTCCGCCTTTTCTGACGCTCCTCAGCCGATAAATGAGAGCGGTTGACCTGCATGGGTTCTTCGCCCAGAGGAGGAGAGGGTAAGCGGGAAACTGGACGTGGCCTTCCATGATCAAATCTGCCTCTTTCCAAGGCACGCTCCCTGTGATGGAGATCCACCTTGTTGCAGAGGGAGATTAAACTGGTTGGAAGGTCACGGGAAGCTAGGTCGTCTTTGAGCCTTTCAGAAAGGCCACTCCAGAAGGCAGCGATGAGGGCATCCTCGTTCCAATTGACTTCTGAAGCCAGAGTCTGGAACTGGACTACGTATTGGCCGACGGTCCTGCTGCCCTGACGGAGGCGTAGAATATCAGCTGATGCGGAGGTGGTTCTTCCGGGTTCATCAAAGATTTTGCGAAATGTAGCAACAAATTCGGGGTAGTTGGAGAGCAGGGGATCCGACTTCTCCCAAAGGGGCGAGACCCAATCGAGTGCTTGGCCAGAGAGTAGAGAGATGATATATGCCACCCTGGTTCTGGCCGTCGGAAAGTTGGCGGATTGTAGCTCGAATTGGATTTCGCATTGATTTTTAAAAAAAACCTGCATAATTTGGGGTTGCCATCGAACTTGCTTGGAGGGGAGAGCTGAAGACGAGCAGGAGGTAGAACCGGAGGAGCAGGTGACACCACAGGAGGAGAGGCGGCTTGGGAGCCAGCGGGAGCGGGATGAGCCAGTAAGGACTGGATGTTGTCCAGGCGTGACGACATATCTTGGATAAATTGGATCAGCTGAGCCTGAGAGGACTCCTGTCTTTCCAGACAGGATAGTACATCCTGCGAGGCTTCTATCCCAGATCCTTGACCACTTGCCGAGTCCATCTGGCCAGTGCAAACTGTCACAAACGTGGAATTTAGGAGCTGTGTTCCCGGACTGGGCCTTGGATCTGTATTATTTGGCGCAGACGCTCGCTGGAGGAGGCTTGGCTTAATGAAGTTTCTCCGCATGAGAGGGTGCAGCGAACTGACAGGAGTTTGAGGAATGCGGCAGTAACGAGATAGCTAGGAAGCTGCGTGGAGTGGCTGGATAGCAGTGGGTAGACGTAGGTAGCTGAGTGGCTACGTAGAGCGGCTGGATAGCCGTGGGTAGACGTTGGTAGCTGAGTGGCTACGTGGAGCGGCTGGATAGCCATGGGTAGACGTTGGTAGCTGAGTGGCTATGTGGAGCGGCTGGATAGCCGTGTGTAGACGTTGGTAGCTGAGTGGCTACGTGGAGCGGCTGGATAGTCGTGGGTAGACATTGGTAGCTGAGCGGCTACATGGAGTGGCTGGATAGCCGTGGGTAGACGTTGGTAGCTGAGCGGCTACGTGGAGCGGCTGGATAGCCGTGGGTAGACGTTGGTAGCTGTGCGGCTATGTGGAGCGGCTGGAGCGCCGTGGGTAGACGTTGGTAGCTGAGCGGCTACGTGGAGCGGCTGGATAGCCGTGGGTAGGTGTTGGTAGCTGAGCGGCTACGTGGAGCGGCTGGAGCGCCGTGGGTAGACGTTGGTAGCTGAGCAGCTACGTGGAGCGGCTGGACAGCCGTGGGTAGGTGTTGGTAGCTGAGCGGCTACGTGGAGCGGCTGGAGCGCCGTGGGTAGACGTTGGTAGCTGAGCGGCTACGTGGAGCGGCTGGATAGCCGTGGGTAGACGTTGGTAGCTGAGCGGCTACGTGGAGCGGCTGGAGCGCAGTGGGAAGGCTACTTAGCTAAACTAAGAAACTAGTTGCACTGGCAACTTGTGTGAGCATTGGGGATCCTTTTATAGTGGACACTGGGAGCTGACAGGCTGAGAGAGAAGGAGAAGGCTCCTCATTGGTGGAAGTGGGGTCACATGGGCAATCCAAGATGGCCGCGCCCATGGACCGGAGGACAGCGCTTCCTGGAGGTAGTCAGCGGGGACCAGCGGTGAGCAGGAGCCGGCGTGGGAGCAGCACAGCAGCGGGACCCTCCAGAGGACAACAGCGTACAGCGCGGGAGCCGGAAGACAGCGCGGGTCAGCGCCCGCACAGGTAAGCAACGGGGTCTGATTCTGGGGTCTCCAGGCCGGCGTGTGACACAAGGTTCCCGGCTGCACTAAACACTCTTTCGGAGTACACACTGGAGGGGGGGCAACTCAGGTAAAATAGAGCCAGTTTGTACAGGGGCCTCCAAATTGCCTCTTTTTCCTGCCAGTACAGGTATGGACTGTCTGACATGCCTACTTGGATGCTGTCACTGATGTAATCCTCCACCATTCTGTCAATGGTGACAGTATCATATGCAGTGACAGTAGACATGTCAGAAATTGTTGCCAGGTCCTTCAGTCCGGACCAGATGTCCAATCTTGGTCCTGCCTGCCCTGCATCACCGCCAGCGGGTTGCTTAGGATAGCTAAGTTTTTTCCTGGCAGCCCCAGTTGCGGGAGAAAATGAAGAAGGAGCTGTTGACGTGTCACGTTCCGCTTCAGCTGACAGTGTGTTCACCAGCAGGTCTTTGCACCTCTGCAGGCTTGTGTCGGCCAGAAAGAGAGACACCACATAGGTTTTAAACCTAGGATCGAGCACGGTGGCCAAAATGTAGTGGTCTGATTTCAACAGATTGACCACCCTGGAATCCTGGCAAATCGAATGAAGGGCTTCATCCACAAGTTCCACATGCCGAGCGGAATCGCTCCGTCTTAGCTCCACCTTCACTTTCTCCAGCTGCTTCTGCAAAAGCCTGATGAGGGGAATGACCTGACTCAAGCTGGCAGTGTCTGAACTGACTTCACGTGTGGCAAGTTCGAAGGGCTGGAGAACCTTGCACAACACGGAAATCATTCTCCACTGCGCTTGAGTCAGGTGCATACCCCCTCCTTTGCCTATGTCATAGGTGGATGTATAGGCTTGAATGGCCTTTTGCTGCTCCTCCATCCTCTGAAGCATATAGAGGGTTGAGTTCCACCGCGTCACAACCTCTTGCTTCAGGTGATGGCGGGGCAGGTTCAAGAGTGTTTGCTGGCGCTCCAGTCTTCGGCACGCAGTCGCTGAATGGCGAAAGTGGCCAGAAATTTTTCGGGCCACCCAAAGCGTCTCCTGCACGCCCCTGTCGCTTTTCAGAAAATTCTGCACCACCAAGTTTATTGTGTGAGCAAAACATGGGAAGTGCTGGAATTTGCCCAGAAGTAATGCCCGCACAATATTGGTGGTGTTGTCAGATATCACAAATCCCCAGGAGAGTCTAAGTGGGGTAAGCCACTGGGCGATGATTTCCCTCAGTTTCTCTAAGAGGTTGTCGGCGGTGTGCCTCTTACTGAAATCGGTGATACACAGCGTAGCCTGCCTTGTAACGAGCTGGCGTTTCTGAGATGCTGCTGCTGGTGATGCTGCTGCTGGTGATGCTGCTGCTGTTGCTGCGTAAGGTGATACATCTACCCAGTGGGCTGTCACAGTCATATAGTCCTTAGTCTGCCCTGTTCCACTTGTCCACATGTCCGTGGTTAAGTGGACATTGGGTACAACGACATTTTTCAGGACACTGAGGACACTTTTTCTGACGTTTCTGTACAGTCTCGGTATCGCCTGCCTAGTGAAGTGGAATCTAGACGGGATTTGGAACCGGGGACACACTACCTCCATCAATTGTCTAAATCCCACTGCACTAATGGTGGATACCGGATGCACGTCAGACACCAACATAGCAGTCAAGGCCTCAGTTATACGTTTTGC
This sequence comes from Taudactylus pleione, assembly GCA_031769625.1. Lineage (NCBI taxonomy): Eukaryota > Metazoa > Chordata > Amphibia > Anura > Myobatrachidae > Taudactylus > Taudactylus pleione. The sequence goes on from JAUIMM010000038.1 coordinate 6,664,990, forward strand.
TTCAGGATGACTGCTGTCATACTTAAAGGACTGTTGGAGGGTCAATTGTTTAATAAAAGTAGTGGTGTTCCTACTTCCTCTCTGGGATGATGAACGACTCCCAGCAGCAGCAACAGCAGCAGCGGCAGCAGGAGGCGTAGCAATGCAGGTTCCTCCGGAGGAATCCAGGATAGGAGAGTCAGTCATGCCAGTGACATGGCCTGCAGGACTACTTCCGATCCTGACTAAGGAGGAAATTGACGAGGAGGGAGTTGACGGTGTGGTTTGCAGGCGCTTGGATACAACAGGACAACGGGATTTAGGTGTCCCTGGACTGCTTACGGTCTTAGCCAAAGTTTCTGAACTTGACAGTAACTTTTTATGAACGCGCTGCAGGTGCCGTATTAGGGAGGATGTTCCTAGGTGGTTAACGTCCCTACCCCTACTTATTTCACATTTACATATGGTACATATGGCAAGACAGTTGTTGTCTGGATTTGTATAGAAATATTGCCAGACCAAAGAGATGGAATGTTTGGTCTTCTGCCCAGGCATGACCATGATGGGCTTTTTCATCCCACGGACAACAACTATCTCCCCCGGAGCCTGATTTAAACAAACCACATCACCATCAGAATCCTCCTCGCCAACTTCCTCCTCAGCGCCAGCTACACCAGTATCCTCATCCTGTTGTACTTCAACAGTGACATCTTCAATTTGCATATCAGCAAGTGGACTGTGGGTGCTCCTTTCAGCACTTGCAGGGGGTGTGCAAATGGTGGAAAGAGCCACCTCTTCCCGTCCAGTGCTGGGAAGGTCAGGCATCGCAACCACCACCACACTTGGACTCTCCTTGGGGATTTGTGATATCTTCTTAGAACGCACAGTTGTTCGCTGTGCTTTTGCCAGCTTAACTCATTTGATTTTTTTAGCGGGAGGAGGGCTTCCATCGTCATGTGAAGCTGAACAACTAGTCATGAACATAGGGATCGACCTTAGCCGTTCCTTGCCACTCCGTGTCGTAAATGGCATATTGGCAAGTTTATGTTTCTCTTCAGATTATTTAAATGTTTTTTTCAAGGTCATTTTCCTGAACTTTGTCATTTGGGATTGTATGTGCCCTCTACTATGACATTGGGCATCGGCCTTGGCAGACGACGTTGATGGCATGTTATCGTCTATGTCATGACTAGTGGCAGCAGCTTCAGCACTAGGAGGAAGTGGTTCTTGATCTTTCTCTATTTTATTTTTATCGGAGAAAGTTTGGTCCTCCATTTATGTTATATCGATTTGATATATACGTGCGGCTAAACACAGAAAATATTTTTTTATTTTTGCTGGAGAGTAGTGCACTTTGTGGGTTACACCACCCTTTAAGAAATGAGCCAGCCGCCTCTTTACTTATGGGACACAGGCGCACGCTTGGCACTACTTTGTTGATGCACGTGCGGCTACTGCGCACACAATTCACAAACACAGAAAATATTTTTTTTTTTAGTTTGGACTGGATTGTACTTTCGGGGGTTACAGCACCCTTTAACGGTCAAGCCAGCCGGCCCTTTACTTATGACACAGGCGCACGCTTGGCACTACTTTGTTGATGTACGTGCGGCTACTGCGCACACAATTCACAAACACAGAAAAAATATTTTGTTATTTGGTTTGGACTGGAGTGTACTTTGGGGGTTACAGCACCCTTTAACGGTCAAGCCAGCCGGCCCTTTACTTATGACACAGGCGCACGCTTGGCACTACTTTGTTGATGCACGTGCGGCTACTGCGCACACAATTCACAAACACAGAAAATATTTTTTTATTTTTGCTGGAGAGTAGTGCACTTTGTGGGTTACACCACCCTTTAAGAAATGAGCCAGCCGCCTCTTTACTTATGGGACACAGGCGCACGCTTGGCACTACTTTGTTGATGCACGTGCGGCTACTGCGCACACAATTCACAAACACAGAAAATATTTTTTTTTTTAGTTTGGACTGGAGTGTACTTTCGGGGGTTACAGCACCCTTTAACGGTCAAGCCAGCCGGCCCTTTACTTATGACACAGGCGCACGCTTGGCACTACTTTGTTGATGTACGTGCGGCTACTGCGCACACAATTCACAAACACAGAAAAAATATTTTGTTATTTGGTTTGGACTGGAGTGTACTTTGGGGGTTACAGCACCCTTTAACGGTCAAGCCAGCCGGCCCTTTACTTATGACACAGGCGCACGCTTGGCACTACTTTGTTGATGCACGTGCGGCTACTGCGCACACAATTCACAAACACAGAAAATATTTTTTTTTTGGTTTGGACTGGAGTGTACTTTGGGGGTTACAGCACCCTTTAACGGTCAAGCCAGCCGGTCCTTTACTTATGACACAGGCGCACGCTTGGCACTACTTTGTTGATGCACGTGCGGCTACTGCGCACACAATTCACAAACACAGAAAAAATATTTTGTTATTTGGTTTGGAGTGTACTTTGGGGGTTACAGCACCCTTTAACGGTCAAGCCAGCCGGGACTTTACTTATGACACAGGTGCACGCTTGGCACTACTTTGTTGATGCACGTGCGGCTACTGCGCACACAATTCACAAACACAGAAAATATATATTTTTTTGGTTTGGACTGGAGTGTACTTTGGGGGTTACAGCACCCTTTAATGGTCAAGCCAGCCGGCCCTTTACTTATGACACAGGCGCACGCTTGGCACTACTTTGTTGATGCACGTGCGGCTACTGCGCACACAATTCACAAACACAGAAAAAATATTTTGTTATTTGGTTTGGAGTGTACTTTGGGGGTAACAGCACCCTTTAACGGTCAAGCCAGCCGGCCCTTTACTTATGACACAGGCGCACGCTTGGCACTACGTTGTTGATGCACGTGCGGCTACTGCGCACACAATTCACAAACACAGAAAATATTATTTTTTTTGGTTTGGACTGGAGTGTACTTTGGGGGTTACAGCACCCTTTAACGGTCAAGCCAGCCGGCCCGTTACTTATGACACAGGCGCACGCTTGGCACTACTTTGTTGATGCACGTGCGGCTACTGCGCACACAATTCACAAACACAGAAAAAATATTTTGTTATTTGGTTTGGACTGGAGTGTACTTTGGGGGTTACAGCACCCTTTAACGGTCAAGCCAGCCGGCCCTTTACTTATGACACAGGCGCACGCTTGGCACTACTTTGTTGATGCACGTGCGGCTACTGCGCACACAATTCACAAACACAGAAAATATATATTTTTTTGGTTTGGACTGGAGTGTACTTTGGGGGTTACAGCACCCTTTAACTGTCAAGCCAGCCGGCCCTTTACTTATGACACAGGCGCACGCTTGGCACTACTTTGTTGATGCACGTGCGGCTACTGCGCACACAATCCACAAACACAGAAAAAATATTTTGTTATTTGGTTTGGAGTTGGTACTTTGGGGGTTACAGCACCCTTTAACGGTCAAGCCAGCCGGCCCTTTACTTATGACACAGGCGCACGCTTGGCACTACTTTGTTGATGCACGTGCGGCTACTGCGCACACAATTCACAAACAGAAAATATTTTTTTTTTTGGTTTGGACTGGAGTGTAGTTTGGGGGTTACAGCACCCTTTAACGGTCAAGCCAGCCGGCCCTTTACTTATGACACAGGCGCACGCTTGGCACTACTTTGTTGATGCACGTGCGGCTACTGCGCACACAATTCACAAACACAGAAAATATATATTTTTTTGGTTTGGACTGGAGTGTACTTTGGGGGTTACAGCACCCTTTAATGGTCAAGCCAGCCGGCCCTTTACTTATTACACAGGCGCACGCTTGGCACTACTTTGTTGATGCACGTGCGGCTACTGCGCACACAATTCACAAACACAGAAAAAATATTTTGTTATTTGGTTTGGAGTGTACTTTGGGGGTTACAGCACCCTTTAACGGTCAAGCCAGCCAGCCCTTTATTTAAGACACAGGCGCACGCTTGGCACTACTTTGTTGATGCACGTGCGGCTACTGCGCACACAGTTCACAAACACAGAAAATATTATTTTTTTTGGTTTGGACTGGAGTGTACTTTGGGGGTTACAGCACCCTTTAACGGTCAAGCCAGCCGGCCCTTTACTTATGACACAGGCGCACGCTTGGCACTACTTTGTTGATGCACGTGCGGCTACTGCGCACACAATTCACAAACACAGAAAAAATATTTTGTTATTTGGTTTGGACTGGAGTGTACTTTGGGGGTTACAGCACCCTTTAACGGTCAAGCCAGCCGGCCCTTTACTTATGACACAGGCGCACGCTTGGCACTACTTTGTTGATGCACGTGCGGCTACTGCGCACACAATTCACAAACACAGAAAATATATATTTTTTTGGTTTGGACTGGAGTGTACTTTGGGGGTTACAGCACCCTTTAACGGTCAAGCCAGCCGGCCCTTTACTTATGACACAGGAGCACGCTTGGCACTACTTTGTTGATGCACGTGCAGCTACTAATCACACAATCCAGAAACACAGAAAAAATATTTTGTTATTTGGTTTGGAGTGTACTTTGGGGGTTACAGCACCCTTTAACGGTCAAGCCAGCCGACCCTTTACTTATGACACAGGCGCACGCTTGGCACTACTTTGTTGATGCACGTGCGGCTAATGCGCACACAATTCACAAACACAGAAAAAATATTTTGTTATTTGGTTTGGAGTGTACTTTGGGGGTTACAGCACCCTTTAGCGATCAATCCAGCCGGCCCTTTACTTATGACACAGGCGCATGCTTGGCACTACTTTGTTGATGCACGTGCGGCTACTGCGCACACAATTCACAAACACAGAAAATATTTTTTTTTTTGGTTTGGAATGGAGTGTACTTTGGGGGTTACAGCACCTTTTAACGGTCAAGCCAGCCGGCCCTTTACTTATGACACAGGCGCATGTTTGGCACTACTTTGTTGATGCACGTGCGGCTACTGCGCACACAATTCACAAACACAGAAAAAATATTATTTTTTTAGCACTTGGGGGGAGCACCCCTGATGGACAGAGCACCCCCTGGACAACACTACAGCACCCCTTTAGGACTGGGACACTGCACAGGACTTTGGAGTGGACACAGCCCCTATGGAGAACTGACTGCACAACACAGTGTAGCCAGCCCCTATGGACTTTGAAGTAGTGGACACAGCCCCTATTAACAACAGCAGCACAGCACAACACAGCCAGCCCCTATGGACTTTGAAGTAGTGGACACAGCCCCTATTAACAACAGTAGCACAGCACAACACAGCCAGCCCCTATGGACTTTGAAGTAGTGGACAACAGCAGCACAGCGCAGCACAGCACAGCACAACACTACTCTGCACTACACTACACTACACAGCCCAGCCAGCCCTAACTCCCACCCTCCCTCTTCACTGTCCACAGCCGAGTGAGAAAATGGCGCCGACGCGGGTACCTTATATAGGATCCAAAACCCGCGAGACCCCGAAGGCGGGATGATGACGTTTTGCCTCGATTTCAGATCCGAGTCAGGCGGGAAAAGTCGAGCCTGACTCGGATCTGACTCGGATCGGGGGGGCTCGGGGGGGTTCGGATTTCAGAAATCCGAACCTGCTCACCCCTAAAATAAAGCATTTGGAAACCCCCCCTCTAGAAATCCTGCGTTTGCCACTGAAAGACACAGTATCTGTCTGCGGCCTACCCGCAACATGCCCACGTCTGGCTAGCCAACCCCATTGTGAACACCAAGGAATGCCCATCAATATTGCCTGTCTCTGCAACCAAATTCCTTTTGTGCTCCCTGGCTGTAACCATTGGGACACATATGCAGTGCGACGTCAGCAAGTTGCGTCCGACATCGCCGCTGCGTTCACCTCTGAATCAGACTCTCTGTGAGAGAGTGTAAAACATATGGCCTGATTCAGAGTTGCTCGCAGTGCTGATGTTTGCACAGTTGAGCAAAGTTTTGCCAGTGCGCATGTGCGAAAAGTCTAGAACACCCTTACTGTGTACGCTCAAACCAATGTGTACGATAGTGTACGCATTGGCATATGACATCCCTATGGCTTGAGACACCATCTGCGATCGAGGGCATTTCAGGGTGGAGACTGGGAGGTGACCTACAGTGGTTGCAAAAAGAGGAGGTGGCATGGGCGTGTTATAGGAGTGTCATGGGCATGTTTGGCTGTTCACCGCAGTCACAGTTGCCATATTTTTAGAAAGTTACAAGAGAGGATGTGCACCAGTCAGGGGCCACTCGGGGAGTCAATGTTGCGCCCGTTAGCTCAGTCTCTCACATAAAAGTACACAAGAGGAATGCTCAAACTGACATTTGCATATTTTTGCAATTGCTAATCTGTGAGGAATCGAAGCTGCACATGAACTGCTTGCACCTCTGAATCAAGCCCACAGGGGTGTATCTACCCATTGGCCAGGATGGAACTCGCCAGGGGCACCGGCCAAAGGGGGGGCATTGTCAGGCAGTGCCAACAGCAGCCAATGGGTGGACTACCCCAGGGGCTTGAACTAACCCCGCTAGTCCCCCGTGCCCCACAAGTGTAGGGCAGACTGCAGTGAGAGTGGTCTGCCCTACACAGTAACAAACAGACAGCGGCGGCTGTGTGTTTGTTAAAGCATCCAACCAATGAGAGTCAGACAGACTCTCATTGGCTGCTGCTGGAGCTGGAGCTCACTCATGAAGTCTCTCCCATCCCATAGTGCAGAGGGAGAGCGGGCCCGGAGAAGTGGACAGCGGCGGTCATAGGCAGGAGCGGGGATCAGGTAAGTTGCTTTATTTTTTCTGTGTGTGTGTATGTTTTTTTTCTGGCACAACACGGGGGAGTGTGGCTACTAGGGAGCACTGAATAGGGAGTGGCCGCTACTGGGGGCATGTTATGGGGGTGAAGGCCGCTACTGGGGGCACTGTATAGAGGGGGCCGCTACTGGGGGCATGTTATGGGGGGATGGCCATTACTGGGGGCACTGTATAGGGTGGGTCGCTACTGGGGGCATGTTATGGGGGGGATGGCCACTACCGGGGGCACTGTATAGGGGGGGCCACTACTGGTGGCACGTTATGGGGGGGATGGCCGCTACTGGGGGCACTGTATAGAGGGGGCCGCTACTGGGGGCATGTTATGGGGGGGTGGCCGCTACTGGTGGCACTGTATAGGGAGACTACTATTGGGACACTGAACAGGGGGTGGACGCTATGGGGGGGGCACTTTATGGGGGGTGTCTGCTACTGAGGGCACTGTATAGGGGGGCCTACTGGGGGCACGTTATGGGGGGGTGGCCACTACTGAGGGCACTGTATATGGGGGATTTCTACTGGGGCACTGTATAGGGAGGACTACTACTAGGTGCAATGCATAAGAGGGACAACTACTGGGGGCACTGCATAGGGGGGACTACTACTGGGGGCACTGCATAAGAGGGGACTACTACTGGGGGCACTGCATAAGGGGGACTACTACTGGGGGCACTACATAGGGGGTACTACTACTGGGGACACTGCATGGGGGGACTACTACCGGGGGCAATGCATAAGGGGAACTACTACTAGGAGCACTGCATAGGGAGGACTACTACTGGGGGCACTGCAGAGAGGGGACTACTACTGGGGGCACTTCTTAAAATTATGGGGGGAGAGGGGCGCCAGTCCATTACCTTGCGAGGGGCGCTCGGATCCCTAAATACACCCCTGCAAGCCCATAGTGCTTTTTTCAAAGCTGAAGAATTTTCACCCCAGAATTAAATATAGATCTAGGGGCCTGATTCAGAGCCGCTCGCACAATGTGTATGCAAATTGCATAGGCACGCCCTATATTTCTTAGAGAATGATCACGTAGTGTATGCAGACACCCACCAGCCTGTTTTAAGATGCCCACTTGTGCACCTCATGTCCAGGAAGTGTATGTAACCACCCAGTGGCGTAAGTTCATCCCAGACGCCCGGAGACAAGTTATAATTTGGTGCCCCCCCTCGTCACAGCCGCTGACACTGTAGCAATTCGCATGCAGACATGCTACAGATAGCCGATGGTGGCAGCTGATGGTCTGACATGGAGCTCTCCACTAGTGTATGGTGGCTTCTCAGGTGCCGGGAAGGGGTGCCATGTATTGGGCTGCCATGACTGTACACTCAGGGTACATAGTAACGGCCCTTAGTGGGGTGAATATGTTGTGAACAATGGAGGAGGTGCCACTTCAGAGCTGGAGCCCGGCGGCAGGCGCCTCCATTGTCTCCCATAGTTCTGCCCCTGTAACCACCGGTACATCGGATGAGATCGCAATGCTTGAGGTTGACCATACCCCGCTGCAAGCACTGTGAGCATTTCAGTGTAAAAACAAGCCAGGTGACGTGTACTATGATGCTGTCATTATTAAGCACACCTCAGGCACGCCTGCATTTGCACCTCCACTCCCCCGTTTTTAATGGCCAGCCCCTGTTACCACCTACAAACGGCTTCCCCTGTCACTCACTCTGCTGGGCTGTCTATGCGCAGCGAGGGAATGCATTGTGGACTTTCGCTAAGGTATGCGCACGTGCACTGCGATGCATGCGCACAATGCATACACACTACATACCAACGGCAGCAGCGAGAGTATGCATCTTAGCGAGTGGGTCTGAATGACCTCCTAGGTGTGTATAAATGGTGCAGCTGTGTGAGGAAAGTGAGTGGGAAGTATAGGAACAGAGAGATGGTAAATATTAATAGAAAATACATTTGTCAATAAATACAAAATAAAAACAGGGATAGCAGTGAAAAATGGTACAAAAATAATAAATAAAAATAGAATGAGAAGTGATACATTTAAAACAAGATAAATAAAGATACAGCTAGAACAATGCAAGTAATGAGAGAGCAAAAAATATAATAAAACAAAGCTTTATGTAAACATTATCTTAAAAAACAAGTGTTTTCAAAGATATTAAACAAAGTAACATCAATAGTTCTGAGGACAGCTCTGTGTTGGCACACGGATGTGTCCACATACAGTACACCTATCCTCAAATTGTGCCAAATAGCCCTGTTCGGTGCTACGTAGCTGCGCCAAGCATCCCACCAGAGACTTTTCTACAAATATGTGGAAAACTCGAATGTGACAAAAGTGCAATGTAGTTTTTGTGCAGGGGCAGTTTACGAGAGGAGTGGTCTCATGTGCAGCCTCCGTGTGGGCCTCATCCTCTCTCACACTGCTGAGAGCAGTAGACTTTGGCTTTGCACAAAAGCCTACTGTGCTTGTGCAGGTCTCTGGGAACATAGGGCCTGATTCAGAGCCACTCGTAAGCGGCAGCTCGTTCGCTCCGAGCGATGTTTGCCCAACTGCGCATGCGTACGGATCGTAATACGCATGCGCGAACCAGTCAGTGCGGCCGAAATTCATGTGCTCGCAAAATAGCGAATGCCTGCTAATTTGAGTGACAGAATGAGGCGTATGTAGGTGGTAACAGGGGAAGGTGTTTGAAAACGGGGAGTGGAGATCCGAACGCAGGCGTGCTTAAAGGTCAAAACGGGCGTTTTATGGGTGTGCATATTTAAAACAGCAACGTCATTGATCACGTCACTGGGTTTTTTTTAAGCCAGAACTGCTCGCAAAATTGTGGTAGCAAAAACCAACCACAAGAATAGCGAGCAGTTCATACCCTGTTCGATGTACTCGATTAATCTAATAAATAGCGGACATGACGTAGGATGCGAGTGGCCAGGGGGCGTAGTTTCCCAAAAAACGACCGCAAGTTTTGTACGCTCGTTCAGACCTAGAGGCGTGAACAGACCGCAAACAGCGAACGGTTCATTTGAATAGCCACCCCTATTTTCAGGACGAGCGAGCGCTAATTGCGTCCGGCTCTGAATCAGGCCCATAGTGTCAGCGCCATTTTCCCGGGGACTCCTCTACAGCACATATCACGGGAGAAATGCCCACCACACCATTTTCCCAGTGATTTCTGTCTGAAGTGCAGGCTGGCACAGGACTCCGGAGAGGTAAGTATATTTATATGGATGCAGGGTGTGCGGTGCACACGGGATCCTATGTTCAGGGGAGTCCACACCCTGCACCCATTATAGATTAGACATGTGCGCCGACCCCTGTATTTTGGTTTTGGATCTGTATCTCCTCTTGTTTTGGATCTGCATTGGTTTTGCCAAAACCACCCTTACGTGTATTGTTTTTTTGATTTTGGTTTTAGATCTGTATGTTTTCTAAAAAATCATAAAAACAGCTAAAATCACATAATTTTTGTTCCTACAGTAATATTATCCTCAATAACATTTATTTCCAGTCATTTCCAATCAATTTTGACCACTTCACAATATTAATTTTTTCATCTAGTTTAGGGTCAAAAGGTTGCATCCAGCTAGCTGGCTGACTAAGCGGGATGTAGCCAGGAAGCCGACGGTCTAAATGCCGATCACCGGCTTCCCAACTGTCTAGTCCCGGCAAAGTACTAATGACAGGCGTCGAAATCCTGACGCCTGTCATTAGACCTACGCCAGGAGACCGACGCCCGGCATACTGAACGAAGGTAAGCCAGGTGCTGACAGCCGCGGGAAGGGTGGGTTCGGTTTAGGGCTCCCGTGGGGACTTAGGGTTAGGCACCCCCCTGGGAGGGTTAGGTTTACGCTAGGGGAAGGGGGGGTTAGGGTTAGGCACCCCCCTGGGAGACTTAGGTTTAGGCTGCGGGGAGGGGGGGTTATGTTCAGGCACTTACAGGGTGGTTAGGGTTAGGCACTTGGAGGGGAGGTTAGGGTTAGGCACCCCTAAAGGAGGGTTAGGGTTAGGGGGAGAATTAGTTTAGCGATACTCTCTAATTAGCAGTCGGGATCTTCACTGGTACCGGGCTTCTGCTGTGGTGCCGGGCTTCCGGATTGGATGCGGCCGGTGGTAATACCTACTACACACGACTAAGCTAAGCGACAGCAGTGGGTGGCACTAACATGTGACAGTTCAGCTTCCAACACAGATACAGTGTGTTATACAGTGTGGGTTGGATACACCAATAGTGCACTTACTGTGACAGCAGTGTCGGCAGTGCAGGGTGCTGGAAGTGTCCTCAATGCGAGAGTGCCAGTGGTGTCCTCAATACGGAAGTGCCGGCGGTGTTGGCAGTGTGGTGGTGTTGGCAGAGAGGGGGTCCTGGCAGCGTCCTGAGTGCATAGTGTAGGCAGATCGGGGGTGCCAGCGGTGTCCTCGGTGCAGGAGTGCTGACAGTGTCGGCTGTGCAGGATGCCCTTGGTGTAGGAGTAGCAGCAGAGCGGGGTTGCTAACAGCATCCTCAATGCAAGGGGCAGTAGTGTGGGGGTGCTGGCAGTGCCCTTAGCGCAGGGTGCCGGCAAAGCGGGGGTGCCAGCGGTGTCCTCAGTGCATGTGTGCTGACAGTGTTGGCAGTGCAGGGGTGACGGCGGTGTCCTCAGTGTGGGAGTGAAAGCAGTGTGGGGTTGCTGGCGGTGTCCTCAGTGCAGGGTGTCAGCAAAGCAGGGGTGCCAGCGGTGTCCTCAGTGCACATGTGTTGACATTGTCGCAGTGCAGGGGTGCCAGTGGTGTCCTTAGTGTGGGAGTGCCGGCAGTGTCGGCAGTGTGGGTCGGACGGTGTCCTCGGTACGTGGGGCAGCATTGCAGAGGTGCTGGCAGTGTCCTCAGTGCAGGGTGTCGGCAAAGCGGGGGTGCCAGCAGTGTCCTCAGTGCATGTGGGCTGACAGTGTCGGCAGTGCAGGGGTGCCGGTGGTGTCCTCAGTGTGGGAGTGTCGGCAGTGTTGGCAGCGTGGGGTCGCTGACAGTGTCCTTATGTGGGGAAGGGGTGTTGGTAGTGTCCTCAGTGCAGGGTGCCAGTGGTGTCGGAAGAGCGGGGGTGCCAGCGGTGTCATCAGTGTGGGGGTCCTGATGGTGTCGGCAGCGCATGGGTGCCGGTGGGGTCCTCAATGCAGGGTGCCAGCAGTGTCAGCAGCAGGGGTGTCGGCAGCGGAGATGCTGCCAGTGGGGGTCGGCAGCAGGGGGTGCCGGTAGTGTTGGCAGCGGGGGGTGGGCAGCATCTTCCTAACATCCTGTATTCAATGGGCTTAACGCTGATTGGCTGAGAGCCGTGACAGATGGCTCGATGCAAAACCTTGTGATGCGACAGCGGGATTGCGAGATTTTGCCTTGATTAGGGATCCGGGGCAGGCAAGGAGATCCGAGCTGTGTCTCGGATCCCCGAAATTCGTGTGGGTCCGGTTCCCGGAGAACCGGACCCTCTCATCTCTATTATAGATACGTCATTGCTTCTGCGTTTGACTCAGTTGCTAATCTGGGTAAAAAGACAAAATACAGAGGTTAGATGCGAGTGACCCGCACTGTGCCTCACGCCATGCTTAATCTGTGACTTTGTACCAATTCCTTTGTGACAACAATTATTTGCAACTGCACATGCGCAAAAATTTCTGAAAACTACTATGACGCATGCGTTACACAGAGTGCCTGCACAAAGGTGCTCCTGCGATCGAGACAGGTGGTGTTAAACAAGTGGGGGAAAAGTGATGGACGGAGATTGGGAGGTGGCTACTAGTGCAGGCAAAAATGAGCCGTCCATGGGCGTGTTATGGGAATTTCACGGCCGTGTCAATGCAAGCAACTGCATACACAGACACACAGCCGCAAGAGGCCGCTGTCAGATGGAGAAAAAGTAGCTGCCAGAGGGCTGGCGCAAGTTTCGATGGTACGACCGATGGTGGTGTAGAAGGATGCAGCAATCGGTATTACAGTGTACATGGAAGCTAAATATTAGTGTCTCAGTTCTTGTACAATCAGCCGCACGGATACAGAAACGGGAAGGAGTTTGTAGCGGCAATTGCACAAACACGCAGGTTGGAGACTGCCAATAGACGCTGCTGCGTTGGCTTTCGCATGTAACTGAGAAGTGGATTTGTTTGCAGTTAGGATGTGAACAAGACATAAAATTAAAGAAAAAGTACAGGAATTGCACCAAGTGTCTCGCACCATTTGGTGCAAAAGGCTAGGTGTATTAGGGCACATCTACAGTATAGTTGTTTAACAGCCGAAGTGACTGTAATCTTTATGATGGTCAACATCTGTAATTGTTTGGTCGATTGATCGAGTAGTAGTGAGTACTTAATGTATAAATGAGGTATGCTCTGGGAATTGCTCCTGGCTGCTGGGTAGTGGGAGGGGCATCTGGGCTGCGTCCATTTTCCACCAATGTGTGATGCAGGTGCACATTATGTGTGGCTCCACCCACTTTAATGACACAATTTTGACATAATGTAATAAGCCATGCAGATCTGGGCTGTTCACTGGCCACCAACCTCCAATGTATTCAGTAAGATGATAGTTTGACGGTGGGCGGCGCAAACAGGCACGGGTGGACAGCACACGGCCCAGCCCTCCCAGCCCCCCACCTAGTCTGCCTGAACCTGTGTGTGGCCAAAAGCGCACGTGGGATGGATGAGTGGGCCGTGCCCCGCCATGATAGAGTGTGTGGGAACCAACAGGGAAAACAGAACTCAAAGTACTTCATGTGTCATGTGACTGAGGTGGCAATGGTAGCCATTTTACACTATGGAAATCAATCATTAATAGCAATCTGAAGACACAAACCATGGAGGAATGGTAGATAGTATGTTTCTCCTTGTGTCCGGCTATAATTATTCATGTTAAAAATAAAACACCACATTTTTGTTCATGCTTTAAGTAGGATTTTTTCCATGCATAGCGGCAATGTTGTAGCTATCACAAAATAAAAGAAACAATGGTTGAGAAAGAGTGGAACCAACAATAATTCATGTATTGTTAATCAGTATCTTTCATGTGATTGTTTTGAAATGACAGACATTCTTACCATTCTGTTTTGTAGTCATTTGTGTATAAATAGATTTCAACCTTGTAGCAAGATTGATTTTGCAATATCTAACGGAAGGCACATTAGATCATAAATACTTACAGACAATGCTTTTATGCTAATTATTTTTAATTGATCATGGTACGCTGTCGTTGAAATGTTGGGTTATTTATCTAGTCGTGTGTCCCTGCAACATATCAATAACAGTATTATAAAGTAAGGTATGAATGGTGATAAAAAGCAATCTAGCAGAGTCAGATTACATGCCACAATCCTTTGCAGAAGAAGAATATGATGGTTGTATTGTCTACACACAGCAGAGGAAGCCATTTTGTGAATGCAGTGTATTAAGGGGGTCATTCAGACCCACCCGCAAGCGGCAGTACGCTCGCAAGTGGGTCGATGTTCCCCACTGCGCATGCGCACGACGGAGGGAGCTCCGTCATGCGCATGCGCGAGACCCGGACTGCGACAGCCAAGCTGTCGCTCCGGGTCTCGCACCAAAGGGGGCGTGCTGTCGATGGTGACTGACAGCACGCCCCCTTTGGTAGGTGTGCCGGGGGCGTGCCTGCCAGGCGGAGGCGTTCCCATGGGAACGCCTACTGTCTGAAGCCGGCCCCACTGACATCACTAGTGATGTCAGTGGGAGTGATTTTGGCTCTGATAGAGCCAAAATCACTCCAGGACTTGTGGCTGGGAAACCCTACCGCAGGGTTTCCGTCGCAAGCCCGATGGTCGCGATGGTCAAGACCATCGCGACCATCTTTTTGGAAGCTCGTATATGCTGTGGGTGGTCACCCACAGCTATACGAGCGTCCAGGAGGACGCTCCATTTTAATGGAGGAGGGCCCTGATTCAGAGCGAGCGGTGCAAAGCAGTAAGCAGTGTCGGATTTCTGCTTGCATCCCAAGGGGGGTGCGAGAAGAAATCCTTTGCCCGCCCAAACAGCGCGGTGTATTGAATAGCTTCAGGATCTCCCTCCCGCGGTTATTCAACATCGCACTGAATTGAATTCCCCCCAGTGAGGCTACCGAGGCATAGAGTATTTGCAAAAGAGCTGGGTGTAGGCAACATGTGAGATATATAAATTATATCCATATAATAGTTCTACAAAGTCTGTCCCAAGTCAGACATGCACAGTGGGATCCTGTCTGACTCCGTTAATGATCCCCATTGAGATGGGGGCATCAAGATGGGATAAGAGGAAAGTGCAGTCACGGTAAGCATTTGGAGGGTGGGGGGGCAGAAAAGAGTAAATGCTGGGCCTAATATCCCAGTCTACTATATATGTATATATACATAAACGTGTATATATATGAGAGAGATTCATTTTTTTTCTCTGTGCTGTGGAAGATAATTCCTGTTAGCTTGGGATGGGTACGGGATGCCGGCGCTCAGGATCCCGGTGGTTAGAATCCCAAATCCGACATCCCAACAGAGTTAGAATACCGACACTTGTTGGTCAGTAGTCTAACCCTCCCCCTCTCCCTACACTAATCCTAACCCTCCTTCCCTAGTGCCTGGTCCTAACCTCCCCCCTAGTGCATAAACCTAACCTCCCGCTCCCCGCACCCTAAACCTAACCCTCCCCCCTTAGTGCCTATTCCTCTCCCTAGTGCCCAACCTGAACCCCTCACGCTAACCCTCCCCCTAACCCCACTACTTACCTTCGGGTTTCCAGCGGTTGAGATGTTAGAGCCGGGATTCAGACAAGTGTCGGGATTCCGACACCAGCATTCTAAACACCGGAATCCCCATGGTAAGGATATTGACTACATCCCTGTTAGCTTTCATGCCCCCATGGTTAACATCTGAGATAGAGCACAGTTCACAAGACAATAGATGGTTTGTTGTGCATGTGTCTCAGTGAAAACAACCTGTTGTGAACTATAATTCAAAAATACATTCATAGAATATCTACTGTGACTACAGCCTGCCTGCAGTGTTGACTGTCACACCTACACACAGGTGAGGCCACCATTTTGTACACTGACTGTCACACCTACACACAGGTGAGGCCACCATTTTGTACACTGAATCAATGTGCAGCCAGTGCCACATTTATATTGGTCATGAAGTGATGTACTTGGTTCTGGGTTCCTTTGTAGACTCAATACCTATGAACACTGGTTCAGCCTTAACATTACAGTATGTTGCAAACAGTATATTATCTTATGAGTGTTTACATATGGCTGCTACTGTGTCGATATATAGGATTTGAGTACCAGAGGCATTTATGCCATGCCTGCCTACTCTCCCTGAATGTGCAGGAGACTCCCGAATCTAGAAAAGGCTCTCCCGGATGCCATGTGAGGTAGGCAAGTCTCCAAGTGTCCCCCAAGGCCGCCCACTTCCTGAGTAAAGTGAGCAGTCAGGCCGACTTGATGACGCGATTCGAGTATAGATGTGCAGTTCGGTTTTCCTGAAAACCGAACACACACGAACTTTAGGGTTTGAAGTCGAATCGAGTCCTGGCTCGGATCACATTTTGGGGGTCTGCTGTAAGTTCGGAACACGGATTTAAAAAAAGGAATGTCGGGTTTTGGATTGCATGTAAACAGGTCCTAATTACAAGATTTTAGCTGTTTTTATCCATTTTAGAGAAATACAAAACTGAATCCAAACCAAAACCCTTGAGGTTGTTTTCACCAAAACCCATTTGAAGGTGATTTTGCTAAAACCAAAACACAGGGGACCGTGCACATCTCAAGATTCGAGATGAATGACTGTCACAAACGTGGAATTTAGGAGCTGTGTTCCCGGACTGGGCCTTGGATCTGTATTATTTGGCGCAGACGCTCGCTGGAGGAGGCTTGGCTTAATGAAGTTTCTCCGCATGAGAGGGTGCAGCGAACTGACAGGAGTTTGAGGAATGCGGCAGTAACGAGATAGCTAGGAAGCTACGTGGAGCGGCTGGATAGCCTAGGGTAGACGTTGGTAGCTGTGTGGCTATGTGGAGCGGCTGGATAGCAGTGGGTAGACGTAGGTAGCTGAGTGGCTATGTAGAGCGGCTGGATAGCCGTGGGTAGACGTTGGTAGCTGAGTGGCTACGTGGAGCGGCTGGATAGCTGTGGGTAAATGTTGGTAGCTGAGTGGCTACGTGGAGCGGCTGGTTAGCTGTGGGTAGACGTTGGTAGCTGAGTGGCTACGTGGAGCGGCTGGATAGCCGTGGGTAGACGTTGGTAGCTGAGTGGCTACGTGGAGCGGCTGGATAGCCGTGGGTAGACGTTGGTAGCTGAGTGGCTACGTGGAGCGGCTGGATAGCCGTGGGTAGACGTTGGTAGCTGAGTGGCTACGTGGAGCGGCTGGATAGCCGTGGGTAGACGTTGGTAGCTGAGTGGCTACATGGAGTGGCTGGATAGCCGTGGGTAGACGTTGGTAGCTGAGAGGCTACGTGGAGCGGCTTGATAGCCGTGGGTAGACGTTGGCAGCTGAGTGGCTACGTGGAGCGGCTGGATAGCCGTGGGTAGACGTTGGTAGCTGAGTGGCTACGTGGAGCGGCTGGATAGCCGTGTGTAGACGTTGGTAGCTGAGAGGCTACGTGGAGCGGATGGATAGCCGTGGGTAGACGTTGGTAGCTGAGCGGCTACGTGGAGCGGCTGGATAGCCGTGGGTAGACGGTAGCTGAGCGGCTACGTGGAGCGGCTGGATTGCTGTGGGTAGACGTTGGTAGCTGAGCGGCTACGTGGAGCGGCTGGATAGCCGTGGGTAGACGTTGGCAGCTGAGCGGCTACGTGGAGCGGCTGGAGCACAGTGGGAAGGCTACTTAGCTAAACTAAGAAACTAGTTGCACTGGCAACTTGTGTGAGCATTGGGGATCCTTTTATAGTGGACACTGGGAGCTGACAGGCTGAGAGAGAAGGAGAAGGCTCCTCATTGGTGGAAGTGGGGTCACATGGGCAATCCAAGATGGCCGCGGCCATGGACCGGAGGACAGCGCTTCCTGGAGGTAGTCAGCGGGGACCAGCGGTGAGCAGGAGCCGGCGTGGGAGCAGCACAGCAGCGGGACCCTCCAGAGGACAACAGCGTACAGCGCGGGAGCCGGAAGACAGCTCGGGTCAGCGCCCGCACAGGTAAGCGACGGGGTCTGATTCTGGGGTCTCCAGGCCGGCGTGTGACAATGACGTCATTGTGGCTCCGTCCCTCTCTTCACAAAGTTGGTAATCACGGCATTGTAGGGTGGATGGCAGGACCACAGTGACAACATTGCAGCACTATGTCCTCACATCGCCCACTTTGCTGCACCATGCCACCAAGCACCTCCCTCCTGGCTGTCCCCTCCTGAAGGGGATAGCTAAAAAGTTGGCAAGTATGATTCATGTAATATTTATGTAAATACAAAATAAATAACTTGCAACGATGAGCAAACATTTTATCCAAGTTTTTCCCAATGACCCTGGGTTCTAATATCTGTAGTTGAACTGGGGATATTAGGTAGTTTCAGCAAATAAACAGCATCTACAGAGCAGGTACTATTTGCCAGGTATATTTAATATAAAAACTGTTTGCACAAATAAGTGGCAAGTTAAGCAAGTGATTACTAGAGATGAGCGGGTCTGGTTCCCTGAGAAACGGATCCACCCGAACTTCGTGATCCAGGCCGGGTTCTGAGTCTGGCTCGGGTTTTCCCACCTGGCTCAGATCCCAAAACAAGGCAAAACGTCATATTGCCGCTGTCGGAATCTCACGGGTTTTGGAATCTATACAGGTCCCCGGTCATCGGCGCCATTTTCACTCCAGCTGTGGAGAGTGTACTGAATAGACTTGTGTGTCTTCCAGGGGTGCTTTGTCCGTGATCTGCCCATTCATCAAAGGGGCTGCTGTGTCCTCCAGGTGTAGGGGTGCTTTGTCTATTTATATAGGGGCTGCTGTGTCCTGCTGTCAGTCTAGGGGTGCTCTGTCTTTCCATAAAGGGGCTGCTGTGTCCTCCAGGGGTGCTCTGTCTTTCTAGAAGTGCTCTGTCCATCCATAAAGGGAATACAGTGTCCTCCAGAGGTGCTTTGTAAGTTTAGGGGTGCTCTCTCAGTCTAGGGGTGCTCTTTCCATCCAAGGGTGCCCGGTGTAAAAAAAATAAAAGCCAATAATATTAATAATATAGTTTTTTTTTTGTGCTGTACCCCAGTGTACTATATTTTTTACTGTGACACTGCCGGATAGACCGTTGTGTAATATTCAGACACATATTACAATACGTGTAATATTCATGCACGTATTGTGACACTGTAAGTGGAAACGCAGTGTAATATACATAAAAAAAAAATTTGTGATGTAAGTGGAAACGTAGTGTAAAATTCATACATGTATTGTGACACTGTAAGTGGTTGCGCAGTGTAATATTCAACATGTATTGTGACACTAAGTGGAAACGCAATGTAATATACATAAAAACAAATATTATGAAACTGTAAGTGGAATCAGTGTAATATTCATACATTTATTGTGACATTGTAAGTGGAAACACAGTGTAATATACATAAAAAAATATTGTGACACTGTAAGTGGAAATGCAGTGTAATATTCATACACATATTGTGACACTGTAAGTGGTAGCCCAACGTAATATTCAACACATATATTAGTTACACTGTAAGTGGTAGCCCAGTGTAATATTCAACACATATTGCGACACTGTAAGTGGAAACGCAGTGTAATATTCATATATGTTGTGACATTAAGTGGAAATGCAGTGTAATATGCATAAAAAAATATTGTGACACTGTAAGTGGAAATGCAGTGTAATATTCATACATGGATTGTGATACTGTAAGTGGAAACGCAGTGTAATATTCATACACATATTGTGACACTCTAAGTGGAAATGCAGTGTAATATATATAATAAAAAAAATATTGTGACACTGTAAGTGGAAAGTAAACGCAGTGTAATATTCATAAAATATATTGTGACGCTGTAGGACATTGATACCACAGTGTAATATTTAAAATTGGTACAAATTGACGTGCATGCTGTACCCCACTTTGTTTGTTGATATGGAGAACGATCAGTTGAGAGGAGAGCAGGAACCACATACTACTGCTGGAGCTGCTGCCAGTGCCACCAGTCATGATGATACTAGTGTGTCTAAGTCATCTACTAAAGCCAATGCCCAAGGGCATACAGGGCTTAAGTCAGGGCATCTGAAATCAAAGAACCAATCTTATACAGTGGTAAAGAGAAAAAAATCAAAGGGAAAGTTAGCTGCAGAAATACATAAAATTGGCAATATGCCTTTCACCACACAAAGTGGCAAGGAAAGGCTACAGCCTTGGTCTATTTATGACTGGTGGCTCTGCCTCTTATGATGATGTAAGCCCTTCTCCCTGTAGACGTTTCAAAATCGTTAAGGCACAGGAACCAACCATGTGCTCAGAAATGTCACAATCCCTAAGGAGAGTCTAAGTGTGTGCCATATGTGACCCTGGCCTTTCCAAAACTGTACTCAAAGAGGAACCTCCTTTCACCACTTGTGCGTCCTTGGCAAATGTGGGAATGAGCAGCACAAGTCAACATGCTGACGTAGAAATCAAGGATGCTTCTGTGGAAATGCACCAGGATGGGGAGGATATTTATGTAGCTGACGCTAATAAGGAAGTTGATGATGAGGATGTGGTTGATGAGGATGTTGTTTGTGTAAATCAGGCACCAGTGGAAACAGTTGTTGCCCATAATAAGGGAAAGCCCATTATCATGCCTGGGCATAAGACAAAAAATCCACTTCTAATGTGTGGAATCATTTCTACCCAAATTCGGACAATTGTCAAGCCATCTGTACCCATGTGAAGCCAGAGTAAGTAGAGGTAGGGACCGAAAATATCTAGGAACCTCCTCCCTGTTACGTCATCTACAGCGCATCCATCAAAAGTGTTTGCAAAATTCCGAAACTTTGGCTAAAAAAGTAACAACAAGCAGTCCAGCGTTAGCTAGCTCCCTTCTTGTGCTAGAACCAAACACCTGCCATCTTCACCATCAGCACCTTCATCAACAATATCTCTCAATCATGAAGTGTTTGGTTTGTGTGGATCCCCACAAAACAAGCTACCAATGGGCAGCTGACATTGCTGGCTATGATCTCTATGTGCACAAACTGGCTTTACCGAGGCAAGATGTTGTTGCCATCATCATCCGATTCCTCACCCTCATCAGGTTGTACATCATCTTCACACAATATTAATTTGTCCCCTCTAGAATACAGGTGCCTCTGTAATTTTTGGATGTAATTGGATGTCATTGAATTTGTAGTTCATTTTGATGGACATCATCTTTTCCACATTTTGAGGAAGTAGCCTCCTACACGGATCGCTGACAAGGTTCCCGGCTGTGCTGAAAACTCTTACTTATACACACTGGAGGGTGGGCAGCTCAAGTAAAGCAAAGCCAATTTGTGCAAAGGCCTCCAAATTGCTTTTTTTCCTGCCAGTAGTCAAACGGACTGTCTGAGATACCTATTTAGACAATATCATAAAAAAAATTTAAATAGTCCTCAACCATTTTTTAGTAGTGACCATATCTGATAGAGTCACCGTAGAGGTCTCATTAATTGTAGGCAATTTTTTTTAGACCCGACCAGATGTCAAAACTTGGTTGTGTCTGCATCACCAGTGGGTCTTTTGGGAAAGTTTATTTATTTCTTGGCAGATGCACTTGCTGGAGAAACTGAAGGAGAAGCCATCGCTGCATCACATGCCCATTTTTGCTAATTTTTGACAATTTGTTTACCAACAGCTCTTTGCATTTCTTTAGATCTGT
Organism: Taudactylus pleione; assembly: GCA_031769625.1. NCBI lineage: Eukaryota > Metazoa > Chordata > Amphibia > Anura > Myobatrachidae > Taudactylus > Taudactylus pleione. Next base: position 6,686,548 of record JAUIMM010000038.1, read on the forward strand.
GTCTGTTGGGAAGAAAGACACGACGTACTGTATGACTTAAACCTAGGATCCAGCATGGTCACCAAAATGTATTGATCCAATTGTAAGATCCTAACAACCCTTGAATCCTGGTGAAGCGAATAAAGGACTTGGTCTACAAGTCCGACATACTTAGTGGAATCGCTTAGTTTCAACTCCTCCATCAGTTTCTCAAGCTACCTTTCCAACAGTCTAATTAGGGGAATTACCTGACTCGAGCTGGCAGTGTCTGAATTCACTTCACAGGTGACTGCTTCGAAGGATTTCAGCACTTTGCACAACATGGAAAGTATTTTCCACTGAGCTTGAGTAAGGTACATTCCCCCTCCTCTTCCTATGTCATAGTTTGCTGTGTAGCTTTAGATGGCTTTTTGCTGTTCCTCCATCTGCTGAAGCAAATAAAGGGTGAAGTTCCACCTTGTAACTACGTCTAACTTCAGCTGGTGGCAGGGCAAATTCAACATTTCACAGTGTGCTAGACACCGGTCATCACTTACCAGGTCCGGCAGCACTGGCTCCCTGTCGGCCAGCGGGCGGGGAGATCCCGGCACCTGCTGCCGATTACGTCCTCCCGAGCTGCCTGTCTATTGCTCCAACGAGCGGCAAGCTGGGAGATCCCGGCGCCTGCTGCCGCGGACTTCCCCTTTCAAGTTGTGCAGACGGCCATGGCTCTCCTAGGGGCGAGCGTGCTGTACTGCAAGTAGATTAAAGAGGCAGGTAGGGTTAGGAAGTCACTGATTGGGTCTGGCTTGAACCCTGACTTATATAAGGAAGTTCCTGGGAGTACCTCAGTGCCAGAGTATAGTAGGCTCCATTACCATAATCCAGCGTTCCTGTGTATATCCTGACTATTGGTTCTGACCTTCGCTTGTTTGTGACTCCGATTCTGCCTGACCCCTGGTTCCGTGTTTGATATCTGGTTCTGGCCTCGGCTATTCCCTGTGACCTGTTTACATTTGCTCCCTGGTACCGTCTCGTCTGTTTGGTTCTGACCCAGCTAGTCGACTACACTAAGTCTTCTGCACTCCTACCAAGTCTCCCAGACCTGTATAGGGGGGACCTAACCTGAGGACCACGACCTGTGTGTCGGATGCAGCCAAGTCCATACCTTCTTGCGAGGGTCCCTGGTGAATACCACCGGCACATTAGACTACCCGCCTCAGGAATAGGTCTAGCCAATTCCCTGAATACGGGAGAGTTCATAACACATTACTTGCAGGTGCTACAACCTTCAAATGTGCCTGCTGAATATCGAAAATGACTAGAAATTTTTCAGGCCACAGAGAGCATCTCCTGCATGGTCCTATAATTTACAAAAAAAAAAAATTCTCCACCAAGTTGATTGTGTGAGCAAAACATGGGACGTGTTGGAACTCACCCAGCTGTAATGCTCTCACAATATTGGTGGCGTTGTCAGAAATCACAAATCCTGGGGAGAGCCAAAGCGGGGTAAGCCATTTTACAATGATTTCCCAGAGTTTTTCTAAAAGGTTGTCATTGGTATGCCTCTTAGTGAAACTGGTTATACACAGATTAGCCTGCCTCTGAATGAGCTGCTGTTTCTTAGATGCTGCTGCTGTTGGTGCCGCTGAAGGCAATACACCCACCCAGTGGGCCGTTACAGTCATGTAAACTTGTGTTTGCTCTGTTCCGCTTGTCCACATATCTGTGGTTAAGTGGACAGTGGCAGTAACGTAACTATTCATTTTGCTCCCCCCTGCAAAAAAAAGTTGCTGGCGCCCTCCCCCCCCCCCTATTTTCATGTGTGGCTTCAGAACATATGCTTTTCCCGGACAACAGCTCATAGATTCCCTATACTGTCCGCGTGAGGATGCAGACAGGGTGGTGTGAGGGGGGAATGAGGCAGGGAGTTTGGTATGAGGGGGGTGTATGGGGGTGCATAGCAGACAGGGTGGTGTGAGGGGGGGTGAGGCAGGGTGGTTGGTATGAGGGGGGGATGTGCGTGAGGGTGCAGAGCAGACAGGGTGGTGTGAGGGGGCATGAGACAGGGTGGTTGGTATGAAGGGGGGATGTGTGTGAGGGTGCAGAGCAAACAGGGTGGTGTGAGGGGGGGAGGAGACAGGGTGGTTGGTATGAGGGGGGATGTGTGTGAGGGTGCAGAGCAGACAGGGTGGTGTGAGGGGGCATGAGACAGGGTGGTTGGTATGAGGGGGGGATGTGCAAGAGGGTGCAGAGCAGAGAAGGTGGTGTGAGGGGGGAGGGGACAGGGTGGTTGGTATGAGGGGGGATGTGCGTGAGGGTGCAGAGCAGACAGGGTGGTGTGAGGGGGCATGAGACAGGGTGGTTGGTATGAGGGGGGGATGTGTGTGAAGGTTCAGAGCAGACAAGGTGGTGTGAGGGGGGAAAAGACAAGGTGGTTGGTATGAGGGGGGAGATGTGTGTGAGGGTGCAGAGCAGACAGGGTGGTGTGAGGGGGGAGAAGACAAGGTGGTTGGTATGAGGGGGGGGATGTGTGTGAGGGTGCAGAGCAGACAGAGTGGTGTGAGGGGGGAGGAGACAGGGTGGTTGGTATGAGGGGGGATGTGTGTGAGGGTGCAGAGCAGACAGGGTGGTGTGAGGGGGGGAGGAGACAGGGTGGTTGGTATGAGGGGGGATGTGTATGAGGGTGCAGAGCAGACAGGGTGGTGTGAGGGGGGATGAGGAAGGGTGGTTGGTATGAGGGGGGGTGAGGGTGCTGAGCAGACAGGGTGGTTTGAGGGGTGCATGATACAGGGTGGTTGGTATGAGGGTGCAGAGCAGACAGCGTGGTGTGAGGGGGGATGAGGCAGGGTGTTTGGTATGAGGGGGGATGTGTCTGAGGGTGCAGAGCAGACAGGGTGGTGTGAGGGGGGATGATACAGGGTGTTTGGTATGGGGGGGTGTGAGGGTGCAGAGCAGACAGGGTGGTGTGAGGGGGGATGAGACAGGGTGTTTGGTATGAGGGGGGGATGTGTGTGAGGGTGCAGAGCAGACAGGGTGGTCCAGAGGTGAGCAGGAAGTGCAGGCGGCAGGATTAGGATGCTGCAGGCTGGGCAGTGGCAGTCACTGAGGTGAGCAGGGGAGCGCACAGGCATGATAGGCACAGGGTTGCACTGGGCTAGCAGCAGTGCGCCATCTCACCTGCCTCCTCTCTGGCTCCGCTCCACTTCCCGTATCCCCCAGACATGAACCTGATGTACCTGGAGACTATGATGTCAACAGTCTGGGGTACGGGACCCGCGCTGAGCCTCTCTACACAGTCCCCAGGGCAGCTGGCCTCCCCGATGTATTCCTGGTACAGGCTGGCCTCGAACTGCCAAGCATTTCCCATCAGAGGCGGTGTAGCATCACCAGGGTCGGGGACAGCTGCTCTCAACCAACCACCTGCTATAACATCATGAAGGGGGCATGGCAAGTGCGATGTATAGTGCCATTATATATCATATGTCTACACCGGCACCCTCTGCCCTATACCTTTATGTTATATATATATCATATCACTACGCCCCCTCCTGACGGCGCCCACAAGCCACCACGGGGTCTGCGGAGGCAGTTGTTACACCACTAGACAGTGGGTACAATGGGATTTTGGAGGAGACTAATTAATTTTTTTTTAACGGTCCTGTACGGCTGGGAATTGCTTTTCTAGTGAAGTGGAATCTAGATGGGATTTGGTAGCGGGGACACAGGACATCAATTAACTGTCTAAAACCTACTGCATTATTGGTGGATATTGGATGCTCATGTAATATAGATGTTATGGCGTCAGTGATCCGCTGTGCAACTGGGTGACTGCTGTCATACTTGCTCCCCCTTGCAAAGGACTGTTTAACAGTCAATTGTTTTTTTAAAGTACTACTAGTAGTCTTCCTGGCCCTTTTCTGGCATGAAGATCCACTCCCAGCAGCAGCAGCAACAGTAGCAACAGTAGCAGGCGTAGCGCTCAAGGATTCTTCTGGGGCAAAGACTATTGTGAATGATTTAAATATTTTTAGTTTTTTTTGTAAATGCCTCCCCTCCCTGATAAATTTGCTTTGGAATCAAAAAATGAAATTATTTTACTACTAATCAATCCTTCCTTTCCCTGCCTTCAACTCCATCTCCCTCAGGCCGCTTGATTAATGAAAACATATGTTTCCTTATGCGCCATGTTGGAAATTGAACTGCCACGTGTTTATGCCGCCCACTGCTGCCGCTTAGCTTAGTCATCCAGCTACCTTGGTGCAAACTGGATGAAAACTATATTGTGAGCTGTGGTCAAAATTGACTGGAAATAAGTGGAAATTAATGTTATTGAAGTTAATAATACTGTAGTAACAAAAATAAGACCAATTTATGTGATTGTAGCAGTTTTTATCAATTAAAAAAAAAATTCAGATCCAAAATCAAAACCAAAAACATGCAACAGCGTTTTTGGCAAATCCACATCCAAAACACGAAGGAGATACAGATCCAAAACCAAACCACGGGGTCGGTGCACATCCCTAGTTATTGCACAAATATATGATGTTAGTAAGGCATAAGGCATACTGGTGGGCAATGTAATAACAAGAGGTCTAGAAGAAGTGGTCTAGCAGAGGTGTGGTTTTATACTGGGTAAGGAACTGGTATGCTTGTTTGCAAAATCAGTACACAGGCTCGGCTCCTGACACATTCTGTCAGTGTGGCAGCACAGGGGCGCCTGCTCCAGCTCAAGCAAATCCCCGTCCTCCACCCACCTGCTGCAGGTAAAATTTTATGGTCAGGGGGAGGATGCAGAGAAGGAGCGGGCAGAGGGGAAGCACAGGATGGTGCTTGGTAGGGGCGTTTTAAGGGAGGAGGGGGCCCGTGTGCACTCCTCGTGCGGGGCCCCCTCCTCTCTCCCTGGTGGCTGGCAGCCGACTGACGCGGCTGGCCAGCCACCGGAGCGTTAGTAGACTCCGTGCACTAGAGTGTGTCCGAAGTCTACTGCGCATGCGCAGAACGCCGGAAAATGGCCACAGCGGCCATTTTCCGGCATTCTGTGCATGCGCAGTAGACTCCGGGCCCACTCTCGTGCCGAGTCTACTGCGCATGCGCAGAACACCAGAAAAATGGCCGCAGCTGCCATTTTTCCGGTGTTCTGAGCAGCACTGACACCCGACGCGGGACCTTGGACAGGTAAGTTTAAAAAAAATATGGGTGCAGTGTGTGCGGGGCCTCCCTGGACCCGGGGGCCCGTGTGCCCCGCACACATTGCACCCATTATAGATATGCCACTGGTACTGGTTGCAGAGACACCTAGCGCTGGTCCTGTCAGTACAGTTTAAACAGAAGTGTGGCAGTGATCAGGCATAAGCTAGATTGGACAATCACCCAGCAATTCAACTAGGCAGAGAAATTAGGTTTTCATGACAGGTTACTGTAATACTAGATACGTAATGCCTTACTATCTGGCAAACATATTTATCAAAGCTACAGTAGTACATGAATCGGTTTTATTTTATATCTCATGTAAATGGCTATTTCCACATCTTCAAAGGCCGCTGAGTCTATTTTAGAAATGAGAGTCATTGTATGTCACAGATAACCCTGAGCACAGGAAGTTTTCCTACAATGTAGAACACTCCCCCAAAGGCAGATGGTTCTGACTGAGGCCCTGATTCAGCAGGGAACGCAGTTGCTTTTACGCATGCAGTCGGCCGATTGTTGTATACTGCGTTTGTGTATGCATCGCAGTGCCCATGTACGAATTAGCCACTGTGTTTGGGACTGTGATCGCAGAGCAAACCCATGGCAGAGTGATTGACAGGAAGTGCCGTTTGGAGGTGGTGATGGGGGGATGGTCGGGTGAACGGAGGCGTGCTAGTGCATTTCAACGCCGTTGCATGAGCGTGCATATATTAGCCACTGCGATATCAGACGTCGCCTGAGGTCTCATTGCATGCGGTTAAGTAAGCAATTCCTGAGTAAGGTCTGGGCTTCCCTAACTGTCCGATGTTGCTTGGTAGTACCGATTGTTTCTCTATGTTGTTAAAGTATACGGATGTGAGTAAGGGGAAGTGGGCATCCTTATGTCAGGCTGCGATCGCACTGCGAATGCAAATATTTAATGCTTACTTACTTGTAATTGCCCGCTGGTTGTTTTGTATGAGGAAATAATGTATACCACTTTGTTAAACATATCTGTGTTAAAGGGAACCATTCATCTCTCGAGCCTATGCTGCTTTCTACTTAAGCACCTCTTAGAAACCTCTTCCAATGTGTTCTGTATTGATCTGTCCTGACCATATTTCTCTGTTGTTCTGGGAAGTGTCACTGACCGCAACTGGCATTTCGTCTGGATTGCTGACATCCAGGATAACACCAGGAGGAGGAGAGGGACCTTGTCAATAAACAGCATGCATTATCCTGATGTGGTTATATGGACATAACTGGTCTCTTTGCCTCTTTGTAAGTACAGAACTGTAGATGCTAGAATAAGTTGTGTTAATGTAGCTGATTATAGCTACATTATAATTTGTAACTGTGTTATAACAGCTTATTCTACTTTTGTTTGAAGACAGAATTACTGTATATTTACCATCTATCGGTTATGGTATGTGATATTGATGAGAGTTATTGATGGCTTTGCAGTAGATCAGCTCTGTCCTCTGTCTCCCACATAATCATTTTCCTACATCACTTAAGACAGCTACAAATGTGTGACAGCAGTGGGAAATTATATAGTGGTGCTAAGGAGTAATCACACCTAGAACAGGGTTGTTTAGAAGATCTAATGGAACCATCTCAGTTCTGCTGCTGGACTCAGTAAACTCAGCTGTCATTGCTGCTATCATCTCTGGTTCTCCACTATATCCTTAGTGACAGCCAAACACGGGGAACAACTCTATCGGCTCTGTTTCTAGCAGCAAGTATGATACTAAAGAAACCCACCAGGCTCACAGCTACTCCGTGCTGGCTGATAACAGACTAGAAAAGATCAAAAGAGGAAGGAGGATCAGTAAAGATAAATGGTGAAGGACAGTTATGGATGACAGCATATGACTTCTGTACAATTCCTACAGTTACTGTTTATGTTTCATGTCTTCGTCTTCCGCTGTTTATCTTCATTGCAACAGTGACACCCCAGCATGAACTGCACAGAAATGCCAGCCACCGTTATTCTGCTGCCTGACGCGTCTTTGTCATTTTTCTGCACACCTTTTAGATTGTAAGCTCATGTGACAAAGGCCATCTTTACATTCTGTTATTATTTATTTCACGATCCCCTCACTGTTCTTGGCTGCATAATAGATCAGTGCTTTATAAATATAAACGGATAATAATAATAATAATAATAATAATAATGTCTAATCTTAGGAAGGAGCAGCTGCCATTTGTCATTTATAATATTTTTAATTAGAGTATTTTTTTGTAAAATAATTTTTTATTTTACTTTTTTTTTATCATAGATGATATTAAATCAAGAATGTCAAAATTTGTACATTCTTTTCGACCAATGTGTAGGTTCTCCTAGAAGTGCATATATCACATACTGATGGACTACATTTTAATAAGGCACATGGCATGATCAAAAGCATCTCAGGATGTGGAGGACAGGCCAGGTCTTGCCACAAAGAAACATAACAACAACTTGGTATGACAATGGAAGTGCGGCACGTGAAGAGGTGAACAGTGCAGCTAGACATGTACTTGATTGTACTGTTCATGTATATAAATGCTCCATCTGTAGCCAATGTCAGTAGAATTCCAATGTTTAATATGGAGCTTTATGAAGGAACCTCCTGCATTTAAATTTGTAAATTGATTAAGACCCCAAAACTTACCAGAATGGAGGCTATACTTGCTGGGTTGATGAACTCTTCTACTTGATTATTGTTTTGCTATTGTTATGGATACAAAAAAATAAATCTGCATAATCCTGTTCTTCCCTTTTTACAATGGGAAGTGTCGTGTTTACACGTCTGTAATTCCAGGACAACGGTTCCTGATTTCTAATAGGTTTCCTCATTTTATCTACTAGAGGTTCCCTTTCTGACCCATGAAAATCAAATCTGAAAAGTAGAAGACAAGTTAATGAATTTATGTTCACATTGCTCCTAAACACCATCATTTTAATAAAAAGAAGAAAAAAAATGATGATGACAAAAATGGCACTCACTGGATTCTGCCCCAGTCCCTCCTGCACTTGTCGCGCTCAGGGCCGGTGCTAGGCTTCTAGGCACCCTAGGCAAAGCTTCACTCAAACAGCCCTGCTTTACCTAGCGCATGTGCTATAGTCGCGGGCACCCCACAAGCATAAAACAGTATATGCCACACATCCCTTGTGCATAGCTATGGATCCAGGGGCATATCTATATTGGGTGCAGGGTGTGCGGTGCACACAGATCCCCGGTTCCTAGGGGCTCAAACCGCACACCATGCACCCATTTAGTCTCATACTTACCTGTCCAGAGTCTCCAGAATGCTGCTCTGCAAAAAAAAAATATCACTAGGAATATGACGGCGGTCATTTTCCCGGTGACTTGTGCACGCGCAGTGCTGCTGTCCCCCGGAAACCTATGCATAGATACATACACTCATATACATACATATACACTCATGTACAAATATATTTCCTTTTGGAAAACATACTGCCTTTTGTTTATTTATGCTGTTCATGCATTATTACATAGGTACACATATACATAAATAAACACACACACACACACACAGACCCTAACATACATAGGGACACATACATACACAGACACATAGGTACATATACTGTACAGTCATATACAAAGAAATTCACATATACATTTATATTCCCTTTCCTAAAAGAAAATATGCTGCTTCTTGTTTATTTATACTGTACATGCTTTATTACATACATACACATATACAATACATATATATTTATAAGTAGATACATGTACAAATACAGATACACATTTACATAGGTACATAAGTACATACATACACACATACAAATACCAGATACATATAATAAGTACATACATACATACTTATATACAGATACTAGATGTATGGGCGATGCGGGAGGTGAATGATCAGAGTGGTGACAGAATGAAAAAAAAAATCCTGTTAACACTGCACTGCAGAGGATGCTGTGGGCCTATTTTATTGGCGGGGGACCTGGAGCTGCAGCTCCACCCACCCCATTGTTAATACGGCCCTGTACCCATTACCTTTTCCCATGCCTGAATGCAGGGTCCCAGCATAACTCAGTTTGGTAATTTCTATGTAACAGTGAGTGTATCCCAGAGCCGTGTGACAGAGCTCATCAATGACTAACACCACACAAATCACATCATTACTTCTAGCTTGTAAACACATTTTATTTTTCCTAATGTAATGTAGCAAGATGTACTATATTACTGTATAATATGCAGATGTAACCAGCCTCATCGTTGCTGCAATGAACGTGCGCACGTATCGCGGCACAGCGCAGAAATCGCCAGGCTACAGCCTGCAATTACCCCATTGAAGTCTATGCCATAGCCGCGTGCATGCTAGTAGCGCCATCCATGCCGCGATGCGCTCGCAACCTGGCATAGATGCGTGTGGCTACATTTGTATAAAGTGTTGTCCCTTTGGTGTTGGAGTTGGCAGGTGGAATGGATTCAGATTAAGGCATGACATACACTGCTTGTAGTTTGTCATATGGTATTTTTTCATAATATTTGTGCATATAGCACCTGACCTGCCTGATGCCATTCCTGATAATGGGCCTAATTCATTACGGAACGCAACTGTTATTACCCACGCAGACGGTAGATTGTGTTCTGTGCATGCGTATGCATAGTTTTGCTAAGTACTACAGATGTGAGTAAGGGGAAGTGGGCGTCCTTATGTTAGGCTGCGACGGCATAGCGATTGCAAACATTAGCATATTTCTGCAGTGGATCTGCGATCGCAGTTGCACTGGGGGGTTGGGTTGCACACCCTAATTTTAAACATATTAAGAGGTGCTACCATGCTGAGACTTGTAGTGCCAAGCAGAAAAAAAAAGAAAATGCAGGTGAACATTCTAAGCACTAAGAATACTGATAATCAAAAATGTTTATTAGACTCTTAGGGGTATATTTGCTAAAGTGTGGGTCTTTAAAAGTGGAGATTCTAGCTATTATCTTCTAAAAGGTGCTAGATAAATGTTAAGTAGAATCTGATAGGTTGCTATGGGCAACATCTCCACTTCTAAAAATTCTCACTTTAGTAAATATACCCCTTACAATTAACATGGAGTTTAAATAAGGTTTTGGCCAAAAATGTATGTCCACCTACCACATAAATGTAAACCTCATCACGTGGGTCCTTAACATCCCATTGCCCATTCCAATCTGTAGACTGCAAGGCAAGGACCTATACTACTGTAGTTAAAATCACTTAGGGGCAGAAGGAGTCTTACCTTCAAGTGTACATTAAAATGAAGGATCAAAAAAATGGTGGCACCTCTGGCACTTCGCTATTATACCTCAACCTTATATCACTTGATGAACATATACTCCTTTTATCATTGGGAGGTTAGAGTAAAGCGCTCAGTAGCATATTTCTCCTTCCTAGACCTCATAGGGACTGTACTTTGTGTGTACTGTAACTGTCTGTCTATGTCTAATGTCTGTATACCGGTATTAGCCATTATAGTTTTATAAATATTGTCTTTATAAATATTTAAATATTTATAATTACCCAAATAAAATATGTAATTTCATACAGATATTTGAATTGTGTTATAAGTTCATCTCAGGTCCAATAGCGAAGTGCCAGAGGTACCACCACGTTTTTTATCTGAATTATATGCAGGGAAGATGAATCCCTATCAAACCTCAAGGGCAGCATCCCTGATGGACCGGATAAGTTTAGCGCAGCCCTCATATATATTTATTAAAATGAAGGATGCCTCTGAAAGGAACTGAAGATGGATGGAGCTGCATGTAGACTGCAGTCACTTGGATTATTACTAATATTAATATATAACAACTCCTGAGCTCTGCTTTCCGGCTCCCGCAGTGTAGAGAGAGATGTCAGTGCTGAGCGCGAGGAGCTGTCGGATGGCAGCGGGTGCAAGAGCAGGGCTTCAGGTAAGTACAGTGCTATGTCTGTGTGGCATAATATGTAAGCAACAGTAATGTGAGTAATATGTGTAAGGGGCACTACTATGGTGGGCATAATGTGTATAAAGGGGCACTATTGTGTGACATTATGTGTATAAGGGGTACTACTACTGTGGGCATTACTGTATGTGTAAGGTGCACTACTACTGTGGGCATTATGTGTATAAGGGACACTACTGTGGACATTATGTGTGAGAGTCACTACTACTGTGGACATTATGTATATAAGGGACACTACTGTGGGCATTATGTGTATAAGGGGCACTACTGTGGGCATTATGTGTATAAGTGGCAATACTACTGTGGACATTATGTGTCTAAGGAGCATTACTAATGCGGGCACTATGCGTAAGGGGCACTACTGTGGACATTATAAAATAAGTAATTTTAAAATAAGTGGCAATACTACTGTGGACATTATGGGGTATATACAATTACCCGCGGGGTTTACCCCGTGACTAATTGTTGCGCTGGTGGTGAGTCAATCAATGGGGACTCCACGCGCGGGTGTCCACGAGACCCCACGCGCGAGTCCACCGATGTCGTGCTCTTGTCGGCCTCGCGCGCGTCAGAAAAACACACTGTTTCCGTACTTCTCGCGGAAACAGTGTGTTCCCGCGAGCGAGGGCACATTTACCGGAGCGGGGAAAAAACTATTTTATTGAATAGCTTAACCCCGCGCCGCGGGACTTTCAAGCCCCAATTACTCGCGGGAGAAGTCCCGCGGGTAATTGTATATACCCCTATGTGTCTAAGGAGCACTACTAATGCGGGCATTATGCGTAAGGGGCACTACTGTGGACATTATATGTGTAAGGGGCACTATTGCAGGCATTGTGTATAAGAGACACTACTACTGCTGCATGTATGTAAGGGGCACTACTACTGTGGCATTCAGGCCCAGCGAAAGGGAGTCCTCGGGGTACAACTGTACTGGGCCCCGGAGTGTAACCACTGTCTGTGTTGCTGCTATAGGGTGCAGGCTTGTACAGGGCTCCTGCTGATCACTGCAGCAGCAACGCAGGCAGCGGTTCGGGGTCCGTCCGGCAGGAAGCCACTGTATCACATCGGCAGTTTTTTTTTTTGTTTGTTGTGGTGCAGCGCATGTGACATCATGACGTCACGCACTGCACCACTGACAGACCGAGCAAAGGAACTGCGGCAAAGTCAGGCAGACAACCAGAGGACATAGAATAAGTTAAGTGTGGGGGTTGGAGGAACAGAAGGGGCCTCAAGATGGAGAGACAGAAGGGGGTTTAGGGATGGAGAGACACAGGGGGACTGGCTAGAAACAAGGGGGATGAAGTTCATGGACCTATACCTGCCAGGGACCCGTGGATGGGTGCTCCTAAAAAAATTGGGTGTATCGGGCCCCATGATTTCTGTTGCCGGCCCTGGTGGTATTATGTGTATAAGGGACAACCAGAACAGCATTGACGCAGCCTCGTGGCTTAAACATATGTTTGCAAATATATGCAAACCGAGATCTTTGTATTCATTTATTATCATGTAGAATTCAAGTCTCATTGCAGAGTGCTCCTGGAACATATTTCCTTTTTCTTGTCTAGATTACCGCCTCCCTTTTCATGCACTTGTGAGGGGCCATTAAGTTAATTTGAGCAACCACCATTTTATATTAATGTGTTTGAAAAATGACACAAGCTGATTGGTTAGTACTTTATCTCTCTCCAAGCTTTGCTACTTCTCTCCCATAATCTATTGTCCTAAAGGGAAAGGGAATGATGGGCTCTATCCTGTGGTTGAAAAGAGTTGATGAATATATGCTGGGCCATAGACAGGGTGCCATAAATGTTGCCCCAGCCTATAATGCCGCTGCCCACCTACTGTAGAGCCAGAGCTACCGTTGCAATAGATGATAAATGTGTGGTGCGCCTTGCTGAGCACTACTGTTCTCCTCCTTCTGCTCCAAGTTCAACTGTTTGCAGTGGACAGGGAATGAGGCATGCTCCTTGTTGGGAACCAGATCCTTCCACATTTCTCTTATATGGTGTCAGACCCCCTACTCATGTCCTTATATACCATTAGACCCCTCCACATGCCCCTTATATGCCATCAGTCCCATCCACCTGCCCATTTAGGCCATCAGTCCACTCCACGTGCCCCTTTATAAGCAACTTCCCATTAATAAAATATCCTGGCTTGTAAAATTGTTCTAGTACAGTTGACAGTCTGATCATTAGCACAGAGTATAAGAATGTTTTCCACCATATAGTTAGGCTTACCATATTATCCCTTTAAACCGGGACACTCATAAATTAGGTTCTGTGGCTGGCTGACTTCACAGAACCTGTGTAATTCATGAGTGTCCTGGTTTAAAGGGATAGTATGGTAAGCCTACATATTGATTTAACCTTCTATGTACCCCCATATTGAAGTATACCTTGAAAGAAGAAACAAAAATCCCCATCTGTGAGCACACAGTGGACAGACCACTGTGTGATCTGTGCTCTCTTTCACCCAGGGTGCTAAAATGGCTAAAATATCTAATTGCGGCCAGGGGCGTAACCAGAGGTACGAGGCCCCCATAGCAATATTTCCTCAGGCCCCCCCTTAGCCCAGTAATACTTACCCCAACACCTCCTACCTGATGTGTCCATTGTGAAATAGGAAGTAGGACTGTTGGACCTGTTGTCAGAACACATCCCCATGTAGTCCTACAGTAGGTAAGATACAGTTTGTATGGCTTGTATTGTTCTCCCCCATGTCTTTTATTCACCTTGTCCCCTCACTCATGCCCTCTATGTCTTGTATTGTTCTCCCCCATGTATTTTGTCCTTGTCCCCTCCCTAATGCCCTCTGTTTTGTATTGTTCTCCCCCATGTTTTTTATTGTCCATGTCCATCCTTCATGCCCTCTATGTATTGTCTTGTCTCCTCTCTCCCTGTCTTCAATGCCTTGTTGTGTACCTCCCCGCCCCCTTCCCGATAAGTTACCTCAGTCTTGTGCTGTGACTGCTGCTCCTCCAGGTACCATCTCTGGAAATGTCAGATGGCAGCATCATGATGTCATTGCCTGACGTCTGCACTGCCAGGGCATTGCGGCCAGTGAGCTGGGGGACTGTCAGGATCCTGGGCGGGAATGTGGTACCTAGCTGTGGCACACTCTGCACTGTGTAGAGAGGAGGGAAGGACACTGACTACATGTACACGGTCCACCTCCTAGCTAGCGCTAGAGTATTATGCGTGGTCCAAACGGAGGCATTGTTATTCCGGCCCTGGGTGCAGGAGGTTGCTTGCTGGGCAGGCGGGCCCCCTAAGCCGCCGGGCCCCATAGGAAATGCACCCCTTGCACCCTCTATAGTTACGCCACTTAGGGTAAACTGCACTCTGGGAACTGTAGGACTAGGGGCCTGATTCAGACCCGCTCACAAGCGGGTTGATGGTGGGCTCTGCGCACATGGCGGGGGGGTGGTTTCACAAATGGAGGCGTTCCCAAGCGAACGCTTGCCGTTTGTGGGCGGCCCCACTGACATCGCCAGTGATGTCAGTGGGAGAGCTTCCGGCTCTATTAGAGCCGGAAGCTCTCTGGGGCTTGCGGCCACGAGACCCTACCACAAGGGTCTCGTTGCAAGCCCCGATGGTCGCGATGGTCTTGACCGTACATTGCAAGCCCCGATGGTCGTGATGGTCTTGTCCGTACGGTGACACCTGTGATCTACCACCACCACAAGCCTGCAGAAACCAGAGCGCTCTGTGTACAGTAACATCCCCAGACTGCAGAAAGAAGAATTGCCACATGAGCACACCGCAAGACGCTGAATCAGCGGTGAACAGACAACTCAGACTCCCACAAAGCTGTTGAGTTGTCTAAACAAGTGATTGGGCATTTACTTGGGACTGAAACAATTGACCTTAACGAAGGTTGCTACTAAAGATTTGACTATATAAGAGCACTTGCAACACTTTCCTTCAAGTATCTTTACAGGTGAATACAAAGGGAGCGGTAAGTACATGTGCGGGACGCCGCCTAAAGTACGTAACACCCACCTATTCCCTTACCTCCCTGCCTTCACTGACAACTGCATAGCAGTACCCTTGGGAGACGTATGATAAAAGCCCCTAAGCAGAGATCATATGGAGAGCTATCCCTGAAGGAGATGCTGACACCCCACAGTGAAACAAGGAGAGAAGTACCTAATATATACTGTATATTAGATTGTATAATTAGTGCTCACTGAAGACTGCTTAATAACCTTTCGGAGAACATATGAGAGTTGCTTATAGCACAGATCATACGGAAAGTTGATCCCTGCAAGAGAAACTGACCCCCCCGCAGTGAGCAAGGGAAGAATAGGACACAGGTGTCAAACACACTTATCCTGTTTTATATATAGATTTAGATATTGTACAAATTAATAAATTGTTTTTTGTTTTTACACTACAGTCTAAGGCTAGTTTTCTTTAACACAAATTTCAATCAGTTGAGCGCACCTGATATCTATATTAATCCATAGTTACGCCCCTGGTTGTGGCTCTGATTGCAGAGCACTGCTTCACCAGGCAGCTCATTCCATTACCAGAATCAGAATGCAGACCTGAGCTGATAACACAATGAATTAGTGAGGAACAAAAATATAAAATGAACAGAACATGTTCACAGACATGGATGAAGATAGATCTTCGTAGCACGTGTCCAATTCTATAGGTTAGGCACTAGGGGGAAGGTTAGGGTCAGGCACTGCGGAGGGAGGGTTAGGGTAGGGAGAGGGGAAGGGTTAGGATACCGACAGGTGTTGGTATCCTAACCCTGTTGGGATTCTGCCGTCGGTATTCTGATCACCGGGATCCTGAGCGTCGGCATCCCGTACCCAACCCGTTCAAAATCTTTATTAGGGTAATAGGGTTATTGACAGATACCTAGTGTGTATAAGGAAAAACTCTTTCCCTATACAGTATATATGCCAATATTATTATCTCATATGTATCACAATGCTTATATACTGTATATTAAGTGCATAAGTATTTTTCAATATTCATTGCCCTTCTGTTAGAGCACAGGTCATAGAATTGGACACGTGCTATGAAGATCTATCTTCTTCCATGTCTGTGAACATGTTCTGTTCATTTTATATTTTTGTTCCTCACTAATTCATTGTGTTATCAGCTCAGGTCCATGTAGTTTGTTGATTCAGTTATCAAAGGCTTAATAATGACAAAACAGCAGACAATCTGTTTAACATGTGCTGTCTCTTTTCAACTGTAATGCAGCAGCTGTTTCGTGACAACTGCAGCACACCACCACACTGACCCTAACCCACACTGGGGATTCTCCTGCTAGGGAGACAATGGTATACTATTATATATACAAACATGCAACACATTCATTTGCAGACTAGTTCTCCAGATATGACCACGTCTTTTATTCAGCGAATCTAAACTACATATGTAATTTGAACATAAAAGAGCCTAGAATTTCTTAAATTTATAAAAAAAAAAACAGAATGCTAAAATTAATCTGGTAATGAAGAATAACGCAGAAATAACTATTTTGAAAAGTAGCTTAATCTTGGCTGACTCTTCCCTCCACTAAACTGTACGGGCAGAGGCATCTCCGGGTGTGATGTAGGGATGGCCATCGACGATTCATAATCAACGATGGTTTATGGCCGACGTTGAATGCTTTTGCCATCGATGGGGAGAACCAGATGGTTTCCCTCAATCGATGTAAAAGCATAACTGAATTTTTACATGGAATCGCCCCCCGGCACCCACAAAGTACTGCCCCTAGTTTCTGATTGGTCCACGGACCAATCAGTCAAAAAAGCAGGGATGACCATCGGTTGGTAAAACCATCAATGGTCATCCGTTGCATAGTTAGTAGCCATCGATGGTTACTTGTTATTTTGCCATCGATGGCAACCATTGATGGTAACCACACCGATGGCTATCCCTAGTGTGGTGAAACCAGATGCGCTCTGCAAATGCCCCACGTGCCAGAAAATGGGACGTGGCCTCCCGAACTCCCTATCGCGTCACATCCCCTGAGATGCTAGGCTGCCCCCAGAGACCTGTGCCTGGACTGCCGGCTCCTCCTATGTGACTGGAGCCGTGTGCTGCAGGAGAATGTCACACTGCAGCACCCAACTCCTGTCACTGAGGAGCCAACATGTTGGTGTCAGCCCCCCCGAAGGTGATAAACAGGTGCAGCCTGCGCCCCCCCCGCTCCCCCATAGTGACGCTACTGTGTACGAGGTATATTTACTAAACTGCAGGTTTATAGAAATGGAGAAGTTGTCCATAGCATCCAATCAGATTCTACTTTATATAGCTCCTTCAAATAGATAATTGCTAGAATCTGATTGGTTGCTATGGGCAACATCACTTCTATAAACCCACACTTTAGTAAATATACCCCTACATGCACGCCCTGCAATAGTGGGGTACAAAGGGGACACTTGTATCCAAAGCCATAACTAAACTTTTGGTGCCCTGTGCCAGAGAGAGTATTGGCGCCCCCCTCCCCTCATTTTTTAAATAGGGACATAAGATAGTGCACCTGAAAAAGGGCCATGGCCTCATGGGGAATGTCCAGGGAGGAGAATATGCAGTCGGGATGCCAACCGTCGGCATCCCGACTGTCTAATCCCGGCAAGGATCTAATGATCTAATGACAGGCGTCGAAGTCCCGACGCCTGTCATTTTACCTACGCCGGGAGCCCGACATCCGGTCGCGGGTCAAGACCATCAGGCTTTACGACGAGACCCTTGTGGTAGGGTCTAGTTGCCGCAAGCCCTAGTGTGTGATGTCAGTGGGGCCGGCCCCAGACGGTAGGCGTTCCCATGGGAACGCCTCCATCTGGGCAACCACGCCCCCGGCCCGCCCGCCCACCAAAGGGGGCATCCTGTCACTCAACATCGACAGCACGCCCCCTATGGTACGAGGCCCGGAGCGACGGTTTGCCCGTCGCTATCCGGGTCTCGCGCATGCACACGACGGAACCGGCTCCGTCGTGCGTATACGCACTGGGCCACCATTGACTCATAGTGGGCAGAGGCTGGAGACACATGGATGGTGTTGGAGAGACACAGGCGAGGATGAGGCTGGGGAGACGAGGGTTGAGGCAGGTGCAACACAGGCAAGGATGAGGCTGGATAGACACGGGATAAGGTTGAGAGACACAGTTGGGGATGAGCCAATAGCCGACCTGCGTGTACCTACTAGGATGGGATAGGGAGCCCCAAAAACATGAGTGTGCCGGCCCAAAGATTTCTGTTGCTGGTTCTGTCTACATGTTCACCTCATGAAGTCTTTCCTGTTCTGTTTTGTTATGGAGCCCATGCACCAATGTAGTAGCACTTCTCTGAAATATTTGCTATTTATAAATGGATTTTTATTTTTATGGAGATAGGGCCTCCATAACTTTGTGTTAAGATAATGCAGCTTTGAAAGGGAGAAGTTGCAGCTTTTAGTTTGCACCTCCAAAATACTCAAAAACACTTTTCTTTGCTGAAATACACATACTGGTCATCATTTTTAATCCATTAATAAAGTTGTAAAATGTAACCCTATAACACCATACAACAGCATCTTCCACCAGCGGCGTAACAGGGCTGCAGGCTCTATGGGCCATATGCCGGCCCTACGCCCTGAATACATGACAACATTACATCTTGCAGAAGTAGCGGGCTGGCAGAACTGTAGAGTGCAGCACTGCCTGGAGTGTACAGACTGCAGGGTGTAGGGTGCCGCCCTGCAGTCCAAGGTGGCTGTACAGACTGCAGGGTGCAGCCTGGAGAGTCCAAAGGACTCCCGGGGCAGCATTCCAGCAGCGATCATGCCGCTCCGGACACCCCGCTGACCAGAAGAGCAACAATAGTACCACCCCCAGAGCCTTGCACTCTGTGCGACGGCACCGCCCACAAACCCCTAGTTACGTCCCTGTTTTACACTGTCCTTGTGACCACTAGCAATCTTATTTATCACTTTTGTGGGGTACAGGATGATTTCCACACTCTTTCATGCACTTCACAATGATCACACACTACAGAGTTAACGCATTATACTCGCATGATGGACGTGACTTGAGGTTTCTAATTGAATTGCGCAATCTGTTCCGATTTTTATTTGCACAAACATCACATGATGTCCGCAGATTGTTAACGAGTGAGGTTACAGCGCAAAAGTCATGACTAATCGAAACTGCCCCAGAGAGTTTCAGAATAACCTCACTCTTCATGCTAGTATCACCTCTTACTCTACACACAGGTAATCTACTGCATCACTCTTGTTGGTGTCCTTACAGAGCAATCTATTCTGTGTTCTATTCGTGTGTCCCATGTGCTCTATTTAGCATTTTGATATTAAATTTAGGACTCCGTGCTTAGTGCAATTCTCTATTTTCTCTCTCATTATACATTTGTTTTTGCCCGTCTGCGATATTGACCGTGTTACATCGCTGTGTATGATCTGAAAAATATAAATATATGTTTTTATTTAATGAGATCCGATTTGACAAAATAGCACATTGTTAGGGATTTTTGCATCAGGATGTGAAGAGGCTACATTTATAAAGGCAATACTGGGTGAGCTGGGCTGAAAAAGTTATATATTTGTCTGATGTCTGCACATGAATGATTGAGACTCAGGGCTGTTCGCTAGGCTGCGTTCGCACGTAGCCTGCCGATATTTTCAATCAGCGCATGCATATTAGATGAACCAGTCCATGTGATCGCGAAGCGCTCGCACCCTGTACACAGATGCCCCGCTAGAATGAGTGACAGGACGAGCCGTTTGTGGGTGGTGACAGGGGGTGGTCGATAGAAACGGGTTTGTGGTGGTGCGAATGCAGGCGTGTTTCTGTGTCCGAACGCCGTTTAAGACGTAGCGTCAGCATACACGTCACGGCTGAATTACACACTGCAGCACTCGCAGTGCTTGCGGTAGGGTATGTTCAGCCACAAGTACTGCGTATGGGTCCGATGTCAGATGATTTTACCGATTGTTTAATACACTTACTGGAGATGACGTGAGTTACTAAGGGAAAGTGGGCGTCTTGTGTCAGGCTGGTGGGCATCTAAATACATACCACGATCACACGGCAATACATAGTAGGCGTGCTGTCTTGCTAGTGATCGCGGGATTTGCATACTTTGGCAGCTGACGGCTGCGTGCAAACGCATCCTAGCGAACGGGTCTGAACCAGACTCTCAGGTCAATGAAGTGTAAATGTCTGAGAATTGGAACAACTATGAGATAGGTGGATTGGCAAGATCCTCTCAGTCCTGCACATTGCACACTGAGCCTATGTCTCCCCAGCCCAGCACACGCTGCTATCTGCTGGGCTGCGGTGGTAACAGGGAGGCTGCTGCCGCTGATCAATGGCAGTCTCCTCCGGCAGATGGGAGGGGGGTGCAATCCCAACAATCATGCCCCCCCCTTGATTTGCCTCTGGCTGTAGGGAACAGTCGCTCCCCCTGCTTTGCCACGCAGCAACGACTATTTTTTTTGTAAGGAGTCGTGACCTTGCATTAGGCCACACCCCTAAAAATGCCAGGGCCCGGGTGTCTCTACGACCCCGAGTGTGAGTAGGTTTTATATACAATATGACCACCATTCTCTACTTTCTTTTGCTGTATGTAACATGTCGAATCTATTTAAAGATTGGCTTATTATTACCAGTTATTTATATAGCGCACACATATTCTGCAGCGCTTTACAGAGAATATTCGGCCATTCACAACCATCCCTGCCCCAGTGGAGCTTACAATCTATATTCCCTAACACATGCTCACACACACTAGGGGTAATTTTGTTAGCATCCAATTAACCTACCAGTATATTTTGGAGTGTGGGAGGAAACCCACGCAAGCACAGGGAGAATATACAAACTCCACACAGTTAGGGCCGTAGTGGGTATCGAACCAATGACCTCAGTGCTGTGAGGCAGTAATGCTAACCATTACACCGTCTGTGCTGCCTTTTAAAGCCTTACTTAACCAGGGTATCTGAAGCAGCTTCTAATTACTTACTGTCCCGCTTGCTTACTTTGATCTACAAATTACGGACTATTAGCAATACCTAGAACCTCCCTTAATTAATTTCAAGGTCGAGCTTTTACCTTTGCGGCTCCGTCTATGAAACTCTCTTCCTCGCACAGTTCGAAAGACCTCCACTCTAGGTTCCTTTAAAAACAGACATCTGATTTTACCAGTGGTCAAAGTGGGGCGGTATACGGCGGTATGACATACCGCCACTTCCCGCTGCCACTTCATTTTTGCTGCAGAAGATGTGCCAGTGCTAGGATCGAGTATGGGATCCCAGCGCTGGAACAGCAGCATGTGAAGATGTGTCCCGCTGGGGACACACCTCTATCGGCGTTGACGGCGCTGTCATTTAGCCGGGCAGGCCAAATGGGCCAGTCTGGCCATCTGGAGGTCCATCCGGCAGCATGGCCAGCCCACAGGGACGGTGCGTGGCCGCCACTGTCTAGACCTGAACCAGTTATGTGCTCATAGGCAGATTCAGAGGGGGGCACCTATTGGAGCTGCACGCCCGCACCAGCAGGAAGCGGCTGATTGTGTCAGCCATCCGCGGGCCGTGCAGCTACTACAATTGGTATACGGTGTTCACCCGCCGGCGCATGCAAGGAAAAAAAAAAAAAAAAGACTCGGCGCGCGTGACGTCACACCGCGCCGCTTCATCGAGGAGCCGCTTCGTGTGAGCAGCAACAAGGTAAGTGTGGGGGCTGCGGTTGGGTACAAGGAGGGGGGTTACTGAGTACACAGAAGTGAGAGGGCTGGGTACATAGGAGGAGGGGGGCTAATGTGCACGCAGAGCGGCTGCTGGGTACATAGGGGTAGACTGCTGGATACATAGGAGGGGGCTGCTGGGTACATAAGAGGATGGGGGCTAATGTGCACACAGAGCGGCTGCTGGGTACATAGGGGGAGACTGCTGGATACATAGGAAGGGGGGCTGCTGGGTACATAGGAGGGGGGTCTGCTGGGTACATAGGGGGGGCTGCTGGGTACATAGGGGGGGGCTGCTGGGTACATTGGAGGAGGTGGGCGCTGGATACATAGGAGGGGGGGTGCTGGGTACATAGGAGGGGGTCTGCTGGGTACATAGGGGGGGCTGCTGGGTACATAGAAGGGGGGCTGCTGGATACATAGGAGGGGGGGCTGCTGGATACATAGGAGGGGGGGCTGCTGGGTACATAGGAGGAGGTGGGCTGCTGGGTACATAGGAGGGGGGGGCTGCTGGGTACATAGGAGGGGGGGCTGCTGGTACATAGGAGAGGGAGCTGTTGGGCACACAGAGAGGGGCTGCTGGGCACACAGAGAGGGGCTGTTGGGCACACAGAGGGGCTGAGTACATAGAAGGGGGGCTGCTGGGGACACAGAGGGGCTGCTTGGGCTGAGTACGTAGAAGGGGGCTGCTGGGAACACAGAGGGGCTCCTGGGGCTGAGCACGTAGAAGGGGGGCTGCTGGGCACACAGAGGGGCTGCTGGGGCTGAGTATGTAAAAGGGGGGCTGCTGGGCACACAGAGGGGCTGCTGGGGCTGAGTACATAGAGAGGGGGCTGCTGGGCACACAGAGGGGCTGCTGTGGCTGAGTACGTAGAAGGGGGGCTGCTGGGGCTGAGTACGTAGAAGGGGGCTGCTGGGGACACAGAGGAGCTGCTGAGGCTGGGTACAGTACATGAAAGGGGGGGTTGATGCTAGATCCAAGTTGGCAGAAGGACCTCTGTTGTCACAACCATGTTGCCACTACTACAGGGCTGGTCAGCTACAAGTAACTATACACATGGGCATAGAGGGGAAATATAAACCTGTGAATATTGATGGAAGTGGGGGTGTTGTGATATGATGAAGGGGGAAGAGTGCAATGAAGTGGGGGAGTTTTGTGAGAGGAGGACATTGAAGGGAGAAAGGGTTGCTGTGCCCAGACCAGCCTACAGACTCTCATCCTGTCACATCTGCCCCACAGACCCTATCACCTACCAGGCCTGTCCCCGTACACTTACCCAGTCACCTAACACACCTTTCCCCACACACTTACCCTGTCACCTACCAGACCACTCCCCATACACTTACCCAGTCACCTACCACACCTTTCCCCGCACACTTACCCAGTCACCTACCACACCTTTCCCCGCACACTTACCCAGTCACCTACTGGACTATTCCCCGCATACTCACACTGTCACCTACCATACCTGTCCCTGCATTCTTAACCTGTCATCCACCAGACCTGCAGCCAAAGACTTTCTCATCCTGCCAAACACCTGACCTGTGTTGCCTACAGCTTCTGCTACTGACAGGTCAGTCTTCTGTGAGGGGGCTGGAGCATATTATTTTTTTTCCTGTGGGGTGTAATATTATGTGGTATGGACTATGGAGGTGTATTAATGTCATCTGAGGGGTGTAATGTTATGTTATATGGGGGGGTGTATTTAAGTTATAGGTTGTATATTAATGATATCATGGGGGAATATTGAACTTTGGGGGGGGAGTGCACGCAGGTGGTGTAGCAATGTCACGTGGCAGATGAGTGCCTTAGTGTAGTATTTTTAAAATGATGAATGATTTACTTTATCAAATGCAGGTATATCAGAGATGATAAAAGCTGGCATGTCAAGGAAACAGGCCTGTATGAAGTCAGCACCAATTCTCTGTTCCCTGAGTCCAAGCTTTACAGAACGTTTAAGTGCGCTCCAAGATCTGTCCCTGTTTGCTGACATCACTACGTCTGTGTCTCCAAAAGGAGGTTGCCACGTGGGACTCTGTTCAGGAAATGGACCGTTTGACGCTGACTTCATACAGGCCTGTTTCTCTAATATGCCATCTTAATTATCTCTGATGTACGTAAAAGTAAATCTATAATTGTTGTAAAATTAATACACTATTTGCACTCCCTCTTCTTTATGTTTTAGACTATCCATATGCTACCCTTGAGGGAGGATAAAAAAGGGTGCTGTGACTGGTGTTATTACTGAACAATTTTTTGGACTACATTCTTCAATTTGCTTCGGGCATGGTGGCTCTCTTCACTTGCCACCGGTTTATATTCCTCCTCTATACACACATAGATAGTAACACTGGTAGCTGACCGACCCTGCTGTAGCGGTCACGTGGTTGTGACGTCTGAGGTCCTTTCTCCACCTTGGATTAAGCAACAACAGTGACCTGACACGTGACCTTACTAGAGTGTACACTGTGCAGCATTTCTAACCCCCTTGGTTTGGTGGGCTCCTCTGTGGTTTGTGCCAACTTGCAGTGGCTACCATATAATAAGTCTTATTATAGGTACTGTAGTGTACACAGCCATGCATGCATATAAGGAACCTTATATTTCTGTTTTCTCAGTCCCACTGTTATAAATTCTAGAAATAGACAATCACCATACCGGCTGCTGAGATACCTGCCAAGCATATCTTTATGTGTAGGCATTTCTATGTGTGGCATAATGTGGAAGGGGCATTACGTGTGTGTGGCATAATTTGTAAAGGGCATTACGTACTACTATGTGTGGCATAATGTATTAGGGGCATTATTATTACTGTGTGCGGCATAATGTGTTATAAGGGGCACTACTACTGCATAGCCTAATGTGTTATAAGGGTTACTACTGTGTTATACGGTGCTACTACTGTGTCGTGTAATGTGAATAAGGGACACTACTGTGTCGTGTAATGTGAATAAGGGACACTACTGTGTGGTGTAATGTGACTAAGGTTGAATTTAAAAAGCCTTCCCTTCTTTTGCAAGTGAGCCAGTCTGCGAGCCGAGATTGGCTGGTGGCCGGTGGTGACTATACTGTAGTGAAAATGAAGCAGGGACCCCATGCTCCCAGGCCCCGGCTCTATTCCAAATGCTCTGTAGAAGGTAAGAGGGAATCAGAGAGAGGGGCTGTCAGAGGGATTCTGTTTGAGAGAATAGAAAAGGTGAGAGAGGGGGATGCAGGCAGGGAGAAGTGGTAGGGGGTGAGAGAGGAGACTGAGAGGTGCAGTGGGTGAGAGAACCAGGGGGCTAAAAGGGTAGCAGGGAGTGTTTGGGGGGATTCAAATTTCCATACCCCCACCTCTAAATTCCCACTTCGAGCACTGGATTTTACCCATTTACTTACACATTTCACTAATGCCCCTTTAGTCTCCAAAAAATACAACCCAAATACTCAGCTCTCTTTTCTGCTAAGTTTATTTTGTATCGTGTGTTCTATAAAAATGCAAATGTAACGCACTTGTTGAGTCCTATTCGTCAAAACGAAATGCATAAATAACATTGTTATTAAATAACTTTGTTATGTGGACATTATAGACATTCAATTGTGCATAAGTGACTCTGACATTAATGAGATAATTATTTGCAATAATACTATTAAGTAGTATCATGTAGGACTTAGAAACTTTTAACCACAGTGTGACTTCTTGTAAAGTAGTTTTCTGTGAGGTTTCTTATATCAGAGGGTTTACCACTAAAAACACTAGGGGAGCAGAGTGTGACAGCTGCAGGATAAGTTCATACAGATGAATGGAGAAGATGATAAAGGGGTCAGCACCTGCCCTTGGCTGGGGACAGGAGTGCAATGACATCTGGGTTCTACAGTTACCAAGCTCATACAGCTGTTGACTGTGACTTATGTGAATTAGGTAAACAACGACATATGTGTCTGTCACCTGCCGCAGAGAGCAGTGTCCCTTATTTAGCGATTCACAAGACGACTTCCGGGAGTAAGTTAATGCTAAATATTCCAAATGGTTAAGAATATTCCATAAAAATATTCCTTAAAAATATTCCATAAGAATATAGGGGGAGGTTTATCCAAGCTTGGAAGAGATATGAGTACAGTGGAGAGAAATAAAGTACCCACCAATTAATTTCTGTCATTTTACAGGCTGTGTTTGAAAAATGACAGTTAGGAGCTAAATGGGTTGGTACTTTATCTTGCTCCGCTTTATCTCTCTCCAAGCTTTGATTCATCTCCCCATTAGTTACAAGTTAAATATAATACACTTAAACCCAAGTTGTGTTTAACTATTAAGTGTAACAAACCGCACTATTTGCTGCAGCCACTGGGTCACTTACCTGGTTCTCCGTTCCATGCTCCAACTCCGTGGCACACTTCCTGTGATTCATGTCGGCACTTCTCCTCCATGCGGCTTCTGACATACTCACTGGCTTCCACCTGTGGCATGCCTGCCAGCTCTGGCTGCTGAACGCAGCCATAACAGTCTGAATCAGGTGACTGTCCATCCTCCAACAGGAGACCAGTATCCGGTCCCATTCTGGTGATTTTACAATCCAGTCTTATTTCGGTACTCTAGCAATCTGGTCCCATTCCTGTGTTCCAGAATTCCGGTCTCAATCCAGTTTCCAGTATTCCGGTCCCATTCCAGTGATCCAGCATTCCTGTCCTTTTCCGGTATTCTAGCAATCCGATCCCATTTCGATGATCCAGCAATCCATTACGGTTATCCAGTATTTTGGTCCAGAGTTACTTTGGGTTCCACGTGATCCAGTCTCCTACTGGTTCCTCGCCTACTACTACTGTACTACCAGTGCCTTCAGTCACCAGCAGCCATATCTTGCCTACCAATAACACACAAGTGCACCCCATACACTTCATATTTCTATCCAATCCATGAGCAGGAACTATTTAAGGCCTCCCAACATTCAGCTGCTCGCCCCAGATCCCATTCCAGCTAAAGACTCCAGTCCAGTCCCAAGAACAAACACAAACATAGATGATCGTCTGGATTATGATTAGATCATTTTTCTTTCACAACAATCAAATTAAGAATAAACAATCACTGCACACATTATGACATTGTTATTGTGTACAAAGGAATTTCAATTACAGCACTTCCCACATTTCCTGATAATATTATTGATTCAGACATTTACATTTGATTGTATCAAATCTATTGTCTTGCACATACATTTCCATTTTCTTACAATTCCATTAATCGATCTTAAATACTGCATTTCCTGGCCAATCTTTAGCCCATGTAGCTGACAACCATTGAAAACATTATTTAAACTATAACTTGGCAAAGAATAAATGATAAATCAATTAGTGGACCTCAGGATTGAATGGACATGGGAACGTGCTTATGGCATCGGGGGGGAGTTGGTGGGCGTTGTTACGCCTTCCCAGCACTCTCTGGTCCCTTCAGAGACCTGAGCAAAGGTAATCCATACCCACTACCCCCATCTCTGTGCCCCTGGATACAGATGTGCCCTCATACATCTAGCCTCAATACGCCACGCAGTGTGACTTGTCTGGCGTGAGTGAGCCGTGCCACTCTGCTAGTGTTGGGCGTCTTTCTTTTACCAAAAATATGTCTTAAGTCGCAATGATGCAACTAGGACGCACCAGCAGACTGTGTTGATTAATTTGATATGTGACACTTGTATATCTGTGTGCATCTGAGCCTGTATATGAATCACAACGGAACTTGGAATGAAAAAAGGTGCAGCCGCTACATTGTAGCACTTCGTATATAGGTTCAGGTCCTCACTCGCACACAGATATACAAATGACGCACATCAAATTAATCAGCTCAGTCTGCTGGTGTGTCCGAGTCGTCTGGCATTGCGACTAAAACGTATTTTCGGTAAACAAGGAGGCAAAAAGGTCCCCCGGCACTAGCTGAGTCACACAGGACCTGGCGTGCTGAGAGAGGCTTTTTGGCACGACTGCAGCAAAGATCTGTAGGGACACATCTGTAGGTCACACACAGGTAGAGATGTACTAAGCTTTAGTGAAAGTTAAAGTGATGAGAGATAGAGCACCAACCAATCAGCTCCTAACTGCCAGTTTACAGGTTGTGTATGAAAAATTACAGTTAGGAGCCGATTGGTTCTTACTTTATCTCTCTCCACTTTATCTCTCTCCAAGGATTAGTACATCTACCCCACGGTCTTCCTTTGCTAGATCTCACACAGTCACACAAGCAATCAGTTTCTGGTCTGTAGTGAGGATTGGGAAGCTATTATAGAAACCCTAAGTTAGGAGCCAGTTTTACTTTATACCATACTAAAAGCCTGCTATTATTTTTGTCTACCACTGAATGTTACTGACTGGTTGCTATAGGTACAGTATGTTTTTCAAAAATATTTGTATAATGTTTTATTTTTGTTAGGTTATGCAGTTGCAACTTCTAAAATGATGATGAGTCACATATAAGATCTGCTTGAGAATAGTGTAAGCTACTCAACATGCTCTTTAGAAGTTTATAATATTACAATGCACCAAAACAAATACACGTTTCTATGTATAAACTTCAAGTGGTACTTTAATTGCTTTACAATACTGCACTTAGTAAAACACTTTGTTATACTAGATGGATTTAGAGTCACTTGATGTTTGGAGTGTTGTTTTCCAAATAACATATAAACTATTCAGTGTTGGTACTAGCAAGTGTGGGTACAAGTGGAAGCTGATTGGTCAGTACTTTATCTCTTCGCACTTCATTTATCTCCAAGTCTTAAGCTGGGTACACACTTACCAAAGTGTGTACCCAGCGATGCGACACCCGATGGGCCGACATATGGGACGGCCGGTACACATTACACGATCCGGTGCCCGTCCACCCAATATGTCAGGCACCAGCTTCATTCACCTGTCTGCTATCGACTGCTGGGTTATAACAACTCCAATGGACGACCTGCATGAGCACATGGTCATCTATAGTGGGTATACATTTGCCGATGTGGACGATATGGCGGCTCGATCTGCCAGATCGGGCGACATATCTTCTAATGTGTACCCACCTTTAGTATATCTACCCCAAAAACCCACCCTCTTCTCAGAGATAACAAACTCTGTGCTAAAAAGCAATAACACTATCCCCTAACCCTCCTGGGCTGTAGGTAATGCACATAATTTTCCACCTTTGAAGTCCAGTAAAATGGTCCTGAGTCCTTAAGACCCTATCCATTAGACAGATATAGAATATAAGTGTACACAAACTCAATATTCAATGGAAGATCAACATATGACCGTAACAAATAAAAATGACAGTATTTCATGTTTGAAATAAATTTACAGTTCTAAAATTCACTTTAGTTGACAAAAAAAACCCCTTCAAACTCATTTACCACTTTAATAAATATAAAATTAAATCTGTGTTATTGATCCTTTATGGTCTGATGTGGAAATAATATATTGTTTTCTTCTTTCTATGTTCTTCACTATCTTCTTCAGCTACTATACTCCATATATGGGAAAAAAGAAATAAAAAAAACCCCAAAACAATACAAATTAATGCGTATGCATAACACTACTGTTTGTCTTTAAACTATAAAATTAGGAAAGCCTAGAAATTCCCTTTTGCCACCAGCCAATTATAAATGACCATTGTGGGAAAACACTGGGGGGTGGAGGCAGGGCCGAAACTAGGGTGGTGCGACCAGTGCCATGGCACAGGGCACCACAGGGCAGGTGGTGCTGTTCGGGCCTGTCAATTTTCCTATTTATTATCATTCTCGCTTGTAGCTTCCTCTTCTTTTATCCCCAGCATCTCCTGGTCTCCCCTATCTCTTCCCTGGCCCTTCCCCTTGAGGCCATGGCCCTTTCTCAGGTGCACTCTCTTATGTCCTTATTTGAAAAATGGGGGGTAGTGCCAAATGCTCTTTCTCGCACAGGGTACCAAAATGTCTAGTTACAGCTCTGGGTTGAGGTATTATACACCGGCATTGGCAGATTTGCCAGCAGGATTTAAAATAGCAACAATATTCAATGCAAACACAGGCATTTAGTATTATTGCTGTTGTAAATTCTGTGGCCAAGTCTGCAGACAATTAGCGGCTTTGAAAAGTTGGTGATTATTAAATAAATCCCCCTTTGTTGGCTGCTGTAGATTGAGGCTCTTGATTTTGCTGTAGCTAAGTTTTGTTTGCTTTTCAGACCCCAGACCAGTGCCGAAGGCACGAGCAGAGGGGCCCTGGATCGGCACTGCCTGTCCCAGTACGTATGATGTCTTGACTTCTCAGAACAAGCACCCGGAGCATGAAAATGGGCACCCTACACTTTTCTATGTGGCAGTGGTGTAGCCAACAAGGTGGAAAAGAGAGTAGTTGGGAAGCGACCGTGCCGTCCCCTCGATCGTGCGACCTGGGCAGTGGCACCGGTCGCACACCCTTTGTTATGGCCCTGCCAAAGACATTACATTATAAAAATCTGTGTCAACGATCTAAAAGAAATGTTGTATGCAAGTTACGGTGCATAGGATTTTCCATACAGAATAATTGTCACGAAACTAGGAACTTGTGATTGTGTACCCGAACTGGATTGAGTTACAGAGACACCTGAACCAATGGATGGTTGAAAACTGAATGGTTTCATGTAGTTTCTACTCATACAGGAATAGAGGTAACTGTAATATATGAAGTTATAATATAGTCCACAGTGCAGAGATAACGCAACTAGAAGATACTGAAAAGTTGTAGAACAAAAGTCTCTGAATAGTCTCTGGACTTGGAAAAGGATCTGTAGGAATAACTGTAGACTTGGAACTGAATGAACTCTAAGAATTGGAGTTAGACTTCAGACTGGAGCGATGAGGATGAGCTTGAAGAATTAAAATTAGATTCCGGACTGGAGTAGTGAAGAATGAACTTGAGTTTTCTAGTTGACTCCGGACTGGAGTAATGTGGAATGAACTTGAATATTGGAGTTGGCTCCGGACTGGAGTAATATGGAATGAACTTGAAACTTGGAGTTGGCTCCGGACTGGAGCAAAATGGAATGAACTTGGAACTTGGAGTTGGCTCCGGACTGGAGTAATATGGAATGAACTTGAAACTTGGAGTTGGCTCCGGACTGGAGCAAAATGGAATGAACTTGGAACTTGGAGTTGGCTCCGAGCTGGAGCAATATGGAATGAACTTGAAACTTGAGTCTGACTCCGGACTGGAGTAGAGTGGAATGGGTAACTTGGAACTTGGATTTGACTCCAGACTGGAGTAGAGTGGAACTTGGATCTGACTCCGGACTGGAGTAGAGTGGAATGGGTAACTTGGAACTTGGATCTGACTCCGGACAGGAGTAGAGTGGAACTTGGAAGCAGAAGTATCACACTGGGAGCTCAGGAACATAGGTCATGCAGGATCAATGGACATTGTTGCACTGGCAACTAGCATGCGTCACAGGATGATCTTTTATACCAGCAGCCGGAGGCGGATAGGCTGAGGCAAGCTGAGACCGCTGGTGACTGGATACATGGGCACCACCTGACCCAGACCAAGATGGCCGCACCCATGGTCCGGAAGACCTGTGTACTAGCGTGCCATGCGCACATGGATCAGCAGCAGAGGAACTCAGACAACAGCGGGGATGTTGCAGACGACTTCCAAGAGAAGGCCCAGAGTTGAGAATCATGCGGCCAGCAGACCGATGGCACATCAGACTGCGATGGCACAGGTGCACAGGGAGATGCAGGGGTCTCAGGCGGAGGTCTCTTACACGGTTAGTGACAGTACCCCCCTTTTAAAAGTGGACTCCAGACACTTCCTTGGTTTCTGAGGAAATTTGGAGTGGAAGCTCTTAACGAGATGAGGGGCATGCACATCGGTAGCTAAAATCTATGTCCTTTCTTCTGGACCATAGCCCTTCCAATCAATGAGATATTGGAGTTGACCGTATCGACAGCGGGAATCCAGGATCTTTTTTACTTCAAATTCTTGTCCACATTGAGTATGGACACAAGGAGACTTGGGAAGAACTCTCTGGAATCTATTCAGGATCAAGGTCTTTAAAAGGGGCACATGGAAAGAATTAGGAATACGTAGAACATAAGGTAATTTCAATTTGGCAGCCACTGGATTGATCATTCTTTCTACTGGAAATGGACCAATAAACCATGGGGCAAACTTCATGGATGGAATCCGAAGTCTGAGGTTCCGGGTAGATAACCATACATTGTCACCAGACTGGAACTTTGGAGTGGCTCGTCTCTTCCAATCTGCAAATTTTTTGTAGTGCACAGAAGCCTTCAATAACAGGTAGTAATGGAAATCCAGGCAAACAAGGATGATGACCGTATACAGTATAGAATGGTGTATTCTCAGTGGAGGAGTGATAATGATCATTATGGGCAAATTCAGCCCACGATAGGAGCTCCAGCCAATCGCCTTGAGAAGATGAATTAAGCAAGTGAAGGAACAGTTCAAGATCTTGGTTCACTCTCTCTGTTTGCCCATTAGTCTGAGGCTGATAGGCTGTGGAATACTTGAGTTTCACTTGAAGGGCTGAGCATAGGGATCTCCAGAATTTCACCACAAATTGGACTCCTCTGTCTCAGATAATTTCCTGGGGAAGGCCATGTAAACAGAAGATCTCTTTAATAAAGAGTTGTGCAAGCTGAGACGCAGATGGCAGACCAGTTAGGGGAATGAAATGAGCCTTCTTAGAGAATCTGTCAACGATGACCCAGATGGTGTTGTAACCCTGGGATGGTGGCAACTCCGTGATAAAGTCCATGGATAGATAGAACCAAGGCTGTTGAGGAACAGCCAGTGGATGCAGTAGACCTGGAAATGTTCATCTGGAAATCTTGTGTTGAGCACATTTGATACAGGAAGCAACGAAGTCTTGTACGTCTGCCTTCAGGGTAGGCCACCAATAGGACCACTGAATAAACTTGACAGTCTTCTCCACACCAGTGTGTTTAGAGAATCGAGAAGCATGTGCCCAGTGGAGTAATTTCTTACATAGATTTGGTGAAACTAAAGTTTTCCCTCGATGAGGGTCAGGTGTGAGCTTAGTAGAAGCAAAAGACATAGGATCCAGAATTGGAGGAGAGAGTTCCTGGACTTGATCTTGTTCAAGGTTCAAAGAGCGAGACAAGGTGTCAGCCTTAGTATTCTGAGAACCAGGACGATAGGAGAGCTTGAAATCAAAACAAGAGAAAAACAGCACCCATCTAGCTGTTTGTAAATAGAGCAAATTTTTTGATCAGTGAAGACTGAAATGGGGTATTGAGCCCCTTCCAACAGATAACGCCATTTCTCTAGAGCCAGTTTCATTGCAAGGAGCTCTTGGTCTCCAATGGAGTAGTTCCTCTCTGCAGGTAGAAATCTTCGGGAGACGAAACAACAAGGGTATAACTTCTCATCGTCGAATCGTTGGGAGAGGACAGCTCCTACCCATTCCATAGAGGCATCTACTTCCAGGATGAAGGGGCGAGTCGAATTGGGTTGTCTCAAAACTGGCGCTAAGATGAAAGCTTGTTTCAACTGATGGAAAGCAGAGATAGCTTCTGGAGACCATATACTGGGGTTCGCTCCTTTCTGAGTAAGGACTGTAATAGGACCAACCAGGGAAGAAAATCCTTTGACGAACTTGCGATAATAGTTGGCGAAACCTAGAAATTGCTGAATGGACTTTAACGTGATAGGCAATGACCAATCAGAAATAGCCAGGAGTTTCTGTGAATCCATTTCTAGTCCTGTTCCAGAGATGATGTATCCAAGAAATGGAATGGTCGGAGTTTCAAACGTTCATTTCTCCAGCTTGCATGAAAAGCAAATTCTTTCTTAACCGGAGAAGAACCTCTTTGACTTGGGAACGATGTGACTGGAGATCTTGAGAGAATATTAAAATATCGTCTAGGTAGACTACAACTGATTTATAGAGAAGATCTCTAAAGATCTCATTAACGTAGTGCTGAAAGACCGCCGGGGCATTGCTGAGACCGAATGGCATAACCAGATATTCATAGTGCCCATCCCTGGTGTTGAAGGCAGTCTCCCATTCATCTCCAGCACGTATGCGAATCAGGTTGTATGCTCCCCTTAGATCGAGCTTGGTAAAGATGGAGGCGCCTTTCACCATGTCAAACAGCTCAGTTATGAGCAGAAGTGGATACCGATTCTTGACGTAAGACCACGGTAGTCAATGCATGGGCAAAGTCCACCGTCCTTTTTCTTTACGAAAAAGAACCCCACTCCAGCTGGTGAGGTGGAAGGGCGGATAAACCCTTTCTCCAGGTTTTCTTTGATACACTCAGACATGGCTTGAGTCTCTGGCAATGAAAGAGGGTAGGTTCATCCATGAGGTGGAGTTTTCCCTGGAACCAGATCGATAGGGCAGTCCCATTCACGATGAGGAGGAAGAGTATCAGCTCCCTGTTTACTAAACACATCACAATAGTCTTGGTAAACTTCAGGCAGACCTTCTAAGGATTTCACATGGAAGTTTCATACAGGAACCACTTGCTGTAGACAATTCTGGAAGCAAAATGGACTCCAAGAGGTGACCTGCAAGGAAGCCCAATCAATACAGGGATTATGTCTTTGAAGCCATGGAAGGCCCAGAATTAATTCATGAGAGGCTATGGGAATCACAAGATAAGACAAATTTTCTACATGGAGCGCCCCAACTTTGAGCTTCAAAGATTGGGCGCGATGCGTAATTCTACCACCGACAATTCGACTTCCATATACAGCCGGTAAAGACATTGGATGTGGCAGCCGCTCAGTGGGTATGCGATGCCTGTGAACGAAGTCTGCAGTGAGAAATTCCCAGCAGGTTCTGAATTGAGAAGAGCAGGAACACTTAAATCGACTTGGTTCAATTCCAACAAGGCAATGAGGGTAGGATCAGTTTTCTCATGTGATTCCATGGATACTCCTAACTTAAGCCCTCTATTGTAAGTTAGGAGGGGGCGTTTCCCGGACGGGAAGAACAAGACTTGAGATGGTGATGCGGGGAAGCGCAGTATAGACAAAGATTTCCTAGACGTCTTCTCTGACGTTCCTCAGCAGTCAGCCGGGAGCGGTTCACTTGCATGGGTTCATCAGGAGGAGGAAGAGAAGAAGTAACACGTGGAACAGAACGACCCTTAGCTCGGTCTAATCGACTTCTCTCTATAACTCGCTCCCTATGTCGCAAGTCAATTTTATTACATAGGGAAATCAGACCATCCAATGAAGAGGGCAACTCGCGGGAAACTAAATCATCTTTGATTCTCTCAGATAATCCATTCCAAAAAGCTGCTTTTAAGGCATCTTCATTCCATCTTAATTCTGAAGCCAGATTACGGAATAAAACCACATATTGGCTGACAGTCTTACTACCTTGACGAAGACGTAGAACACCATTGGAGGCAGAAATCGTTCTACCAGGTTCATCAAAGATTTTTCGAAAGGTTGATTTGAAATCAGTGTAGTTGGAGAGAGCTGGGTCAGCCTTCTCCCAGGGTGGAGAAACCCAGTCCAGGGCTTGACCAGTTAATAGGGATATTATATATGCCACTCGGGTTCGGGCAGTGGGGAAACTTGCTGCCTGCAACTCAAAGTGGATCTCACACTGGTTCAAAAACCTCGGCAAAACTTTGGATTCCCATCGAACCTGCTGGGAGGAGGAAGCTAAAGGGCTTGAATATTGTCCAAGCAAGTAGAGACATCTTGAACATACTGCATCAATTGCATCTGGGTGGATTCCTGTCTTTCCAGACGATTCAACACATCCTGGGTGGAACTTGATCCAGGGCTCTGATTACCAGATGGATCCATTTGGCCAGTGCAAACTGTCAAGAAACTACGAACTTGTGATTGTGCACCCAAACTGGGTTGAGTGACAGAGACACCTGAACCAGTGGATGGTTGAAAACTGGTTGGTTTAATGTAGTTTCTACTCATACAGGAATAGAGGTAACTGTAATATATGAAGTTATAATATAGTCCACAGTGCAGAGATAATGCAACTAGAAGATACTGAATAAAGTTGTAGAACAAAAGTCTCTGAATAGTCTCTGGACTTGGAAAAGGATCTGTAGGAAGAACTGTAGACTTGGAACTGAATGAACTCGAAGAACTGGAATTAGACTTCAGACTGGAGCGATGAGGATGAGCTTGAAGAATTAAAATTAGATTCCGGACTGGAGTAATGAAGAATGAACTTGAATATTCGAGTTGACTCCGGACTGGAGTAATATGGAATGAACTTGAATGTTGGAGTTGACTCCGGACTGGAGTAATGTGGAATGAACTTGAATATTGGAGTTGACTCCGGACTGGAGTAATATGGAATGAACTTGGAACTTGGAGTTGGCTCTGAGCTGGAGCAATATGGAATGAACTTGAAACTTGGGTCTGACTCCGGACTGGAGTAGAGTGGAATGGGTAACTTGGAACTTGGATCTGACTCCGGACTGGAGTAGAGTGGAACTTGGATCTGACTCCGGACTGAAGTTGACACCTCTGGTGACTGGCTACACGGGCACCACCTGTCCCGGAACAAGATGGCCATGCCCATCGTCTGGAAGACCTGTGTACTAGCGCGCCGTGCGCACATGGATCAGCGGCAGAGGAACTCAGACAACAGCGGGAATGTTGCAGACGACTTCTTAGAGAAGGCCCAGAGTTGAGAATCACACGGCCAGCAGGCCGGTGGCACCTCAGACCGTGATGGCACAGGCGCACAGAGAGATGCAGAGGTCTCTTACACGGTTTGTGACAATAATGCTCTATTGACTGCTTAATAAGATGCCTTGTGAGCCTCCAGTTGGACTTTCTTTGAGAAGTCCAATTTTCCAATATTGCCAATATATAGAAGAGCTTCAAACACATAAAATTGGCACATATAGTAAATATAGTAAAAAAAAACCCACTTTAATATAGTAAATACCACTTTAACGTACATTTAGGCTAATTTCAAATAATGCAGGTAAGATGGAGAGAACAGTTCTTATTGGGAAGGGAAAATTAGAGATGTGCGCAGATCCTCGTGTTTTGGTTTTGGTTCTAATTCATTGTCGTGAATTGGTTTCTGCAAAACCACCTTCAAGTGTTTTGGTTCAATTTTGAATTTCTTAATAAATGTATAAAAACAGCTAAAATCATGTAACTTGGACCTGTTTTTGTTCCTATAGTATTATTAACATCAATAACATAAACTTCCAGTAATTTCCAGGCATTTTGATCACCTCACAGCACCTAAAATCCAGACGTAGGGACTCAAATGCAATCCAAAATAAGAGAGATCTGGTATGTAGATCCGAGTTCCGATCTTGGCGAGAAGACCTGAGTCGGGACTCAGTTCTATTGAGAACCCCAAAGTGATCCGACTTGGGACTCAGGAACTCATTCAGAGCCGCTCGCTGCTGGCGGCCACTCGCTCTGAATGTGGGTGTGGTTTTTTTTTTTTGGTCTCCGGCTGCTCGCAAAGCTGTGGGTGACCACCCACAGCTTGTGCGAGTGGGCTGGAAACCGTCACGATAATCGCGACCATCGGCCTTGCGACGAGACCCTGGGGTAGGGTCTAGCTGCCGCAAGGCCGAGTGGACTTCCTGCTCTAATAGAGCAGGAAGTCCATGTCACGGCTACAGACACTTGAGACTCCTGGGAAGAGTCAGGCTTACTAGATACTATGAACTGAAGTGGTTTTAGGAATCACCTTTTCATGAAATATCACTAGCACGAAATAAAAGTAAATAGAATTTATTCAAGAACAAAAACTGTATGGCAAAGTTCCACATTAAATCTCAATAAAACAAAGTTCATGACATGCACTAACAGGTGCAGGGGTATGCCCCTGTGAGAAACAAAGTTCAAAGTACACACTGAACTGGTGTGGGGTGAAACCCCGAGTCCAACATGAGGCTAGGGCCTCAGGATAGAATGGAGGTCAGTAACAGGGTTGAGCCCTGTATCACGACAGAGGTCCGGAACAGGGTTGAGCCCTGAGATGTAACAAGATCTGGAACAAGGTTAAGCCCTGAGACGTAATGAAGATCCGGAACATGGTTGAGCCCCGAGACGTGATGAGGGTCCGGAATGTGGTTGAGCCCTGAGATGTGATGAGGGTCCGGAACGGGGTTGAGCCCTGCGATGTGATGAAGGTCCAGAGCAGGGTTGAGCCCTGCGGCAGGATGACTGTCCAGAGCAGGGTTGAGCCCTGCGGCAGGATGACTGTCCAGAGCAGGGTCGAGCCCTGCGGCGTAATGAAGATCCGGAGCAGGGTTGAGCCCTGCGATGTGATGGGGTTCT
The DNA here is from genome assembly GCA_031769625.1 of Taudactylus pleione. Taxonomy (NCBI): domain Eukaryota; kingdom Metazoa; phylum Chordata; class Amphibia; order Anura; family Myobatrachidae; genus Taudactylus; species Taudactylus pleione. The sequence goes on from JAUIMM010000038.1 coordinate 6,724,580, forward strand.
GATGATGATAGACTGTAACGGTGCAGTTGACAACTGTAGAAGAAGTAACCCCAGTGTCCGTATGAGTCAATTATAACAAGTAAACCAAATAGTGTAGCGTAGAATGGAATAGCAGTAATAGAGCAGGATAACAACGGAAAGACAATGGCAATGCTGAGCTCTGTAGTGCAGCTGATAACCTGTATCAGAACTTGAACCGGAACACGAGCAGGAATGTAGCGAGGTCCACAGCATACACCAGGCACAGCGGGGATCAGGCAGGAGTCCAAGGAAGACCTAAAAGTAACATTGAACAGGCAATGAGGCATAGTTAGTAACAGACTTTATGCTAGAGGTCTGCAATCCATAGGAAGTTCAGAACACGTGACCCAAATAGAATCAGGTTTGGAATAATAAGCAATCAAGGAATCCAACAACCTGACGACACCTAAGAAACAGATGATCACTTTAACTCTCTGCACACTGCATGTGATGAATGCCAGCAACCAGGATAGATCCTCCAATGACCACAATGGAACTTCGGCAAGTATAGTTTATCTTTATGTACTGAAATAGTCAAAGTCCTGACAGTCCACTACTGACATCAATAGTGATGTCAGTTGGACTGCCCAACAAACGCCAGGCGTTCCTAAGGGAACGTCTGCGTTTCTGCAGCCACCCCCCCTACCCACCCACAAAACGGGGCAAGCTGTCAAACAACATCGACAGCCGCCCCGTCTTGTTGTGAGCCCTGTAGCGACTGAACTTCAGTCGCTCAGCGGGGCTCGCACACGCCGGACCCATCGGGCTGCTTGCGAGCGGGCCCTGAATCAGCTCCTCTGTTTGGTGTGTTCAGTTTTCTGTGAAACTGAACCGCTCATCTATAGGGAAAATATGAAGTAAAATTAATATTTTAAGTAAATTAGCATTTTGGTTTTGGCTCGGATCTTCCCAACAAGTTCGGATTTCAGAACAAGACAAAACGTCACCATTCACAGACAAAGATGAAATTTTGTCTGTGACAGATGACATTTTGCCTCGATCTGATATTCAAACTTGGCGGGAAGATCCGAGCCAAAACCGAAACGCTCATCTAGATTTAAGTGGAATACATTTAGTCTGATCAGACTATATTCAAATTAGCTATAAGTATAAGCTTCACTAATGTGAAAAAGAAAGGTAACTGATCTGACTAGTTAAGGACTATAAAACCTAATACAGGTTGAGTCTCCCATATCCAAATATTCCGATATACGGAATATTCCGAAATACGGAATATTTTTAGTATGACTGAGATAGTGAAACCTTTGATTTTTGATGGTTCTATGTACACAAACTTTGTTTTAGGCACAAAAATATTACAGATATGGTATAAAATTACCTTCAGGATTTGTGTTTAAGGTGTATATGAAACATAAATTAATTTCATGTATGTACACAAACTTTGTTTGAGCCACAAAATTATTGAAAATATTTGTATAAAATTACCTGCAGGCTGTTTGTATAAGGTGTATAGTATATAATACATACAGTAAATGTCTGTGTTTAGATTTGGGTCCCATTCCCAAAATATTTCATTATGATATGCAAATATTCCAAAATACGGAATATTCCGATATCCAAAATACCCCTGGTCCCAAGCATTTTGGATATGGGAGACTCGACCTGTATATAAAAGTAATGGTATTTACTAGGGATGTGCAGGCTCGGTTCTACTCGGTTCCGTTCGGTTCTTTTTACCGGATCTTATTGGGTTTCAGCTGTCACGAGTTTTGGATAGCCAATAAGATTCGGTAAAAAGAACCGAACGGAACCGAGTAGAACCGAGCCTGCACATCCCTAGTATTTACACAAAATATCACTATACAGAAATAAAGTAGTAAAATGTCAGAAACTTGGCAGTGTTAAACATCTTTGAGATAATTTTTCAGGGTTATAATTTTTATGATTCACAGGCTATTAGTATTGTATCTAGCAAAAAGCCCATCACAGTTTAATTTGGAGGTGTACAACTACATACAAAAGCTGAACACAGGAAGATACTAACAATATAGATAATGCTATGAATAAGGGTTGGGTATGAAATACCAGCGGCTGACTAGCGGTAAGTAACCTAACCCTCTCCCCCCTCCCCTAACCCTCCCTTAGTGGTGCCTAACCTAAACCTCTGCCCAGGGGTGCCTAACCATAACCCCCCTTCCTGCACCCTAAACCAATCCCTCCCGGGGGGGTGCCTAACCCTGACCTCCACCGGTGGTGCCTGACCCTAACCCCCTTCCATGCAGCCAAACCCTAACCCTCGCCAGGGGGGTGCCTAACCCTAATATTCCCCTGGGGGGGGGATAGCGGCATTGGCATTTTGCCGGCTGCCAAGATTCCGGTGTCGGTATATCGATGGCCAGCATCCCATCCGCCGGCATATTCACTACATCCCATGGGGTTGGGTATGAAATCCCGGCTGTCGGGGTGCCGCTGGTGAGAATACCGACAGCGGCATCCCGACAACCAGAATCCTGACACCCATAGGAAGTCACGGTAAGTGTTTTTCTAACCTCTACCCTAACCCACCCTCCCCGGTGCCTAACCCTAACCTCCCCCTCCCCGAAGGCTAAACTTAACCTCCCCCCCTAGTGCCTAAACCGAACCTTCCCCTCCCCGCAACCCTAATCCTAACACTATCTACCCGGTGCCTAACCCTTCCCCTAATGCCTAACCCTAACCTCCCCCTAACACCCCGATACTTACCTTCGGGATGCCGGCGGTCAGGATACTGGTGTCCCGGGATCCCGACCTGGCGCCGGTATTCAGACCGTCATGCCGACTACATCCCCATTCCATGAATAAGTACACTGAAGTCTTGCTTTAAATAGTTCCCTTGTTGTGTGAACATCTTGCCATATATTTTATTATCCTGGATTCATTAACTTCCCCATAGGATTCTATGTAAACTGGTAATTGCCCCATACATTACAATGGGCCAAGACTCTTTATTTCAGTGATCTCAATATACCTCTGTTTATGATACTGCCTGACCCTGAACTTTTTTTCTAATATATAATAATTACATAATAATAATAACAATAATAATAATAATTATTATTAATATATTTATGTACATAGCAGTCACATACTGTGCAGTCATTTACAAGTGGGAACATTCACAGTAATCATGCTAATCTTGATGTTGCAATCGTGCAATGGGCTAGATGTACAGTATCAATAAACAAAATAGCTGTAAAACCTCAGAAAACTGCACCCCATATGTATTAAAATGATTTGATATTGGAGATATCCATTGCAGACTGCTGGCACTTCAAGCCCCATAGAATTCTATGGTCTGCGATGTGTCCATATGCAGTAAGCTTAACTTTCCAGAGCTTCTGCCTGCTAGGCAACACCATCTATAGAATATCTATTAGAGCTATATAATACCTAAAGATCGGAAATACATATGTAAGACTTAGGGGGGAATTCAATTAGACCCGATAACTAAACAGGTGATAATTGATCGCCGGCCCATATTCAATTAGCCCTGCTTAGTGGAGATTTATTTTCGGGTCTCATGAGACCTTAAAAGAAATCTCCGATAACTGTGCAGTTAACGGGTGTAAAGGCCTAGTTAACTCATAGGTCCGCAAACTTACAGACTCTATGAGTTAACCGCCATTAACTGCACTTAACGCCCTTTTTAAAGGTCCATTAAAAATGGGTGCGGGTGGAAAAGGGAGACTAATTAAATAGTCTCAAGCGATAAAGCCCAAGGCTACCTCCCTTTTTCACCCTGTTAAGTTAATGGCCCTAGTTGAATTCCCCCTTTGTTTCATGGTAATTTAGTATTCTAATGGAACAAATTCCTTGGTACATATTTTATGGTAAATATCTTAAATATCATATATTATTGTTTTGGGCAATTAATGCAATAAGTATTCTAACGGGACAAATAAAACGCACGCCGGGTGTCACCAGACCTAGTGATGCCTCTGCCTTACATGTCCACAGACCTCTTACCTTACCTTGTTGTATCAGGGCTGTGGCCGTTTCGAAAACATTGTTCGTTGTCAAGATGTTGTTTTTGTACAATGACATAATCAAAGTATTTAAATTAAATTAATTTCACTGCTGTGTCCAGTGTCCAAATAGTCCTCTAAAGAAGTGATGAATTGTGGGGCTATTAATGTAATGTGAAAGCTGGTGAGTTCAATTGATGTAATGTGGTGAGTCTACAGTGTTCAATGTTCAGTGTTTTTGAGAGGTGTTTAGTGCTTATCTGTTTTCCATAAAGAGCCCAAACACATCCAGATGAGCATCAGCAGAGCTTAATACACCAGCAGCAGCATTAGGGTGCCTAACCCTAACCTTCCCCCAAAAAACGTAACCCTTACCCCGCTACACTCCCTAAACCTAACCTTCTCCCCCTGCGACTAACGCTAAGGATGCCCTCGTTTAGGCTGTCGTCCTTTGGCGTTCCAGCGTCAGGATTCAGATAGGCATCAGTATTTTGATGCCTATTTGAAGTCCCCCGTCGGGCTTCTTGTGTTGGGATATAGGACCTTATTCAGAGGCGGCCGTACGGTCTACGACCGCACGGCCGCCTCAATGTTTTGCCAGTGCGCATGCGCACGAGGGAGCCGGCTCCCTCGTGCGCATGCGTGAGACCCGCTACGACCGACAGCGCTGGTCGTAGCGGGTCTCTTTCCAAAGGGGGCGAGCTGTCGATGTTGATTGACAGCTCGCCCCGTTTGGAAGGCGGGCCGGGGGGGTGGCAGCCCAAACGGAGGCATTCCCATGGGAACGCCTGCCATTTGGGGGAGGCCCCACTGACATCACTAGTGATGTCAGTGGAGAGCTTCCGGCTCTGACAGAGCCAGAAGCTCTCCGGGGCTTACGAAAAGTGAGACCCTACCCTAGGGTCTCGTCGTAAGCCCCGATGGTCGCGATGGTCTCTAACCATCGCGACCATCACCCGAGCAGTCATTAGAGCTGTGGGTGTTAACCCACAGCCTAACGACCGCAACAGAGGCGGGCGGTCATGATGAAAGTGGCCGCCCAGTTTCTGAGCGACCGCTTGCATCCTCCGACCGCCTCTGAATGAGGCCCATAGACCGGAAGCACTTAGTCTGCTGGTCTATAAACTGCATCCCGCCACCACAGCTGCTGCAACAGGTCGGAGAGACAGGTTTTCCACCTGTCCTGTTTCTGGTTGGGCAGCCTTCAATCATTTGTAACTGTTCCAGATAGTCAGGACTTGACTGCAAGGTGAGACTGGAGGTATGTTTCTCTTCATGTTGGACCTCCAATGTGTCCCTATCAGCATCTCATACCCTGCTGCGGTGTCCAGTGGCGGATGGTCCAGAGTGCTGCTCTGCACTACACAGCTCACACAGATGCTCCATCAGTGACTTCAATGGGAGTCACCAGCTCTCTGCTCAGAGTTCCTTTCCACACGGAGGAGTGGTGGTGGAAACTGCTGTGAAGGCCCCCTACAGCGGATATTGTAGCTGCTAGGAACCTCTGATTCCGGGTGCTTGGGACACACGTGACAAGGGAAGAATGTTCTTCCACTTTTTTCCCCATATCAAATATGAAGGGGGGCCCAAACCACTTTCCTTGTACACAAGCATGCTAAATTAATTAGACGTCCTCGACCAGTGATCACCAACATTCACAAAAATACACCATATTTATGCTGTTAAATATTTTGGAGGCAATAAAAATGGAAAACCAAAAGATAGACAGTTAAGAGCATAGCTTTTCGGAGGCCCAGTTAGCTAACATAGACTATGGGCTACATTTACGTGTTGTTTACAGAGAGGAGTCTTTCAGATCCATCGCAGATAATTACTGCTTGCAGATGTGCAGCAGGATGGGCACTCATGTGCAGATGTGCAGCAGGATGGGCACTCATGCACTTTAGCTCTGCTGTGTCCGAGTTCATATTAGAAGTGATTGTGTAAGACATTGCCTTGGGCATGATAAAATGTTGTGATGCTCTGTGATGACTAATGTAACTTTTTTGTAAATATGAATAAATAGGCCCTCATATATCTTACAGCATATTTTAATGTTATTTTTGGTTCTTATGCGTTTTGATTATATTTGCACATATGTACATACAGTATGTCTATAAAACATTAAACACCTTTGATATTCAGAAAAATATGTCAACTTTCCTCACTTCACAAACTACATAGTATACTTGCCAACTTAAAAATGTTCCCCTCTGTGAGAGTTCCTGGAGTGGAGATGAGGCCGATCACTGCTGGGCATGGAGGGACATTTCTCATCATCAGCTTAGAGGGCAACATTTGGGATACAGGGGTCAAGTCCTCATGTGCAGGCTTGGGCATGCTAAAAAAAATGAGGCAAGGCCACATAGCACGTCACCATTTCATTTTACACTGGCGGCATGCACATCACTTCTCTAGATGCCCTCTCTACCTTTCCTCCAACCCATGGGTGTGACTGACAGAACCCAGAAAACAGGGCTGTCACATCTCAAATGTCATGGTTGGGTGGTATGCATACATACACTACATATGTACTGTTGTACACATAACCACACATATACAGTCACACAAATATACAGTACACTTGCTTACATACTGCTGCACACATACATATATAGTCACAAACACATACACATGCACTGTTGTACACGTAGCCACGCTTATACATATACATATATAGTCACACACATACAGTATGCTACATACTTACATAATATATAATTGCTGAGAATTTTGCAATTCAAGACAAGCAGAATGTAATAAGACTGGACTAGAAACATGAGTGATGTCACATCTTGTTTCTCTGAGTACTGTTATCTCCTGCACTTTGGTTTGAATCCAAGTTATTACGCTGTTATATATACTGGTAGATAGTTGGACATGTCTAGACTTATGAAACACTTCAGATTAATTCAAGAAGTCTATTATGGATCTATAAAGTATTTGAGATAGGAGGCTGAACTAATGCTGACTTTCAAGCCTCTATGCCAGGACATATTTGAACAAGATGTGGTAAAAATAACAAGATAAACAGAATAACCTACAAGCAATTTGCATACAAAATCCAAGCATGAAAACAAGGTGGCCCTTGGTTGTCAGTGAATGCACTTGTCACAAAAAGAGAAAAGCGAAACATCTAATAACCATTAAGTGGTGTTATAATATTTGTACTCCTCCTTACCTTCTTCTGTATTAACGACTGCTCATTTTTATTATTATTATTTAGAACATACTTAATATCAGTGGTGGAACTATAGAGTGGTGGGCCCAGGTGCAAGAATATGCTTTGGGCCCCCATATGCAGTGCCTCCAGTAGTGCCCCTTATACAGTGCCCCCAGAAGTGGTCCCCCCTACGCAGTGCCTCCAGTTGCAGTCCCCCCTATGTATTACTCCCAGTAGTAGTCCCCCCTATGCAGTGCCCCCAGTAGTAGTCCCCCCGCTATACATTGCTCCCAGTAGTAATCCCCCTATGCATTGCCCCCAGTAGTAATCCCCCCTATACATTGCCCCCAGTAGTAATTCCCCCTATGCATTGCCCCCAGTAGTAGCCCCCTATGCATTGCCCCCAGTAGTAGTCCCCCATATACAGTACCCCCCAGTAGCGGCCACACACCTGATACAGTGCCCCTAGTAGCGGTCCCCCCCATATACAGTGCCCCTAGTAGCGTCCACAACACCTTATACAGTGCCCCAAGTAGCTCCCCCCTATGCTGTGCCAGTTCCCGTGCCCCCTTACACACACAAAAAAAAACCCCACAACTTACCTGAATCCCAGCTCCTGCCATGACCACCGCTGTCCGGTCCTCCCGGTCCACTCTTCTGTACTATGTGAGAGACATCCTGATGCCTCTCCCATCACCCTCTGCGGAAGGAGCCAGTAGGCGGAGCTCATGAGTGAGCTCCAGCTGGCTCCCTCTATGGACGCAGAGCTGTAACTAGACTTTTTGGTGCCCTGTGCCAGAGAGAGCATTGGCGCCCACACACCCATTTTTTATATAGGATCATAAGATATTGCACCTGAAAATGGGCCAAAGAGCACACCCTGCCCTGTGCCATGGCACTGGTCGCACTACCCTAGTTACGGCCCTGTGTGGACGCAGCAGCCAATGAAAGTTTCTCTGACTCTCATTGGCTGCTATAACAAACACTATTACTGTGTAGTGCTGACTGCTCTCACTGCGGTCACTTCACTGTTACACTTGTATGGTTATTGACCAAAAAGTATCTCAAATGGTGACAGGTTAAGAGGTGGTCAAGGGGTGGTTCTGATGCTGTGCATTACTAGCGGCAATGATTCTGGCCATGCTACCCCAGTCTCAGCCATCACTAGTCAACTTATTCTTGATGGTACTGTTAACTTTCTACTTTACCACTAGATTGTGGCCTGAAGGGAGAGTGTCATTTTTTTTTTATGTCCAAAAGCTTACACATGATCTGAAAAACATCATCTGAGAAATGAGTATCGCGATGTATCTCAATAACTTTCAGGATACCATACTTATACACAAATTCCTTCACAATTTTTTTTATCAGTAAACACAGTGGTATTAGTTACGACTGGATTGGCTTCTATCCAGGTAGGGTACACATCAATGTATACCAACACGTACTGTAAATTCCTACAAAGAGGTAACTGTGAAATCAATCTAAATTACCTGAAAAGGGCCATCTGTGGGAGAGATATGTGATGATTCAATTGGTATAGTCTTCCCTGTGTTCTTTCTAAGACAAGTTATGCTGGGTACACACCTTGCAAATCTATCTGCCGACATTCCGTCATGCCGACAGAGTGACCGATCAGGTAAAGCTATATACTCTTACCGATTCATCGCTCACAACTGGGCAGGCATTTGAATTCAACTGGGTGGGCATTTGAATTCAACTGGGTGGGCATTTGAATTCAAATGCACACCAAGTTGAGATGTCAATCACCAGCGATCCCTGCAGCAAGTGTACTGGCAGTCGGAGGGTTGCCCATACACACAGCAAGAGGCATCAATATGTCCAAAGATATCTCAAGGCATCAACTGTGCTGCAGGGCCAATGCGATATGTCTGTGAATGTCGTCGTTCAGACATATCGTCTTCACACACCTGCTGATCTGCAAACGATATATAATCTGTTTGATAGAACGGACAATGTATAATCCAGTGTGTACCCAGTTTAAGGCATGAAGCAGCTTTCATATCAGCCTGCAGAAAAGCCCATGAGCATACCAGTTTGCATTGACTAATCTACACACAGTGGTGTCCCTCCCCTCAGTGGCACCCGAAGCGGGGAGGGACGCTGTGCGAGCAGCATAGCTGTGCCTCCACAAAAAAGGGGGTGTGGTCCCGTGGGGAGGGGAATGGTCTTGCAGGAAGGGGTGTGGCCTCATGGCCAAACCCCCGTGGCTCCGTTATTACTGGGGGGTGCTGGAGGTGCGGACTGCCTTGAGTGCAATGCCAGCTCTCTCAGATTGTCAGGAGCCACGTGCTGCACTTAATACTACAGTGCAGCACCCAGCTCCTGTCAATGAGGGGGAGTCTGCACCTTGGTGTCACCCCTCGGCGGGTGACACCCGGGTGCAGCCCGCACCCCCTGCACACCCCACACACCCCTTGTGACGCCACTATCTACACATACCCTCTTTACCTAAATGTGTCAACCTGTGCACAGTTTCCACTAATCTCGAATAGTATGCTTTCAGAGCTACCAGTCTACCTGATCTATCTTTCCATAAGTTGCACGTTGCATCCTATCCACATCCTTTCAACTTCCAAATGGTCTTTTCCTGTGGGAAACAAATTTCTTGCATTCTGATTAGTTTGTACTAAAAGCTTGAAACATCAATAATTTATTATAGTCATCAGTGTCAGTCTCTATGTTATAAATCACAGGTGAAGCTGCCACTCTCTTTGCAGCCTCACCTGTTGCCCACAGAGAATGGGTCAGTGTTGTGTGAAACATATCATTTCTCTTGTTAACCATCCACAAAAGGATAAGTGACAGCTTTCAAATTATGTCCCACAAATTGTGCCTTTAAACACTGATGTGAAAACATTACTATCAAGGGCGTATGAAGAGAGGAGGGAACCCGTGTGCAGTCTCTCTGGCCAAGCCACCTCCTCATTATCCGGCACTACACAGCATAAATGAGCATTAGTAGACTCTAATAATGTGCCAGAGTCTACTGCGCATGCGCAGGTCTTCAGGGAAATGGTGGAACAGCCATTTTTCCACCAATTTTTATACTGCGTATGCGCAAAATGATGGGAAAATGGCCACAGCACCATTTTCCTGGTGGTTTGTGCAGAAATTGTTATTTATAAAGTGATAAAAGTTCTGCAGTGTCGGCCAGGCAAGGAAACAATAAAAAAATGCAATAAACCAAATAAAGCAGAAGAGACGTGAGCTTACAAGTCATGTGAGAACAGTAGCATGTCAAGACAGGACTTACGTAAATTCTCAGAGCAGGTATAGTCATACAGATATGCAGATCACAACAATCATGTCATGATCATAGAGTTAGAGATAACACAAAGGATGGGCAGTGTGTAAATGGGTAGAAGTGTGAAGTTCAGAGGACCCTGCTAGTGAGAACTCACTGCATAGAGGGCAGGGAAGAGTCAGACAGGAGGAGTTGGTGGAACAGGAGGTCGAGTGATAGGAGATATATCAGTTGGACAAGAGGTAGGCAGTGATGAAGATTTGGGTTTTCAGGGGCTGCATGAAGAAGTGTGGGTTGGTGGAGATTCTGGTCAGGCTGATTATGGCTATCCACAGGTGTGAAGCAGTACAGGAGATATGTTAGGTACAGGAGTGGGAGAAGGCAACCTGGTGGGAGAAGAGACATACTGTACGTCAGAGGAAAATCAGAGATTGCTCCAGTATTTAGGGTGAATTCTAGGCAGGAGACAGTGGCGTATCTATAATGGGTGCAGTGTATGCGGGGCACACGGGCCTCCCAGGTCCAGGGGGGCCCTGCACCGCACACACTGCACCCATATTATTTTAGACTTACCTGTCCGTGGTCCCACGTCGGATGTCTGCGCTGCTCAGAACACCAGAAAATGGCTGCTGCTGCCTTTTTTACGGTGTTCTGTGCATGCGCAGTAGACTCCCGGCACACTCTAGTGCCCGCAGTCTACTAAGGCTCTGGTGGCTGGCTAGCCGCGTCAGTCGGCTGCCGCCACCGGGGAGAGAGAAGGGGGCCCCGCACAGGGAGTGCACATGGGCCCCCTCCTCTCTTAAGGCGCCCCTGGCAGGAGACCCAGTATTGGGGAAAGCCAGATCAGACTAGACTAGAGCAATCAAGGAAGGAGATGATGAGGGAGTGGGCAGGGTTTTTTGCCAATAGTCTGTGCCAGGATAGGCATATTTTCTCAATGTTACAAAGTTGGAGGCAGTAGGATAGTGTTAGGGACTGTATATGGCAGGGGTGAGGAACCTATTTTCTGCCGAGGGCCATTTTGATATATATAACATTATTTGAGGGCCTGGTTCAGGCCATGCTCCCTACGTGTGATGTCACAGCAATGCCTGGAGTATCCTGAGGATGCTCCGGGGAGCTGTAAGGGCAGTGGTGTGACCATCTGAAGCATCCTAAGGACACTCCAGGTGGTACTGCTGCATAGATTCTGGCTGCATTGTGCCATTCTAGTCATCCTGCTAGCCAAATGAGGCTAGCAGAAAAAGCTCAGAGAGCCAGACCAAATGATTCTGATGGCCTTATAAGACCCCCAGGCAGGAGGTTCCCCATCACTGGTATATGGGTATCTAAAAGAGGAGTTGGATAACAAGTGAGCGTGACTCCCATGGAGAGCTCTGTTTTGTCCATGTTTCAGGCAACGCTGGGATATCCAGGTAGAAATGGCAGGGAGGCTGTTGTACAGTATAAATGCAGCCAAGAAAACATTATTAGCATGGTGCACATATAACAAATGTGCTGTCTCCCATCAGACATGTGCTTTGATCTTGTGCATGTGCTGTCATCTCTGTTCCACTGAACATAAGCAGTTGACAGCACATGTGTAGTTTAGCTAACAAATAATGGAACCAATTGCCCACATTTCTGTGTCTTCAGAGTAGGACTGAATGGCACACATACAGTGCCGGACTGGTGCATTAAGAGCCCCCAAGGAAATGCAGAGACAGGGGCCCGCTGAAGGGGTGTGACAAACCATTGGGTAAGTATGGTCTTTAAAGAGAGGTGCGTGACCATCCCACAAAGGAAACAGCATAATATTATGCTTTCTCAGACAGCGTAGTGACAAATTTGGTCTAATACATTTTACTGTAACTGTACCCACTTTAGTGTAATAATAATAACATGATTGTGTATGCGTTCATCCACACCACTTTTCTGATTGTCAGCCACTTGCCATGGGGAGAAGGCGAGGATGTGGAGTGGGACAGAGGCACAGATGGAAAAGAGGGCAAATGCACTAATGCCAGTGGGGCAGAGGCACAGCTGTGGAAGGTTTAAAGGGACAGCTGGGGAAAATTCAGAGGGACAGTTGAGAAAGGTACAGAGGGACAGTTGGGGAAGTTGTAGAGAGATAGTTGGGTAAGGTGTAGAGGGATAGCTGGGTAAGGTGTAGAGGGACAGCTGGGTAAGTTGTAGAGGGACAGATGGGGAAAGTGGCAGAGAGACAGATGGGGAAAGTGACAGAGGGACAACTGTGGAAGCTTTGCAGAGGGACAGTCGAGGAAAGCAGCAAAATGACAACCATGGCAGGGTGGCAGAAGGACAGCCGTGGAAGGTGGCAAAAGGCAGAACTGTGGAGGGTAGCAGGACAGCCATGGAAGGTGGAGGGGGACAGCCGTGGAAGGTGGCAGAGTGAAAGCTGTGGAAGGTGGCAGAGGGACAGCCGTGGAGGGGACAGCCGTGGAGGGGACAGCCGCGGAAGGTAACAGAGGTACAGCCAAGGAAGCTGACAGAGGGACAGCCGTGGAAGGTGGCAGAGGGACAGCCATGGAGGATGGCAGGGGGATAGCCATGGAAGGTGGCAGAGGGACAGCTGTGGAGGGGACAGCCATGGAAGGCGGCAGTGGTACAGCCGTGGAAGGTGGCAACAGGACAGCCATGGAAGGTGACAGAGGGACAGCTGTGGAGGGGACAGCCATGGAAGGTGGCAGAGGGACAGCCATGGAAGGTGCAGAGGGACAGCCATGGGAGGTGACCAAAGGACAGCCGTGGAAGGTGGAGGGGGACAGCCATGGAAAGTAGCAGAGGGACAGCTGTGGAAGGTGGCAAAGAGACAGCCGTGGAAGGTGGAGGGGACAGCCGTGGAAGGTAGCAGAGGGACAGCTGAGGAAGGTGTCAAAGAGACAACCGTGGAATGTGGCTGAAGGAGCTGTGGAAGATGACAGAAGGACAGCCGAGAAAGGGGGCAGAGGGACAGCCAGGTAAGTGGGGCAAAAGGTCAGCCAGGGAGAAGGGCAGAGGGACAGCTAGGGAAGACAGGCAAAGGGAGAGCTGGTGAAGGGGTAAAAGCACCTCTGGAAAGGGGAGCCTTGTACATGTGGTAAGGAATGTAGATTGTAAGATCCACTGGGGCAGGGACTGACGTGAAAGGCCAAATATTCTCTGTAAAACGCTGCGGAATATGTGTGCGCTATATAAATAATAAATAGATATTATAACTGGGAAATTGACTGTTTGCAATAACATGTGCACAACATAATAATACACCCAATGGTCCACTTGTATGTTTAGTTAATACATTTGTAAGATAAGTTTGCATAATCAAGTTTGTTGGAGGGGGCCCCCACAACCTAGTTGCCCCAGGGCCCACCACAAGCCCTAATTTGACTCAGTCTATGCTTGCTAACCCAAACTATTACATTGCTGTTTTGCTAATCGTTTTTATTTTATTATATTTTGGGTAGACACACTGACAGTGTATGTCAGAAAGCATAGACAGAGTGTTATCTGATGCTGCCTGTATGTTACACTGACTGCTTGTATTTTCATAACCAGCCAAGTAAACATAAAATCAAACATTTCCCTCTGAGTCCACTAATTCCAATAATTACCAACCTTATTGGCTTAAGAGGCCTTCCAGTCTGCTGGGTGTGACTGTGGATAAATTATTTCTGTGTTCCAGGCTCCTCGGTGTCTGGGCTCCTCCCCCTGCTGATGTAATCGCTGGAATCAGTGTGTGCAGCTGCTGTCAATCACAGATGGTTCAGCCCGCCTCTCCCTGCCCCTCCGTCCCGCCCCCCCTGACGTCACCATTGCTGGCTTCAGTATATGTAGCTTAGCTGAGCAACTAGTGTTCAACAAGCTGCCCGCCCCCTCCCGTCCCCACTCTCCTCCTGCCGCCGCATCCAGACAGGACCGTCACAGTGGAGCTTAGGAGGGAGAAGAAGCTTGTGATAAGCTCCTCCCCTGTGACATCACCACTGATTCCGGATGAAGAAATCAGTGGTGTTAGAAGCCCCGCAGCCTGCCGCACACAGCTCGCCGCCACTCATCACCCACCGGGCCGCCGCTGACCTCCCTCCGCACACCCGCCAATCACCTTCCACCCAGTAAAAAAATACAGCACCGATTATAGGGGCTAAGCCACACCCTCCCGCAATAGTGGGCGTGGCTATAAATCACCGGGGCCCACCGGGGAATACCCCGTATCCCCGGCAGCCCAGTCCAAGTCTGCACACATATTCTGCAGTTCCTTACAGAGAATATTTCAAGCCATTCACATCAGTCTCTGCCTCAGTGGAGCTTACAATCTATGGGCCTAATTCATTATGGATCGCCATTGCGATCGCAGCTCCGTAATCGCGCGCAGATCCACTATGAAAATATGCTATTTGAACGCACTGATACACTTGCGTTTCCCCCACCACCCCCCGTCACCACCAAACGGTCACTTCCTGTCAATCACTCTGCGAAGGGTCTGCATAGTCACTGTGATCGCAGTTCGATCGCAGCGAGACCTTCGCACACTTGCATTGCAATGCATGCGCAGAACACAATAATCGGCCGACTGCGTGCGTAATTGCAGTTGCAATCGGGAATGAATCAGGCCCTATGTTCTTTATCATCTTGTTTACTAGGACATTTTGTCTCTCCTACCTAACCTCTTCATATTGCTCGGAAAAATGATTGTTTAGCATAGTCATAATCTTCATTTAAACAAGAGACAAAAGAAGCTGTAATGTTTACAAGCTGGTTCCTGGAATGTCCGTTGTAATGCAGACAACAAGCCATTGTCTATACATTTTCTACTAGAGTAAAAATGTCAACATTCAAACTTTTTTTTGCATATGTAGATCTGTAATTCTATATAAATGCCCATGTTATTATGATACAAAACATAACACATCACAATTTCGTCTTAGAACCGTCCCCAACACAACAATCACATATACTTACAGCTTCAAGTCACATGTATGCACACGGTGTACGGCAAACCGATGATAATGATGGTCTGATGATAAGGGTCAATGCGGATGTTTTAAGAATGGGTGTCTGGTGTGGGTCCCCCCTTTAGTCATGGGACCTTGTGCACCACATTTTCTGCACCCATTATAGATTTGCCTGATCTTTTTATTAATGAGGATGAAACACATATGAAAGGTAATGATTTAGGTGGTGACAAATTACCAGCCATGGCCCACAGTACAAAGCAATTTTGACCACTGATAACCGTGGAACAAAAACCACACGAATATATATATAGCATTTAGAGAGGTATTCAATATGAAACGTAAACTTCGCTGTCGAAGTTTACGTTTCATATCGGAGCTTTTACATGGGATAAAGTATCGGGGGCGCCCCTGCTTATCCCCGTATTCAATATGAAACTTACGAAAACGGGAGCCTGCGAAGTGGGATTTGCGTTAAATTACGCAATTTTCCTTAAAAAAATTGTAGGACCCCCCTAAAGCTGTAAAAACATGGGGGATCACTGTGGGTACCCCCGTTTTAGCCTGTAAATGAAAGTCGGGGATTTAAATAGCTGCGGCAGGTGATTTTTTCCCGACATTGAAGAAGTGATGCAGAAGAGCACTTAGGGTTTTTTTTTTCATTTTTTTAAGCGGTCCCATCAAATTTGGGGTACATGAAAATGGGTACTAGCATATTTTTATGTCCCTAAAGTAATTTTTTAAACATTCTGCAACTGTGCACCTGCCGCTATTAATCTATTCTAGAATACACCTGCCGCATATTTGCAGAAGAGCCCTGAGCCTATTTCCCTATTGTTAAACAATTTTTTGCCATGTTTTTTTCACCCCAATTTTTTAATTAATTTTTTGGGGTGTCCCTATTTTTTTTTTTTTTTGACACAGTTCTTTTTAAAATGTCATTCCCAGGGGTGCAGGCTATTTTTTTTTTAAGCCTGCACCCCTAAACCCCAATTCTGCACTTTTTTTCGCTACCTATTCAGTGGTGAAAAGTTTTCCCCGTTTTTTTCAAAGACTTTTCGAACCTGCGAAAAGTCTTTGAAATTGAATACAGTGTAAAACTAAAACCTGCGATAATGACGTCATAGGTGCGTTATTAACGCAAAAAACGGACTTATCGCTCCATATTGAATTCCCCTAATAGTGTACATGTAACCATTATCACTGTGCAACTGGTATGAGGTGCATGGGTAGACAGCTCACCTCCTCGCTAATGCATTCCTCTACCCTGGCTAGCTTATAGGCTTGGGCAATTAGTGACTAAGGGCCTGATTCAGAGGCGCTAGCTATTTTGGAATTTTTTTTTCCTGTCCGCTCGCAAAGCTGTGGGTGCCCACCCACAGCTAGTGCGAGGGGGCAGGAGATGGTCATGATTATCGCAACCATCAGGCTTGCGATGAGACCCTGTGGTAGGGTCTCAGGTCTCGCAAGCCCGAGTGGACTTCCTGCTCTAATAGAGCAGGTAGTCCACTAATGACATCACTCGTGATGTCAGTAGGGCCGCCCACAAACGGCAGGCGTTCCTTCGGGAATGCCTCCATTTGTTCAGCCACCCCCCCTCCCCGCCTACAAAATGGGGCGAGCTGTCGATCAACATCGATAGCTGCCCCATTTTGTTGTGAGCCCCGGAGCAAGTGATTTCTCACTCGCTACGAGGCTTGCGCACGCCGCGCGTGCGCACTGGCCTACCATCGACCCACTTGTGAGCGCTATACGCTTGCGAGCGTGTCTGAATCAGCCCCTAAGGCTGAGGGAACATTACATCAGCTTGCTGTGTTTTGCTGAGGGCTTTTAAAAGAAGGCTTTTTATTTCATTCAAACTCGGCTTTGTGCCGTGGGGTGATGTTTATTTCATTAGTCAAGCAATACTTTCTGCTAGTAGTCTTTTTTTAGAAGATGGCAAAGTGATGTCCTTTGTGGACTAATCAGAAATCACATCAAAATGTGAATTGCGCAATAAATTGCTAATAATTGTTGTTATCTTACCATATGGTCACTAAGACCTACATAAAACTTAAATATTGTTAATATATTTATAATCTAGTAACAATGGGCCTGATTCAGAAACGAATGCTATATGATCGCAGCTGTGATTTCGTATGCATCGCAGCTGCGAAAATAGGCTAATGATTGCAAAGCTCACCCGGTGGGCATAAAGACGCCCACTGTTGACTTCTCATAGGCGTTCAAATGCGTAAATATCAGTAACATCGACGCACATCAAGCAGCCGTCTCTGACCTCCCGCAGCCTTGGGAGCTCTACTGACACGCAGAGCTGCATATGCAATCGCTGTAGCTAATTTATGCATGCCCATGAAACGGCGATCAAACGGACAGACGCCTGCATTTTTTAGACCACCACCCGTCACCACCCCCAAATGCTGACAGCCTGTCACTAAAACTCTGCGATGGATTGTTATGTGCGTCCGCAGTCGCAATACAATCGCTGCGCATGCGCAGTGCATCTTATATTCATGGGCAATGGTAAACAATCGCTTGATCTGCGTGCGTAATCGGCTTTGCGTCCAGCTCTGAATCAGGCCCTATGTCTGTAACAACTGTGAAATCTGATGTCATCACTTTGATTTTCAATAGGAAAATGTATGTAATATAAATGCATAACACTTCCAAACAGTAAATTTTATATCTTACGACTCACTGATAAATTAGCTCCTGATTTAAGAGAATGTTATTAGTTTGCTTTGAAGGATTAGAAGATTAAAGTATTGCATTAATAACATTAGTAACAGCTTCAGCAGATAAAAGACAAGCGGCCAATTGTTGTATCACCACTCCCTATCATTCAAATGTTTTTGTTTTTGTAGCTACAGCTGAGTCAACAAATAGGGAAAAAAAACACAGGTTGTGATGGGGAAGTTTTCAATTTACAAATTAAGTCACCCATTTGTTTTATTATTCCCTTTTGTTAATTTAACTTAATCCTAAACCTAGGAATAAACACACTGACACATGTATGGAATTAAAAGAGGTCACAGCCAGAATTTATTGATCAAATTGAAATTTTAGAATACGTGGCAAGAAGAAAGCAGTGCTCCAAGGCCACAGCCCGATGGATACCAATACTAAATAATAGGGGCGGATCCCCGCCCTGCGCAGACTGACCTGGGGCAGTACCATCCTCCCCTAATTGGCACAGCATTGGCCCCTCCCTTGGAACAAAGACCATGTCCCCCCTTTAGGCGGTGACAAACTGGCCGCTCTCAAAGGAAAGATGCTACCACAGGCACTCCTGCGCTAATAATAGGCCGCCCGTGAGCACTGCTTCCCGCCAAAGCCCGGTTCGCAGAACCAGGCCCGCCACCAAACTGTGACCTTCCTGAAAATAAAGGGAAACTACAGAGGTCCCTGATCAACCACACTAGCCCCGCGCCCAGGAGTTTAGCCCCATTGGGTCTATGAAAGCTCTCCGCCCTGTAACGTAAAAAACGTGGGTATTGCATGACGCGTCCGCCAACGCTAAATGACAAGTGTGCAATGACCATATCCGCTCAATACCCATGCATGCGCCCAAATCATTGCCTCCCAAGTGGGGCCCCAAACGTCTCGTCTGCTGCCCATAGGGCATCTAGCAGGCGCTTCCAATGCATTTCTCGTAATCCTAACAATTGCAACTTACCCACTCACAACAAAAAATTGGACCTGCAAAGCCAAGGGGTGCTGGCTAGCCCAGTAAAAAATAGGAATTTACCCACACCCGACAATTAGCATTCCCGGACAAACCTGTCCGAGAGTTCACGTAGACATAAATTGGCATTTATACAGACAGATATTGGAATTTAATACAGACAGAAATTGGTATGTAATAATAACAACAACAATTTAACCCCAAGGAAAGGGAAACAAAATAGTTGGGTGACCCATCTGAAGATGAAGAACAGCAAAACCTCTTTGAGGGCAAAAGCTGAAAATCCTTTCAGAATCCCTAGCGGCAGTAGGCATAAGGCCCCTAGGTTTCCCAACAAACTCGCAAGGAGCGCAACTACCTAGTGCAACTTATACTCCTTTAAATACGACCTCACCACCCTAACTGTTTTTAATAAGTCGACTGAAACACCTATCCCCGCTGCGCAAGCTGCTGCCCCTAACTAAATTAATGAGTCCTGCAAAGCTCCGTAGCTATACCTAAAGCAATAAGATAATTCTGAAACACCCTCATAAACTGCCACCTGGACAAAGGGGGTTAGATTAGCAAGGATAAACCAGTGCCCGCCACCTGGAGGGCGAACATTATTAAAGCACCCTGCCTGAGCAACTGGACAAATTCACGAGATATGCAAGCGCCTGAATAGAAATGCAACGCCCCCTGGCCAGCTAATTTGTCTTAAACCTATGTAATTAGCATAAGATCAATACCTGCTTAATAACCACCTTATTAAACCTTAAACCTGCTAGCGCATAAAGCTTATTAGCAGCAACTAGCTTGCCCATGCTTAGTATAATGTAATTGGCCAGATCCGCCCACGGCGTGCCTGGAAAAATTTAGAGATACTTGATAATGCTGAAGACAAACTGCCTTGGAATGACCCCTTTCGTGGCATGCCCCAGACAAACTCTGCTATATAATCATCAATCGACCTACCTCACCCGCTCTTGGAAGCTAAGACCCTGCCCATCGTACCAAACCGCCGTGTAGGTCTTTAATGTACTAGGCGTCAATGACTTCAGTGTGAGGTCCTTGATGCCAGCCCAATGAAATGCCGGGCATGGAAAGGGAAGGTTAAACCATTTAAACAGGAGGCACGATAAAATGAACCTGTCCCACTGAAAAAGATTTTAGGCGTCCGCCATACCGTTTGCAGCGCCTGAAACCTGCCATGCCCTAAATTCAATATTCCTTACCCACTTAGCAGTGTAAAATACATCAACAACCATAAGGCCGGATCTAAGTCCGTCCCTGATTAGCACCGACCTACACCACGCTTAAGTTATCCAAAAGGGAATTCGCCTATTGCAAATCTTGCTCTCCTACAGCTACCTACCATTGGGAACACTCTCTAAAAGAAGGATGTTCTTGTTTAGGCCCTGAAACCCATAAGTAACCGGCCCGGGCTCCATGCACCACACCCTTACAAAATGCACCAAAACTTAAGGAACCGGACACATCTGTAAACAGTTGAAGTTCGAATTGGCTACAGATGCCGGAGGCCATATCTTTACGCCATTGAATTCGCACATAAACAACCAACCAAAAACGCAGAACCTCAGCTCCAAAGAGATGCAGAATGAGGTTATGAGGCTTCCTAATCCCCGCTGAGGTTCCTCCTAGCCATCTGCTGAAAAAAAAAAAACAACTCCTAGGTATGACTCTAAACGCGAAACTGAGGGGACCCAATAGCGATTGCAACTACATTAACTAAATCTTCTTTACCGAAATGAACGCTTCTAGCAACTCCCCCAAAATGCCACGCCCTCTCCATAGACAAGTGGCATAACCCTATCAAGGTATCGGGTTCTACATCCAAGTAATATATGCGCATAAGTAGACCTTACTAACGACGAACAAGGCCGGCAAGCAAAAAAGTAACTAAACCCTCGAAAAGTATACGAAATGAAACAGCCCATCGACAGACATCAGTCTACGTAATAGAGCTCTACTACTTTAATTCCCACACATCTAAAGGACTCGGGGTGAATGGGCAACAGCCGTAAAGCGGATTCTATATCCGCCTTAGCTAGTAGAGCCCTCCCCCCGAAACCTTGTACTATCTCCAGGGCGTTTTTTTTTTTTTTTTATAAACAAATTGGCAAACGACACGACAATCTGATGGGCATCATGCATGGGAGCCCAACCCTTCTATCTGGGCAAGAGAGATGCTGTATCAACCCAAATCTACTCGGTTCCCTCTACGGTGCCGCCTTAAAGGCGGTGCACCTAAACTTTCAGAAAAGGGGGGGATGCAAAAAGGTGGCCGCACATGCGCCCTAACCTGGCTTCCGCCTCCACCGTACACCTAACGACTTCCAGATGGACATGCGCTGATTTCAGAATCTTCCTAGAAAACCCAGATATCGCCCATGTCAAAGGTAAACACCAACCCACGCCAAAACCTTGCCCCCTCAAAAAAAAGGCTGCTTCCTCCCCAAGGGGATAACGACCCAACCAACTCCTCAAAACCCCCAAATTACTCAGAAACGGCGCTTCATTGAACACCTCCGCGATGCTCGTTGCCCTATTCTCCTCAACCTGTTCCTGCGCCGCAGACCCCCTGCACATCTTGGCTGGGTGACCACTCCTGCAGAGCATGCAGATATGCCAATATCCACAGCCTGCCCCTCATGATGCTGCGTGTTATTACACGCACAGCACGGCATGCAACTGATGCCCGCAGATCCAGGGCGGATCAGAAAAGGCTGCTTCAGACCAGCCGAGGAATCTGCAGGCGCGTTAGGCAGTTGATTGACTGCAAGCCAAACCTCGACGTCCTTGAAACCGAATTAAAATACTGCCACCCCCTCCTGCTGTGTCCTAAATGCGTCGTATTGCCGCCAAGCAGTACCTTTAGCTGACTAGTTTAAGCCGTGTACCATGTGCATGTATTTTAGCACATTCATAATACTCCCCAGGCCTGGATTTAAGGGGCGTGCCGCAAAAACATATACACGCGCCACCGAATTCTGGTAAGAACGACATGTCGCCTCCGCAACTACCCCAGCTGACTAAGTCCGATCCAAAGACCTACTTGCGTAATCCGCAACCGCAAACATATGCACAAATTTACTCTTCTTGATCTGCTCCCTAAATTTAGAACTTAAACCCTTAAGGATAGCCATATTCGCGCAGTGAACCTAATCTCCCGATGCATCCGGCACCTTAGTTGCCGACACTGTGTTAGACCTCTTATGGCTCCCCCGCTTTGCCTTAATTTTTATTTATTTATTATTATTTATTTATTTATTTTATTTATTTATTTTTTTGCGCAAAGTAATGCTTGAGATTGCGCGGCCTATCAGATGAACTCGAAGAATCGCTAGAATCAGTGGAAGATAAATGTGCGCTGCGAAATGTAGAAAAACCATGCTCACCAGAAATTGCCGCCGAAGGACCAGACATTTCCTCCTGAGCGTTCGCCAACTGTCCCTCGCTGCATGGTGCGCCCACCACGATTTGACTCGCTGATACCACTGCATCATCCATCTGCTGGACCTCGATAACGTGACTGGAAAGATCAGAAACTCCTACCTGGGGGCTTGAAACAGTAACTGGTGAATTGGACCGCACAGCAACTGTGCCTGCGGAATGGGGGACAGGGGGGGCAATGGGTGGCAGTGGGGGGCGTGGGCAGATTGCGGGGAAGGCAGGGGGGACAGAAGGGGGGGTTGCAGCATATGTGTAGTTTGGGAATATGTAGGTGCGGGGGCATGAGGCAGGGAAAAGGGGTGAAAAAACCTGATAGGAAGGTGCAAAAACCTTGTAAAAGGGGGTTAGGGTCTGGAGTTGCAGCAGGGGGTACACGGTACACGTTGGTACACGGAAGGGGCAGGATGGTAAGGGGCAGTATATTTCAAGGGCATTCTGCGTGTAGTGTGGTGGTGTATAAATATGGGGACCTGTCCTACTGCTGAGCCAGAAACGGGGCGAAGGGGTATAACTCCCGCCCCTGGGTGCCGGCAAACAACAGGGGAAAGATTGCTGGGTGGGGCACCTGGGGCCTTGGAAAACCCTGTTACTAAAGAACAGCGGGGAGTGCTGGGGGGGGCCCTGCTCCTGGAGCAGAGGGGGCAGATGAAGGGGGGAACAGGACCAAGCAGGGCTCCCTGCGTAGGCCGAAAATATATAAAATGGCTGCCGTGACCCTTTGGCCGGGGCCAACCGCCGGCGCAGGGAGTGGGCTGGCCATGATCTGCGGTGCTGGGACGGGGGGCTGTGGCCACCTGAGCTACTTGCGGCGCTGCCAGAGAGCCAGACGGCCATGATCTGGGCCATGTGCGGGAGCGCAGACAGGCGCGTGGTCGCGGCCTATAGCAGGGCGCGCCCCGCTAAGAGGAAGCCACTGTGGTGAGAGGCGGCGGGGGGGAGGGCGTTGGCTGAACGGCGGGGCCTGGGAGTAACTGAGGGGGGTACTGGAAGGGGACGAGGGGGCCGCAGGGCGAGAGGCCTGGGAGCTTCCATAAGGCGGCGGGCGGGCGGGAGGTGGGGGGCGGCTGAACGGCTGGGCATGGCTGAGAAGATACTGGCAGGGGACAGGGGATGGATGAACACAAAAGCAGGGGAGGGAGGAGGAAAATGTGGAACAGAGTCTAAAAGGAAGCAAAATAGATAAACGATAAAAGAAATACTGACAGGAGCTTGAGAGGGTGTAAGAAAAGGGTAGATAAATGAGGTGTAAAATGCAGATGGGCAAGGGAAAGACAGGCAGATTAAATATAATATATAAATGACACTTAGCCAGCCTGGTTGAATAAACTGGAAAGAGGAAGATGGCTCCCTTCCCCAGACTATTTATATGGGACCTCTAAGCCCTCCCAGAAATCCTACCATAGGCTTATACTCCTCAAATGACCAATAACTAACCGCACCCCCTCCAGCTTTTAACCCTTAACTTACCTAACAAAATTACATATCAAACAGGGTGCTTATCTATCCTCAAACTTATTCAAGTATTCGGATGCATTTGTTTTAATTGTCATCATCCTGGAAATTGCATAGGAAATCCATGGAAATAGTATAGGCAGGCTTGGTTAACGTGACCTGTGCTTTATATAGTATGGAGGGAATTATTTTGTGGCTGATCCAATATTTATTTATTTGTAACACTATGTATAAAATATAGGGACTGCTATAAGTTATAACTAACTGTAAGTTCAATACGTATATGTACACTAATAATTTACATATATTTATCTGGTAAAATTCTCTGTCTTAAAGAAAATAAATAAAAAGAATAAGACAAATATATATCTATGTTTAATATGCTATTTAATTTATTTACAGTGTTCATTGGTTATGTATATTGTTGTCATAATGTGACTGGAATAGCATGGGAGGGAGAGATATGCTGCAGGAGATGTGCTGCAGGAGTAGAGGAACACATGGCCTGGACAGCTGTGTGGGGGAGGAAGGTTCTAGTAGCCCTCGAGCCTTGTTAACTGTCAATTAGCACTGTAAGGGCTCGTGCTGTAGGCGGGAAATGAGGGACACGAGCTCCTCTCTGGCTGTCTCGTGCCTCTGTGATAGGGGTATAAAAGGGAGAGCTGTCACAGCACCAGGAGCTTTAGCAGTTCGCTCCCTCAGAGCTCACCCCTCAGTGCAGGTGCTGCAGCTATAATCACACAGCTATAATCAGCAGCAGCCGTGCACAGGGAGTGTGTGGCTGGAGTGGGAGTCCGGGTCTCACCTTATTAGGTGGCCAGTGTGTGTGACAGCAGCGTCGGGTGGTCAGCTGTGCAGGATCCCGCCAGCCTCGGAGGAGCAGTGCAGTAGGAAGCCAGCAGTGACAGGCTAAGCTCCGCCCAGTTTCCCACTGACCACCAATCACAGCATCACAGTGATGAGTTGGGGGAGTGTACAAACTCAGCAGCAGCAGCAGCAGAAGGGAGTGTCCCCCTCAGCCAATCACAAAGCTGCCTCATCGAGTGGTGAGAGTGAATATTAATGACACCAGCACCACATATACAGAACACAGGAGACAGGGGCTGAGATAGTGCAGGAGAGAACACTAAGGCTTATAGCTACATAATAGCTACCATATAACTGCCTGCTTGTGCTAGTAATCCAGAGCTTGGTGACTACACCAAACGTTACTGTTACACTGCCCCTCCATATAGCCCTGGACTGTAAAATTCATATCTGGACTAAGAGCGCCATCTAGTGACCAAAAGTGGTATAACATCTAACTAACTTTTAATGAACATATCTTACAAAGGAATATAGCTAAAGAACTGAAAAAAGGCTACGGGAAGGATACAAAGTTTCACTAAGTCCGTGACTTTAATGTTCAGGCTCGGCTCATGAAATAAACTGAAATATTACCTGCACGGAGGCTTCATCTAACTCAATAGATATATATGCATATATATACCCAGTATAAAATATCTACATACAGCATATGAACACTGATGAAAGACTATTCAATATCGTAGTTATATGAGCTCATATACAATATACATGTTTGTTACCATTGTAGATGGATAGATTGTTATTGTTGTATTTTCTTTTACTCTTTGTATAAATTCCTATATGAATTATACTGAAGATCGAAGAAGGAAATAGACTAGTATCATATGAGATACACTCAGAGGTTTGTGTAAGTGGTACAATACGTTTAAATTATATATGTTCACCGTACATTTGGAGGTAGTAAGATATTACTGATATTGGTGGGTTTTCCCAAGTAGGCCCATAACTACTACCAATACTTGGGTGGAGGCACTGATATTAGGGTACACCACCAGTATAAAAATTAAAGGTGTATATATATTAGGCACCAAGGTAATTAGTAACCCATATTCCCTTTATAGAGGTAGAGGGGGGTTACATTTGGAGGCACCGCTGTAGATCGAACTATACATCCAGGTGATTAGACACTAGAAAACATGGCTCAAGTTTCTTGTAAGGAAGCCTATGAGTGGTGTGTAAGAAAGGGATCTATTCCAGAGAGGAGCTTTGTATTACATGGGGACCTCACGAACACCACTGATGGGGCTATTATGACAGAGTTGCTCTTTCTTTATGGAGTAAAACACCCTAAAATTATTGATAAACAAAAGAGGGAAAATGGAGAGCTATGTGCAGTGCTCATTACAACTGACAGGGAGTTAGACTCTCTATTGATTCCAAAAGTGGTAGCAGTAAGGGCCAATCCAGCACGCAGGTGGACAATTGTATGGCCTACTAAGGACCTTAGTGAGGAAGCGGCTGAATCTTTGAATGTAGATGACCAGTCCCAGACCAGTGGAGCTCCCTCCGCGGCCATGGGTATGGATGATCATTCTCAAGGGGTTGAGGAGAAGTTGGGCAGTCAATTAGAGGTCATAGCTGAAAAAGTAGTACACCAATTAGAACGCTGGCACTATGAGGGCAGCTACAGGAGATTGAGAATTTTCTCTGGAATGACTCCTGTCCCTACTGGTGAGGAACCTTATGATGCCTGGAAGGAGGCGGCTATTCAACAATCAGAGGAATGGCATTGCCCCGATCACATAAAAAAACAACAAATTGTCGAGAGTTTGCGTGGGCCAGCTATGGGAATCATTAGGGCCACTAGGAAAAGTAACCCTGATGCTACTGTAGCCGACTACTTCCAGGCATTGGAATATGCTTATGGGACCTTAGAAGATGTAGGTGACCTGGTCGCTAGATTTAATCACACTTGCCAGGAGCAAGGGGAAAAGTTGTCCCAATATGTATATAGATTGGATAAATTGATTCATCAGATTGTGGAGAAGGGAGGCTTAGCCAAAGAGGATATAGACAGTAGTAGGTTGAACCAAGTAATTCGGGGAGCCTTAACCTCTGACCCTGTAGCTCAGCGTTTGAGGTGTACTGCTGCCTTATTGGGAAGTCTTACTCTTACTGAGTTAATTAAGGAAATTACCAATGAGGAAGCTCTGATAGCTAATCGAGAGAAACTTCAACATAAAAAAGTTAAAGTGGTGGTTCCCTCCCCTGAAACAATTACCCCACATGAAGACCGTTTAGTTAAATTAATGGAAGAGCAAAACAAAAAAATGGATCAGCTCATTCCATTGTATCCAAAACCTGTACCTGCCATGAGAGTCCCCTTTAATATGAATAGGGGATTTAGCAGCGGAAGGGGAAATTTCAGGAGGGGTGGAAGTGTGACTGCCCGAGGGTGTTTTAGGTGTGGACAACCAGGCCATAGAGCTGTGGAGTGTACCTTGGGTTGGGATCATAGCCAATTGGGACCTGTGATACCCCATTTCAATTCTTCGAATCAGGGAAACGATGGCGGGAGACTTGCGGACCCCTCGCAGTCTCCCAGACAATAGATGTAGATTCAATGGGGAGTGCCCAGTGGAGTAGTTCTATACCGGATGGCATGTTGGGGCCTGCTCCACGGGTAGTTGCGCGACTGAATGGACATCCATGCACTGTATTGTTAGATAGTGGGTCCCAGGTGTCCATTATTTTTGAGCAGTGGTATAGACAACATCTCTCTGATGTTCCAATTCACCCCTTGGAAGGACTCGTAATCTGGGGATTAAGTGAAAATCAATATCCCTATCTGGGTTATGTGGTGGTGAACATTGAGTTTCCCAAGGAATTCCTGGGGGTAGCAGAACAATTACCAATGATCGCTCTGGTATGCCCGGAATCTTCAGGTGAAAAGGATGCAGTACCTGTAATAATTGGGACCAATGCTCATCTCTTCAAGATACTTAGTAGGTGGTGTTTACAGATGACTCAGGAGGCCCAGGTTAGAAGCATGTTGACTCATAATATCGATACTTCCATGGATGTCTGCCAGCATAAGGAGTCCTCCTTGGCTGCCAGACTATCTATGGAGGAGTTGATGGTGAGTTTTCAGGGTAGCAACATTGGGTTGGATGCACGCAGCACTTTATGCTCAGAATTGCTAAAAAGGTCACAGGTATTCTCTCTCGGGGAATGGGACTTGGGAAAGGCTGAAGGAGTGGAACATCATATTTAACTCACTGATGAAACACCCTTTCGAGAGAGGTCACGGAGACTGGCTCCGGCCGATTTTGAGGACGTACGGCAACATTTGCAGACTTTGTTGGAGAGCAAGGTCATTAAACATTCTGAGAGTCCTTATGCTTCCCCTATCGTAGTCGCTCGAAAAAAAAATGGCAAGATCCGTATGTGTATTGATTATAGGACACTGAACCAACGTACAGTGCCCGATCAGTACGCTGTGCCCCGGATAGAGGAAGCATTGGATTGTCTAAAGGGGAGTCAATGGTTCTCCATTTTAGACTTGAGAAGTGGGTACTATCAAATCCCTATGAGTCCCAAGGACCAAGAGAAAACTGCCTTCATATGTCCTCTGGGGTTTTTCGAATTTTTACAGATGCCCCAGGGTATAAAAGGTGCCCCGGCAACTTTCCAGCGCACCATGGAGCAGACGGTGGGTGATATGAACTACCGTGAGGTACTAGTGTACCTGGATGATATCATTGTTTTTGGATCCTCATTGGAGGAGCACAACCACCGTCTGCTCAAGGTACTGGATAGGTTGTTAAAGAGAGGACTTAAGCTCTCCCTGGACAAATGTAGATTCTGTCAGCCCTCTGTCACTTACCTTGGACATGTAGTGAGTCGACATGGAATCTCCACTGATCCAGCAAAAGTGGAGGCAGTGAACCAGTGGCCTCGGCCTACAAATCTCAGGGAATTAAGATCGTTCCTTGGGTTTTGTGGGTACTACCGTCGATTTGTACCCTACTATTCCTCCATATGTCACCCCCTAACTGCATTAACTAGAGGGTATCCACCAGCTGGTAGAAATGCTTCTGCTAAGGCTCATAAAAAGGAGGCATACTTCAAACCATCTGAGGAGTTTGGGGACCGATGGACCCCTGCATGTGAAGAGGCTTTTCTTAAACTAAAATGGAGTCTTACCAATGCTCCTGTATTGGCATATGCTGATCCAGCACAGCCATATACCTTACATGTGGACGCCTCATTTGATGGGATGGGGGCTGTGTTATACCAGCAACATGGGGGAAAATTACGGCCGGTATCCTATATTAGCCGAGGATTATCCCACAGTGAGAGGAGATATCCTGTGCATAAATTGGAATATTTGGCATTAACGTGGGCAGTGGCTGATCGATTTCATGACTATCTCTATGGGGCCAACTTTGAGGTGTTTACGGACAACAACCCTCTGACCTATGTGCAAACTACGGCAAAATTAGATGCAACTGGGCACAGGTGGTTAGCCGCTTTGAGTGTGTATGATTTCACCATTAAGTATCGCCCAGGTATCAATAATATTGATGCCAACGCATTATCTAGAATACCCAGAAAAGAAAGTGAACCTGAAAGCTCAGAGTGGATTGAAGTCCCTGCAACCACCATCAAAGGGTTATGTTTTACCATACAGGGAGTTCAAGCACAGGGTATGGAATGCATCAGTGCACTAGGAGCTTCTGACAAGGCTCTTCCCCTGGCCTATTGTTGGCTAAGTCAATTAGAGCTAGATGGGTACCTAAATTAAGCAAACAGCAAATTGGACTGGATCAAAGGAGTGACTATGATATTTCCCCTGTGTTGTCCTATCTTGAATATGGTCCTGATGGTTGTGATGTGACCTCATTGTCTCATCCCTCTAAATTATTGTTGCGGCAGATGAAGCAGTTGGTATTGAGGGCTGGGATACTGTATCGTAAGATTGTTAAATCAACTGGAAAGATTAAATTCCAGCTTATAACCCCACAGTCCTATAGACCCACAGTTTTTACGGCACTGCATGACCAGCATGGTCACCTTGGGGTAGACAAGACCATGGGGTTAATAACTGACAGATTCTATTGGCCACTGATGGAGAAGGACATTGAGCATTATTGTAAAACATGTGGCAATTGCATTTTAAGAAAAACTCTACCCACTAGGTCGGCTCCCCTGGTAAATTTAACCAGCAATGGTCCAATGGATTTAGTCTGCACTGACTATCTGTCATTGGAAACCTCACCAGGGAAGGAATGTAATATTTTGGTAGTGACAGATCATTTCACTCGTTACGCCCAGGCCTATGTTACCCTTGACCAAAAGGCCGTGACCGTAGCTAGGACATTATGGGAACGATTCTTTGTCCATTATGGGTTACCCGCCAGATTGCATTCCGACCAGGGGCGGGACTTTGAGGGAAAAATTATTAGAGAGCTCTGTCTGTGTTGCGGGATTAAGAAATCCCGGACCACCCCTTACCATCCCCAAGGGAATCCACAGCCAGAGCGGTTTAACCGTACCCTGCTCAACATGATGGGCACCTTGGACCCCAAGTGCAGAACATACTGGAGTAGGAGGATTTGCCATTTGGTGCATGCGTATAATTGCACCCGGAATGAGGCCACTGGGTACTCCCCATATGAATTGATGTTCGGGCGTGAAGCCCGACTGCCCATCGATGTTTCCCTTGGATTGAATGCAAGAGATTCTACTGGACAAACACACACGCAGTATATATGTAGACTTAGGAAAGAATTGAAACATGCTCACACTATAGCTCAACAAACTTCTAGGAGAGCAGGTGCTAGGAATAAGTGTCAATATGACTTCAAAGTGCGGGAAAATGTGCTCGACTTTGGGGACAGAGTATTGGTACAGCAATTAGGAATTCCAAAACGACAAAAATTAGCCTATCGTTGGAAACCTGATCTATATGTGATCATTGAGAAACTACCTAATATTCCAGTGTACAAATTGAGATTTGAATCAGGGAAGGGAACTATAGCTACTTACCACCGACAACATCTCTTGCCTACCGGGCAAGATATTCGGTTACCGGATACCAATGAGTCTGCAACCATTAGACATTCTAATCGGAAAGGTAGAGGCTGTTTGCGGTCATTGGATACCCACTCTGAATTGAAAAGAAATACTACTGCCTATGAGCATGAAAATGACAGAAATGACAACTATGACAATGAGGAAGGTAGTGGATGTTTTTATTATGACAAGGTGTCCCTAGATAATGCACCACTTACCACTAATCACAGTTTACCTTCTTTGACTGAGAGACCTATATTGCCAGATGAATGTTATTGTCCATTGGGTGATAATGACAATGACAGCAGATCCTGGAGGAATGGGGAAAGAGAGCTAGAACACAGTATAAATGATAAGGAGGTTATTCAGAGTGGAGAATCTGAGATAATGTTAGAACCCCCACAGGTTGGTGAGGGGATGTTGGGCAGGGAAATGCCACCACGTATGCATAGACCTCCTTTAATACTGACATATCCCCATTTGGGTGAACCTGCTTACTTACCTCGGATGGTTCATCCACATGTGGTATTTACTTGGCCCTATTTTGGGTATGGTTGTCAAGAAGGGTGCCAATATTTGGTGATCTGACTGTAAGGGATGGAACTGTGCACAGATCACCAGGGGGAGAAAATGTAACACTATGTATAAAATATAGGGACTGCTATAAGTTATAACTAACTGTAAGTTCAATACGTATATGTACACTAATAATTTACATATATTTATCTGGTAAAATTCTATCTGTCTTAAAGAAAATAAATAAAAAGAATAAGACAAATATATATCTATGTTTAATATGCTATTTAATTTATTTACAGTGTTCATTGGTTATGTATATTGTTGTCATAATGTGACTGGAATAGCATGGGAGGGAGAGATATGCTGCAGGAGATGTGCTGCAGGAGTAGAGGAACACATGGCCTGGACAGCTGTGTGGGGGAGGAAGGTTCTAGTAGCCCTCGAGCCTTGTTAACTGTCAATTAGCACTGTAAGGGTTCGTGCTGTAGGCGGGAAATGAGGGACACGAGCTCCTCTCTGGCTGTCTCGTGCCTCTGTGATAGGGGTATAAAAGGGAGAGCTGTCACAGCACCAGGAGCTTTAGCAGTTCGCTCCCTCAGAGCTCACCCCTTCAGTGCAGGTGCTGCAGCTATAATCACACAGCTATAATCAGCAGCAGCCGTGCACAGGGAGTGTGTGGCTGGAGTGGGAGTCCGGGTCTCACCTTATTAGGTGGCCAGTGTGTGACAGCAGCGTCGGGTGGTCAGCTGTGCAGGATCCCGGCAGCCTCGGAGGAGCAGTGCAGTAGGAAGCCAGCAGTGACAGGCTAAGCTCCGCCCAGTTTCCCACTGACCACCAATCACAGCATCACAGTGATGAGTTGGGGGAGTGTACAAACTCAGCAGCAGCAGCAGCAGAAGGGAGTGTCCCCCTCAGCCAATCACAAAGCTGCCTCATCGAGTGGTGAGAGTGAATATTAATGACACCAGCACCACATATACAGAACACAGGAGACAGGGGCTGAGATAGTGCAGGAGAGAACACTAAGGCTTATAGCTACATAATAGCTACCATATAACTGCCTGCTTGTGCTAGTAATCCAGAGCTTGGTGACTATACCAAACGTTACTGTTACACTGCCCCTCCATATAGCCCTGGACTGTAAAATTCATATCTGGACTAAGAGCGCCATCTAGTGACCAAAAGTGGTATAACATCTAACTAACTTTTAATGAACATATCTTACAAAGGAATATAGCTAAAGAACTGAAAAAAGGCTACGGGAAGGATACAAAGTTTCACTAAGTCCGTGACTTTAATGTTCAGGCTCGGCTCATGAAATAAACTGAAATATTACCTGCACGGAGGCTCATCTAACTCAATAGATATATATGCATATATATACCCAGTATAAAATATCTACATACAGCATATGAACACTGATAAAAGACTATTCAATATCGTAGTTATATGAGCTCATATACAATATACATGTTTGTTACCATTGTAGATGGATAGATTGTTATTGTTGTATTTTCTTTTACTCTTTGTATAAATTCCTATATGAATTATACTGAAGATCGAAGAAGGAAATAAACTAGTATCATATGAGATACACTCAGAGGTTTGTGTAAGTGGTACAATACGTTTAAATTATATATGTTCACCGTACATTTGGAGGTAGTAAGATATTACTGATATTGGTGGGTTTTCCCAAGTAGGCCCATAACTACTACCAATACTTGGGTGGAGGCACTGATATTAGGGTACACCACCAGTATAAAAATTAAAGGTGGATATATATTAGGCACCAAGGTAATTAGTAACCCATATTCCCTTTATAGAGGTAGAGGGGGGTTACATATTTATTTATTTATATATTAAAACTTTCTTATATAGCGCAGCATATTCCGTTGCGCTTTACAATTGGAAGCATTTATAGAACAAAACAGGGTAATAACAGGCAGACATAGAGGTAAGAGGGCCCTGCTTGCAAACTTACAATCTATAGGGAAATATGCATTGATACATAAGGATAGGTGCTATATACAGTCAGGTCCATAAATATTGGGACATTGACAGAATTTTCAGATTTTGGCCTCTTTTCACCACCACAATGGGTTTGAAATGAAACAAACAATATGTGCTTTAACTGCAGACTTTCAGATTTAATTTGAGGGTAATTACATCCAAATCAGGTGAACGGTGTAAGAATTACAACGGTTTCTATATGTGCCTCCCACTTTTTAAGGGGCCAAAAGTAATGGGACTATCAACTCAAAAGCTATTTCATGGACAGGTGTGGGCTATTCCCTCGTTATTTCGTTATCAATTAAGCAGGTAAAAGGTCTGGAGCTGATTCTAGGTGTGACATTTGCATTTGGAATCAGTTGCTGTTGACTCTCAATATGAGATCCAAAGAGCTGTCACTATCAGTGAAGCAAGCCATCATTAGGCTGAAAAATCAAAACAAACCCATCAGAGAGATAGCAAAAACATTAGGTGTGGCCAAATCAACTGTTTGGAACATTCTTAAAAAGAAAGAACGCACTGGAGAGCTCAGCAACACCAAAAGACCCGGAAGACCACAGAAAACAACTGTGGTGGATGACAAAAGAATTCTTTCCCTGGTGAAGAAAAACCCCTTCACAACAGTTGGCCAAATCAAGAACACTCTCCAGGAGGTAGATGTATATGTGTCAAAGTCAACAATCAAGAGAAGACTTCACAAGAGTGAATATAGAGGGTTCACCACAAGATGCAAACCATTGGTGAACCACAAAAACAGGAAGACCAGATTAGAGTTTGCCAAACAACATCTAAAAAAGCCGTTACAGTTCTGGAACAGCATCCTATGGACAGATGAGACAAAGATTAACTTGTACCAGAGTGATGGGAAGAGAAGAGAAGGAAAGGAACTGCTCATGATCCAAAACATACCACCTCATCAGCGAAGCATGGTGGTGGTAGTGTCATGGCGTGGGCATGTATGGCTGCCAATGGAACTGGTTCCCTTGTATTTATTGATGATGTGACTGCTGACAAAGGCAGCAGAATGAATTCTGAAGTGTTTTGTGCACTATTATATGCTCATATTCAGTCAAATGCTTTAGAACTCATTGGACGGCGCTTCACAGTGCAGATGGACAGTGCGAAGCATACTGCAAAAGCAACCAAAGAGTTTTTTATGACTACAAAGTGGAATGTTATGCAATGGCCAAGTCAATCCCCTGGCCTGAATCCGATTGAGCATGCATTTCACTTGAGGAAGACAAAACTGAAGGGAAAATGCCCCAAGAACAAGCAGGAACTGAAGACATTTGCAGTAGAGGCCTGGCAGAGCATCACCAGGGATGAAACCCAGCGTCTGGTGATGTCTATGCGTTCCAGACTTCAGGCTGTAATTGCCTGCAAAGGATTTGCAACAAAGTATTAAAAAGTGAAAGTTAGATTTAGGATTGTTTAGTTTGTCCCATTACTTTTGGCCCCCTAAAAAGTGGGAGGCACATATAGAAACCGTTGTAATTCCTACACCGTTCACCTGATTTGGATGTAATTACCCTCAAATTAAATCTGAAAGTCTGCAGTTAAATCACATCTTTGTTTCGTTTCAAAGCCATTGTGGTGGTGAATAGAGGCCAAAATCTGAAAATTCTGTCAATGTCCCAATATGTGTGGACTGTGAGAGGGGATGTAATAAGACATGGAAGCTATGAAGGTTATGTGGTCGGTTCTGGAAACTGATAAGCTGGGAAGCAATCGGGAAGTCGACTGCCTATATACCAGCAGCCGGCTTCCCGACTGCCTTATCCCGGCAAGGGTGAAATGCCGGGCGTCTAGATGTAGACGCCCACATTTCCCCGATGCCGGGAGACCGGCGCCCGCATCACGATCGTAGTGATGCCGGGCGCCGCGAGCGGACAGCCGCGGGGGGGCGGGTTAGGCTTAGGGCTCCCGGGGGGGATTTAGGGTTAGGCACCCCCCCGGGAGGGTTAGGGTTAGGCTAGGGGGAGGGAGGGTTAGGGTTAGGCACCCCCGGGGGGGACTTAGGGTTAGGCACCCTCCCAGGGGACTTAGGTTTAGGCAGCGGGGAAGGGGGTGGTTAGGGTTAGGCACTTAGAGGGGGGATTAGGGTTAGGCACTTGGGGGGTGAAGTTAGGGTTAGGCACCCCTAAGGAGGGTTAGGGTTAGGGGGTTAGGTTAGGTTAGTGGATACTTACCTATCCACGATCGGGATTTCCAGCGCTGTCGGGCTTCCGCTGCGTTGCACTCTGCTCCTGTCGAGCTGCCGCTGACGGGAATCGAACTGCCGGCCATGCGGCCAGCGGTATTTCATAACCATTCCGATAAGCTTGCCTGAAGAGGTGAGTTTTCAGAGAACGCTTGAAGGATTGAAGACTAGAGGTAAGTCTTATTGTGCATGGTAAGTCATTCCATAGAGTGGGTGCAGCCCGAAGAAAGTCCTGTAACCGTAAATGGGAGCAAGTAATGCGTGGGGATGAGAGACGCAGATCAATGGAGGGACTGACAGAGCGGGGCAGCAGACGATGAACGTTTGGAAAGGAAGATAAGCCTCACAGCTGCATTCATAATGGATTGTAATGGCGATAGCCTGTTTTTGGGAAGACCAGTAAGGAGACTATTGCAATAGTCAATGCGGGAAATAATGAGTGCATGGATTAGAGTTTTTGCAGTGTCTTGTGTGAGATATGGTCGAATTTTGGATATGTGTTTTAGATGTATGTAACATGATTTGAGACAGATTGAATGTGGGGAACAAAGGACAGTTCAGGATCAAGGATGACACCAAGGCAGCGAGCTTGTGGGGTGGGGTGGATCATTGAGTTATCAACAGTGATAAAGAAATCAGATTGGTAACAGTTATTGGCCAGTGGAAATATAATTAATTCTGTTGTAGAAATATTAAGTTTAGGTGGCGAGATGCCATCCACGATTAAATGGCAGAAATACTTTCAGTAACATGGACCAATACATATGGTGATAAATCTGGAGAGGATAGTATCATCCACATACAGATGGTACTGAAATCCAAAAGAGCAGATTGGTTTGCCAAGAGAGGTGGTATAGATTGAGAATAGCAAAGGACCTAAGACAGAGTCTTGCAGTACTCCAACTGATAGAGGTAGCGAAGAGGAGGCAGAATCAGAAAAACAAACAGTAAAAGAGCGATCAGATAGATAGGAAGAGAACCAAGAAAGAGCTGTGTCCTTAAGACCTAGGGATTGTAATGTTTGTATGAGAAGAGAGTGGTCAACAGTGTCAAAAGCAGCAGAGAGATCTAAAAGAATTAGGAGTGAATAATGGCCTTTAGCCTTGGCAGTAACCAGGCCATTTACTACCTTAGTCAGTGCTGTCTCTGTGGAGTGCTGGGAACGAAAGCCAGACTGAAGTGGGTCCAGTAAGTTGTGGGTGTTAAGAAAGTGTGTGAGGCGGGTGTAGACAAGTCTCTCCAGTAGCTTGGAGAGGCATTGGAGCTGGGAGATAGAACGGTAATTTGAGAGGGTCAATATTTTGTTTTTACAGAATGGGAGTAATCACTGCATGCTTGAACAGTGATGGAAAGATGCCAGTAGAGAGAGAGAGAGAGAGAGATTACAGATTTTAGTTAGGGTTGGGATGAGCACAGGAGACAGAGCTTTACTAATTTGTGAGGGTATAGGATCTAGAGGAGAAGTAATAGAGTAGGAGGATGAGAAGAGTGTACATACTTCATCTTCATTTGTGGGGTCAAATGAAGAGAATGTGCCAGAGGTTTCAGGTAGGGAATTGAGTAGGTCACAAGCTGAGGAAGAACATACCATTTCATTTCGGATATTATCAATCTTGTCCTTGAAATAGGAAGCAAGATCTTGTGCACAGATAGCAGCAGTTGGCTTGGGTGAGGGAGTGGTAAGAAAAAAAGTCACTTGGGGTTAGAGGTTCGAGCAGAGATAAGAGATTGGAAATATGTTTGTTTGGCAGTGTCCAGAGCAGTACGATAAGAGTTGTAGATAGTCTTATATGTGAGGAAGTCACATGGAGTACAAGACTTTCGCCACTGACATTCTACTTTACGTGAGATTTTATGCCTTGTTATGTTAGAATGCCACGGTTGATGTCTACGCGGAGTGTGATGGGTAGCTGGAGCTACTTCATCGAGGGCTTTTACTAGAATCTGTTTTAGGTGTGATGCAGCAGTCTCAGGAGAAGTGAATGTAGAAATTGGTGAGAGTCATTGTTGTAGAGAGGTAGATAGTTGTTGAAAGTTAATCACATTAATATTTCTGTGGGTTTTAAGAGGTTTGGTTGATTTCACTGACATTGAGGTTGATGTAATGGAGGAGAGTGAGCAGGTGATAAGGTTGTGATCTGAGAGAGGGAAAGGAGCATTAGTGAAATCAGAAACTGAGCATAGCCTGGTAAATACAAGATCAAGGCAGTGGCCCTTCTTATGAGTAGCGGAGTCAGTCCATTGGGAGAGGCCAAGAGAGGAGGTTAGAGAGAGTAGTTTGGAGGCATGAGGAGATTGTGTACTGTCAATGGGGATATTGAAATCACCCATAATGATGGTGGAGATGTCTGAGGATAGGAAGTGAGGGAGCCAGGCTGAAAAATGTTCCAGAAATTGTTGAGGTGGCCCAGGCGGGCGATAAATAGCAGCAACTCGCAGAGAGAAAGGGGTGAAAGTCCTGACAGAATGTACTTCAAATTATGTAAATGTAAATGAAGGTACCTGTGGGAGAACTGTGAATGTGAAAGATTGGTAGAGTAATATTCCTACCCCACCTCCTTTACAATTACCAGGCTTGGAGGTGTGTGAAAGTGCAGCATGGGAGACAGTGTCTGATTGTGTGAGCCATGTTTCTGTTATTGCCAGAAGGTTGAGGTTAGTTGAAAAAAAGAGGTCATGGATGGATGTTAGTTTGTTGCAGACAGAGCGTGCATTCCATAAGGCACATTTTAGTGACTTGGAGTGTGAAGGGAGGCACGCAATGTTTATGAGGTTAGCTGGCTTTATAGCTCATTGTGGGTGTGGCATGTGGGTCAGGCCTGGATTTGGAGATATGTCACCAGCTAATAGAAGCAACAGGAGAGAGATATAAATATATTGTGGGATTTGTCTGAATGTTTTTTATGGCGAGAGGTTGTGGATGTTATTGTCAATGTGTATAGATAATTTAAAAGCTCATGTGTGTTTGTAAGAGGAGAGAAAAGTAATGAGGCAGCAATATGTACAGAAGGATGAGCGGCAGGGAGAGTAAAGCTGGCCACACACTAGACCAACTTACATCCAACCAGCCAACTAGATGATTGGTTGGAATGAAAATCTGGTAAAGTATGAAAGCAAATGACAATCAGCAATTTGCTCCCAAATGCCGAAAAATGGACAAAAACTGTTGTTTGAACAAATTGTTTAGATCACACATTTAACAAACTTGTCTGATGACCATTTTCATCGGTTTTCTGGCATTTGGGAGGAATTGCTGAATATCATTTACTCCCATTCCTTACCAGATTTTCATTCCAACCAATCAACTAGTTGGATGGTTGGATGAAAGTTGGTCTAGTGTGTGGCCAACTTAAAGAATGTAGTAGTCTTAGACTGGCCACACATCTAAAGATTATCTGTCCAACCACCCAACTAGTTGATTGGTTGGAATGAAAATCTGGTAAGGAATACAAACAGCAATTTGCTCCCAAATGCTGGAAAATGGACCAAAACTGTTGTTTGAACAAATAGTTTAGATCAAACATTTAACAAACTTGTCTAAATGACCATTTTCATCTGTTTTCTGGCATTTTTAGGAGCAAATTGCTGATCATCATTTACTCCCATATGTTACCAGATTTTCATTCCAACCAATCAACAAGTTGGCTGGTTGGATGTATGTTGGTCTAGTGTGTGGCCAGCTTAAGAGATGATTCCATGCATTAATAGAAGTTTTTGAAACATTTTTTTCAAAACATTCAAAAATGTACTACACACAAACTACTGTTAAGGAATGATATTGTAATTACCTTGTCGTTGATGTTGTTCAATGTTTGTTCAACTGTTTTTTAACTGTTATATAAATTACACTTTGTGTTATAACACACTTAAGCCGGCCACACACTAGACCAACTTACATCCAACCATCCAACTAGTTGATTGGTTGGAATGAAAATCTGGTAAGGAATGAAAGCAAATGACAATCAGCAATTTGCTTCCAAACGCCGGAAAATGGACTAAAAACTGTTGTTTGAACAACTTGTCTTACTACCATTTTCATCTGTTTTCTGGCATTTAGGAGCAGATTGCTGATCATCATTTACTCCCATGCGTTACCAGATTTTCATTCCAACCAATCAACTAGTTGGCTGGTTGGATGAAAGTTGGTCTAGTGTGTGGCCAGCTTTAGTGCTTATAATACATGGCTGCCATCGTCATCCACGGCAGCCTCTATACTGATTCTGAACTTAAAGAAAGTCTGATTGAGACATGTTACAGCTGAGCACAAATGCTAACTAATCAAAGAAGATATTTAGCACTGGGTTTGTGTAAACACAAGCAGTATCCTATCATAAACTAGGCATCACTGAACAACATCCCCCACCCAGGTAATACAAATTACAATCAAGTCATTATATCTAAATCTTTGCTAACAGAAATAAATTCCATTATGCAGAAATGTAAGAACAATATGTTGCTTGCCATAGGCAAACGCAGGGGGGTTTCCATCTGCCTGGAAACCCCCCTCCCCAGCCCACACCATGACCACAATAGAAATAGTAATATAATGGAATTTTACTAGTGCTGCATGTTCTTCTCAGTGTCATAAATGAAATAAATAGCACCACCTGTGGATCTTTTAACATGAATCAGCCAGTAATAAATAACCTGTGCACCAATTAGGGGATTTGGAAAACATGCTCTGTTAGGGATGCACTGCTATAGAGCCCAATATGTACATATATGTCCAGGGCAGTGCTAGGTTCTTCTCCTGCTCCCCAGACTCCCAAACTTGCTCCCATGCCCTGGAATGGAGCCCACATCTATAATAAAAACATTCAGCTCAGGCAGGATGGTCCTACTGCTGTATTTAATGGCTTACTGTGATCTCTGATCCTGTATATGCTGGAATTATGACACACAATATACTTTGTATGACGCATATTAATTATGCCCTCTTCATGGACTGGCCACACTCACTCTAAAATCAAGCATTTGGAAACCCCCCTCTAGAAATCCTGCGTTTGCCACTGCTTGCTAGATGGAAATGGGTAACATACTTTTTAAAAACCAAACAAATTTCTCTGTGATATATACATTTCAAGACTTGAGTCTGCCAATGCTCATTTCGTAGGAGGATTCCTGATCTTAATTTTCAGCAACTTCTGCTGTGTTAGGTTAACTCAACAACAACAGATAAAGTTTGTATACAATTATGTTTTATGGGTATAAAAGACATATGATATGATATGATATGATGTACAGTACATTTTGTTGTTGTTGTTTTTTTTAACTGAAGTTCCTAAAAAGAAATTTTAAAATTGCTGCTGGAGACCCGCATGTCGTGGTCCCCCAGACAAGTACCCCTGGACTAGATGGAAGTAGTAGTGTAGAATTAGGTTGCAGTTCATAATTGGAATCCAAACGGTAGGTTAAGCAAGCCAGGGGTTGAGTTCACAAGCAAAGGTTCGTAAACAATGTGAGGGGCACAGGCAGATATTCAAGGTCAAAGATAGTTTACTGGTACATGGGAACAATAAGAAGGTTATAGCTCACAGAAGAGTCAGAGATACTTCACTCTAGGGGGTATATTTACTAAAGTGAGACTTCTTAGAAGTGGAGATGTTGCCCATAGCAACCAATCAGATTCTACTTAAAATTTAACTAGCACCTACTAGAAGATAATAGTTAGAGTCTGATTGGTTGCTATGGGCAACATCTCCACTTCTAAAAACTCTCAATTTAGTAAATTTACCCCTCGGAGAGAGACAAGGAACTGACAAGGAAGGGAGTCTAAATATGCTGCCAGGATCATGTGAATAGGACTTTAATAATGTGAGACTTTGCCAAGATGTCGGCGCCCAGAGGAGGATACCAAATTCGCATTAGCATGGACCACACCACGATGGCAGTATCCACAGCCCAAACAAATGTCAGAGGAACCAAGAGTTGAAAAGACCCAAGCAGCTGGTCATTGGACCCAGTAAGAGAAAGTGACACAGCAGAGCGTTACAATAACCTATTTTTAGCACATCTTTTGCAAACTGATTCATTACTTTGTAGTGTAATAATTTGGCATTCAATACCACAGGGACAGGTACTGCTAGACACACAATAATACCCCTTTTACACCAGAGCTTAAACCTGGGTTATTGCAGGGTTAACCTGGGTAGCTCCCTGGTGTAAAAGGGGACAGGGTTGGATTTCCGGGTCGAGTGACCCGGCAAACCAACCCAGGTAACTTGCAGGGTTTAACTCAGGAATACCCCGTGAAACCCTGCAGTGTAAACGGCGCATTCCGGGTCACGATAACCTGGAGCGCTCCGCATCCCAGCCGATTGGCTGGCTTCAGTGGCGCTTGGAGATGAAGTCATCTCCAAGCGTCCACTTCCATGCCGGAAGAGCCGGGTCATTGCAGACCCGGCTCCGGTGTGAACGGCACCAGCTCAGGAATTTCCTGGGTCGGCGCCGGCTAAATTCCGGGTCTGATCCAGTTTGGAACCCTGTTCCAACCTCCGGGTCAGACCCGGAATTTAGGTATAAAAGCAGTATAAATGTTTTACATTTCGGGTTCATCTTATTTAGGCATTTCCTTGTAGGATATTTACTTTACTCATTTTCTTACAGGTGTGATTTATTTCAATTCATCCGAAAAGTGGATATTTAATCTTGTTCACATGTTTTGAAAATGCACAGCAGGATATCCAGGGCTTTATGTAAGAGTAACTAAAGGAAGTCATAAAACAAATTGTAAAACTGCTCACTAATATACCTAAAAACAGTGGCAGAACTTCAGTCCTGTCTCCCACAGGCAAGATCCCGGTAATACTATGCCCCAATCCCCTTCCCCATTGCTTACCAGCTTGTAGAGTAGTGCGAGTCAGAATGAGAACAGGGATTCATAGGCCACATTCAGCCTCTGAGATGCTACAGGCAGCCTGTGACCCAAACCTGGTGCCCTAGGCTGCACCCTTCTTGGTGTCCCTGCTGTCCCACCCTGGCAAAATACTTTTGTTGCCTCTGGGATTTATACCCCTACTAGCAAATGTTATCTAATATTTAACCAAATAGATTATTTTAGATTGTTGGTCTGTTCTTTTAATTTAGAATATAAAATGCACTGTATTCATAAAGTTTAAAAAAAATTATAATGTCATTCAGAAGTTGAAGAGTAGGGTTAGCAAAAAAAAATTAAAATCACATTATAATTAAAAAACAAATCAGCAATTAGCTTTAATCAGGCCCGACTAATGCAAATTCCAATAACAAGTGATGAGTAATTGCTACAGTATTTTAGCACACATTTGCACTGCGCCAGTGAATAATCATCATAAAAGTACTGGGCAGACCACAAGTGCCATTCTTGTGAACCTCCATAAAAAGATCTGAGCTTTTTTCTGAATGGTATTTTTATTGCTCAGTATATATGGAAACACATTTGTGTTAAATAAAAGCATGAAAGGTAGAAATTCACCAAACTGCAATTGGTAGCTCTTAAAAAAGATAGTTCCTCTAAACATGTGAAGCAAATGCAGCTTGGTCAATTTCTGTAGTAGGGTGGGGATCAATGTAACGGAGGTGAAAACCCACACGAATATAAAATAACAGGCAAAAGTTCTACTTGAATTTCATGTATTGTTTCCAGAGTTCAGTAAATGATGGTCACAGGCTAGAATAGCTTAATGACAATCTTCCAAAGCGAGCATAATTGCAGACTGCTAGCTTCCATATATAACGTGGCCTTTTCTGCCACACAAAGGAGATGTACTACAAAAGCTGGTCTATGCGGTTTCACAATGGTTTCCCTATTATTACTGGCACTCAAGCAAAAACTGATTCAATCTTCTCTTTAACGAAAATAACAAATAATTATATGGAAATCACCTGGTAATCCAGAATGTGATCATAGCAAAATTACTGCGACATATACAGTAGCGTCCTATAAGGCCCAATTTGTCAGGAAAAGTTTACCTGTACCCAGTAAAGCATACAGGCCCTCATTCAGAGTCGATCGCTAGATACAAGCGGTCGCTCTGAATGAGGGCGGCCGCTTGTGGTGTGAAATGTGGCCTCCTGGTCGCTAACTAAGCTGTGGGTTACCACCCACAGCTCTAACGAGCGGCCAGGTTGATGGTCACGATGGTCAGGACCATCGCGACCATCGGGGCTTGCGACGAGACCCTAAGGTTGGATCTCGGCAAGCGCAAGCCCCAGGGAGCTTCCTGCTCTGATCGAGCAGGAAGCTTCCCACTGACGTCATTGCTGATGTCAGTGGGGCCGCCCCCAAATGGCAAGCGTTCTGTTGGGAACGCCTCTGTTTGGCCGGCCACCCCCCCTGCCCGCCCCCCAAACAGGGCGAGCTGTCAATCACCATCGACA
The DNA here is from genome assembly GCA_031769625.1 of Taudactylus pleione. Classification (NCBI taxonomy): domain Eukaryota; kingdom Metazoa; phylum Chordata; class Amphibia; order Anura; family Myobatrachidae; genus Taudactylus; species Taudactylus pleione. The sequence goes on from JAUIMM010000038.1 coordinate 6,768,487, forward strand.
GCTCGCCCCCTTTGGTGCGGGACCCGTAGCGACGGAGCGCCCGTCACTAGACGGGTCTCGATCATGCACACGCCGGAGCCGGCTCCGACGTGCGCATGCCCAGTGAGCAAACATTGACCCGGTTGCGAGCGCTCAGCGCTTGCGACCGGGTCTGAATAAGGCCCACAGTCTGGTTTTTGTGTAAAAATGCCACAATTTGTGGCAGCTTGTAATTAAAAAGCTCTTACATCGCCCTCCCCCATACAGGCTTATTATGGCAGTCTTTAATATTGTCTGTATACTTTTGAATTCATATGTATATCATTTTCATTTCATGTTTTGTTACAGAGAATACAGATAAAAGGATAATATTTGGGCAACAGCCAAATGCATGCTGGGACAAATGCTAACAGTCTATTTCCTGCTGTCTTTTATCATTTCATTCAAAACTAGTGTTAGTATTTTAATGTCAGTCACTGTGTTCAAACAAAACTTATATAACCAAAATCTGTTGAAAGGGCCATAGTCAAAAGCTTTCTGATTATTTTTGTTTTGCACTTGTCTTTAACCCATGTAGTGTCAGGCTATTTATGCAAATTACATTTTTGTCTACAAGTATGCTCTTACAGGGTTAGATCATACTTGCCTACATTTGAAAAGGCATTTTAGGGAGATTGTGAAAGCAGCACCTATGAGCGCGGCAGTAAAGTGGGCGTGTACTGCTACATCTGAGAGGCGTGTCATAATACTGACTTACATCCAAATGTAAATGCAGGGCTGGCCCCAGGTCTACTAGCACCCTGTGCGAGAATTTGTGGAGCGCCCCCCCCCCCACAGAATTAAACTACACCCCTACCCCAGTAACAAAAAACAGAGTGGTCTCCACAGAGTGCATGCTTATGATATATATATATATATATACACACACAGTATATATAATTTTTTTATTTTAAGATATAGTGTCAGGATGCGAGCAGAAATCAGACAAAACTACTGGCTAGATGTTTTCTGCACTTAGTGCTGCGGAAACAGCATCATGCCAGGCACTTTAGTCGTGAGAACTGGCATTCTCTGACATGACAATGCACTGAATTGAATAGCTCCCGGAGCTCCTTCCCGGCACTATTCAGTTTGCGCTGAATTGAAAAGTGCCCAAGGTGTGTTTACTGTGAAAGTCAGCGGCATTTCCGGCACAATTGACCCTTTCTCAGGCTGTAACAGCTTAGGAAAGGGCAATTATGCCCAAAATGTTGCTGACTTGCACAATAAACACACCTTGTTTACGGCAATTGTTCTTGCAACTTGTATATACATCCAAATATATGTCAGTACATGACTGTTACTCATAACCAGGTAAAGCTTATAATATAACTACAAAGCAAAATAGCCCTAGGAGGGCACCAGAGTAAGCTACATTGCTAATGAAGGAGAGTGCTGGGCTATATGATTATACATCTATATATTTTCCATGGCCGCACTCACATCATCCAGGTCTTGCAATGTACTGGGGTAATATATATATATATATATATATATATATATATATATATATATACAAAAAAATGTCAATAGCATTATGTAATGTAGTCAAAAAATTATTAATAACACCAATCGCAAAACCCGTTTACCCTTCCTCAATGGCAGCAAATGGATAATCTAATACAAAAAGAACAGCTGGTGCAGATAGTATAGTACTTTTAAAACATTAAAGATTTACTTTATCAATTGCAGGTAGATCAGAGATAATAAAAGCTAGCATATTAGTCCTGTATGAAATCAGCACCAAACACTCAGTTTTCTTAACAGAGATCCCGTAGTAGCCTCCGTTGGGAGACGCAGACTTAGTGGTGTCATTGACCAGGGAAGGCACTTGAAGGGCACTTAAATGATCTGTAAAGCTGGAACTTGGTTCAGGAAATGGAGCATTGGCACCAACTTTATACTGACTTGTTTCCCTGATATGGCAGCTTCTATTATCTCTGATGTACCTGCATTTGATCAAGTAAATAATTCATCTTATTAAAATGACTACACTAAGGTGCTAATTTTTATGTCCCTACATCAGTTGCCGCGTGGCATTACTACACCACCACATACACAACTCCCTCCCACAAACCCAAATATTCCCCCAAGATAAAATGGATATGCATCCTATAATTTAAATACACCCCCATATCACACCACTCAGATGACAATATACCCCCACCCCTCAGATAACATTAAGAAAACACCCTCACATAATACACCCACCCCCAGATAACATAATAATAATAATACACCCCAAACCCACATAATATAATACACCCCACACTAATCAAATAGCATTAATAACCCCCACTCCACATAATACACTGAACACAAATAATAATACAGCCCAAGCTGACCACCACCACACACCACTGTACGTATCATCCCCCCTCAGTTACACATACAGACCCAAAGACACTGCTGACTCCTCCTGGCTGGTCCCTCTCCAGCTGGGCTCCAGCAGCTTAGCTGGCAGTCAAGAGTGGACTAGTAGTAGTCAGATGCTGAGGGCAGGCTAGTAGTACTCACCGGAGACCATCCATGATGTTCTGTCTATCCTCTGGTCCTCAGTCCAACACAGTCCTCTGCTGGTCCCGGGGCCATGGGCCGCGCCGCGCTGCCGCTAGCAGACACAGCAACCACTATCACCGGAGTCGGAGTGGAGTCAGAGACTGCGCGGGACGGGTAGGGATGGCGTGTACGTCACACGCTCTTTCTTAAGGAGTTATGTCAAGCCCGGCCCACCCAGCGCTACCCAATCCTGGCTGGCTCAGCTAGCTGACAGTAGGTGGGTGTGTCCTCAAGCCAGGAAGCGGAGCGGGCAGTGGGGGCAGGCGCAGCAGGGCAGCCGCAGCGGGGATTAAGACAGACAGTTAAAGCTGTCAGTTAGAGAGGGAAAATGGCAGAGGCAAATCGGCGCGCCTACTTTGGGTGGCGCCGTTGTGCGGCCGCTCAGGTGGAACATGCCTAGAGCCGGCCCTGTGTAAATGAGCCCCAAAGCAGTTAGAAAGATCTACTTGTTGGTGAAAATGCACTGATACTTTTCAGGTTATACATGTAGCCATAGGGATCATTGTGCCTTATAACCAATGCAGGGAAATTATACTAATGATCCCACTTAAATGTTTATATCTCTGGTTTTTTTAATATAAATATATATATATATATATATATATATATATATATATATATATATATAAATAACAGCTATATAATGGGGGTACGGTGCCATCATGGATATTGTTAGATCTGAGTTTTTTTCTGAATGGTATTTTTAATGCTCTGGGAGTAAGGGTGATTGTCACTACTTCAGGGAGTCTCCCTGACAATCAGGGAGAGTTGGCCACGGCCGGCAACAAAAAACTCGGTGCCCGGTACACTGATGTCTCTGGAGGCCCCACCTTCTCACCACCACCCCCGATCCCACACATCCCTCCTCTGCATGTGTGATATGTGAAGCATGAAAATGTTAACTGAAAGATATGCCAGCCTTACATAAAGTAAACATACACTATGATTTACCAAACTGTCCTCTGTCACTGATGATGCAGGCTGTCTGCCGTCTCTTCCAAGGTCTTCTTGATGACAGTGCTGTCAAGGGTAGGAGGGATGGTGTATGCAGCCAGCCATCCTCAGTCCCTCATCACCTTCCTCAGCCCAGAAGCTCCCATCACCTTCTGTCCCAGCCCCCATCACCTTCCTGTGCCCCCAGCACCTCCCTGTGCCCCCAGCCCACATCACCTTCCTGTGCCCCTACACCTTCCTGTACCCCCAGCCCACATCACCTTCCTGTGCCCTCAGCCCCCATAACCTTCCTGTGCCCCCAGCACCTTCCTGTGCCCCCAGCCCCTATCACCTTCCTGTCCCCCCAGCCCACATCACCTTCCTGTTCCCCCAGCCCACATCACCTTCCTGGGCCCCCAGCCCCTATCGCCTTCCTGTGTCCCCAGCCCCCTTAAACTTCCTCTGCCCCCAGCCCCTAACAGCTTACCCCCTCACCTTCTTCTGTACCCAGTGCCTATTAACTTTCTCTGCCTCCGGCTTATTTAGGGCCCCCTCACCAGCGCAGCAGAGGAAGATGTGCGGCGACGTGACCTATGATGTCACACCGCCGTGTTGCTCTCTTGGAGTTCATGCCCGGCCCGGGCCGCAGCTGAGCCACTGTGAAGAGCCCAGCGCTGCCCATGCCAAGCTGCAAAGGACTGAAGGCGGAGCTGGGGTTGGGGGTGGCTATGGGTCCTGGCGGCTGCCCGTCCAGTCCTCGGGGCCCCTCTGGACCTCGGGGCCCAGTACGGGTGTACCCGTAGTCCCCCCCTATTGCCAGGCCTGGAGTTGGCAAGTATGAGTTAGATGCCTGCAGTTTTAGCTTAGAACTGAATTGTCTTTACAATTTTTCAACTGTCGGAATATTAGCACAGAGGCTGTACAGCACCAGTGCAGGGCTCACCATAATCCTGTGCCAGTCCCGCCTCCAAACACATGACGTCACGTGAGAGGGCAGGAGCAGGGTTGGACTGGCCCAGAGGGGTACAAGGAATATCCCCGGTGTGCCCGCCCCCCTCTTTTAGGTGTCAGTTTCCAGACCTCAAATTATAGATTGTTACTCTATTAGATGGTCAGTTACTTGGTGCAGCAAAAACACTGATCAGCATGGGGGCTTGGTTCCCTTCTATAGAAACTACACCAAGATTTGCCCTTTGGTTGGCCAAGCATCTGTGGTGGCTGGCCACCCCCTCTGGTGGATGACCAGATCCTTTAAGCATGGGTTCCTACCACTGCAATCCTCCGGTGGGCCCTTTCTGTCCCAGTCCGACACTGGGCTGGAGAAAGCATAGCGCTGTCCGGATGCTCTAGGGGGTAAAATGTTTCCTCTCGTCCAAGGTGATTGGGTGACAAAGCAATATGGCCCAAATGCTGTGGGACTGTAAGCTCATTGTCTGGGAAGACAGTACCATGGTGCACAAGGTCGGTTTTGAGGCATTGAACAGAACCCTCAAAGACATCAGGGGTAACAATGGACTGATGGGGGGGTGTCACCGTGCTGCTAGCTGGAGACTTCCAGCAGACTCTGCCAGTAGTAGTGAGGGGAACTCAAGCTGACAAAGATAAGGCGTGCGTCAAGGCGTCATATCTGGAAACTCTCTCTTAGGAAGACCATGAGGGTCCACTTGAGGGACAATGTCTCGGCTGGCCAATTCTCCAAACTCTTACTCAAAATAGGGGATGGAGAGTATACCGTGTCTGAGTGAAAGGTGACCATCCCTGCAGGCCTAGGCACAGTAATGAAGACCCTAGCAGACGTCACAATCAGGATATATCCTGATATTGCCGATATCCAAAAAAAGTAAATGGACTGGCTGTGCGAGCATGCCATTCTGACCCCCAAAGAATGACACGGCTACCATCATTTATGACACTCTGCTCTAGTCGTTCATTGGGCAGAAATGGAGTACAAGTCTGTTGACTCGGTAGTGCAAATGAATGACGCTGTCCACTACCCCGTGGAGTTCCTCAATACCCTTAACCCTCCTGGCCTCCCAGCCCACAAGCTTCTCCTTAAAGTGGGGGTTCCAGTGATGATGCTGTGGAATCTCAACCCATCCATACTCTGCAATGGCTGCAAGAAAGAGACCTCCACAGGAACGTCATCGAGGCCACAGTGTTCACCGGCTGTGCTCGGGGGAGTGGAGGTTCATGCCACCAATGAGGATAGCTATTCCTGAGTAAGGTCAGACCTTATGCAAGTGTGCATGAGACTGCGATGGTACTTGATGGTTTCGCAGTCTTGCTAAGGATTACTGATGTGTGTATGGTAAAGGGGGCGTCCATATATAGAGCTGCGACTGCATAGCGATCGCGATGGTTTAGCATACTATCGCAGTGAGACTGCATGCCTAATCACTATTGCAATCACAGTTGCGATCCGTAATGAATCAGGCCCAGGTACTGTTCAGATACTGAGTACAGATATGTCCAGCTATAGTGTTGCTGATGGCGCGGCAAATCGTGCCTTGCATAGCACGAGATGCATGCCAGCGACACATCAGATAGTCTCATATATGTACCGTATAACATAAAATATTTCTAAAATAAAAAATAATTTCAGATTATATGTAGTGTTCTAAAATATTTCAAGAGCATTTACTTTGATGATGGTCATTTAAGTTTGCTCGGGTTGCTCTTTATTGCTGAAACAGCAAAAATTGCCGGAACAGAACATTCACTTAATTTTAATTATCCCTCTGGATGATGCAAGAGACTGTTCTATGTCAAAAGATCCGAACAAGCCAGACATCATTTTTTATAAGAGATGGCATTCAGGAAGTATGCCCGGGCTGCCAAATGTCTGTCTGTAAATGTCACCCTGCAGAATTATCCAGGAAACAGAGGCAGGGACATAGTGGAGAAGCGAGGCGCTCTTTCATAGCTGCCTTTGTGCTTCTTATAAACTGTGTTGATCTTATTACTTTGAAGTCTTCTGTTTAAAGATCCACTGCGTGGGTATATCGCAAATGTTACTGTGTCCATTTTACAATTTTGCTTTCAGACCTGACCTCACATTCCCCAGCAGAGTTACATTTACTACGGGAAACAGCAAAACACTAAACTCCTTTCATTTTGTCTATCTGTAATTTCCATATTGTACAGTGGCTCAGAGCCAGGGTGACTACTATACAAACTAGGAGGTCACTTAAGGCAGCAGCTTTTGGGGGAGAACAACAGTCAGCCAAATCTAATTATGTCACATGGCCAAATCAAACCATATATCCTTATACATGCTGTGGTATTAGGGGCTGATTATCAGTCTCACACAAAGTACCTGTAGTTGCCGGCAGCCATAGAAACCTTATGCTAATGTGAATATCTGTTTAACTAATGCAGGGGCCATGTGTGTATAAGCGAGACCTGTGTCGCCAGTGGCGTATCTAAAATGGGTGCAGGGTGTGCAGTACACACGGGCCCCTGGGTCCAAGGGGGCCCACACCTTGCACCCATTTCTTCAATACTTGCCTCTCCGGAGTCCCAAGTCGGTGGAAGCAGCGCTGCACAAATTACCGGGAAAATGGCGTGGCAGCCATTTTCCTGGCGTTTTCAGCATGCGCAGTAGGAAAATTGCCAGGAAAATTGGTGCAGCTACATTTCCCCGGAGACCTGAGCATGTGCAGCAGACTTTGGCACAGCACCAGAGTCTAATAGTACTCAGAGTCTACTGTGCTCAGGGCCTGATTCAGAGCCGGACGCTCTTTCAGAACGCTCGCTCTGAATCAGTTCCCTCCCTCTCTTTTTTTAGAGTGGCCTCCTGGCCGCTCGCATAGCTGTGGGTGACCACCCACAGCTATAGCGAGCGGCCAAAAGATGGTCGCGATGGTCAAGACCATCGGGCTTGCGACGAGACACTTGTGGTAGGGTCTCGTCTGCCTCAAGCCCTAGAGTGCTTTTGGCTCTATCAGAACCAAAAGCACTCCCACTGACATCATTTGTGATGTCAGTGGGGCCGGCCCCAGACGGTAGGCGTTCCCATGGGAACACCTCCGTCTGGGCAGCAACGCCCCCGGCACGCCCACCAAAGGGGGCATGCTGTCACTCGACATCGACAGCACGCCCCCTTTGTAGCGAGACCCATAGCAACAGCTTGCCCGTCACTATGCGGGTCTCGCGCATGCGCATGATGGAGCCGGTTCCCTCATGCGCATGCGCACTTGGCCAACATTGACCCGTTTGCGAGCGCTCAGCGCTCGCGAGCTGGTCTGAATCAGGCCCTTAGTGCGCTGCCGGGATGAGAGGAGGGGGCCATGGGCGTGTCACCCATTGGATTTACACCAGCCACTGCAATTGTTCTAATTAGTATCTGCACTGGCACCAGCTCCATGTCAGGTGCTGGAGATATGTCTGAAAAAAGTGTCCATTCCCTGCACTAGCAGCTCAGAATTGCATAGAGCTTTTCATACAAGTCCATAGCACTCCTATGACGCCCCCATGACACTCTCACAACATGCCTACAGCACTCCCATGACACTCCCACAACACTCCCATGACACTCCCACAACACGCCCCCAACGCTCTCATGACACTCCCACAAGTCAGGGTTTCCCTATTTCACGAAAAGACAGATTCGGGGAAGTTCCGGCCAACTGAGAATAGGATGGACATAAGCAAAGATGCAAATAATCACATTTGCGCATGCACTGTATGCAAAACTCGCCATTTACATCCTGCAAAGAGAGATCAGTGCAACTCAGAATCAGCCCCTTAGCGTATTTCTAAAAACACACACCTACATACATATGAGTCTTTATGCCATTGCCCTATGAAACCAAACAACTTTATACATGTTGTAGCATTTAAATATGGCGGTGCGCATATACATCATGGTTACCACTATTCAAAAAGCTATTTCCTGGGGCAGTTAATTGTTATATTCGGCCATCAAAGCACTCAATACTGTTTCAATGGACTCTGGAACAGTGCATTCCCCACCATGATATGCTTACTGAACTTGGGGACTGATTCAGACCCGTTCGCTAGATCCGGCCGCTCTCTCCCTGCATATGCAAATTCAGCCAAGTGACGTCAAGACAGGCGATCGCACGGCAAGGCATAAGCACGCCCACTATGTCTTGGCGAGCGATCACTTTGTGTATGTAGACGCCCATTAACGTATGGTGAGACGCCCATTAGCGCACGTAATCTCCAGAAAGTGTATTAAAACACTGGTACATCGAGGGACCATCTTAAGCGATAGCAGCGCTTGTGGTTGCCTCTACCCTACCGCTAGCACTGCGAGGATTTCAGTGTAAAAAAAAGGCTGGTGACGTGTGCTATGACGCTGCCTGTTAATTATGCACGCCTCTGAAACAGCATTGAGACACTCAGGCATGCCTGCGTTCGCACCTTCACACCCCCATTTTCACTGGACTGCCCCTGTTACCACCCACAAACGGCCTCTCCTGTCACTCATTACACTAGGCTGTCTTTGCAGGGCGAGCGAGCGGGTCCCGATCGCTATGAGTAGTTTGCGCACACACACTGCGATGCATGCGCAGATTAGCGAACATCGGCAGCAGCGAGCGGATACTTGCTAGCATCCGGATCTGAATCAGACCCTTGGTTATAATGTCATTTTCATTGAATTTTAAAAGTTCCTCGTCAATAAATATTTAAGAAGTGCTCCAACATATAATTATATGAAATGAGTTAGTAAAGGTTTCAGGTGTGGATGCGCACACTAATAAACTGCACTTAGTCGTGCAGGGATCATCATTTTTATTGTCCTAGATTTTACACAGCTCCGATGTGCTCTCCTTTCAGTGGCAAACGCAGGATTTCTACAGGGGGGTTTCCAAATGCTTGATTTTAGAGTGAGTGTGGCCAGTCCATGAAGAGGGCATAATTAGCCCTTAACCAGCTTTAATATGTGTCATACAAAGTATATTGTGTGTCATAATTCCAGCATATAGAGGACCAGCAATCACAGTAAACCATTATATGCGGCAGTAGGGCCATCCTGCCTGAGCCAAATGTTTTTATTTCAGATGTGGGCTCCATTCCAGAGCATTAGAGCAAGTCCGGGAGTCTGGGGAAGCAGCAGAATAACCTAACACTGCCCTGGACATATATGTACATATTGGGCTCTATTGCAGCATATCCCTAAAGGCCCCCATACATCAGCAATTGATTGCAGCAATCGTGCAATTTGCAATCGATTGAAAAAGGGAAAGATTTTTTACACACAATCAATTGCTGATGTATGGGGTCCCTAACAGTGAATGTTTTCCAGATCTCCTAGTTGGTGCACAGGTTATTTATTACTGACTGATACATGTTAAAAAATCCACAGGTGGTGCTCATTATTTAATTTGTGATACTGTGAAGAACATGTAGCACTAGTAACAATCTATTATATTACTATATCTATTGTGGTCTTGGTGTGGGCTGGGGAGGGGGGTTTCCAGGCAGACGGAACCCCCCTCTGCATTTGCCTATGCCTTTGTAGATTATTATTTATTTTTATTTATAAAGCCGCGCTCACCTACACTGCCAGCATGTCCGAGAGACTCATCAATTTGGGTGGGTTCTCCTGACTTCGGGGATAGTGGGTAAACCTCCCCAGGGCGGAAAGCAGGTAAGTATGTATAATGCGCAGACTATTACGCAGTGAGTGCTGTAGATGGAGGGGATCATGACCCAAACAAATTACATACAATGACATTATTTATTGTACTGTATATAGATACTCTGGTGTTGTAGAGGTATGGGAAATGGAGATCTGTGGCAATGGGTGTAGTATGAGGCAGCACGAGAAGACAGAGGTGGCAATACAATGAATTCTATGGTTTGAAAAAATGTCAAAAAATATGAGAAGGGTTATGGAGATTTCCAAATTACAGGTGACATTTTTAAAAAGGAAGTCATGTAACAGCCATATTAGTATTAACGGGATACAGTCAAAAAGCCGGCGGTCGAAATGCCGACCGTCGGCTTCCCGACTGTCAAATACTGGTAGGGGACTAATGACAGGTGTCGAAATCTCGACGCCTGTCATTATACCTACGCCGGGAGGCCGACCCCTGGCATACTGAACTAAGGTAAGCCAGGCGCCAGGTGCAGACAGCCGTGGGGGGGAAGGGTTAAGTTTAAGGGCTCCTGGGGGGGACTTAGGGTTAGGCACCCCACCAGGAGGGTTAGGAATAGGCATGGGGAAGGGAAAGTTAGGGTTAGGCACCCCCAGGGGGAGGTTAGGGTTAGGCCCCCATCCGAGGGTTAGGTTTAGGCTTCGGGAAGGCGGGGTTAGGTTTAGCCACTTACGGGGGGAGGTTAGGGTTATGCACTAGGTGGAGGTTAGAGTTAGGCACCCCTAAGGGAGGGTTAGGGAGGGGAGAGGGTTAGGGATAGTTAGAAACTTACCTTAGTCGGGATCCTACTGTTCTGTATTCCGGCGTCGGTATTACATGCGCCAGGCTAACATCCAGCGGTATTTCATACCGATCCCGTATGAGCAGCCATTCAGAGTTAAGGATTCAAACTTTTCATAGTTTGGAAACCAGAGGATTGTGTATAGATTCTGTATTTTTCCATAGTAGTTGCAGATGTGCTGCGGAAGTTTATTCTGCCTAAACAAAATTCCAGCCTCCCTGTTAAGGAGACGTCCTCTTATAATATATACGTGTATTATAGTGTCAATCTGGCTTATCTCCAGATAAAAATATCTTCCTGCTTTGATAACTATGCCAGGAAACTCAACAATCTGTTCACACACGTCAGACTGCACAGAGCCAATGTGATGTTCTTCTTAGTACATTGTTAGTTTGTTTGTTTGTTTGTATTGGTTTTAATATAATATTTTTTTCTGAATCTTTGGAGACAATTTTATTAGAAATACACATTGAAGATACATCTTATTGTCATAGCAAATGCACTTGAAAGGTCACGTTACAGAAAGCAGCATCCGCATGAAAACATGTACAGTAAGTGTCATTTTTAACATACATAGTAAATCACTGTGGCTAAAAGAAGAATGTTGGTATATAAAAATGTGACTTGTTTTTTTTCCCCTCCTGCTGTTAATAATTTATGATTCTGAACTATTATTATTACATTTTATTTATAGGGCGCCACAAGTGGTCCGCAGCGCCGTACAGGTTGCACAGAAACTTACTTTACAATACAGTAACCAAAATGTAAACAGAGGACAAGTAACAAATAGCAACACAATTCTCCATACACAATACAGCTGGGAAGATGAAGGCTGTAACTGAAGTGCTTGAGAAAAGGACTGTGAGACAGTAGGGAGGAGGACCCTGCTCCAAGTAGCTTACAATCAAGGGGAGAGGGGAAACAGACAGATGACATGAGGCATGAGTGTGTAGAAGGGGACCTGAGTGCAGGAAGTAGGCAAGTTAGAGATGGCTGAAGCAGGAGGGAGAGCGACCTGGTAACATGGTTATGTGGTGGAAGTATATGCTTTGATGAACAGGTGGGTTTTCAGTGCACGTTTGAAGCTCTGCAAGGTCGGAGAGAGCCTGATCGAGTGAAGGAGCTCATGCCAGTGAAGGGGGGCTGCACGGGCATGGGAACTACCATGGCAACCACAGTCACATGATGTAGTGAGCTGAGAGGCTTTCAAACCCTAACGGGTATATTTAATAAAGTGTGGGTTTTTAGAAGTGGAGATGCTGCCAATAGCAACCAATCAAATTCCAGCTATTATCTTCTAGAAGGAGCTAGATAAATGTTAAATAGAATTGGATTGGTTGCTATGGGCAACATCTCCACTTCTAAAAACCTGCACATTAGTATATATACCCCTAAGCGTCTGATTCTGAGTCAGGCAAAGTGGCAATGTTGGACGCCTTGGACCAATGTTTTTCGTATGTATCAAAGTCACACTGTGCATGCATCCCGACAATGTTTGTACAGAGTCGCAGTACAGATTTGGACACACGGTATCAGAAATGTAAGGGACGTTCCTGGATGGTTATTGGGAGGTAATAGTTGGATGGCTAAAAAGAGGCACAGAGATGTGACTGTTATGGAGCATCACTAAAAGCGTCCTTGTGCATCTAATGCACGGATGAAGGGCTTTGTAGCACATCAGCATAAAGATGCAGATGGGACTGCAGCAAAAGACGCAGCCAGGTCTACATCTGAATCTGAATCAGCCGCTATATGAACTCTGGGCCTGATTCAGAGCCGGACGGTCTTTCAGAGCGCTCGCTCTGAATCAGTGCCCGCCTATTGTATTTTTAGAGCGGCCTCGCTATAGCAAGCGGCCAGGAAGATGGTCGCGATGGTCAAGACCATCGCGACCATCGGGCTTGCAACGAGACCCTTGTGGTAGGGTCTCGTTGCCGCAAGCCCTAGAGTGCTTTTGGCTCTATCACTTGTGATGTCAGTGGGGCTGGCCCCAGACGGTAGGTGTTCCCATGGGAATGCCTCCGTCTGGCCAGCTACGCCCCCGGCATGCCCACCAAAGGGGGCGTGCTGTCACTCAACATCGACAGCACGCCCCCTTTGTAGCAAGACCTAGAGCGACGGTTTGCCCGTCGCTATCTGGGTCTCGCGCATGCACACGACGGAGCCGCCTCCGTCGTACGCATGTGCACTGGGCCAACATCGACCCGCTTGTGAGCGCTCAGCGCTCGCGAGCTGGTCTGAATCAGGCCCACTGTCTACTCTGTGTAATGTAAGATCCTCCCCTCCTTCTATCCCTCTTTCTTCAAACAATATGCTGAGAGCTGCAAGAGCCTGTGGTAGCCATATTTTTGTGCCACTTACAGAGAGATTTTTAATAGGAGATAATGATTTATAGAAGGACAGCTTAGAAACCTGGCAATTAGATGGATACTTTTAAGTTTAAATTGTTACTAAAAGGGAAAAAAAGAAACCTATGTAGGATTCTTCTTTGAAAATGTAGATTTTTCTTATAAGCTTGCTGTTCGCAATAAATCTAGAGAGTAACAATGCAATAATCTGGTCCTTCCATTGTTTATTACTGGAACATTTAAAAATAGGTACATCTAGTCTGCCAGGTTTAGCCTAGGTCATCAATTACCATACCATTGGGGCAGACCTTTGGCCTTATCACTCTGATACTCTTGGTCTTTTTAGTGATGCCTGGAAGAGCATAGTTAAGACCTCATTTATCAACGAGTTTTATCATACGCAACGAGTTTTAAAACTTGCTGCGTATGATAATGGTGATCCCAGCCAATCGGCTCCCAACTGTCATCTGTTTGAAAAATGACAGTTGGGAGCTGATTGGCTTGAGCTTCATTATTATACACAACGTGTTTTAAAACTCGTTTTTTAAAACTAGTTGCATGATAATGAGGCCCTTACTGACAAGGATATCAACCTCTATGATAACAGCCTCTGAAAAGTCACAATTCACACCTTAATGACATCTATATAAGCTATAGCTCTAGTGATAGTGACAAATTAGATGAGGGAATATTACTTACTCATCATATCAAGTAGGTGACCTTTATTTATACGTCGCAAACACATTAAGCTGAATTCACAAAGAATGTTTTAATAATTTACATCAGTCCTAATTCTTTACCACACTATAGGCAATTGTTTCTGAAGCTATTTCAAATACCAACACATACAATGGGAGAACATGCAAATTGACATAATCAGGGACCTGGCTAGAATGGAACCTATGTCCACAGAGGTGCAAGACAACAATGCTAACTACTGAGCCACCATTTAATTTCCCCACAGTCTGATGCTCTATTGGAGAGTTATACTTTATTGATGTAGTTTGTATACATCAGTAAAGTATAGTGACAATAGACTGTGCAAAGTTAGTAAGGGTCAAGAAATGTTAAGTTGCATATTATTGGGGAATAAAGCAACTACAAGCTGGTGTCTCCTGCAATGGTATGGCCATGCAATTGAAAGGCCATGTTATTCAAAGTGCTCACAATCTGATCAGAGAGGTAGTAATCAGCTGGAATAGAGTAGATAGTGTTAATCAGGTGGAATAGAGTAGATGAGTGATAATTAGGTGGGATAAAGTAGATGAGTGTTAATCAGGTGGAATAGAGTAGATGGGTGGAAATCGGATAGAATAGAGTAGATGAGTGGTAATTAGGTGGGATAGAGTAGATGAGTGGTAATCGGGTGGAATAGAGTAGATGAGTGGTAATCGGGTGGAATAGAGTAGATGGGTGGTAATTGGGCGGAATAGAGTAGATGGGTGGTAATTAGGATGAATAGAGTAGAAGGTGGTAACCAAGTGGCATAGAGTAAGGGGGGGTAGTATGGCTAAATAGACGAGATGGATGATAATCAGGGTCGAACAGAGTAGATGGGTGGTAATTAGGTGGAATAGAGTAGAAGGGTGTTATCGCGTAAAGGAGGGGTAATCGGGCCAAATAGAGAAGATGGATGGTAATCGGGTGAAACAGAGTATATGGGTGGTAATTTGATTGAATAGAGTAGTGGGGTAGAGACCGAATGGAATAACCTAGGGAGGCTGAGAGGATGGTTCAGACATTTGCTAAGCTTCCCTGCAGAGGGGACTTTTCAGTGACCAGGACAACGAGTTGTGGATAAACCACTCCTCATAATCCTGGCGCTCCATTAAAAGGCACAATTTAAAAAATTTATAAGTTAACTATTGAAATAATATATTAAAAATGTACAAATCACCAGCAGCAAGCGAAAGAAGTTGTGCAAAAACTTCACTCACAGAAAATATCAAAGTAACAGAACAATCCATGAGCTAGGTGGTTTAACTAAAAAAAAGTTGAAAGTTCTGCTCCCTAATCAAAAAACACAGAGGCTCAAATGTATCCCAAATATATATATATTCTTTAATACCACATAATAATATAAACATTCACTAAAACCACATCCAATAGAGGTAGCTACTGTAATAACTCACAGGTCTGTAACACTGTATCTATGTATCATTTGCTAATGGTCTCTAATCAGCACTTTTGCAAAAAAATGTTCAGTTCAAATAGATAATTTGCAACATGTGTACAAGGAGAATGTCATGAGAGAGTTCACCGTCCAATAACTAGATATTCAGTCAGTCTATAAAGTTGTGTTTAGAAGTAGTCCTTTCCTTAGATAGAAGATAGAGGCACTGATACTACAATTCGTGGAGTGCGCTGGCTATTTGCTGGCATCTCAGCAAGCGTGGTAATCGGCCAGAATTGTGCGCTCCTGTAGTCAGCGTATAGTTCTTCCATTTTATAATATAGATATAGCACTCTTGTGTGTGCGGTCGCGCTCTCTGATATCCGCACACCTTGGGTGGTTGAATGCGCTCAGCCTTCTGCCTCATGCATCACAACACACAAGAAGGAAGGTGTATGTATATCACAGCGCGACCGCACACACAGAGTGGTACATTATATCTATTATATATATTTCAGTTGTGTGAGATTTAATTGGTGACCAGAATCATCACTTTCAGATCAGTTGCTACGTAAATGATTTTACAAACTATTTTTGAAAAAAACGCCTCCTGGATATTCCCCATATTACCACAGTCTCTGTAGGTTGGCACTAATGAAAGGAGTAACCAAAAACTCCTGTACGGCGGCATTACAGTTACTGACAGTTGGTCTGAGCTCTGACGCCTCCCTCCATTACCTGGGAGCCCGGCACCTACTGAGCATTCTGATGCGGGACATGCTTTGCAGAATTATTATATCGATTTTGTTTACATATGAGGCCTGGTAACTCTGAGCAATTCAAAAGGATGGAAGAGGAATCCTTCATGAATGCTGCCCTGGGGCTTGTTGTGAATACACTCAATATTAGGAGGTAGCAACAGTTGGATATGACGAGTGGGCCGTGACCATGCCTCTGATGGTCCTGACCACGCCTCCATGGGGCCATGACATTGTTTTTTTAAGCAACAATTAGTAGATGTACCTTCCTCCATGGTGTGAAGCAATGGCACATCTCCCAGCTTCCCATGAAGTCGGGAAGGTTGGTAGCAGACCCTCCAACATAACCCCTTCCACCAGGTACAAAATGCTCTGGTCCTGGACTTCCCACTTGATTTATGATTGACCTCGCCTGTGTTTACACACAACTCTCATCAATTATTTTGATTAACACAGGTGACTGCAATCATAGATCAAGTGGGAAGTCCAGGACCAGAGCATTTTGTACTTGGTGGAAGGGGTCATGTTGGTGGGTCTGTGGTAAGTATGCTGAAGGTGAAATATATACTGTACAATAAAAGAGAATTTGTGTAACGACAACAAAAGGAAGTTGGATTTACAGCTTTGAAGAGATTGCAAATGGTATTTAGTGAAACACAACGGCACACTAAGGGAATTACTATAACTGCAGGTACGCAAGAAAGCATTTCACTGAACACAGACATATATTGATATTAATGCCATTCGAGGGAAAGCAGGGCCATAATTATGGGTATGCGAGAGATGCCATCGCCCAGGGCACAGCCCCACGGCACCTGCATTTGGCTTGCATGGTGTCTAGAATGGCACCCTACATCCTGTACAGAGCAGGCAGTGCTATACTTCCTGGTGCCAGCAGGCCCGCCCCCTTGACGTGACCTCAAAGTTGCCCTTTTCCTGCACTTTTCACCCTCCTGTTTTATGAGCGCGTTTCTCTTTAAAAAACTAAAAAAAATCTGAAATACTCAATTCTCCAAACATTTTGGTTTGAATCTATAAATGACATTATGCAATAAGCACATGATCATAATGCTGGATTATTTATTACAGTAAATGATTGCGCAATATTTCCCTAGTCTGTACATACCTGGCACGTAAAAGGAATCGGAGGCCATGATTATACCGTGCAAATCTAAGTAACACAAGGAGCACAAACGGCAATTTAATGCACACTGTATTTTGCAAGACACATATGGAAAGCAGTTGTGCACTCACATCACAAGCATCTATATAAATGAAAGGTGGATCAGGGACAGCACTAGCCGGAAAAAATTAAAAAGAACCATTTTACACTAAGGATACCACTTTAGTGCAATGTAAAACCACACTGTATTAGAACAGCATACATGCGTGCTTTGCCATTCGGCTCCATGAATAAAAGCTATAACGACAATGGTCTATTTATTCTGCTGTGTGGTGTGGTTAGGGCAGCACTAGGAACAGACAAACAATGCATGTAAAATACATAGAAAACAATACTTTCCTTACAAGCATGCCCTGATTTCAAATGTAATTTATCCTAACAAGTTCTTAAACTTTCTCATATATCTGTTTCAAATATACCTAGACATGTTAGTGACTTGTGTTTTAGAATTTTTATGAATGGTTCTATTAAAATGTATGCAGTCCTGCGAAAAGCTCTCTAAAACTCTTGAAAAGCACACATGTATTTGTATGCATTTACAGTATGAAATACCCTTTCATCTGGTTTCTCAAATCCATTCAAGGTAGAGCCTTGTTCATGCAACTTTGGTTTTGTAAGGAGGTAACACAATATGCAGTATGTGTGTACAGCTGCTATATGAATCAACCTGCATACATCTAACTTAAATTATTTTTATTTAATATTCAAATTCAATGTTAATACATAATGACATGAAGGAATATGGCTTGTATATTTGCAGCTTTACCACAACAGCCGTAGGAAAGTTACCTTAGTCACTTCTTCTGGATTACTAACAAAATAAAATAGTAAACATGCAGTATATAATAAAAGGAGATTATTCTATCTTGAAAGATGAAGAAAGGAAAGAGGATACTAGGAAGGAAAGGAGAAAGAGAGTAAGGATAAAGCACATGGGAGAATAAAGGAGAGAGGTTGGAGAATCTTATAGTCGCTAGACCTGCAATAACGTCCGCAGTGAATGTAACAGAAAAATGTAAAGCTGGACACACACACATGGACCGATTCTGCAGCTACTGCCCCTATAGTATCCCTCATCTCTGAAATATTCTATCACTTTTTTCATATTAGAGCCGGAAGCTCATCACTGACATCACGAGTGATGTCAGTAGGGCCACCCCCAAATGGCAGGCATTCTGTCAGGAACGCCTCCGTTTGTGTAGCCATCCCCCCGCCCCGCCTACAAAACGGGGTGAGCTGTCGATCACCATCAACAGCCGCCCCTTTTGTAGTAAGTCCCGAAGCGAGAGAATTTCTCTCTCGCTCCGGGGCTTGCACACGCGCTGTGCGGCCGCTGCAAGTGCACAGGGCCTCAACATCGACCCGCTTGTGAGTGCATAGGCGCTTGCGAGCGGGTCTGAATGAGACCCTCACTCCTTTGTTTCAGCTGTGCCCTCTTCCTATAGAATGTAAGTTCTCTCAACATTTATTTATGCATGTCTTGTGTTTCTGAGCGGTGACATCCAGTCTTTGCTCTCCTTTTTACTGAGTTTGTGTACGGTTTTCAGTACAGTGTATTTTTCTTAAATGTCTCCACCTATTCATATTCTCTCTTCCCCCTTAAATGTACCAGTTATACTCATATTTGCCAACTCTCCTGCAATGGACGAGAGACTCCCAAAATTCGGGTGGCGCTCCCAGCCCCCCGCAGTAGAGGACAAGTCCCCTGGACTGGCTGCTTCTCCCTGCACAAACACCACTTCCTCCCCCTTCGCCCCACACTTACCTGACAAAAGAGGCGGTCCGGAGGGGTCCAATGACGCGAGTTGCGCTGAATTGCGTCATCTTAGTTCACTCCCCCTGGTTTACAATGTCGGAAATCTCTGCATTGTATAGCAGGGTCGCGCCGCCACACCCCCTGCAGCACCGACCTGGCTGAGGACCTGGTTATACTTCGTGTTACACTCTCTTCTCACATTCCCCCTTCTTGTCCACTCTCAAGCAGTGATGATGCCTTAATTTGCCAAAGAAAGGTATAATCACTGCTTCATCTCATTAACAAGAGGGTTTCTATAGAGCATGCACAGATTTCCTGCAGTCCTGCTACATTTTTATGTTAGTGCAGTCCCCATAGCCTGTTATAAGGACAGCGCAGAAACTCAATTTATCAAGTAGTGATCTCTTCAGATGGTGTTACCTATACACAGGGCCGGTTCTAAACCTAGTGGAGTCCAGGGTGATAAGTTCTTTTGGCGTTCCCGATAGAAATAAGGAACATATCTCAGTGTAATCATAACAATATATGTACTTTTTCCTGCATTTTGCATCTTAATTCAATAATAGTGTACCAAGTACTTGATATTAGTATTTTTAATGACCCCTCTATACCCCACACTACATTACTGACCCCTTTATACCCTACACTACACTACTGACCCCTCTATACCCTACACCACACTACTGACCCCTCTATACCCTACACTACATTACTGACCCCTCTATACCCTACACTACACTACTGACCCCTCTATACCCTACACTACACTACTGACCCCTCTATACCCTACACTACATTACTGACCCCTCTATGCCCTACACTACATTACTGACTCCTCTATACCCTACACTACTTTACTGACCCCTCTATACCCTACACTACACTACTGACCCCTCTATACCCTACACTAAATTACTGACCCCTCTATACCCTACACTACATTACTGACCCCTTTATACCCTACACTACACTACTGACCCCTCTATACCCTACACTACACTACTGACCCCTTTATACCCTACACTACATTACTGACCCCTCTATGCCCTACACTACACTACTAACCCCTCTATACCCTATACTACATTACTGACCCCTCTATGCCCTATACTACATTACTGACCCCTCTATGCCCTACACTACATTACTGACCCCTCTATACCCTACACTACACTACTGACCCCTCTATGCCCTACAGTACACTACTGACCCCTCTATACCCTACACTACATTACTGACCCCTCTATACTAGGGGTGAGCGGGTTCGGATTTCTGAAATCCGAACCCCCCCGAGCCCCCCCGATCTGAGGCAGATCCGAGTCAGGCTCGACTTTTCCCGCCTGACTCGGATCTGAAATCGAGGCAAAACGTCATCATCCCGCCTTCCGGGTCTCGCGGGTTTTGGATCCTATATAAGGTACCCGCGTCAGCGCCGTTTTCTCACTCGGCTGTGGACAGTGAAGAGGGAGGGTGGGAGTTAGGGCTGGCTGGGCTGTGTAGTGTAGTGTAGTGTAGTGCAGAGTAGTGTTGTGCTGTGCTGTGCTGTGCTGCGCTGTGCTGCTGTTGTCCATAGGGGCTGTGTCCACTACTTCAAAGTCCATAGGGGCTGGCTGTGTTGTGCTGTGCTGCTGTTGTCCATAGGGGCTGGCTGGACTGTGTTGTGCAGTCAGTTGTCCATAGGAGCTGTGTCCACTCCAAAGTCCTGTGCAGTGTTCCAGTCCTAAAGGGGTGCTGTAGTGTTGTCCAGGGGGTGCTCTGTCCGTCAGGGGTGCTCCCCCCAAGTGCTAAAAAAAAATATATTTTTTCTGTGTTTGTGAATTGTGTGCGCAGTAGCCGCACGTGCATCAACAAAGTAGTGCCAAGCGTGCGCCTGTGTCATAAGTAAAGGGCCGACTGGCTTGACCGTTAAAGGGTGCTGTAACCCCCAAAGTGCACTCCAAACCAAATAAAAAAATATTTTCTGTGTTTGTGAATTGTGTGCGCAGTAGCCGCTTGTGCAACAACAAAGTAGTGCCAAGCGTGCGCCTGTGTCATAAGTAAAGGGCCGGCTGGCTTGACCGTTAAAGGGTGCTGTAACCCCCAAAGTACACTGCAAACCAAATAAAAAAATATTTTCTGTGTTTGTGAATTGTGTGCGCAGTAGCCGCACGTGCATCAACAAAGTAGTGCCAAGCGTGCGCCTGTGTCATAAGTAAAGGGCCGGCTGGCTTGACCATTAAAGGGTGCTGTAACCCCCAAAGTACACTGCAAACCAAATAAAAAAATATTTTCTGTGTTTGTGAATTGTGTGCGCAGTAGTCGCACGTGCATCAACAAAGTAGTGCCAAGCGTGCGCCTGTGTCATAAGTAAAGGGCCGGCTGGCTTGACCATTAAAGGGTGCTGTAACCCCCAAAGTACACTCCAAACCAAATAAAAAAGTATTTTCTGTGTTTGTGAATTGTGTGCGCAGTAGCCGCACGTGCATCAACAAAGGAGCAGCGCCAAGCGTGCGCCTGTGTCCCATAAGTAAAGAGCCGGCTGGCTCATTTCTTAAAGGGTGGTGTAACCCACAAAGTGCACTACTCTCCAGCAAAAATAAAAAAATATTTTCTGTGTTTGTGTGCGCCTTAGCCGCACGTATATATCAATATAACATAAATGGAGGACCAAACTTTCTCCGATAAAAATAAAATAGGGAAAGATCAAGAACCACTTCCTCCTTGTGCTGTTGCTGCTGCTGGGAGTTGTTCATCATCCCAGAGAGGAAGTAGGAACACCACTACTTTTACTAAACAATTGACCCTCCAACAGTCCCTAGCGATGAGGATGAAGTACGACAGCAGTCATCCTGAAGCAAAACGTATAACTGAGGCCTTGACTGCTATGTTGGTGTTAGATGTGCGTCCGGTATCCGCCATTAGTGCAGTGGGATTTAGACAATTGATGGAGGTAGTGTGTCCCCGGTTCCAAATCCCGTCTAGATTCCACCTGCATCCTCAAAGCAGCAGCGACAAGCGTGCGTCTGTCTGTTAAAGGGTGGTGTAACCCTCAAAGTGCGTTCCACAAACAATAAAAATATTTTTCCTTTTTTTTCTGTCTTTGTGAAATATGTGGGCTGTAGCCACACCTGCATCCTTAAAGCAGCAGCAACAAGCGTGCGTCTATCAGTTAAAGGATTACATCGGTGACAGCATCCAAGTAGGCATGTCAGACAGTCCGTACCTGTACTGGCAGGAAAAAGAAGCAATTTGGAGGTCCCTGTACAAACTGGCTCTATTTTACCTGAGTTGCCCCCCCTCCAGTGTGCACTCTGAAAGAGTGTTTAGTGCAGCCGGGAACCTTGTCAGCGAAAGGCGTAGGAGGTTGCTTCCACAAAATGTGGAGAAGATGATGTTCATAAAATGAATTATCAACTCTTCCAGGGAGACCAGCCTCCAGAACGTACAGAGGGACCTGTGGTTGTGGATTCCAGCGGGGACGAATTAATACTCTGTGAGGATGAGGATGTACATAACACTGAAGAGGGTGAGGAATCGGTGGATGAGGAGGATGAGGACGACATCTTGCCTCTGTAGAGCCAGTTTGTGCAGGGACAGATTAATTGCCAGCTTGTTTTGTGGGGGCCCAAACGAACCAATCATTTCAGCCACAGTTGTGTGGCAGACCCTGGCGCTGAAATGTTTGGTTTGTTAAAGTGTGCATGCCCTGTTTATACAACATAAGGGTGGGTGGGAGGGCCCAAGGACAATTCCATCTTGCACCTCTTTTTTTTCTTTGAATTATGTACTGTTTGGGGCCTAGTTTTTCAAACTGCCATCCTGTCTGCCACTGCAGTGTCACTCCTAGATGGACCACGTGTTTGTGCCGCCCACTCGTATCTCATAGCATAGTCATCCAGCTACCTCGGTGCAACCTTTTGGATATAAAAACACTATTGTGAGGTGTAAGGTGTTCAGAATAGACTGGAAATGAGTGGAAATTAAGGTTATTGAGGTTAATAATAGCATAGGAGCAGAAAAACACACAAATTCTGTGATTTTATCTGTTTTTATGCTTTTTTAAAAAAAAATACAGATCCAAAACACAAAACCCAGAACCCAAAACACGGAAGGGTGGTTTTGGCAAAACCAATCCAGATCCAAAACACGAAGAAAGATCCAGATCCAAAACCAAAACACAAAAAGTGGCCGGTGCACACCCCTACTCTATACCCTACACTACATTACTGATCCCTCTATACCCTACACTACATTACTGACCCCTTTATACCATACACTACATTACTGACCCCTCTATGCCCTAAACTACACTACTGACGCCTCTATGCCCTACACTACATTACTGACCCCTCTATGCCCTACACTACACTACTGACCCCTCTATACCCTACACTACATTACTGATCCCTCTATGCCCTACACTACACTACATCATTAACCCCTCTATACTCTACACTACATTACTGACTCCTCTATGCCCTACACTACATTACTGACCCCTCTATGCCCTACACTACATTACTGACCCCTCTATGCCCTACACTACATTACTGACCCCTCTATGCCCTACACTACACTACTGACCCCTCTATACCCTACACTACATTACTGACCCCTCTATGCCCTACACTACACTACTGACCCCTCTATGCCCTACACTACACTACTGACCCCTCTATGCCCTACACTACATTACTGACCCCTCTATGCCCTACACTACATTACTGACCCCTCTATACCCTACACTACATTACTGACCCCTCTATACCCTACATTACATTACTGACCCCTCTATACCCTTCACTACACTACTGACCCCTCTATGCCCTACACTACAATACTGACCACTCTATACCCTACACTACATTACTGACCCCTCTATACCCTACACTACATTACTGACCCCTCTATGCCCTACACTACATTACTGACCCCTCTATACCCTACACTACATTACTGACCCCTCTATACCCTACATTACACTACTGACCCCTCTATACCCTACACTACATTACTGACCCCTCTATACCCTACATTACACTACTGACCCCTCTATACCCTACAATACATTACTGACCCCTCTATGCCCTACACTACACTACTGACCCCTCTATACCCTACACTACATTACTGACCCCTCTATGCCCTACACTACATTACTGACCCCTCTATACCCTACACTACATTACTGACTCCTCTATGCCCTACACTACATTACTGATCCCTCTATGCCCTACACTACACTACTGACCCCTCTATACACTACACTACACTACATCATTAACCCCTCTATACTCTACACTACATTACTGACTCCTCTATGCCCTACACTACATTACTGACTCCTCTATGCCCTACACTACATTACTGACCCCTCTATGGCCTACACTACATTACTGACCCCTCTATGCCCTACACTACATTACTGACCCCTCTATGCCCTACACTACACTACTGACCCCTCTATGCCCTACACTACACTACTGACCCCTCTATACCCTACACTACAATACTGACCCCTCTATGCCCTACACTACACTACTGACCCCTCTATACCCTATACTACATTAGTGACCCCTTTATACCCTACACTACATTACTGACCCCTCTATATCCTATACTACATCACTGACCTCTCTATACCCTACTCTACACTACTGACCCCTCTGCATACTTGCCTACTCTCCCAGGACAGCCCCCAGAAAGGCAGACAAGTCTATCGGCCAGTCAGCTACCCCTGGAACCCCGCACCTATCACACAAACCCCCACAGAGGGAGGGGGGGGCAATGACACATCACTAGTTAGCTGGTTGGAATGATAATCTGGTAACGTATGGGAGTAAATGATAATCAGCAATTTGCTCCCAAACGCCAGAAAACAAATGAAAATGGTCGTTCAGACAAGTTGGTTAAATGTTTGATTCAAACAATTTGTTTAAACAACAGTTTTTGTCCGTTTTCTGGTGTTTGGGAGCAAATTGCTGTACATAATGTAAAGAAAAATAAGAGGTGCAAGATGGAATTGTCCTTGGACCCTCCCACCCACCCTTATTTTGTATAAACAGGACATGCACACTTTAACAAACCAATCATTTCAGCGCCAGGGTCTGCAACACGACTTTGACTGAAATGGGCCCCCACAAAACAAGCTGGCAATTAATCTGTCCTTGCACAAACTGGCTCTACGGAGGCAAGATGTCATCTTCATCCTCCTCATCCACCGATTCCTCACCCTCTTCAGTGTTGTGTACATCCTCATCCTCACAGAGTATTAATTCGTCCCCGCTGGAATCCGCCACTACAGGTCCCTCTGTACATTCTGGAGGCTGGTTTCCCTGGAAGAGTTGATAATTAATTTTATGAACATCATCTTCAACACATTTTGTGGAAGCAACCTCCTACGCCTTTCGCTGACAAGGTTCCCGGCTGCAATAAATACTCTTTCTGAGTGCACACTGGAGGGGGGGCAACTCAGGTAAAATAGAGCCAGTTTGTACAGGGGCTTCCAAATTGCCTATTTTTCCTGCCAGTACAGGTACGGACTGTCTGACATGCCTACTTGGATGCTGCCACCGATGTAATCCTCCACCATTCTGTCAATGGTGACAGTACATATGTAGTGACAGTAGACATGTCAGAAATTGTTGCCAGGTCCTTCAGTCCAGACCAGATGTCGAAACTTGGTCCTGCCTGCCCTGCATCACCGCCAGCGGGTTGCTTAGGATACCTAAGTTGTTTCCTAGCAGCCCCAGTTGCAGGAGAAAATGAAGGAGCTGTTGACGTGGCACGTTCCGTTTCAGCTGACAGTGTTTTCACCAGCAGGTCTTTGCACCTCTGCAGGCTTGTGTCGGCCGGAAAGAGAGACACCACATAGGCTTTAAACCTAGGAACGAGCACGGTGGCCAAAATGTAGTGGTCTGATTTCAACAGATTGACCACCCTGGAATCCTGGCAAAGATAATGAAGGGCTTCATCCACAAGTCCCATATGCCGAGCGGAATTGCTCCGTCTTAGCTCCTCCTTCACTTTCTCCAGCTGCTTCTGCAAAAACCTGATGAGGGGAATGACCTGACTCAGGCTGGCAGTGTCTGAACTGACTTCACGTTTGGCAAGTTCGAAGGGCTGGATAACCTTGCACAACACAGAAATCATTCTCCACTGCGCTTGAGTCAGGTGCATACCCCCTCCTTTGCCTATGTCATAGGTGGATGTATAGGCTTGAATGGCCTTTTGCTGCTCCTCCATCCTCTGAAGCATGTAGAGGGTTGAGTTCCATCAAGTCACAACCTCTTGCTTCAGGTGATGGTGGGGCAGGTTAAAGAGTGTTTGCTGGTGCTCCAGTCTTCGGCACACAGTCGCAGAATGGTGAAAGTGGACAGAAATTTTTCAGGCCACCCAAAGCGTCTCCTGCATGCACCTGTCATTTTTCAGAAAACTCTGCACCACCAAATTTATTGTGTGAGCAAAACATGGGACGTGCTGGAATTTGCCCAGATGTAATGCCCGCACAATATTGGTGGCATTGTCAGATATCACAAATCCCCAGGAGAGTCTAAGTGGGGTAAGCCACTGTGCGATGGTTTCCCTCAGTTTCTCTAAGAGGTTGTCGGCGGTGTGCCTCTTACTGAAACTGGTGATACACAGTGTAGCCTGCCTTGGAACGAGCTGGCGTTTCTGAGATGCTGCTACTGGTGACGCTGCTGTTGTTGCTGCGTAAGGTGATACATCTACCCAGTGGGCTGTCACAGTCATATAGTCCTTAGTCTGCCCTGTTCCACTTGTCCACATGTCCGTGGTTAAGTGGACATTGGGTACAACCACATTTTTTAGGACACTGAGGACACTTTTTCTGACGTTTCTGTAGAGTCTCGGTATCGCCTGCCTAGTGAAGTGGAATCTAGACGGGATTTGGAATCGGGGACACACTACCTCCATCAATTGTCTAAATCCCACTGCACTAATGGCGGACACCGGACGCATGTCTAACACCAACATAGCAATCAAGGCCTCAGTTATCCGTTTTGCTTCAGGATGACTGCTATCGTACTTCATCCTCCTCGCTAAGGACTGTTGGAGGGTCAATTGTTTAGTAAATGTAGTGGTGTTCCTACTTCCTCCTGGGATGATGAATGACTCCCAGCAGCAACAGCTGCAGTAGGCGTAGCAATGTAGGATCCTTCAGAGGAATCCCAGGTAGGAGAGTCAGTCATGCCAGTGACATGGCCTGCAGGACTACTTCCGATCCTGACTAACGAGGAAATTGACGAGGAGGGAGTTGACGGTGTGGTTTGCAGGCGCTTGGATACAACAGGACAAAGGGATTTAGGTGTCCCTGGACTGCTTACGGTCTTAGCCAAAGTTTCTGAACTTGACAGTAACTTTTTATGAACGCGCTGCAGGTGACGTATAAGGGAGGATGTTCCTAGGTGGTTAACATCCCTACCCCTACTTATTTCACCTTTACATATGGTACATATGGCAAAACAGTTGTCCGGATTTGGATGGAAATATTGCCAGACCAAAGAGGTGGAATGTTTGGTCTTCTGCCCAGGCATGACCGTGATGGGCTTTTTCATCCCACGGACAACAACTGTCTCCCCCGGAGCCTGATTTATACAAACCACATCACCATCAGAATCCTCCTCGCCAACTTCCTTCTCAGCACCAGCTACACCAGTATCCTCATCCTGTTGTACTTCTTCAACAGTGACATTTTCAATTTGCATATCAGCAAGTGGACTGTGGGTGCTCCTTTCAGCACTTGCAGAGGGCGTGCAAATGGTGGAAAGAGCCACCTCTTCCCATCCAGTGCTGGGAAGGTTAGGCATTGCAACCACCACCACACTTGGACTCTCCTTGGGGTTTGGGATATCTTCTTAGAACGCACAGTTCTTCGCTGTGCTTTTGCCAGCTTAACTCATTTGATTTTTGTAGTGGGAGGAGGGCTTCCATCGTCATGTGAAGCTGAACCACTAGTCATGAAAATAGGGGAAGACCTTAGCCGTTCCTTGCCACTCCATGTCGTAAATGGTATATTGGCAAGTTTACGTTTCTCCTCAGATGATTTAAATGTTTTTTTTTTAAGGTCATTTTCCTGAACTTTGTCATTTGGGATTTTATATGCCGTCTACTATGACATTGGGCATCGACCTTGGCAGACGACGTTGATGGCATTTTATCGTCTATGTCATGACTAGTGGTAGCAGCTTCAGCACTAGGAGGAAGTTGTTCTTGATCTTTCCCTATTTTATTTTTATCGGACAAAGTTTTGTCCTCCATTTATGTTATATTGATATATACGTGCGGCTAACGCGCACTTTGGGGGTTACACCACCCATTAACAGACTTATGACACAGGCGGACGCTTTTCGCTGCTCCTTTGTTGATGCACGTGCGGCTACAGCGTACACAATTCACAACACAGAATTTATTTATTTTTTTTAAGTGCAGTTTGGGAGTTATACCACCCTTTAACAGACGAGCCAGCCTGCCCTTTACTTATGACACAGGCGCACGCTTGGCTCTGCTCCTTTGTTGATGCATGTGCGGCTACTGCGCATACATTTCACACACAATCACAGAAAAAAAGAATTGTTTATTTTTTGTGGAGCGCACTTTGGGGGTTACATCACCCTTTAACAGACTTATGACACAGGTGCACGCTTGGCGCTGCTCCTTTGTTGATGGACGTGCGGCTACAGCGCACACAATTCACAACACAGAAAAGAAGAATTTTTTATTTTTTGTGGAGCGCACTTTGGGGGTTACACCACCCTTTAAGAGATTAGCCAGCCGGCCCTTTACTTATGACACAGGTGCACGCTTGGCACTGCTCCTTTGCAGCTACAGTGCACACAATTCACAAACACAGAAATAAATGTCTTTTTGGCACTTGGGGGGAGCACCCCTGATGGACAGATCACCCCATGGACAATACTACAGCACCTCTTTAGGACTACAGCCTTTATTGGACACTGCACAACACATCCCAGCCAGCCCCTATAGACTTTTGGAGTGGACACAGCTCCTATGGACAACTGACTGCACAACAAAGCCCAGCCAGCCCCTATGGACAACAAACTGCACAACACAGCCCAGCCAGCCCCTATGGACAACAGCAGCACAACACAGTCCAGCCAACCCCTATGGACTTTGGAGGAGCGGACACAGCCCCTATGGACAACAGCAGCACAACACAACACAGCCCAGCCAGCCCTAACTCCCTCCCTCTTCACTGTCCACAGCCGGAGTGAGAAATGGCGCCGATGCTGGGACCTTTTATAGAATCCAAAACCCGCGAGATCTGGAAGGCGGGATGATAAAGTTTTGCCTTGATTTCATTTCCGAGTCAGGGAAAACACGAGCCGGACTCGGTTCCCGACTAAGATCGGGGGACTCGGGGTTCGGATTTCAGAAATCCGAACCCGCTCATCCCTAGTATTGTGAGATAATCTTATTATGAACATAAAAACTGGTTTATTCATCTAGAGGAAACTTGAATATCATTATTGAGCAGTTGTTGTACTTTAGCTGACATTGGCCCTCATTCAGAGCCGCACGTTAACAACAGTACGCTCGTTGCGTTCCGATGTTGACTAACCGCGCATGCGTCGGTGTTACACTGCGCATGTGCGTACGGCAGATTGCGAGTTTTTTTTCTCTCGTTCATAAAATAGCGTACAGGAAGTGACATGTCAAATGTGATTGACAGAACAGGGCGTTTTTGGGTGTTGACGGGGGTGGAGATGAAAAAACGCAGGCGTGGTGAGGTGTTTTTGGGGCGTACATACATTAGCAGATGCGAACGTCAAATTTGTTCGGACCGTCTCATACGTCACTGGAACATCCGCTTTCCCTTCAAAATGCTCGCACAGCTTAGGGTCAGGATTACTCGACCACATTGGCGATGGCCTTCTCCTCCGTCCCGGGACTCAACGATGGTGCTGCGATTAATCGCGGCTGGTCAGTAAAGTAATTAGTGTTGGATTGAAAACCGGCTTGGTATGTGTTTGGAAAGCAGTTTATTGGGATAGCACAAAAGCGTACGCAGGTGGAAATCAGAGCTGCTAATATCATGATTACACAATCAATTAGCGTACATTTTTGGTGTTTTATTTTGGCCACAATTTGTTGGTTATGGCCTATTGTAACAATAATGTCATCATGTTTTAATTAGCTCCCCTTTTTTTGGGTTTACTGTGTAATTTGCATCGCTATGTGATTTTTTAAACATTCCTTAAAGAGGCCTTTTTTTTTTTTTAAGAGGGTCAGTTTTTGCCTTTAGGGCCAGGATTAAATGTAACCCATTTGTACAATAATGTCACAATACAATGTCAGTTTTTTGTTTTAAATTTATTGTTTAAACACAAACAAATTGGCCAAATATTTTGTTGCCTTTTTTTTGTGGCAAAGATATTTGTTAAAAAAAAAAAAAAAGCCATAACTGGTAACATAAACGTAAATACCAACTTTAAAAAAATTTCACAAGAAAGGAGAGGGAAGTTTTGACCAGAAAGGAATATGAGCCAAGCACAGAAGGAGTGTGGGAAAAGTCGCCATTGCTGTCACCGTTTTCTCGCCCGTTTGGCTGGGTGAGGGTGGGCGCCAGACCGGGTCCGGGATGCCATCGGGCTGGCCTGTCCAGAGGCAGATGTTGTGGCCTCTGGACTAGGCACAGGGCTAGGCACATTTGGAGGATTGGCTGATGTTGTGCCAGAGGTGGAGGATCCGGATGTTCCGGCAGGAAGGGAGGTCGGCTCCACCATGTGCTGGCGAACGAGCTGCTCCAGGGCATCGGCGATGCGGATGTTGGCCCTGGTATTTTCCGCCAGGGCCTGAGCAATGGTCACGTTGGCCGCAGCATTTTGCTCCAGGGCCTCAGCCACCCGTATCAGACTGGCGTCCATCCTCTGCAGAATCTCCGTATGGAAATCCGATTTAAAATTGAGTTCTGTGAGGAGGCCCACTGCCTGCGAGGGGGCACGCCCTGGACTGGCTTCTGCAGGGTCCTCAGCCGGATGTACTGGTTCCTCCCCTGCAGAGCCAGCAGAAATTCTGCGGCCAAGGCTCCCCTCTGGAGCAGACTCATCCGCCTCTGTCTCTGTTAGGAAAAATGCGAAAAGACTCACATTAGAATCTACATATTGGCACAATAGCATTTCAGAGTTGGTGACATCACAAGACTTACCTTGGCCAACATGAGGAGCCGCAAAGTCTGGCATGTCCGTATCCATGTTGGACATGCCAAACACCTCCACAGCCTGCACACACCCCTGTGCCAGCTCTTCTAAGTCTGTCAACTCCAATGACACAGGGGTGGGACCCCCACCTGTCCCCCTTGCATGCCTAGCCCTGTCGGCAAGTTTTTGCTTGAGACGATATTTGAAGTCTGCCCATCTGTGGAATGAAATTGGAACCATTATCCTTTTTTTTACAATGGGGTTTGTTTATAGGATGGGAAAGTGTTTACTTACCGCCGTTTGACATCCCGGGCTAGACGGACATAATCACCCACCCTATTGACAGCAACGGCGACCTCCCACATTCTCCACTTCTGGCTTTGGCTCATATTCCTGGCTGCCTGGGGCAGGATGTCAACGCACTTCTGGATCAAAACCTCCATCTCCTTGCTTGTGAAATGTGGCTGCCTTTTTTTTTTGGCAGCTTTGGCGGGTTGACTGGGGCCAGCAGTCTCTTCCATGTCATCCTCCTCACCTATTTGGGTAAATATGCAGATTTAGCCACTTCACAACTTGCACAATATTATGTTTTAAAAGAATCATTGAGACAAAATGCATGAAGGCCTTACCGCCGGATTTTTGGCCATTGTTTCCCTGGTCTGAAGCCATGTCTCTGCTTCCAGAATGAAATCAACCAGAAATTAAATGTGATTTCGTGACGTATTTATACATGCGTCCTTAGTTTGCGGCCGCATCATTGATTGTGCGTCCCTATGATTCATCCTTAATTTGTGCGGGAAAATAAACACTATTTATGGCTTGGTGTGTGTGGAGTCGAGGTTGCGTTGTTGGATTGTTGGCGGTTAAGTTGGTTGGATTTGGTTGTTTGCGGTTGGAGGATTTGGCGGTGTTTGTATTTTTTTTGGTTTGCTACAGTTGTTTTGGTTTTCCGTTCGCATTTTTTTGGTTTATTTTTTGCCATCGTTTCCTGATTTGGTAAGTTTTGTGCAGTCTAATTTGTGGCCAATTGGTGTCTACTTCTGGTTTTTTGTTTTATATATTTTTTTTTACACTAATTTCATCTTTTTTAGTTTGTTTTGGCTTTCGGACCCAAAGACCTTTTTGTTGGAAATCTTATATATTCGATTTTGGTAAGTCCATTATTTTTCTTGCATTTGCGAACTAATTAACGCATTTTTGACTGTTGGTGTAGTGACTTGCATTTGCGAACTAATTAACGCATTTTTGACTGTTGGTGTAGTGACTTGCATTTGCGAACTAATTAACGCATTTTTGACTGTTGGTGTAGTGACTTGCATTTGCGAACTAATTAACGCATTTTTGACTGTTGGTGTAGTGACTTGCATTTGCGAACTAATTAACGCATTTTTTGAGGCTTATTCATCATGTAAACCAGTTTTGCTTTTCCCTTTTCCATTTTTGGGGTCCATTTGACCGCTATTTGACGTACGGTGTGCAATGTCGTTTTCATCGATGGCCAAATGTGTGTTTCGCCTATTTTATGTGTTGGCTTGCACCAATTTGACAAACATAAAATCACCCTCTAAATTTTTGATGTCTCATTTTTGGCTTTTTTACAGTTTATACGTATCATGACAATACCCCGGCATGTAAGCAGCTATGGATGGTATCATAAAGCTAAGTTGTTTTATGTTACTTTTGGGGTGGCTCAAAAGCCTTACATTGTAAACTTTGAATTTCAGGTAGATCTGGGGCGAATTGTTCTGGCCCTGCTCCCGGAAGACGACCAACCTCAAACTCGTCCCAGGCGTAGGCATCGTAGGCATGCAAGGCCCCAGATATTTCGAACACGTGTCACCCTTTTTGGAATGCCCGATGATGAGGTTTTAAGACGCTACCGTCTACCTCCCAAAATCATCATAGACACTCTCTCATTAATAGAAAGTGATCTTGAGCGGCAAATTGACAGTCCAACAGCAATACCACCACTGACGCAATTTATGGCGGTGTTACATTTCTGTGCCTCAGGATCGTTTCAAACAACGGTGGGAATAGTGGCGGGCATCTCCCAATCCTCCTTTTCCCGGATCCTGAGGGCAGTGATGGATGCACTTTTCAAGCACCGCCATCATTTTATTAAAATGCCTTTGGATATGGGTGCCCTTAGTGTGGCCAAGGCCAATTTTTACCAAATAGCTGGCTTCCCACACATCATAGGGGTTGTGGATGGTACTCACATACCACTTCAGCCTCCAGCACGGCTGGAGGCAATATTTAGAAACAGGAAACACTATCACTCCCTGAATGTAATGGTGGTATGTGATGCCTCCCTCCAGATCCTGTCCCTGAATGCTAAATTACCAGGAAGTGCTCATGACTCCTTCGTCATCCGGCAATCAGGGATATGGCAGAAATTAACCAACCTACAAGCTGGTGATGCGTGGCTTCTGGGTAAGTGGAGACCTTTAGTACATAACAATGTTAAGCTTGATACACAGTGTTCCTGATGTTGTCTATTTTTTTTCACAGGAGACAGTGGATACCCTTGCATGTCCTGGCTGCTCACTCCTTATTTGGCTCCCACACCAGGGCCACAAAGTGCATATAATTCCGCACTTACAGCCACCAGGCAAGTGGTGGAGCGCTGTATCGGCCTTTTAAAAGGCCGATTCAGATGCCTCCACCGCTCTGGTGGCGAGCTCATGTATGTGCCGGATATGGTGTCTAAAATTGTGGTCCTGTGTGGGATATTTCACAACATTGCCATAAGGAGTGGTGTCCCAATGCAGCCAGAGGATGCCTTACCTGAGGATGGCCCCCCTGAGGTTGGTCGGAGGTCAGTATGTGGGGGGGCCATACGCGATGATGTGGTGGCCAGATTTTTTAGGTAAGTTGTAACAAAACTACAGTGTTTATACCTAATGTGTTTGTGTTTGTTTGCGAACATCTAATTTTGTGTTTTTTTTCTCACCATCTTCTGTTTGTTCACATAATCTTTGGCACTCCAACGCTCACTACTTCCTGCTACCCTTACCAAACCTGGATCTGGTCCTTTTGGGCATATATTCTGGAACCCATATCGCAACGCCATGTTTGTGGAATCATGTTGGCATGGTCCTTCGTCAACCAGTTCTTGATTTTTTGTTTTTATTTAATTATTTCTTGGTATGTGTTGTATTTGAATTTATCACTGTGTTCTTTTTTTGGGAGTGACCACTTTGTTTTCTCTGTTATGTTGTGAATAAATGTTTGGAGAGTGAAATGGTCTTCCTTTTTTGGGACGTTAACAGCAAGTGTAACCAGGTTAACACAAGTTACATTTGACTAAGGGGTAAACCAGTACTGACGCCAGTTGAGCTAAACTGAAATATGTTTTCAGCTTCCCAACCCACACCAAAAG
Source organism: Taudactylus pleione (assembly GCA_031769625.1). Taxonomy (NCBI): domain Eukaryota; kingdom Metazoa; phylum Chordata; class Amphibia; order Anura; family Myobatrachidae; genus Taudactylus; species Taudactylus pleione. The sequence continues at coordinate 6,803,105 of JAUIMM010000038.1, forward strand.
GAAGCCTGGCCCAACCTTGGGATTTGTAAGATTGGCCTAAGCAGCTTGCGCACCAACTAGGAACCTGTAAAATGTAGAAATATGTAATTGACACTACACCCAAAAAGGGAAATGACATTGTTACTGTTATGTGTTTCTTGTGTCTGTTTGACATACAAAGACAAAACACAATCTAACTTTTAAAAAAGGGAAATCCTTGCAGGAACAGTCTACTTATGTCATGCTAAACTATCTTGGTTTTGGATTTAAAAAATGAGCCAGAACGTATATTTGTCTGAATAAATTTATTTTGAAACGTTAACAAAAATAAAAAAACTACTGGCGAAGGAGGCCAGACAGCCGGTCGAGGGCCACCAGAATGCCAATTACATGTTGGCGCATCTGGCCAACACAATCCGCCACCTCTTGCCGACGCCTCTGTTCCTCTGTGGGTGAGAAAAGTGTGTGGGTTAATACAACAATAGGGAATCCACATTAAAAAAACAAAAACACAACGAAATCACTCCTAAACCTAAAAAAAAAAAAAAAAGGGGGTGCTGCCAAAAATACAAGGCCTATGTACAAATTCCCACAGGTGTGATATGTGTATGTTGAAATCACCAGGAAGAGGTAAAGGCAAACTGCAAAATCACCAAAAGTCAAGCCACAAAAACACGAAGAAAGGCACGACACATGATTACATACAAACAGTTTGTGCTTTAAAAAAAAACAAAATAAAAACATACCGGGAGCCAAAACGGGAGCTCCGGAAATGCCTCCATGATCCTCCTCGGAGGATCCGTCATTCCCCAAAGAATGGGGAGGAGTTATGATGGACTCCGGGGAGGGGGTAATTGGAAGAGGGGTGGGTGGAGGAGAGGGGGAAGTGGGACGGAGGGGAAGGAGGCCCGACATTTCCGGGAGAGGGTCTGGGAAGGATGGGGAGGAGTGGGGAATAGGGGAAAGATTTGGGGTGGAGTGTTGGCTGGGGGTTGGGGATAGTGGCCGGGAACGCCGTCTGGACGGATGGTGACGGCGGAGTCTTGGCTGTCCCCCTAAAATATGTCAAAGAAATTGCGGTTAGTTTATGGACAAATCCGGGGACCAAAACTAAAAAAAAAAAACAACCCAAAAAATAAGCCAAATAGGAGTAGAATGAATAAATCAGAAATAGAGGGAAAACATGCACACGCAGATATGAGTACAAATAATAAATAGGACAGACAGGAAAACATGCACACGCAGATATGAGTACAAATAATAAATAGGACAGACAGGAAAACATGCACACGCAGATATGAGTACAAATAATAAATAGGACAGACAGGAAAACATGCACACGCAGATATGAGTACAAATAATAAATAGGACAGACAGGAAAACATGCACACGCAGATATGAGTACAAATAATAAATAGGACAGACAGGAAAACATGCACACGCAGATATGAGTACAAATAATAAATAGGACAGACAGGAAAACATGCACACGCAGATATGAGTACAAATAATAAATAGGACAGACAGGAAAACATGCACACGCAGATATGAGTACAAATGATAAATAGGACAGACAGGAAAACATGCACACGCAGATATGAGTACAAATAATAAATAGGACAGACAGGAAAACATGCACACGCAGATATGAGTACAAATAATAAATAGGACAGACAGGAAAACATGCACACGCAGTTTGCCCCACAAACACAAACATTAAAACCACAATACATAACACTTACTTTCCAGGATCTGCATGCGAAAGCATGCCAGCAAGCGGGGCGTTCGCCGTTGCAGGTCGGACCACCTGCGCTCCAGCTGCCCGATGTTGCGGCGTGAGCCGAAGGACCGCAGGCGGGACCGTGCCTCCGCATACGCGGAGCGCTTCTGCCGGTTGGTGATGGGTTGAGGTTGGCTGGTGATCCGGCGATCCATGACCTCCGTAAGCACCAGCAGCTCGCGCCTGGTGAATGCGGAGGCTCTCATGATGGCAATGGTGTTTTTCTTAAAAATCATTTTTGATAAAGTGTGTAAAAATTTTCTGATTGGCTAATGTATTTTGGAAATTAACAGGAGCAATTTTATTGGTTAGTGTATGAGTCATGTGTTCGACAGGGCCAGAAATCTCTGGAGAGTTATGATAGGCTTGATGCAGTGACATGCGTAAGCAAATTTAAATAAAGAAATGAACCCAGGGAAATATGCGGGGATCCACAGCAATAGTACAATTGTTTAATTGTGTATCACATGTTTTTTGAACAATAAAAGCGAATGTTTCATCCGTACGTATTCTGCGGGTAAACACAAACACGGACAAGAGTAAAGTTTCTTGCATTGTGTTGAAAAAAAACAAACATTAAGCTAATTGATACATTGATTGGCATGATACGATTGATGGAGGTAGGCAGAATAAAGGAGCAGGTAATCGACATCTGACAAGGCCACTTCCTGTTTATACTTGTGCGTGCGTTCCTTTCAAGCCATTTCGGGGATGTACGCTCGCTATTTCGTACGCTCGTTAGTTAGAGGAGGGGTCGTCAGAGTTTAGGGAGGAATTTTAGATGCGAACGAAAATACGAGCGAGCCATTGAATTTAAATATTTTTGTACGTACGCCTAACGTACGTGCGCCCGCTTGCGAGTGGGTCTGAATGAGGGCCATTGATCACTATGGTAATACAAGAGCAGCAAGCTTCAAAGAAATATCTACATAAATATATTCAGAAATTTAAATATATTGGTATTAGTAAGTCTTGCTTAACACAATGTATGCAGTCATTAATATTTACAATATAAAAATAATATTATTCTAATTGCTTAGTAGTTAGATGTATGTTCAAAGAGAAAATGTCAGATTTTGGCACATGTTCTTATTTTTAATGAGACCATCTGGAATAGGAAACAATATTTGTACGTGATGAGAAATTTATGTGTACAGCAGCTGCATCAAACTTAAATAATAAACTTGCTAATGTGCTCTAGAGGGGCTTAGACACTGGCTTATTGTTTTACACTACATACTGAAGCATAATAGTCCATGTTACAGTATATTTACATAAAACCTTACTTCCTCTCTTGGCTGATTTATCACCCAGCACAGGCATACAATTAGTAATTCAGTTCCTAGGACTAGCATCAAAAACTTGATGAGTAACCACAGAAATAAAAAAATCAGACAGAGAACATAACTATATATAAAAAAAGCAGCAACATACTTTCTAGGGAAAAAAATGTTGGACAATTAAACCATACTATGACAAATTAAATAGAATTTGAAAAAACAAGAACATTTAAATTCAGGATTTTTGAGCTTCATCTATATAAAACTCATACCCCTTTTCCACTGCTGCAATAACCCGGGTTATTGCCAGGTTTACCCGGATCGCGGCTCAGTGGAAGAGGGTCCCAAAAAAATAACCTGGGTCCAGTGACCCAGGTATCCAACCCAGGTAGCGACCATGGTTGGACACGGGATGGACCCGGGTTAAGGGGCAGTGTAAACGGGTAACCCAGGTCAGACAACCCGAGTCCCGTTTACAGCATGGGGAGATCCAGATTACCCGGCTTTTGGAGATGATGTCATCTCCAAGTGATGGTATAAGAATTCAACTGCACAGTGCAGTGTGAACAGCGCTGACCAGGGAATAACATTGGTCAGTGCCGTGGTGTGAAAGGGGTCTGACCCTGGTTGGAAGCGTGTTCCAAATCCCTTGTTGGGCCCAGGATTTTGATGGAAAAGAGGTATTAAAGGGGTGAACAAATTTAAATTAGATTAGACTAAAATGCAGTAAGTAAGGTTATTGCCGTGTCAACCCGGCTCGCGGCTGAGCGGCTCAGTGGAAATGGCTCCTAGAAATAAATTCCTTCCCTGGTCTCGAGCAGGGTTTTACATGGGATAGACCTGAGTAAGGCTCTGTCAAAGCCGGATAATTGGCTGAGACAGGATCGGTTTAAAATTAAATCTGCGCGACGCCATCTTGCGAATGGCAATGAGATGCCATTTGCGACTGGTCGCCCATCACCATTTTAGTGAAACTCGCCATTATAAGTACATATGGCGATGCTATTCTATAGCGTTGTGCGATTCCCACGCAATAGAAAGAAGTTAAAAGTCCCCACCACATAAATACAGACAGCCACTAATACATATAAAATGATTATCCCTGCAAAACACGTACCATGGTGTACTCCATAAAACACATAGTCGCACAATGCTAACTAGCGTCTTTTCCCAATTCCCCAATACTTACACACTGAACACTTACATAAATGGTTCCCTAGCATTAAAGTGTAATATTCAAGGTTTATGCAGTAATTATTAATGTTGTGTAATAAAGGTTATTTGATATCTAAGGTTTAGTACATGGTAAGCAGACCGTGTTTGGTGTTGTACTGATCCACTGTGTCTCAACAGATTTCCGGTATTATCGGTGAGAAGATCGCAACATGCGTCTGCACACTATGGACTATAGAGAGTTAAAACATTAAAATGTAGCATGCAGCGGGAAAAAGGACACAAAGGGTTGTTGGAGACTGTTTGTGACCATTCGAATTGACCTATGAACTATCCTGTAACAAAAGCACCTTTAAGAAGAACCAATGGAATCATGGTAAACTTGTCTATTGTATTGCCTATTCCGGTGAGAGTATATATGTGCGCTCTCTGAACCCAGTCTTGAGTCTTCTTGCTGTGCTGTTGACGGAGGTTTCTATTGCTGATGCTGGTATCTGGGTCCAGAGCGCGTGCATATGTAACAACTGTACCTTGGGTCTGTATGATTTATTTGCGCTAATTGTCTTTAGATCACAGCATGTAACCATCTGTTTTTATACTGAATAATAACTTTTTGTGCTTTGGAACCACACTCAAAGTCTGAAAGCATTTATTTACTGTGCGACTCATTATGCTAAATAGCGACAATTTTAGAAGGTATAGGCAGGATTTTAAAAGGTATAGACAGGATTGCATAGAGGTTTTAATTAGGTATCCATAGCTCAGTGGAAACGGGTATCCCGTGTCATCCGACACAGGTCCCATTCACAGAATAGTGAGACGCATTCCCAGCGCTTGGAGATGATGTCGAATAGGCTACAGGGACTGTAGGTAAGTATGTGTGAGTGATAAATGAGTTCTACTGTAAAAGACAATAGTATTTCTTCTATTTTTTACACAATCAACCTGGCAGGGGTTTTAGGGGATAGACCCAGACTATCAGCGCTGTCGTGGGGTGCCCTGGAGAGGGAAAACCCACGTTCCCAAGGATCCTTGGCCTGGGCTGACTAGCGGTCAGGTGTTGAATGCTTTGGTCGGGGGACCTGGTGAAAGGTGTCAAGATGTGGCCAGGGATTGGCTGCTACTCACCTCCATGCCGGTGTCCTTCGGGTTAGGTGTTCAGTCGCTGGGAGTGGAGGTGAGTGGTGTATGAGTATTCCCCCTGGGGTCTGCTAGGGCTTCCATGCATGCGTTCTGGTTACCGAGATGCCGGGCATGGGCGCAACTATGTTGGTCAATATCACCTGACTAGTCTCTCCCAATGATAGTGCTGTGGTCACTCAGCTGATCCTCTGATCCAATGACCAGCTACCCAGGGGTATTTGACTCCAGGAACAGGAAACTGCTGTTCAGCTTAGCTGTTCCAGTGTCTGTGTTACTCACCAGTGCTTCTCTGTGTTATTTCCTTCAGAGTGCTGCTTCAGCCTACTCACAGTTCCCCAGTGTTATTTGTATTAGCTTCCATGCTAATTATCTGTGTGTGACTTTAACGCTCTCTCAGAACTTAGTGTTTTATGTTACTATTCCTGTGTATCTTTTAGTGTGCTGCTTAGCTCTATTGCAGCTTCACTGTGTTACTGTGGTGTCAGCTTTCATGCTAATTACCAGTTAGCTCTCAGCTGGACCTCTAGCAAGTATTCAGTTCAACTCCTGTGTTCAAGTATTCAGTTCAACTCCTGTGTTCAAGTATTCAGTTCAACTCCTGTGTTCTAGTATTCAGTTCATCTCCTGTGTTCAAGTACTCAGTTCATCTCCTGTGTTCAAGTACTCAGTTCATCTCTTGTGTTCAAGTATTCATTCTAATATAGTTCTGGTCTTCCTGCACTCCCAGGTACCCGTCCAGAGGGCCGTGACCTGCTCACTTGGTGCAGTAAAACCCATATCCCAAATGGGGGGGCCACTGGTGAAGACCACCAAGTGAGTTAGACTCCGCGCCTCTGGGCAGGTCTATCGAAACCTGGGTTTGGTTGCAATAGGGAGACCTAGCTGTCACTCACCTGCTTATTCCCTAGCCATGGCTTTTCCCATATGGTTCATGACAAAAGGGTCCCACAGCTGTGGCATTACACCCCCGCTAGAAAGAGTCCACTGTTGGTTGTGGAAAATACAGGGGACTCCTACTAATTTTGTCTCCTGTTGCCACAACCAGGACTGACTCACTTAGCCCAATGCTAGTTGATGAAAATACAGGGGAACCCTACATTATTTTTCCCCTGCATTTTCACAACAAGGACCGGCTCAGATAACATTTTACTAATTTTTTTTACACAGAAACCTTTATGGAACTCATTGATCTGTGAAGGCTTCTGTGTAACTTGGACCAGTTTTCATACGAATAAATTCATACAAACTCGCACAATGTAATAGCCTCAGGCTGCATATGGTATCGCAGTGGATAATTTAGGCACACCCATGCAAGGGCGTTCAAACGCACTGGCATGCCTGCGTTCATTCGACCACCCCCAGTGACCACCCACAGACGGCACTTCCTGTCAATCACTCTGCGATGGGACTGTGTAGCCACTGCAATCGCAATCCCAGTTCACGCACGTGCACTGTGATGTATACGCATGAGCAGTACGCAACAACCAGACGATTTTGTGCATATAAGCAACTGCATTCCTTGCTGAATCAAGCCCTAGGTTCATAGTTGGTGATCTGCATAATGCTGACCCTAGGCTAAAGGCGGTCAGCCCCACTGAAGCTAAGCTTCCTGGTGGCTGGTCTAGTCCCAGACAATCCACCAATCACCGCTCCCTGTTTAAAAATCCAGACTTCATGCAGGTTGAATCTCGCTCTTTAACAAGAATGCAGGAAACCATCACCAAACCACCTTCTGTTTTAATGTACTCCTGACTTTAAATACTAGTATAGAAGCAGGAGAACAGGAAGAGGGCGCACAAGATTACAAAGGGTCGCACAGATGTCTAGATTTACTACCTCATGAAAATGTGTGTAGCCTTCAAGTGGAAAGATGCACTGTCCTGTATTTCCATCAACAACTGTCATCATTAGTATAAGCACTTACATCTGCCCCATGCTGGGTGCAAGAGATTTGCCAGACACAGGCATCCCTTTGCTGTATGTACACCTCAAGTAGCACTGAACTTGGGATGCATTGAAGGTCTGATTTAGGAGCCCAGATGCATTTGAGTTAGTGATATTGCTTATGAACTGAACATGTCAGTGAGTACTGTGCACAACATCATTCATGAGCAACTGGGGTACAGGAAAAAGTGTTCACGCTGGGTGCCGAAGCAACTCACACAAGATCACAAAATCAATAGGATTGGAAGGTCTCTCATGCACTTGACATGGTACCATGAGGAGTGCAGTTTTTGCAGCAAATTGTTACACGTGATGAAACATGGGTGCATCATGAGACATAGGAGATGAAGCAAGAACCCATGACATGGAAACATGCCCCGTCCTCACCTTCAAAGAAATTCAAAACAGCTCTATCAGCAAAGAAGGTCATGGAGACCATGTGTTGGGTCTACAAAGTCATGCTTCAAGGTGATTTACTCACCAAGGGAGATACTGTAAATGCTGTCCGCTATTGTGACACATTGAGCCAGTAGCGGAGGGCAATTAATCAAAAACAACCTGGATTGCTGTGAACAGACATCGTATTGCTGCACCAGGCCACACTCAACCAACGTCACTCCTAAGTTGTTACGACGCTACCATTGGGAGGTACTGGACCATCCTCCATAAAGCCCTGACCTGGCAGTGAGTGATTTCCATCTCTTTGGACCATTGAAGAAGCTCCTGAGTGGTGGGAGATTTGCAAGATTTAGACAAGTACGTTGGAAAATAATATATACGAAAGCCATACTATTGATTATACGTATACAGTATGTACAAGTCTAATATGTTTACGCAATGACAAGTCTGGTTACCTTATTTATTGAACTATCCATATACTTGCTCACAACACTCCCATGACACTCCTATGAAATGGATCACCTGCATGTGAGCACAATGTTGCTGTCCTGAAGTATGGATGGAGAGATTTGACTATGATGAATTCTACTCATAATCACCTAAAGATATTAAAAAATATGTATATTTTCTGCTGCTCAAATTTGCTATTTGTGGCTACATACAGAGCAGCGGCCAACTCAGAAAAGGGCCCACAGTGAACAGGTGACAGACCATAGCGGTTCTGAGGACTTATACCTGTACAGTGATTCAGTTACCTGGCACATCAGGGGAGCGACAGCATAGAAGAAAGAGACTTTTTGTGCTTCCCTTCTGCGCAGTATAGGAGATTTTTGTTTCCACTGATGGAATTGAGCCCTTTCCGCCTCCTCTTGTTGCAGTAATGACTAGCTGTCAGGCAGATTTATTTCTTTGTTGTCTTTGTTGTCATTAGAAGGAGGTTGGGGCCTTAAACCCTTTTTTTGTTATTCCGGTGCTGGGTCCAGCCCATCTGTTGCCTTTAGATAGATTTTAGATAGATTTTATTCTGAGCTAGATACATTATCCTCATATACAAGACTATCTACCACTCTTACTATAAGGCTCTGGACAGTGCCAATCAAACAAATTTCCAAACTCTCATCTCTGCTCAAGGGTCCAACCCCAAGTAACTTTTTAATACGTTTAAATCACTTCTTAGTGCACAAGATCTTGCTTCCTATTTCAAGGACAACATTGATAAGATTCTAAATGTAATGGTATACTCTGCCTCAGCCAACATACTGCTCAATTCTTTCCCTGAACCATACTTGCCGACATTCAGCTCCCTCCTTCAGAGAAGGAGCTGAATGCCTGCAAACAGTGGGGGGCGTGGCAGGGCAATGGGTCCGTGTAAAAGCCGCACGATTGCATCATCATGGCCCCGCCCCCCTCCTCACAACACTGAAAAAAAATATGGACCAGTCTTCAGACACATTTTATTCATATAAATAATAGTGTCCATAAGCCATTATAAATATTAGTCATCCTGTGAAGAATATTATCAGAATAAGGGGTCTATTTACTAAGTCTTGGATAAAGTGAACGGAGATTAAGTCCCAACCAATCAGCTCCTAACTGCCATGTCACATGCTGTGCTTAAAAAATGACAGGAGCTGGTTGGCTGGTACTTCATATCTGTCTATTTTATCTCCATCCAAGGCTTAGTAAATAGATCCCTAAATCTGCTGGCCAAAGACACAGCCCAAGTATTACTATAGAATAGTGGTGAAAATAAGAATTTTGTGAACACTTCATTTATCAATGATAAAGTGATCTGTACATCAGTGCAGCGAGTCACACACATACTATAGACCTGATGCAGAGATGTGCCGCACGCTTAGTCATTGTTTATGGAGTTGAGGAATTATCATACGTCTGAGTCGCACTGCGCATGCGTCCAGGTACATTACCGTAGTCGTCCACAGCCACTATTTATTCACAGTGTGATTAATAATCAGGGAGCGTTCGGGGAAGGTAACGAGGAGCGGCAGCAAGGAACGCAGGTGTGTCACGAGCGTTTCGGGGGCCTGAGCATCCTGCGTCTGCGATTCCGTACACAAGTCATATGGCTCTGGCGACTCATTTCCCACGCCCATTCTGCGGGACCATATACTCACACAGGACTGCGACAATGAAATGATCTGCGACCAGCACTGTATCTTTGTACACAGGTGCTTGGACATTTGACGCAGGTGCTTGGATTTGCAAAGCCGCAGGTGGGGCGTCTGAATACATCTCCCAGCGGCTGCGACATTTGCGTATTTTTACACTGCATCTGCGCACACAGACGCAGCAGCAGCAGTGGTGGCATTAGCGTACATCTCTGACACGTTTTCTATGGATGCTCTATATCCTGCATTTGAGGAATTTAGGAAGTGTTCTACTAATTCTCTATTGGAACCTTGATTTGTGTATAATGGGTGTGTTCAATATATTCATTTGCTCTTATTCAATGTGCTTATCCAGAGCAAACACCTACTCGCTGAACTAGCTCCAGTACAAAAGGTCTATTAAAGGTATAGGTGATGTATTAACAAGAACTAATATAAAACACAATTTGTATATGACAAGTAAAAATACCTGACAGTCAAAGGTCAAAATGCAGCAATGAAAAAATAAAAGCAATAGTAATAGAACATAGTGGCAACTTAGGACCTGATTCAGACCCATTCGCTAGATGCGGCCGCTCGCTCCCTGCGTATGCAAATTTGGCTAAGTGACGGCATGGCAGTCTCTTGCTCGGCAAGGCTTAAGCATGCCCACTATGTCTTGGTGAGCGATCACTTTGTGTATGTAGATGTCCATTAGCATATGTTGAGATGCCCACTAGCGCACGTCATCTCCAGGAAGTGTATTAAAACATTGGTACATCGAGGGCCATCGGAAGGGCTCGCAGCGCTTGTGGTTGCCTTACCACTGCGAGGACTTCTGTATAAAAAACAGGCAGGTGACGTGTACTATGACGGTGCCTCTTAATTATGCACATATCTGAAACGGCGTTGAAACACTCAGTCACGCCTGTGTTCGCACCTCAACTCCCCCGTTTTCACTGTTCTGCCCCTGTTACCACCCACAAAAGGCCTCTCCTGTCACTCATTCCACTGGGCTGTCTTTACAGGGCGAGTGAGCGGTTCCCGATTGCTATGAGTAGTCTGCGCACGCACACTGCGATACATACGCATGCGCAGCTTAGCGAACATCGGCAGCAACGAGCGGACGCTTGCTAGCGAACGGGTCTGAATGAGCTCCTTAATTCTAACAAGGAAGCATTACATATACTAATGCTAATACAGGACTTTATTATTATCACCAATATGCTAATTATTATGGTTTTTTTTATTTGATTTATCAGGCTACAAGCTGCATTTATTCATGGGTTACATGAAAGGTTTCTCATCTGGGTAAGATATTATTGTGTAGTATAATGAACACTATTATGTATAAAGTACGTGTGGCAATATCACGCTAGGTGGCAATGGTGAACCATGTATTCTGTGTGGGGCTGGGGGATCTGCCCACACAGGGTAGAAAAAGTAAGTTTGACCACACCTAGAGGCTGCGTAGTGGATTCACGTCCTGATTCAACAAGGATCGCAACTGCGATGTGATTACACGCGCAATCAGCCGATTGTTGCGTTCTGCGCATGTGTACGCATCGCAGTGAGCGTGCACGAACCAGTGTTTGCATACATTGGAGGCCATACTCAGGGGAAAATCTGCACTTGCCAAAGGGCTAGTGCAAGTTTTGATAGTGTGACCAATGGACGGACCAGGCGGTATTACAGCATCTGCAGATACTCAAAGTGGGCGTCTCAGTCCTTGCACAATTATGGAATGGATTTGTAGCATACTTGCCTACACTCCCGAAATGGCCAGGGGGCTCCCAAAAATTCAGGTGGCACTCCCAGCCACCCCGGAAGAGGGGGCAGCAAAGTAGGCAAGTACAGGGTTGCCTACCTTTAACATTCTCTTCCCGGGAGAAGCCCGGGTAAGAGATGCAGCAGGGGGCCGACGGGGGTGGGGCTTGACGATTCGCGTCATTAAGCCCCGCCCCCTCACAGTAAAATTGCCGCGATTGGGCACAATTTACATAGGGGGCGGGGCCAAATTCTGTGATTCATGCAGAATCACAGCTTAAGCCCCGCCCCCTTCACGGAGACCCGTGATTGCCGCGGGTATTCTCCTAATTCTGCCCACTTCACTAGGAAGTGGGCAGAATGCGGGAGAAATGCCTACCCTTCCGGGGGTGCGGGGGGTTACCCAAAAAATCGGGAGCCTCCCGCGAAAACCGGGAGGGTAGGCATGTATGGGCAAGTATGATTTGTAGCGGCGTCTGCATAAGTGGCAGATCACCACTGCGGCTGCATATGTGTGCACCTATGAATCAGGCCTTCAAAGTGCAAGTGTGCAGCGAGAGAGTCTGACCAAGTACCTGTAATGCTGGGCACTCGCGGAGACGATGGATGATATATCATCCAAGTACCTGTGCTGCTGGGCCGACCTGATATGTCTGTGAACGATGTCGTTTACAGATATATCGGGTGTACACACCCGGCGATGCACTCACGATATATCATTCATTGTGCGAACATACAATATATCGACAAGTGTGTACCCAGCATTAGATGAATGAATACGATTGTTTGCTTGCTATGGATTTTTGCACATTTGCACTGCACTCTATAAATAACCTCTACAGAAAACAGGTCAGGCATAAAAGGAAAGATCTCATGTTGTGACCCAAATTTGTGGTATGCCTGTGATCCTATTGTCTTCAGTTATCAGTGAGTATATTAAACTCTACTTATATACTATTATTTGAAATAGAATCCCATTATCTGTGCAACAATTGGACTAATGGAAGCTGCTGGCAAGATGATCTTGAGACATCCACAAATTCCAGAAGGCATGTATGTTACTTGCCTTGGACATACACTGCTGTCATTTTATGTCATCTATCTATTTATGCCATTTGTGTGTTGTGTTGAATTGAAAACAGTTTAACAATGTGAAACAGAAAGCGATTCTAATCTTTGTTGAGCTGAGTGTACTAGTAATGTAATAACTATTATTCATACTTTTTGTACGTTTCACTTATTTTAACAGGGTCTTTGATCTTCTTTACAGCAAGGAGGAGAAGGTTTGCCCTCCCATGTATTTTAAGTTTAAAGCTCAGTGTTGCAAATATAAAATCAGATGCTGATTTGATAGTTCAGATCACATGTCAGTGTCTCATCCTCACACCATAGGTCAGGAAATGATGGAATGCCCCATAAGGAAGGTTGCATTTAGGGTGCGATTCAGATGTGGACGCAATGTCGATATTTACGCAGAATGAGCGATTGTTATCCATTGTGCATGCGTGTAAGCTGCACTGTGCACACACAGCGATTGAATTTTGAATACACTCACACGGTGGATTCACTTCCAAATTGAGTGGCAGGTCAACGTTTGGGGGAGGTAACCGGGGGGTGGTTAGAAAAAGGTTCCGGACTATAGACAGGGCCGTTGAGAGCCTGGACGGGCCTGGGTAATGGAGGGGGCATGGCCTAATCTCGGGAGGTGTGGCCACGCCTCCTTGGAAAAAAAAAATAACAATCACTTTTTGCGCCGGGGAAGGGGGCGCTGTAAGCCCCCCAGCCTGGTGCTAAGCAAGGGGGGTGCGCGATCAGTGTGATCGCTCCCCCCCCACAGCCATTAGAGACTGCTCCGGCTGCTGCAGCAGCCGCGAGCAGTCTCACACAGCAGCCCAGCACAAGCTGTGTGCTGAGCTGCTGTGAGGGAGGGGGGGGCGACGCCGGGGCCCTCTAGCAAGCCCGGGCCCGGGTAAACTGTACCCGCTCCCCCCCCTCTCAGCGCCCATGACTATAGAAAGACAGTAATTAGATAGACAATGTGTAGATACACACCAGGGGGTAAATTTATCAATGGTCAATTTGCTGGTCGATTTGAAGAGTGAATTAGCTCTTCTCAAACCGACTCAAATCGAATGTTGCAAAACCAGTGATTTTGCCAGATTTACCAGGGGTGGTGGGGATAGCCCCGGGCTATCAGCCTAGGCTAGGGGTGCCCTGGAGAGGGAGACCCCTTTATTGGAGGGTTCTCCAACTCCCCTGGGCTGACTAGCGGTCAGGGCTGATGTTGTGGCTGGGTGGCCCAGTGATAGGGCTCCCCTGGCTGTGGCATCAGTCCCCCGTTAGAAAGGGTCAAGGGCTGTTTCTGTGAATTACAGGGAGACCCTAGGTAAATTTTTCCCTGTAATTCCAGAACCAGCCCTGGTTCCCATAGCCCAGTGCTGGTTGTACTGAGTACAGGGAGACCCTGTGCAATTTTTTCCCTGTACTTAGTCAACCAGACCTGGGTTTGAACAATCCGGGGCTGGTTCTGTTTTGGGGGGGGACTTCACGTCAATTTTTTATCAACTTTTAACTGTTTAATTACTTTTTACAGTCAGATACATGCAGGCATCTCACTGATGTCTGCATGTATCTGTGTCAATCCGACCTGCTCATGCTAAAATCGAAAGCATGCAACAGGTCTATTCATTTGGTGATTTGAAGTTCGATTTGATGTCCGATTTTGAGGTCGATTTCAAATCGAATGATAGTAAATAAGGGTTTTGTGTGTTGGCTATGTAAAAGTACCAATGTTTTTCCGATGGTCGATTTGAGGCCGATTTGACTAAAAATTCGATTTGAAATTCGATTTTACATTCGATTTGGCCTTTAGTAAATATCCAAAAGTAAAATCGAATACAAATCGAATGAAAATCGCACCTCAAATCACTCAAAATGCAAAATCGACCTTTGATAAATTTACCCCTAGATGTTAGACAGTCAATAGTTAGACCGGGACCAAAGGTCGACAGGGACAAAAGTCAAATACATTAAAGTTCGACATGTAAGAAGGTTGACAAAAGGTTGACGTGGTCAAAAGGTCGACATGAAAATGGTCGACATAAAATGGTCGATGGTTTTTTGCTTGTTTGTTGTTTTCTTAGGGTTAGGTTTAGGGTTAGGCACTTACCCAGACGGTTAGGGTTACGCACTTTCCCAGATGGTTAGGGTTAGGCACCAAGAGGGAGGGTTAGGGTGAAGATTAGGGCTAAAAAAAAAATTATAATTTATCGACCATTTTTGCATCAACCATTTTCATGTTGAACTTTTGACCCTGTTGACCTCTTCTACCTGTCTACTCTCTAACATGTCGAACTTTAGTGTGTCTGACTTTTGGCCCTGTCGACCTTTTGACTGTCTAACATCTGGTGTCTATCTAGACATTGTCTGTCTATCTCTTATACCAAACGCGTTAGAAAAACGCAGGCTTGTCAGACCATTTAAAGTTAAACACTGTTTTCTGGGCATCCATGAATTAGCCACTGTGTCCTTACTTGCAGCAGGAGAGCCCTCTGCATGTTTGTAGACCCGCTATATCTGCAACAGCTTAGACTTACTCAGAAGGCTGATGGCCGCCTGATCTGCGTTTGACGTTTTCAGATTTGTAACTCCTGGGTTATTTGTGGGACTTCATTATCCAGTAAATATACATTATGTTTTATTACTGCCAGCGGAAATAGACCATTTTGTCAACATCTGTAAAATAAGTTACAGTTTGCTGAAAGCACAGGTATGGGATACATTATTCTGAATTATTTGGAGCTCCATGCCTAAAATAATCAAAGTCACATTTAAACTGATCCCTTTTTTCCATATTGCCCCAGGCGTTCCTCTTTCCAGCTGAAGCATTTACCAGCACTCCCTAAAGTAACCTTGGATCAGATTCAGAGTTAATAGCCTCGCTGCTGCGTCTTCCTACGCAGCGGATCTGAGAAGATATGCAAAAGTCACAGCTGCTGTCTTTTGTACAGATTTGCCTAACACCAGCTTCTCAGAACCGCCACTTGTGTACAATGACGTAACAGTAGACAAAAATCGATCACCCCATGGAACCTAAGAATGCCCATTGCAACTAAGCCTCTGGGGGCCAGTACCGCAGTGAATGAGGACACAGGGCCTGAATCAGCAAGGATCGCTAATGCAATCGCGGTTGCAATCACGTACGCAAGTCTGCTGCGAGAGTATGCTAATGTTTGCAATTGCAAAGCACTCACACGGACAACATGCAGACGCCCACTTCTCCTTCCCACATCCGTAATATTGCAAACCAGCCAAAACATCTGTAACATCGAGTACCATCGGAGCCACTTGCACAATTAAGGCAGGTCTGACCTCACCTATAAATTGCTAATTTTCCTGTACGCAGTGAACACTAAAGCTACTTACGACATCGCAGTGAATAATTTATGTACGCCCCTGTAACAGCGTTCAAACACACTAGCACAGCTGCGTTCGGCCGACCACTCCCCTGACCACCCACAAACGGTACTTCCTGTCAATAACTTTACAATGAATCTGCGTGATCTCTGCAATCGCTTTCCCGCTCGCAGTGAGCTGCTTGCGCACGCGCACTGCGATGCATATGCATGCACAAAAGCATACATCGGCCGTCCGCATACGTATTAGCATCTGCTATCCTTGCTGGATCAGGCCCAGTCACTGGCTGCGACATGCCTGCGGTTTTGTAGCCACCTTCCCGTTACCTCCCACAAATGGCCACTGTCTGTCAATTACTTTGCTTCCTAATCCACACTATGACCGCCGTTGCAAGCCCATCATTTCACAGATGTATGCGCAGTAGATAAAACATTGTCCAACTGCGGAAATATCGGAATAGCATTCACCTCTGAATCAGGCCGTGTATGAGGAAGCACTGAGGGCCTGATTCTGAGTCGCACACAAAAGCACAGGAAGCAGCTTCTACTGGCGGTTGCCCATCTGCGAATTTATTCAAATGACGCTGCAAACTTCCCTTGTGCACATACGTTCCCCAACTGTGCAAGCTGTGAGACATCCACTTTTAGTGTCCATGTATGAACGTCCTTATACACCACCATCAGTCGCACCATCAAAACTTTTACCAGGCCTATTTCAGGTTAGGGGTGACCATTGGTGGGTTAACCATCAATAGTCATCATCATTGGTACCATTGAACTCGATGGTATGAAACTATCAGCTGGGAACCATTGATGGTTTCATCCACCAATGGTCATCTCTGCTTTAATTGTTGCCGGGCAGTGGGCCAATCAGGAAGTGGGTGCGGGACTTCAGGATTTGTGTTGGGGTGGAGCTAGGCTGTCTCCCGGCACATATGGGAACAAAAAAACCATTGCGTAGCTCTGTACCATCGATGGTGGAGAACCATTGGATCTTCACCATCGATGGCAAAACTATCAGGCATTGGTGGTTACCATCATTGGTTGTTAACCATCGATGGTTGATGGCTATCCCTATAACAGGTGCAGTTTCTACATCTGTGCATGGCCTCATATGCCTGCTGTGTGTCTGGGAACTCAGCCGCTTGGACTGAGACGCCTGTGACACTCTCATAACACAACCGCTGAACAGACCATTTTCTCAGTCACCGCCCATCACTTTTATGGCACACTTCTCATACCGTCTGTCCCAATCACAACAGCAGCTTTGTAGGTACACTCTGTGTAACTCATGCGCCGTAGATTTCAGAATTCTTCATGCATGCGCAGTTGCAAATAAACGCTCATTTACATGATCATTGGCATTGCAGGAGGGTTACGTGCGACTAAGAATCAGGCCATCAGTGGCCATATATGTATATGATTTTATTATGAAAAAGTAACAATTATTTTGATTTTTCAAAATGTGACTTTTAAATTTTTTTTAAGTGGGCAGATTATGACCCTCTGTAAACTTTCATTTGTGACATGAAGTAATATCCCATTGTACTATAAGGTCTAGTGACAGTTCAAATACTATTAAAATAAATATTTTTTTCACATACTGTATTGTGACATGTAAAATGAAATATAACTAAGCATACTGAAATAATGTAGTTTGACAATTTATTACAGTTTGCTACATGTTTTGTAATCTGTTTTATAACCCCAGCTATCCCTGCTGTTATTGCTGTTTGTGAAAATGTAAATGAATAGATAGCCTACATTCTCAATCCAGAAATTCAAACACATCAATTCCCAATATCACCAGTTGTATTATATAATGCAAACATTTTATTTCCAGGCACTAATCCTCTGAAAATATGGTGTCTTAAGCCACGTACACTCTAGCCGATAAGTTGGACAATTTGAACGAAAACGATATCGTTCATCGCGTCCAATATCGTCCAGTGTGTACGTAGTTAACGACCAACAATGTGTGCTCCCACAGGTCGTTGAAGATGTTGTTCATCACCTGAACATGCAGGCCAACCTGCCGATATTGTCAGGTTGTGCATGATCAGGGATGAGGGAGGGTGCCCGGCACTGAACAATATCGTTAATGATATCGTTCAGTGTGTGTGCTCAATGACGTTAACGACATTTAGCCTGGCACTGCAGGGTGAAACACTAGATGATGTCGCTCATGGAGCATATCGACTAGATCACTGGTCTCCAACCTTAATTGAGGTGTGAGCTACTTTAGAAAAATGAAACCTCTTGAAGAGCTACTAAAATTGTAGAAAAAAAATCTGGCTAATAACCAAACAATTGAAGGTAATTTAATGAAAGTGAAAAAAAAAAATGTTTCATAGAAAATAAAAGTGCATTTAATTATTGCAGAGATATTTCTGTAGTTTGTAAATACAATTTTACACACAGGCACATTTCACTGTTAATTACCGGCTCCAAGGTAAGTAGAGGAGCAAAAGATATAGGCAGGGCTGCTGTGTGATTTTCCGGCAGGGCTGGGCGGGAGTCACTCGCTTCGCTGTGGCGTAGACGCTGTGGATGGAATCACGGGGATGCATGTCAGGTGATTGCTGTAGAGACTACAACCCTGTGGCTCCACCCATGGCGTCAATGCCATGGGGGGAGCACACATCTGAGGTCACTACCTCCTAGTTGACTCGGCAGTGCTGCAGCTAGGTGAGCTACCAAAATTAAGACCGCAAACTACTGGTAGCTCGTGAGCTACAGGTTGGAGACCACTGGTCTAGTGAGTAGTATGCGGCATTACCATGATGAAATGTATTAGGTGATACTGAAAGTGGCACATTCATTTAATAGAGGTCAGTTTGACCTTCTAAACAAAAAACGTTGTTGATTCCCACCAGTTTTTAAACCCCTATCCCACTGCAGGGCCGCTGATAGGGAGGGGGCGGGTACTAATTACCTGGGTTTGTTGGAGGGGCCCGGGTCTGCCACCACAGCCCCTCCTCCCTATTATCTGTCAGCAGCCTTTATCCCCAGCATAGGGCTGGAGTCTCCTCTGTCTGTGTGGTGGTGGAGAGGAGTGATCACACTGATTGCGCGCCTCCACCCCCCTGGATTCACCTCACGCTGTACCACTGTCTGACTGCGATCCCACCATAAACCCACTAGAAATCTGCTGCACTAGGGAACTCAGGGTATCCAGCCCTTGTGCCAATTGGCGCAGGGCTCCTTGGAATCATGAGGTTCCACCAGCCCTGGCTGGTAAAGTCTAATGTTGGACAGTGGAAAATCAGGGGAACCTCACATTCTTTGTCCTCCATGATGTTTCCACTACCAGCCTAAGCTTCAAGGCCTAGGGCTGGTTATTTATTTCGGGGGGACCTTACACAATAAAAAAAAAAAAATCTTAGTGACCTGTGCTGAACCTTCTAGAAACATACCTGCTGGAAGCTTTTATCTGGCAGAGTTTGTGGGCGAGTTTTTATAATTATAATGGAAAAAAAAAAAACATTGATGGGGATTCAATGATGAATTCTATTCCAAAGTGTGGTTTATTAGCGGGATTCACTCTCTCTCTCTCTCTCTCTCTCTCTCTCTCTCTCACTATTATATATATATATATATATATATATATATATACACACACAATTTTATATTTAATCTTATTTTTTTTACTATATTTTCCCTGTACTCAACGTCATAGCATTTTTTTTCTTTGCGAGACTTCTTCATAGACCCATTAGGGGACATACCCAAAATGGGATTTAGGGTATATGACATTGTCTCTTTGCAGTTTCTGAAACTCTCAGAAGTTCACCTTTGACATACAGTTATCTAAGCCCAGAAAGTTCACTCAGTGTTTCCCTTTACATGCCAAATCCAACAGTTGGATTAACAGTTAACTAATGATTAAATATAAGTTATGCTAAGTCAGATGCAGTGGTGTCACTAAGAGGTGTGGACCACACATGAAAATGGGGGTGTGCTTTGAGACCATACTCCCATAAGGTCACACCTCCTTCCTCCTTCCATCCATTTACTGCACTGGGTGACACCAACCCTAGTGACGCCACTGTACAGGTGTATATGAACGTAAAGGTTTCTAGTGACAACACAAAGGACTGTTCTTAGTAAATCATTCTGTTGCCTTTTCAGGTAGCGATACCACTGACACTGACAGCTGCCACATTACATATGTTGTGAGACACCAAAGAGTGGACAGAATGAGAGAATTGGATGGGAATCACATCCAGGGACAAAACACATGTACATAAGCCACAGGCATGATATGGTCAGCATCAATGAGTCTAGTAAGTTTCTGATAAACAGGCTTATACACTATGAAAGCTCCAGCTCAGTTGTCAAATGGGTGAATTTTTGGGGGAGAAGGAAGATGCTCCCAACTCTGTTACATAAAAAACTTCTTAGTCCAGCAAGAACACAAATGAGAGTCATGGTGGGTTTAAAGGGCTAAACGAAGCAAGCCGATGTCTTGTAGGCAAGGAGGTAGCTTATGATGGGTGTGTTTTCTAGAACATCAGGCAATCGTAGCTCTCCAGGGATTACACAGTCCACTGTACAGGATATACCACAAGAAACCCTCCAATGGGGACCAGGCAATAGAAGGCATACCTCCAATGGAGACCAGGCAATAGAAGGCATACCTCCAATGGAGACCAGGCAATAGAAGGCATACCTCCAAAGGAGACCAGGTAATAGAAGGCATACCTCCAATGGGGACCAGGCAATAGAAGGCATACCTCCAATTGGGACCAGGCAATAGAAAGCATACCTCCAATGGGGACCAGGCAACAGAAGGCATACCTCCAATGGGGACCAGGCAATAGAAGGCATACCTCCAATGGAGACCAGGCAATAGAAGGCATATTGTATATGGCAGAACCTTGCTTGATGTTCCCTGTGGCAGCGCCTGCCTAATAAAACCATTTAAAATATTGTCCAAAATGCAGAGTTAGCCACAACCAGCTGCTATGTTGGGGAGGAATGTCAGACTTACCCAGCTCTTTCCATTATAGAAGATTACAACTCTTGCACCCCCTGCAGACGCTGCCACCCTGTGTGCTCATCTGAGTGTCGTTCCACAAGAATTGAGGCGTTTGCATGATTTTTTATTTGTCAATCACAGTTTTGCACTTTTGGAAATGACCTTTAGTGAGATGGCTCTGAAAATTGCAGCAGAATTTTGATGCAGAACTGGCTGTTTTCTAGAAGTACTGTACGGGCAATGCAGTCTTCAAGTTGCACTTTTCCTTAACTAATCTGACGAAGGTCACTGTGTACTGTTTCTGTTACTCCCGCAACCTGCAGGATATATAGTGCTGGGACAATGTGCTGTCAATCTATCCTGCTGTGTGGTGGGTTGGGGTATAATGAGGGCGCCGATGTCCGAGCAGAACAAAAATGATATAGGATTCTCGGACAAAATTGATTTGGGGGAAAATCCTTAAGGCCGAACTCTGCCAGAAAAACGTGGGAAATTCAGCACGTAATTACGTAATGAGGCAAATATTTCACTGAAAAGATTTGTAAAGTCTGTGTATCCTGCTTGAGACCAAATTATTTATTGTTGCTACTTTGTTATAGTTTATCCTCCAGCTTCGTATTAGAAAAAAATGTGTAACCCCCTATGATAGTTTAGTTTGTTGCTTGGTTACCTTAACTGGGGTGATTCAATTAATATTTTTGGGTACCCAAAGTAATTGGTGCCTGACGGAGCAATTCATTGTTGCTTCGATTAGGCGCCCATTACTTTTTGACACACGCGAAAGCATGGGGTTTAGCCGTGCAAAGCGGCTAAACCCATCTAAAGTAGGTGTTAGGACTTTGGGCACCCAAACCACGGACTTATCGCACATTTCTGCTGGCCACCTCTGGTGGCTGCGAGCAGAAATGTGTGCAGCCACGGCTATTTCCGGAATCGGTATGAAATACTGCCGGCCGCATTGCCGGCGGTTCGATTACCGGCAGCGCCTGGCCGACAGATGAGCAGAGCCCGGCAGCGGAAGCCCGACAGCGCTGGAATCCCGATCGTCACTAAGGTAAGTATATACTAACCTAACGCCCTAACCCTAACCCTCCTTAGGGGTGCCTAACCCTTACCTCCCCCCCAAGTGCCTAACCCTAATCCCCCCTCTAAGTGCCTAACCCTAACCCCCTCCTTCGCCGCTGCCTAAACCTAAGTCCCCCAGGGGGGGTGCCTAACCCTAACCTCCCCCCGGGGGTGCCTAACCCTAACCCTCCCTCCCCTAGTCTAACCCTAACCCTCCCGGGGGGGTGCCTTGCCCTAAGTCCCCCCGGGTGCCCTAAACCTAACCCTCCCCCCCCGCGGCTGTCCGCTCGCGGCGACCTGCATCCCTTCGATCGGGATGCTGGGCGCCTGTCTCCTGGCGTCGGGGAAATGTCAGGCGTCTACATCTAGACGCCCGGCATTTCACCCTCGCCGGGATAAGACAGTCGGGAAGCCAGCTGCTGGTATTAAGGCAGCTGGTTACCCGATTGTATACCCTAAGGGCGCCCGAACGGCAAAACAATTGCAGCCGGCGGGCGCAAGAAAAAAATTTAATTTCCCCCAAATCAAATTCCAAACTTTATGCTTTTGTAATATACATACCTGTACCCTGTTTACTAATCTCTGATACAATATTGTACCCAGTAATATCTTTTCTTAAACTTTCTGAAATCTTTATTGAGGCACCTTAGGAAATATAGCTCTGAATAGCTCTGTTAGGATGTTCTTTCCAGCAGTAGTCGGTAATCTCTCAGAACCAGCCACCTGAGGTTTTATGTTTGCATTTTATGCCTTACAAAATAGCTTTTGGATTCATTACTCACTACTTCAGCCAATAGTTTCCCTAGATCAATATTTAATATTTACATTACATTATTTTCATTATGTGTAAAATACTTTCCCGTTCAGTTATTTCCTTAAAAGCGGTATGCGCCAAGAAATAACTGTAGGGCTTAGAGTGGCAGCATTTCTGATGGCAAAAGTAAACATTAAGGGATTACACTACTTATTTTCCAAAATGTTTAGTCTATATTTAAACTCCCACCAGCATTACTGGATATATTGGCTCTATTTAATTAAAGGAAACAGAAAAAAGTTTAGTCATACCATCCAACATTGGTGACTTTAATTCTGGACGTAAGGGCATGGATACCACATGTTGGCGGCGTAATCCAGTCGTAGTTGTCATGGCACTCCCCCAATGGCGTTTTGGGGCTTTTGCTGCATGCACTCGAAGCACATTCCCCCCACTGCACGTGACTGGGGAAATACCTCTCCCAAATCTGTACAAATGTGCTGAACGTGCGGCGTCACAATCCCTTCATATTTGGACTCTCCCACTGAAATCGGGTTGGTTGAGAGGTATGGTTTAGTAAACTAGCAATAAAATAGGAAACTAATGGTACATACACACTGGGTGATAAAGTCGTCGACTTTATCGTCCATTTTTAACCCCCAAAACAATGAACGATAACGACGACGCGCGTTCCCGCGGGTCATTCGTCATCATCGTTCATCGGGCTGACATGCAGGCCAACCTGACGATCTCGTCAGGTTGCTGCATGTTGGGGAATGGGGGAGAAAGCCCAGCGCTGAACGATATCGTTAATGATATCGTTCAGCGGCTGTGCTCAATGTCATGAACGACATTGAGCACAGCCTGCCGGGGACACACTACACGATATCGCTCAGGGAGCATATCGTGTAGTGTGTACGCACCATAAAGAACATGTTATAGACATTTATTGCAAAAAAAAATGCTGAAAAGAAGATAAAGATCTGATTGGAAATACCAGGTCGAGCCCCTCCCACTAAATTGATGAGGTTTACACAGCTTGACATGGCTAAATATTACTAATATAAATTATCTTAATGTTTATTGAGAAGTGGATTTGCATTGTATAGGAAATACATCAGGCAAAAATCAAACACACTAAGACTGATGCAGAGCAAGGTGCAATTGTGCCGCAAATCACAGGCGCAAATTGCATTCTTTAAAAAAAGTGCAACTGCAACCATGTGCAGATCAGCAATTATGTAAAGTCGCATGTCGGGCACGGGAATATGGGGGTGATTTATGCCAGGAATACGTCACAAACACATGCATTTTGTGTCCAAGTTTTTATTTTTAGCCATTTATTTTATTTGCAGTAATTGCATTTGTTATTAGGTACAGGTTGAGTCTCCCATATCCAAATATTCTGAAATATGGAATATTCCGAAATACAGAATTTTTTTGGTATGACTGAGATAGTGAAACCTTTTGATTTTTGATGGTTCAATGTACACAAACTTTGTCTAAGGCACAAATTATTAAAAATATTGTATAAAATTACCTCCAAGCTGTGAGTATAAGGTGTATATGAAACATAAATGAACTTCTTGTACAGTATGTACACAAACTTTGTTTGCACCACAAAATTATTGAATATATTGTATAAAATGAGCTGCAGCCTGTGTGTAATAAGGTGTATATAACACATAAATGCTTTCTGTGTGTATATTTGGGTCTTATTCCCAAGATATTTCATTATGGTATGCAATTATTCCAAGATTCGTAATACCCCTGGTCCCAAGCATTTTGGATATGGGAGACTCAACCTGTAATACCAGTAACAGCTCACAGCACACAAAACAATACCCGTTGTACAAGTAACTCACCAGTCTACATCAGCACCAGCAGAGCACTTGCAAACAGCCAATCATAAGAGGTTGTTCGGAGCAATCACAAGATACACAATGTACTACTGGCATAGCTGCACTCAGCATCAGGCACACTATCCTCATTTTTCATCTATTTCCTTTGTCGGTTGCAGACAGACAGTGACTTATTGTTGCCTGAGTCCTCTGGATCACAGTTGTCTGCCAACCTTTCTTTTTATCCTCATATATGTCTATTTATCATTTATGGTGACTTTGATACTGTATGACAACAAACTGACATATGTCACCTTTAATTGCTGTGCTTTGACCTTTTCTTTCACATCAGTCAGAACTTTATCTAAATTCTTTGCAACTAATATTCTGGTTATAATTTCTAAGGTGTTTCCCTCTGTTTGGTCATGCCTCATCTTATGCACTTTTTTGGTTTCAGATTCCCGTCTGTTGCCCAAGCCACCTCTTAGATGTAGAATTCTGAAAGTACAGCACAATCCTCTGCAGCCTCATGCCTCCCTTTCACCAGACTTTCATACCCAGGGTTCCATATTCTGGGATTTTCCTGGATAGTTCTGGTCTTTGCTGTTGAAGGACAGTGGTAGTGAGTATGGGCATGGCCGCCATGTGATATTTTGTGCCCTGGCATGAAGGGGGCATAGCCACATTATGTGGGTAGGTGACTATGCCACATTGGGAATTTTGGGTCCACTACCATCCATAGATGGTGCAATGAAGAAAAGCAGATAGTAGTTGATGATAATATTATTATTATTATTATTATTATTATTATTATTATATTCTGAATTTATTTCCACTTGGCATTGAGGAACTGATTTGCTGAAGCCACTGACACTTATATTAATATATTGATTACAGATTCTTTTTAAGGCCCTTATTTACTACAATCTGCATTTCAAGTGCAAATTGTAGTATGATAATTTCATGCATTGTGAATTTAGAAATTATCAAGAGAATGTACTAACGTTCTCAAGCAGGGACAGAGCATGCGAGAAAGCTCTGTCCCTGCGAATCCCCACCGCACAATTCTCACTGTAATTTTGGAAAAATTGCAGTGAGAGTGCCCCCGCACATGCACTGACACCAGCCAGCGCTATCTCCTCCCCCACACCGAAAGGAAATTCAAAACTAAAAACAAAGACAAACTAGTGTACACTGGGTCTCATTCAGACCCGCTCGCGAGCGCTGAGCGCTCGCAAGCGGGTCGATGGTGCCCTAGTGCGCATGATGGAGGGAGCTCCGTCGTGCGCATGCGCGAGACCCGGGGAATGACGGTGAAGCTGTCGCTCCAGGTCTCGCACCAAAGGGGGCGTGCTGTCGATGTTGATTGACAGCACGCCCCCTTTGGTGGGCGTGCCGGGGGTGTGACTGCCAGACGGAGGCATTCCCATGGGAACGCCTACCATCTGGGTCCGGCCCCACTGACATCACTAGTGATGTCAATGGGAGTGATTTTGGCTCTGATAGAGCCAAAATCACTCCAGGGCTTGCGGTCACCGAGACCCTACCGCAGGATCTCGTCGCAAGCCCGATGGTCGCGATGGTCTTGACCATCGCGACCATCATCATGGACGCTCGCATAAGCTGTGGGTGGTAACCCACAGCTATGTGTGCGTCCAAGAGGCTGCTCCAAGTTTAGGTAGGAGGGCCCTGATTCAGAGCGAGTGCTTTGGTCAGAGCGTCCGGCTCTGAATCAGGCCCACTGTCCCTTATGACCCCCAAGTCTGACTGGGCCAATCCATTAAAAAAAATGAATATTTATATTACAATGTACTGTAGATTATACCAGTGTGTGTCATACTTGCCGACTATCTGGCTGCCCCTTCCGGGAGGGAGCAGCCGGATCGGCATTACTGGGGGGGTAGGCCAGCAAACAGGGGCGGGGCCGGCCAGATGACAAGTTTTTGCGGGTGGGGCGGGGGACGGAGCCACACGAGCGCGTCATTTTGGCCCAGCCCCCGCTACACACTGCCGATATTACAGGCAGTGTGAAGCAGGGGGCGGTACCAAAATTACACGATTCGCATCACCGCCCCCCTTGGCTGCTGGTGTTTTACAAGTAATTGCGGTGGGACTGGAGGGGTCGACGGCAGCCGGGAGACTTGCCTGCCTTCCCGGGAGGTTGGGAGCGGCACCCGATTTTCGGGAGGCTCCTGACCAAATCGAGAGGGTTGGCAAGTATGGTGTGTGTTCATTTGAGAAATGTAAGGGAGGAACAGTACCTGTAAATCTTGTGATAGCTTTAATGTACTAAACACTTATATTTACTAAAGATGAGTGGTTCGGTTTTGCCGAAAACTGAATATAGCCGAACTTTAAAGTTTCTAGTCTAACCAAGTCCCCGTTCTGGTCTTCTTGAAAAGTTCGGAAAACGCAGATCTAAAAAACGAATTTCACATATTTTTGAATCCCTCGTGATTTCAGGTGCTGTGAGATGGTTGAAAATAACTGGAAATTACTATTATTGATGTTAATAATACTACAGAAACAAAAACAGTTACATGACTTAGCTGTTTTTAAAAGTATGCAAAGAAATCCAAAACCAAACCAAAACACTTGTGGGTGGTTTTACCAAAACCAAAACTCCGCAATGATTTAGAACCAAAACACGGGGGGGGTCTGTGCCCATCTAATATTTACCAAACCCACCCATCCAATTACCCACCACTCTCTCTAAAATCCTGCGGCTGACGATGGTTTGGATCCTATCTAAACCATTTCTGAAGGTACTATTTAAAAGTACATGAAAGACGCTAATCAAAACAATTTTAATGTTATAGATGAGCTACGGATTAATGGTGAAATGTACATAACCTAATTATCCATATAATAATTGGCTAAGGTCTGTCCCGTCTCTAACATGCATGCGCAGTGGGAGTCGGGGAACATGCCCAAGAGCTGCCACTGCTAGGGACAGTGTCGGACTGAGGCATGAAGGGCCCACCGGGGGGAGGAAGTGGTAAGGGCCATGCTTAAAAAGTGTGGCTAGCTTCCAGAGGGTTGTGACCAGCCACCACATAAGCTTGGCTAACCATTATAGATGATATAGCCTGTAGACAACATGGATTCTACACTGCATGGTCTGTCTCTAAAATGAATTCTAGTGGACTGTCTGAGACCTGACATTAGAAGAGGAGGTGGGGCCCTCAGGCAGTGGGGCCCACCGGGGATGTACTCCTGTGGGCCAGTCCGACCCTGACTAGGGAGATGGAACAGAGGAAGATCCATCGTGCTGCCAGGAATGAGGTAAATATGAGGACGGGACTGATCCGGGGATTAGGGATGGCCATTTACAATCGATGATTTCAAAACATTGACGGTTCCTAACCGATGTCAACTTGTTTTGCCATCGAAGGCAGAGAACCAATGGTTCTCTGTCATCGATGGATGACTGTGGGACAATGGGTCTCATTCAGACCCGGTCGCAAGCGCTGAGCGGTCGCAACCGGGTCGATGTCGCTCCGGAGCTCACTACAAAAGGGGCGGCTATCGATGTTGATCGACAGCTCGCCCCGTTTTGTAGGCGGGGCGGGGGGTGGCTACACAAACGGAGGCGTTCCTGACGGAACGCTTGCCATTTTGTGGGCGGCCGCACTGACATCAGCAGTGATATCAGTGGGGAGCTTCCTGCTCGATCAGAGCAGGAAGCTCCCTGGGGCTTGCGGCTGCCGAGACCCAACCTTAGAGTCTCGTCGCAAGCCCCGATGGTCACGATGGTCTTGACCATCGCGACCATCAACTTGGTCGGTCGCTAAAGCTGTGGGTGGTAACCCACAGCTTAGCTAGCGACCAGGAGGCCGCACTTAAAAATAGAAGCGGCCGCCCTCATTCAGAACGAGCTCTCGCTTCTTGCGAGCGCCTCTGAATGAGGGCCAATGTTTTTTTTCTTTCTCTGTATAGAACAGAGTTTAGCCCCAGTCCCCCGGCGGCTGCAAAGCCCCACCCCCGTTTTTGACTGTCCCGCGGTCTGGCATCTCCTAGCAGCGGTGGCCATCGAGGGAGTGCAAACCATTGATGGCTCACCATAAATGGTTTGTGTGCCATCGATGGTTATCACTGATGGGCCCATCGATGGTAATCATCGATGGACACCCCACTGATGGCCATCCCTACTGGGGATGGGGGGGGTGGCAGAGTGGATTGGGGGAGGAGGGCAGACTGAGGTGACATGAGTCCCTTTACTACTTTTTAACCAATTGACTACTATTTACTAAATTTACTATGTGACTGTTATTTACTTATCGACTTTTAACCTGTAAATGAAACATAATCTAGTTATGTTTATTGGTCTATCACACATCCCTTGTACAGTTTGCTTTGCTCCCATTTCCGCTTCAACGGCCAGAAACTGTAACAGGCGAGCTTGCCAAGACCAACAACTTTCACTTCTCAAAATAAACCTTGAATACAAGCCCAGCGTTTTGTTTTTCGGATAATGGAAAAAATAAATGTTTTCACTTTCACAGAGACGAGATTGATTACATTTTAAATGTAATCTGTATTTGCATTTTATTCCACACTGTAGCTGTCAATCAACAGTTCAGCTGCTGTAGGTTTGAAGGGGGTTAAAACAAAGTATGTGCACTATTTATAATCAAAGCAAGATGTGACCACAAAAGAGAATGATTAACTCTGCAGAGCACAAGGACATTCTTAGTAGCTGAATGGCTGCATAGACTGTTGCCCAGAACAATGTGAAATCAATTAAAGAGCTATGGGCCCGATCCAGAGATGGACGCTTTGCACAGCCGCCCTGTCTTTATACGCAGCGGCTTGCTAAACTATGCATAAGCCGCAGGAGGCATCTCATGTTAAGAGACGCCCACTGCCGGATTCAAAGACGCAGCATCGGATCATCTGCATGACCATCAGACATCTGAGTAACTCTAACGAGAAGACTGAAGTAGTTGAATTTACCAACAATATTAATAGCTGCCTCATTAACACAACCACATACTGTAGCTAGAACGTTTTGGGGGCACGGTATAACATTTGAATAGACCCACCTTACCTCCGCTATGACTTTACACTGCTCAATTGTTGTAGTGATGGGTAACCTGATATTCTTAGGGTGCGTTACATGTGGCTCCTGGTAACTCAAAAGAGACGCATATTAATTTTTTTTTTTCAGTTTTGCTTAAAAGTAAATGAAAATACACAACAAGAATATATATTACCTGCAGTTGATTAGGGATCTCCAATCAGGTGCATTGGGACACGAAAACGGTTCTCCTGGACTATGGGCCCTATTCAGCGATGGACACATTGCCGATATTTTTGCAGTTGAGCAATTATTGGAGGTCTGCGCATGCGCCAAGTTTCATTACCAATATCACTTGCAGTGAGGATATGTGTTGACAGTCAGGGACCGTTTGTGGGCGGCAACCGGGGAGTGGTGACTCAAATCCAGTGCATGTTGTGATCCCATATGCAGTGAAAAGGACTCCGGCTTCTCCGTTCCAGCAGCCATTCTGCACGACCATAGATTAAGAAGTACAATAATCGACTGATCTGCGACCGAGCTGTTAATATGCAGTTGCTTGGATTTGCAAAGCTGTCGGAGCGCATTTCAACAAAAATCCTGGCGGCTGTGACAGTTGTATATTTATTTTCCCACAGCTGCTGAGTACAAATTTGTGACTGCGGCTGCTTTAGCGTTAGTCTTTGAATCAGGGAACTTATATATCTCCAGACAGCATCACTAATACAGAGCAGGCTTGTCTACCCTCCCGATTTGGCCGGGAGCCTCCCGAATATTCGGTGCCGCTCTCGGCCCCCCAGAATGGCGGGCAAGCCTCCCGGCGGCCACCGACCCCCTCCGCACTAATGATAGAAACCCTTGCGGGGGGGGCAGTGACGTGATTTGCGCTGATTCGCTTCATTGTGGCCCTGCCCTCTACTTAACAATGCCTTTAATTTCGGCACTGTAAGGAGGGAGCTGAATGTCGGCAAGTATGGCACAGAGTATGTAGCAGTAGCAACAGTGCCCACTGATATATAAAACAGGCTGATGTATCATGCAGTTTATTTGTTGCTTTTTCATAAATATATATTAGCTGCGCGTTACTGTAAAAACCATGTCAAACTTTTACATGTTTTTCGGTTCATTTAAGTATTGACCATATGAATTAAAGGGTTAACACAGCAGATATCTCACAAATATCTCCTGTTTACTATTGGGACAGCATTTGCCTAACACAGCTGTTCCCATATAACCTGAGGGGAATGGTAATGTTTTCAAATGTATCAAGCTCTGAAAAAAAAATATTTTTTAGTAAATTTCAGTGCTGTATCAAACACCACCTGCAGATGGCATTAGAAGGTGTTGAGAGAGGACTTTACTGTTGCGCAGATTCCAGTCTTACTGTTCATGCGCTGGCACAAGATGGTGCCCGTGGTCACTACTGAGTACTGTGTAGAATGACATGGTGGGAGACAGAAGTCTACTTAGCTCCAATGAGAGACCTGGTTAATACCTGCATATAAAGCTATTCCAGATCCCTGCACCGCTACCTGTTTGCTACTTACACACACAGGGCCTGATTCAGAGCCGGACGCAAGTGGCCGTTCGTTCGGCGTACGAGCGAAAAAATTTAAATTCAAGCGTTCGCTCGTATGTTCGCTCACAGCTAATCTTCCGCCCCATAGTCTCCCAACCCCTCCTCTAGCTAGCAAACATTCAAAATAGCGACCGTCCGTCTCCTCTTTGGTTGCAGGGAACGCTCGCACAAGTCAAATCCGGAAGTGGGCCTGTCAGTTTTCGATTGCCTGCTTTCATTCAGCAAACATACTTAAATCGATTAATAGCAATCAGTATATTCATTAGCCTAATTGTTATTCTCATGTTTGCAATCCGTTTTTTTTTTACAATGTCAATAAACTTTATTATTGTTCGTGTGTGTCATTCCTTCCGCAGAATACGTACGTTTGTACCAAGGGGATGGTTTTTCAAATTTAAAAGTTGGTTTGAATGCTACTATTGCTGTGCGTTTTTTTTAATGGTCGATTTTTCCTCTTTTATTAATAATTAATTTACTAACGCATGTCACTGTATCAAGCCTATCATAACTCACATTATATTTGTGAGTGTGTAGGTCACATGACTCATACATTAACCAACAGAATGGTTTCTGTTAATTTACAAAGTACATTATCCAATCAAATTTTTTCTAGGACCTTTATTAAAACTGTTTTTTGTAAAAAAAAAATCATTGCCATCATGAGAGCCGCCGCTTTTTGTCGCCGTGAACTCCTGGTCCTCACAGATGTGATGGACCGGAGAATAACGGACCATCCGGCCCCCATCACTAACCTCCGCAAGTGGCTTGCCTATGCGGAGGTGCGGCGCCGCCTGCGTACGATTGGCTACCACAGGAATATCGGCCAACTCGAGAGAAGGTGGTCGGATCTGCAGCGCCGATCCCCACGCTTCTTGGCCAATTTGCTTCAGGAAATCCAAGAGAGTAAGGTTTTTTTTGTATTTTATTTCAAATGTAAGCATACCTGCGTGTGCATGTTTCCTGTATAGCCCTGTTTCTTTCTTTTTGACATACCTGCATGTGCATGTTTCCCGTATAGCCCTGTTTCTTTCTTTTGGACCTACCTGCGTGTGCATGTTTCCCTTATAGCCCTGTTTCTTTCTTTTTGACATACCTGCATGTGCATGTTTACCGTATAGCCCTGTTTTTTAAATTTTTTAAATTTTTTTATTTTTTTTGGTGTTTACATTTTGTAAACAAACTATTAAATATGTACTAATCAAAATTTATCAACATCATTTAGGGGCGGAGTGCAGACTACAGTGTCTACACCGTCTCCGACGGCGTGCTCGTCCCCTATCCCCCACTCCCACCCAATCATCCTCTCCCCACTCTTCCCCAAATTCCCCCTCCACCCCAGACCTGGCAGACCGTGAGACCACTCCATCTCCTCACATTCCCATCCCACCAACTTCACCCTCCCCTCCACCCCCCCTCTCTTTTCCTCACCCTCCCCTCCACCCCCCCTCTCTTTTCCTCACCCTCTACTTCCTCACAAATCACCCCTCCTCCATCTGTGCAGCACTGGCCCACCTCTGAGGAGGACGATTTCTGGGCTCCAGGCCCAGTCATCATTATGCATTATGCCCGGTATGTTTCCCTTTAAACTATGGTTGCTTTTGCATTTTTTTGTTTTTTGATGATGTTGTCCTTTTGCCTGTGCAGTTCAAATTTGTAAAGTATTTCTAATGTTTTGGATATATATCTTTGTGAAACAATGTCTAGGATGTTTTCCCCTTACACATATGACACATGTCCAAACACTCATACTTGTGTCTTTCTTGTTTACGGTACCAACAAATGTAGTATTTTGGCGTAGTTGTCCCTATTTTTTGTTGACATTTGATTTCAATTTTGTTATTTTTTTTTCTTCAATCTGTGAGAGTCTATAATAATTTATAGTGTTTATTTAAAACATACTGTATGATTTATCAGAAAAAGCCATTTTCCTTTACACAAATATCATGAGATTCAGCCAGCATTATACTGAACGAGCAGTTACAAGACAACAGCAGCTGAAGGATCCCAGAATAGGATACCAGGTCTTGACATAGTGGAAAAAAAGACATCCTGAAGATGCATTGAAACATCCTATGTACTTGTGAAATCAATCATATGTATTCTTATCTGTCAAACCATTTTTGGCAAATGTTTGAGACAGCAGTTTTCTGAACTTATAAAAGACGACTCAAAGAGGATGTGCCTCTGAGAGCTGAGTGGATTCATCACAAGTGTGTGTTGAGTTTTCATCATCTCCCCAGCCGTCTGGAAGGAAAATTAAGAACAGGAGTAGTGTTTTGCAAACCGTGATCCAGGGGTAGGAAGCCTCAACACCCCAACAAATCTTAGCGTTTTGCATTACTTTTCTTTTGTCTATGTTTTTTTTCTTCTTTTTTTGGATAGTCTGATTTTTATGTTGTTTGTTAACATATAAATTAAGGTGTCATTTTAGTAATCCCCACATTTTTTAAACCCACAGAGGACCAGAGGCGGAACGCACAAATGTATGCAGGCTTGCAGAGCTTGAGGGGCCATGTAGTAGGCATGCTCGTGGTCTTGGACCATCTGTTGGCTCTACTGCGCCACTAATATTTTATTTTCACCCCAAAAACTGTTTTCAAAAATAAAATATATTTTGATTTATTTAAGTCTCATTCCTTGTCTGTAAATCTTAGATTGTTGATCCTTACATAAGTCGACTATTTTAGCCTGAGTTTTTAAGTAATGTAAATTAGATTGTAGAAAGCTCAAGTAAGTATGTAAGCTGGCACATTCAATACCTAACAATACCAATAGGTTTGTAGAATTATCTTCAAAAATATTTTTATGTTTTGTGTGGGTAATGTAAAAATTTAAAAAAACATGCTTAGGCCTGGTTTGGAAAACAAACTGAATCACCATAATACCTTTGGTGTTTGTTTTTAGCCACAAAGCAGGGTAAAATACTTTACAATTTAACACATTACAGGATTAGCCATTAAGCAAGTTTGCCTTTTTTGGACCAGGTTACACTTGTTTGTAATTTACCAAGGAAATGTTTGTTTAATGTTAAAACAAAATTTAATGAACACAAATAATAAACACAAAGTGAAATGTCACAATCAATTCACACAGTGAAAACACACACAAAAATCCAAACAACACCAAAAAGCCCAAAATAACAACAACAATCAAGAACTGTTTGAAGAAGTAGCATGCCAACATGAATCCACAAATGAGGCAAAGAAATCATTGTTCCAGAAGTTATATCCAATGTGTCCACATGATGTCATTTTTTGGGATCAGGTAGTATGCATCGTTCTTGAAGGTAATTTTATGGAATAAAAGAAAAAACAAACAAAAAAAATTAAAATTGTACATTAAAATATTACATGTCTACATTGTGTCAATTAAATACATTTTTGGAAAAAATTACCTAAAAAATCTGGCCACAATGTCATCGCGTATGGCCCCCCCACATACTGACCTCCGACCAACCTTGGGGGGGCCATCCTCAGGCAAGGCATCCTCTGGCTGCATTGGGACACCACTCCTTATGGCGATGTTGTGAAATATCCCACACAGGACCACAATTTTCAAAACCATATCCGGCAAATACATGAGGTCGCCACCAGAGCGGTGGAGGCAACTGAATCGGCCTTTTAAAAGGCCGATACAGCGCTCCACCACCTGCCTGGTGGCTGTAAGTGCAGAATTATACAGACTTTGTGGCCCTGGTGTGGGAACCAAATAAGGAGTGAGCAGCCAGGGCGTGCAAGGGTATCCACTGTCTCCTGTGAAAATATAAAATATTACATCAGGACCATTGGGTACCAAGCTTTGCATTGTTTTCAACAGAAGGTATCAACTTACCCAGAAGCCACGCATCACCAGCTTGTAGGTTGTTTAATTTGTGCCAAAGCCCTGACTGCCGGATGACGAAGGAATCATGTGCACTGCCTGGGAATTTGGCATTCAGGGACAGGATCTGGAGGGAGGCATCACATACCACCATTACATTCAGTGAATGAAAGTGCTTTCGGTTTCGACATATTGCCTCCAGGCTTGCTGGAGGCTGAAGTGGTATGTGAGTACCATCCACAACCCCTATGATGTGTGGGAAGGCAGCAATTTGATAAAAATTAGCCTTCACCACACTAAGGGAACCCATATCCAATGGCATTTTAATAAAATGATGGAGGTGTTTAAAAAGTGCTTCCATCACTGCCCTCAGGATCCTTGAAAAGGAGGATTGGGAAATTCCTGCCACTATTCCCACGGTGGTTTGAAAGAATCCTGAGGCACAAAAATGTAACACCGACATTAATTGCGTAATTGGTGGTATTGCTGTAGGACTGTCAATTTGCCGTTCAAGATCACTCTCTATTAATGAGAGTGTCTATGATAATTTGTGGCGGAAGACGGTATCGCCTTAACACCTCATCATCTGGCATTCCAAAAAGGGTGACATGTGTTCTATATATCTGGGGCCTTGCACGCCTACGAGGCCTACGCCTGTTACGAAGTTGAGGTTGGTCGGGTTCTGGAATCATGGGCAATATAATACGACCAACATTAACCTGAAATGGTAAGCCAGGTAGTTATTGTTTTTGCCAAATGTGTAAAGAAAAATATACTTATCTTTTCAAAGAAATCAAAAGATGCTTACAGGCCTGGGACGTGTCATGTGCTGAACAACCTACATTTCAAAAGTAGAAAATATATTTAAGATTAATTTATTAAACTATGATTGTAAACAATTTTCTGGGGGGGAAAATAGAGAATGGAGGACACATTAGTTCTGAAAATATTACGCAACATTTAGTGGTAAGACATGATTTTACACTGAAAGATTCAAAACACATTAATTCGCAAAATAGTACGCTACTTTTACAGTTAAATCAAGACACATTAGTTGGCTAAATAGTACGCTACTTTTACCGGTAAATAAGGACACATTAGATCGCAAAATAGTACGCTACTTTTACAATTAAATCAAGACACATTAGTTGGCTAAATAGTACGCTACTTTTACCGGTAAATAAGGACACATTAGTTCGCAAAATAGTACGCTACTTTTACCGGTAAATAAGGACATATTAGTTGGCTAAATAGAACGCTACTTTTACAGTTAAAACCACTCAAACCTTAGTTCGCAAAATATTATGCGACATTTAGTGGGAAGACATGATTGTTCCAAGAAAATAAACAACAGTACTTTGCAAAACATATGCTAAGACCAACACATCAAATTTGTAAATTCATGAAACCAAAAACACTTACCAAAAACAGACAAATATCCCAAAGTTCAAAAACGTCACTGGGGCAATGCCAAAATAACTGTAAAATACAAAAAAAAATAAAAAAATTGGAAAACTATTTTTTACTATTAATTTTTACGGTGGTTTTTGAAAATACTTACTCAAAAAATCCAAAAAAAAAGCCAAACAATAAAAAAAGCAAACGGAAAAGAAAGAAGTAAGAAATAAAACAAAAAGATCACACCAAATAATTCCTCCTTCTACTCTACAATCAGCCAACAATCCACTCCAACAATCATAACATGCCACCTCGACTCGAGTCACACCAAGCCATAAATAGTCTTTATTTTCCCGCTCAAATTAAGGACGGAGAATAGGAGCGCACAATGATGCGGCCGAATAATGCTGACGCAGGTATAAAAACGTCACAGAAATCCCAAATCGGTCTGCTGTAGTTGAGTCAAAAATGACTACAGAGCAGCAAGGTACTGGCCAAGAGGTGCCAGGTAAGTTTTTTTTTTTTTTGGTGGAAAATGATTGATTAACAATATTTTTGAAAACATTTTACATTTTAATTTTTTATTTCTTTAAAAAAAAAGGTGTTGAGGATTATATGGAAGAGGCTGCTGGGCCTAGTAGGCCAACTAAACAAGCAAAAAAAAAAAGGCAGCCACAATTCACAAGGAAGATGGAGGTTTTGGTCCAAATGTCCAATGACACCCTGCCCCAGGCAGCAAGGAATATGGGTGCAAGCCAGAAGTGGAAAATGTGGGACGACATAGCCAGTGCTGTCAATGGGGTGAGTGAGTTGGAACGTTGAACCCGGGAGGTCAAACGCCGGTACGTACAAACTACATTTGACTAAAAAGTGTTTACAGGTCAAAATACTGGAGTAATAATGCCAACTTTTTATACAACAGATGGAGCGACTTCAATTATCGCCTGAAACAAAAACTTGCAGATAGGGCTAGGCATGCAAGGGGGACAGGTGGGGGTCCCACCCCTGTGTCACTTGAGCTCACTGATTTGAAGGAGCTGGCACAGGGGTGTGTGCAGGATGAGGAGGTGTTTGGCGTGTCGAACATGGATACCGACATGCCAGACTTTGCGGCTCCTCATGTTGACCCAGGTAAATGTTGTAATGTTAACAACTCTGAAATGTTTTTTGGAAAATATCTAGATTCTTATTTGACTCTTTTCTCTTTTTTATCACAGAGACACAGGCGGATGAGTCTGCTCCAGAGGTGAGTGTTGGCCGCAGAATTTCTTCTGGATCTGCAGGGGAGGAAGCAGTAGATCCGGCTGGGGACCCTGTGGAAGACAGTCCAGGGCCTTCCCCCTCGCAGGCAGTGGCCCTCCTCAGTGATCTCAATATTAAAACGGATCAATAGACTGAGATTCTGCTGAGGCTGGACTCCAGTCTGCTACGGGTGGCGGACGCCCTGGAGGCAAATTCTGTGGCCAACGTGCGAATTGCTAATGCTCTGGAGCAGCTCGTTTGCCACCACATGTTGGAGCCGGCCTCCCTTCCTGCCGGAACATCAGGACGCTCCACCTCGGGCACAACAACAGCCATCCCTCCAAATTTGCCTAGCCCTATGCCTAGTCCAGAGGCCCCAACATCTGCCTCTGGACAGGACAGGCGAAGGACCTCCTGGACCTGTTCCAGCTCACTCCCAACCCCACCCAAAAACCCTAAAAGGCGATGAGAGCACTGGCTAATTTCCCCACAATCCATTTCTGTGTTTGCCCCATATTCCTTAATGGCCAAAACCTCCCTCTCCTTTCTTGTGAATTGTTTTTAAAATTTTAAATTGTTTGTGTCTGAAATGCCACATATTTTATGCGTGTGGCCAAACAACCAATTTATGTTTATTTACGCGTTTTTCATTTTTTGTCTGAAAAAAAAAAAATTATAATAAAAAACAGTTTAAAAACTGCTCAATTCTATTGTTTATTTCTTACAAAACTGGTTAAAAGGTAATCCATCCAACAAAATTACAAACAATACAATGGAAAGAGAAACATTTTTGAATTTGCAACAAATCAAGGGTTAAAAAAATAAAAAAAAATAAAAAACACTGATAAAAAAAAAAAAATGGTCTTTGGCCATAAAATATTCGCACTAAAATAAAACATGCGTACAATATTGTTTAACTACAAAAAAAACACTTACAAATATTTCAAAATACACCCAAAAAAACAACAACATGTCTGCTAATTGATTGTATTAGACCGAAATTAGCAGCTGAGTAGTTCACCTGCATTCGGATTTTAGCTACTAAAAAAAGGCTATTAGCGAAACACCTTACAAGCAGATTAACAATTAAAAGATGATTGTTTCTGTGGCCTCAATTGATAAATCGACACTCCATCGATGAGCCCAGGGAAGGACGAAGAGACCAACGTCATTGCGGTAGACTATACCAGACCACAAGCTGAGCGAGCAGTCTTACTGAAAATTGGATCAGACAGTGACGTATGACTTTTTCCGTTCACATTGGCCGCTCGCATCAGATAATTTATGTACGCCCAAAAAACGCCTCAACACGCCTGCGTTTTTCCATCTCCACCCCCGTCACCGCCCCAAAATGGACAGTTCTGTCAATCACATTTGACATGTCACTTCCTGTTCGCTGTTTGACGACCGACTGGAAAAATGATCGCAATCAGCCGTACGCACATGCGCACTGTTACACCGACGCATGCGTGGTTGTACAACATCGGATGACTACGAGCGAACGTCCGCTTACGAGCGGCTCTGAATGAGGGCCACAGACTGGTGAGCTACAGTATACAGAACCCGGCTTCGCTGATGTTCAGCACCATTACCAGTGTGCATGTAACAGTGAGTACGGCTGTACCTACTATCTATCAATAAACGAACACCAATGGTTAAGTAACTGGGATGTTCATAGTTTGAGCCATCTGCTGGTGTGTGCCTACAGAACTTTGCAATATCAACACCTGCACACACATTTCCAACAGAAGGTACTGTTGAGGAAAATGCATGATGGAGAGGAATATTTTTCTTACCCCTCCCCTATTGCTGTGCAGTTACTTCTTTTAGCAGCAGTAAGCCCATGTAAATAGACAATAAGTGCACACAAAAAAGTATTAAAGATACTTAACTTTCACAAGTTGTTTATAGTGAGGTTCACATAGCCGGATTCCTCCTGCACTTAGGTCCTGATTCAGATTTGGGAATAGAGGGCCTGATTCATTACGGATCGCAACTGCGAATGCAACAGCGATTACGCACGCAGTTCAACTGCGATAGAATGCTAATTCATTGCGATTGCAATGCCGCCGCAGCACTAAATAAGGACGCCCACTTTACCTTACACACATCCATAATGTTTAGCAAGCCTGTGAAACCATCGGTACAATCGAGTACCATCGCAGCCTCACACACACTTACACAAGCCCTGACCTTACTCAGAAATTGCTAACTTCAGCGCACGCTATGAGGCCTCAGGCTGCGTAGGGCATCGCAGTGGATAATTTATGCATGCCCCAGCAACGGCGTTCAAATGCACTGCCACACCTGCGTTTTCCCGACCAACCCCTGTCACCACCTACAAACGGCACTTCCTGTCAATCACTCTGCGATGGATCTGCGTAGCCGCTCCCGATCACATTGGTTGGTTCGCGCACTCACACTGCAATGCATACGCATGCGCAGTATGCAACAATCGGCTGATTGCATGCGTATCAGCAGTTGCGTTCCTTGCTGAATCAGGGACAGAGTAAGAAAGAGCATGTAACTGTGCATCTTGGTAAAACCATGCTGCACTGCAGGTGGGGCAGATTTGAAATGTGCAGAGAGATTTAAATTTGGGAGGAGTGTGGCCAAACTGAAATCTAAACTGCAGTGTAAAAATTAGGGATGTGCGCCGGACCATTTTTGCCGGATTTGGTTCTAATTAGAGATGAGCGGTTCGGATTCTGTGGAATCCGAACCGCTCCGAACATTGGGGATCCGAGTCCACCCGAACGCTGTTCGGGTGTTCTCTGCCTGACTCGGATACCCGTTCGAGGCCGAGCCGCAGCCTCCTGATGTCGGATTCTCGCGAGAGAGTCCAATGTCAGGGCTCCTCTAGTGTAGACAAAAAGTATGGTGGTCGCTCACATCAACTTAATGACATTGCACAGGTGCTTGTAAAGGCTGGGGTTTACACTGAGCTACAGAAAAAAAAGGGATTTTCCCTCCAGCACACTGCAGCAAAATCAACAAAAATACTTGAATCCTACATGATAATAGAAATTCAGAGGTATTGGTTTACATACATTTGCAAATATATGAACAAGCGCTGGGCCAACGTCAAGGTACCTCTATACCAGCGTCCCTAACATTATGGGGTTCACGTCCGAGACGCAGGGAACCCCAAAAGAATCCAGCCAAGGACTATCCCCAGGGCATCACACGAAAAATGGAAAAAAGGTGAAAGTGAAGTGTAAAGTATAGTTGTGTAAAGATAAATCAATAAGTGTTAATGGTAAGGGTTAAAATTACATAAATAATAGACAAACAAATAGAAAGGTGATAAAAAAATATCTATGTGAATTAAGTGGTGATGCCCTGAAAAAAGGCCCAGCCAGAGCAACTTCGGGGGCCCCACGCCCAAACGCTCACCCCAAAATAATTGTTGCTACCTAATAGTAGCACCCACTCTGGTTCATATAATTACAAATTAATGTACTGCATAATAACAGTACATGTATAAGCTGAGAGCAGACTCACCTAGAAGGTACCCCAGAAACCTCCTAATGGCACTATTCAGACCAACACATCCGACCGCTCCTCTCTGCACCCGCAGCAGGGGGAACCGGAAGACGGAGTTCATGACTGAGCTCCTGCCCACTCCCTCCTTTTACGCAGCAGCCAATGAGAGTCTGTCTGACTCTCATAGGCTGCTATAACAAACACATTGCCGCCAGCGTGGCAGTGTGTTTGTTACAGTGTAGGGCAGACCGCACTAACTGCGTTCTGCCTTACACTTGTGGAGCCCTGATGTTGGATTCTATCAAGAGGATCCGACGTCAGGAGGCTGCGGCTCGGCCTCGAAGGGGGATCTGAGTCAGGCGGGGAACACCCGAATAGCGTTCGGGTGGGCTCGGATCCCCTATGTTTGGAGCGGTTCGGATTCTGTGGAATCCGAGCCACTCATCCCTAGTAAAAATAAAGCTGTCCAGCATTTGTGGGCTACATGTAAAAGCAGCCAGTATTTTACCCCACATGCATTATAACATGCTTTGTCCAGGTACACAGTTACTTGCTCTATGCTACTCTATTCCCAGGTCCTAGCAAGTATAACACATTTTCAGTACTCATTTTTTTTACCTAAACACACTACAGGTACCCAGTAAAATGCCATAAATTTTAATAATTCCTAGTAATATGCCAAGAACACCACTTATAGTGATTAGTGACATCATACATGTCTATTAAACAACCAGCTTCAGTCATATCCTGTAATATGCTAATTGTAGTTGTAGTGCCCAGCAATATGCCACCAGTAATATTTGTGTACAGCAATATGACAGCAATAGTTGTAATGCCCAGTAACATGTCAGTTGTTAAGGCCAGAAGAGCGTTACTGTTTAGTCTCCATATTGGTTCCCTTAGGGAGGATTCATTCCATAACCAAGATGACTGCCATCTGTACCTTTGTACATGAGTGGCGCCATCTTGTCACTGTGTTAGAGTGCTGCAGTGGAACAGGACCCAATTTGCACCTAATAGGATTGAGTCCATAACCTACAAAATTTTCAGTACAGCTGGTCATATATTCCATTCTAGTACTGTTTATAAAGTTTGTTTTCTGGAATGTATGCAAGGTTTTACAGTACCTAGTAAAATTACTGGACAGCCTAATTTTAACCAGTGGTGCAAAGATGAGGGAAGGCGCGGGTACTAATTACTCGGGCCTGGGCATGGAGGGGCACAGGTCTGCATCTCCCCCTCCTCCCCAAGTATACTTACCTTGCTCCAACAAGCGAGATCCTTCTCCTCAGCAGCACAATCTTCCCAGTGACATCTTCGGGAAGATGGCACCGCATAGTGAAAGGAAAGACTTTGGTACTGTGCCAGGGAGGAGGGACCCGCTTGCCAGAGCAAGGTAAGATGCTGATGCGCGGGGAGGGGGGGAATCGCTCCTCCTGGATCTGCCCCCCTGTCCAGCCCATACGATTTTTTTCATATATTTTTTATAGGGGACGTGACCACGCCCCGTACAGTACCTGGGCCCAACGACGCTATCTACCAGGGCCGGATTATAGGCAGGGTGACAGGGGCGATCGTCCCGGGGCCCCCACACATCGGGGGCCCCCACACCCTGTCCCCTGCCACTACTACTTAGACCGGCGGAGTACAGCATTAAGCTGTCTCCGCTGCGGTCTTCCGTTATTGCAGCCGGGCAACGCTCACTGAGCACTTGGGCTCAGAGCGCGGCGCTGCTGCAGCCGGCAAGCAGGCTGTGCAGTGGGGCTGTAAGACAATGCAGGCGTGACGTCAGAGGTCACGCTGCGCAGCCCCACGCCAGCCCACCACCTCAACATCCGCGTCTGAAGCCCGCGGAGTTGAATAGACAGGAGCCACAGCTGTTGCCTCGGGACTCACTGCTCCTGTGTTATTGCCTCAGCTTGAAGGGTCCGTTAATGTTTTTTTTTTTTTTCAAGTGTGGTGCTGCTGGTTGTGGGGTTGGGGGGGCACACTGTGTGTGTTATTTGTGGGGTTGGGGGGCACACTGTTATTTGTGGGGTTGGGGGGCATACTGTGTTATTCGGGGGGGCACACTGTGTGTGTTATTTGTGGGGTTGGGGGGCACACTGTTATTTGGGGGGGCACACTGTGTGTATTTGTGGGGTTGGGGGCACACTGTGTGTTATTTGTGGGGTTGGGGGGCACACTTTGTGTGTTATTTGTGGGGTTGGGGGGGCACACTGTGTGTGTTGGTTGTGGGGGCATGTATGTGTGCGTGTGCAGGGCCGGTTCTAGACATTGTGGAGCTCAGGGCGAAAGTTCACAGTTGTGCGCCCCCCCCCAAAAAAAACAAAAAAAACAAAAACAAAACAACCACTTTTTGTAGGTGACATTCCTCTGCACGCGCTGAAAGCACACGCGCTTCCGGAAAGGGGGCGTGTCCTTGCGGAACACCCCCAATTCATCACACTGTGGGGAGTGCCCAGCACTTCTGAAGGTGCTGGACTTCCCCCAAGCTCTCCCCTTGTGGTAAATAATTGCCATGTGCAGTAATGCGCCTTACACAGTAATGCCCTTTATAAATATATTATGCCACATGCAGTAATGGCCTTTATAACACATTATGCCACATGCAGTAATGCCCTTTATAAACACATTATGCCACACACAGTAATGCCCTGTATAAAACATTATGCCACACGCAGTAATGC
This sequence comes from Taudactylus pleione, assembly GCA_031769625.1. Classification (NCBI taxonomy): domain Eukaryota; kingdom Metazoa; phylum Chordata; class Amphibia; order Anura; family Myobatrachidae; genus Taudactylus; species Taudactylus pleione. Next base: position 6,846,968 of record JAUIMM010000038.1, read on the forward strand.
CCTGTATAACACATTATGCCACACGCAGTAATGGCCTTTATAACACATTATGCCACACGCAGTAATGCCCTGTATAACACATTATGCTACATGCAGTAATGCCCTTTATAAACACATTATGCCACACACAGTAATGCCCTGTATAAAACATTATGCCACACGCAGTAATGCCCTGTATAACACATTATGCCACACGCAGTAATGGCCTTTATAACACATTATGCCACACACAGTAATGCCCTGTATAACACATTATGCCACACGCAGTAATGCCCTGTATAACACATTATGCCACATGCAGTAATGCCCTGTATAACACATTATGCCACATGCAGTAATGCCCTGTATAGCACATAATGCCACATGCAGTAATTCCCTTTACAATACAGTATCCCCAATTCAAATTACGCCACACATTAGTCCCTTATTCATGTTATGACACACAGTGGTGCCCCTTTTACACAATGCCCAAATTACTCCCCCTTATACACAAGGCCCACAGTACTAAGTAGTAGTGCCCCTAATACAATGCCCACAGTAGTAGTGCCCCCTATAGTAGTGCCCACATTTGTAGTGCCCCAGTAATAATGCCCCCTCTAGTAGTGCCCACAGTAGGAATGCCCTCGATAGTAGTGCCCAAATTTGGAATGCCCCCATTAGTGCCCCCTATAGTAGTGCCCCCAGTAGGAATGCCCCCTTATAGACATGTCCCCAGTAGGAATGCCCTCATTAGTAATGTCCCCCTATAGACATGCCACCGGTAGTAATGCCCCCTTATAGACATGCCCCCAGTAGAAATGCCCCCTTATAGACATGCTCCCAGTAGTAATGCCCCCCTATAAACATGCCCCCAGTAGTAATGCCCCTTATAGACATGCCCCCAGTAATAATACCCCCTTATAGACATGCCCCCTTATAGACATGCCCCCACTAATAATGCCCCCAGTAGTAATGCCCCTTTATAGACATGCTCCCAGTAGTAATGCCCCCCTATAGACATGCCCCCAGTAGTAATGCCCCTTATAGACATGCCCCCAGTAGTAATGCCCCCAGTAGTAATGCCCCTTATAGACATGCCCCCAGTAGTAATGCCCACTTATAGACATGCCCCAGTAGTAATGCCCCCTATAGACATGCCCACAGTAGTAATGCCCCTTATAGACATGCTCCAGTAGTAATGCCCCCTTATAGACATGCCCCCAGTAGTAATGCCCCCATGCCTCCCTTCTGAAAAATAAAAAATACAAACACAATACTTACCTTAGGCCCCGCTCCTGCGTCCGCTGTCGTCCGGTCCGACCACGGCTCCACCACGGATCTATTGGAGAGACGTCATGACGTCCCTCCCATAGTGCTCTCTGCTGGAGCCGGAGCTCTGGAGTGAGCTCCGGCTCCACGGATCTATGGGAGAGACGTCATGACGTCCCTCCCATAGTGCTCTATGCGGGAGCCTGAGCTCTGGAGTGAGCTTCGGCTGCCTTTGCAGGGAGTGAGCCGGGTACCCGCTGATAACAAATATCAGCGGGCGCCCGGCAACGCGGGGGAGACCAGCGCTGGTTTTTTTTTTAATTATTGGATTATTTTTTTTTACCCTCTGGGGACTCAGTGGCGCCCTCTAGGGGCCGGCGCCCCGGGCGATGGCCCTGTTAGCCCACCCCTAGAACCGCCACTGTGCGTGTGTATATATAATTTTGGATCACTGATAGGGGCCCCCACGAGTTTGTTGCCCAGGGGCCCCCACAGACCTTAATCCGGCCCTGCTATCTACGGACCTGATTTTAACAGAGAGGTGCCTAAGATCTGGGCTGCTTGTTACAAACAAGCTAAAGGCTTTCTCAAGTGCATCAGTGTCTCACCTCTACCAATAGCAATAATTAAGAACAACTGATATTGGTAGTAAGTAAAAAAAGTTTATACTTAAGAAATACAGAAAAATCAAGACAGAGCTCACAAGTGCTCAGTACACTGTACAATGCAACTATGGGCGGTATTCAATTAGTGCCCAAAACAGCGGATTTCGCCAGTGACAGCGCCGAAATCGCACAATTGTCCCCAAAAAAGTGTGGAGAAATCTGCCGTTTTTTCCAAAAAAACAGGCGAAAACTTTTTTCCATCTTAGACCAGGAGAAAAAAATGCAAAATCCCTATTTTTGCTTAAAAATGTGTGGATTTCTTTCAGAACCCTTTGGAAACCCCCCCTAATGATAAATTACCCCAGACATTTTTTGTATTTTGCGTACTTTGGCAAAAAACGACCGATGGGGAATTTGACTGGGGCGGTACACCCGTCAAACCGTTACGCAGGTTTCCTAAGGCGAGCTCAGGGAGGACAGAAACCTCCCGTGGAGCAGAAGGGCTCCACGGGGTGAGAAAAAAAAAGAGATCATTGAAAATGAAAATGGGTTCAACGTATCGGGTCTGGTTTTTCGGGGGTCCGTATGGATGCGACAAGTGTTTTAAACTCCACACGTGGCTGGTGCAGGCATTTTTTTTTTTTACAGTTTTTAACAATATTATCGCCACTAATTGAATCTGGCCCTATGATGACTAGTACAGTAGCATCTACAGTACATAAGTATACCATCCTTAGATTTCATATCATTGCAATGTCAATGTGAGAATTAACGTTCTGGTTTAGATAGTCAGCAAGTGGGATATTATACTATGACCTAGAGCCGGATTGGTCATCCGGCACTTCTTGCAAAAATCAGAACGGCCTATGGCCAGATGGGCCGGTCCGGCAAGACAGAGCAACTCTGCTTGGCTGGCATGCAGAGAGACGGAGCGTGCCACGAGGCCACACCCCTGTGACTCCTGACACGCCCTGTTTTCATGTGCATGCACACAGGGGGATGCCGTGGCCGAATTACAGCACCTGTCTGTCCCTGCCATAACCTAATACAATGGAAAACAGCTGCTATAGATGTTTGTGTAGCTGTTGAAATATTTTTGTTGTTGCTTTATTTATAGTTACTTTTGAGCAGCAAAATCTGTATCTGAGTCACACAGGAATGAGAAATGTCATCTACAATTCACCAAAGATATAAATGGATTTTGCTAAATTTGCAACCATCCATTAAAAAAGTAATGATTCACCATAACAGGAAAAGTAATTTTAGAACACATCAACCAGTGTTTGTTCATTCAGTACTTTTTCTTTCCAATCTATGAGCCTAAATCAGATATGTAGGTAAACCCAATGGTTTACGTACATATCTGATGGTGGGGCGTATGCGCATGTACTGGACTTCTTCTGTGCATGTGCAGAACAGGCACTGCGATGACGCGCAATTAGGCTGCGGATGTTTTGAAGGTGGGGAGGGTGTCCTAGGAAACGCCCCCGTTTCCTAGGACAGACAAGGCCAGGGTCTGCATTGTAGGACTAGATTTCCTGGCCTTGCAAGAAGCCAGGAGCCTGCCAGGCTGTGTAAGCGTCAGCTTACACAGTCTGGCCAAAGCAGAAACCATCGATAGTCACGATGGTGATCAAAGGCCGCATCTATGGATGCTGCACTCGGATTGCAGATGCATGCAGGAGCATCAGGGCCGGATTAAAGGCAGGGCGACAGGGGCGGTCGTCCAGGGGCCCCCACACATAGGGGGCCCATACACACTGTCCCCAACCCCTGGCCACATGCCTCAGGTCAGGTTCGGCTAAGGTTGGTCATGATCTACTAGAAGCTCGTGGAGTTCCTGCATGTAGATCGCAACCAACTAAATGGGAACGCTGGCCTCTGATCGCTTTAGAGGCCAGCGTTCCCAGTGATTCATTACACGGGTGACGTCATGACATCACGCGCAATGAGAGGAGCCTGCGCGTCTTTACTGGATCTAGTTAGATCCAGCAGGTAGGGGCAGCAGCGATGGCGGGACCTAGGAGCCGTGACAGCGTGGAGCGAAGACAGGTAAGTTTTTCACAGGGGTGTGGGCGGGGAGGGGAAGTTAGTACTGGGGGCACTACTTTAGGGTGCACGACTACAGGGGTCATTGCAGGAGGCACAACTACTGGGGGCATCGGACAAGTGGCACAACTACAGGGAGCATTGAATAAGAGACACAACTATTGGGGGCACTGCAGGGGGCACAACTACTGGGGGCATTAGAGAAGGGGAACAACTACAGGGAACATTGAATAAGAGGCACAACTACTGGGGGCATTGCAGAGGGCACAACTACTGGGGGCATTAGAGAAGGGGCACAACATTGGGGGCATTGGAGAAGGGGCACAACTTCAGGGGGCATTGCAGAAGGGGTACTATATGTGTGAATATATGTATATAGGGGAACTACAGGGAACATTGAATAAGAGGCACAACTACTGGGGGCATTGCAGAGGGCACAACTACTGGGGGCATTAGAGAAGGGGCACAACTATTGGGGGCATTGGAGAAGGGGCACAACTTCAGGGGGCATTGCAGAAGGGGTACAACTTCAGGGGGCATTGCAGAAGGGGTACTATATGTGTATAGATGTATATATATATATATATTATATATACACATGACCTTTATTGATAGGGGCCCCCACATGTTTGTTGTCCAGGGGCCCCCACAGAGCTTAATCCGGCCCTGAGGAGCATCTACTTCCTACAGACACCTCCTGCTGCATTAGCATATTAGTTGAACAGTAATGCACAGCTGCTTCCTTGTGTCTGTGCAATACCAGCCACATCTGAATCAGGCCCTGTATTCTTTCACGAGGGCTTTGTACTGTTTAACAGGTGTCCATAAAGCTAGAAAGGGCTTGATCACAGTACAGCGAGCTCTCCACCACTCATCATACACTTCAGGTTAGGTTAGGTTCCCTATATCTGACACAATCCCCAGCATGCTCACTCCATTATTTGATGGAATAGTATTACCAAGGGTAGGAATGAAAGGAAACAAGCCCAGAATATGGAAGTTAAAGAGAAGGAGGAGTGGATTGGGAAATCTACTTTATTAACCAATCTAGAATGAAGTCAAAGTCTTCTTTCCTTTTAAACTCTCCATATGCAAATATATGCTGCAATACATTTTCAAATGAGAAGTATTATCATGTTAAGGTAACCCTGCATGTTCTATTTTTCTCTTGTGTAGCACAAATACTCCTGCTCCACTGACTTTTAAATCCATTTCAGGTGGAGTTTTTTGCATACACCAGTGTGTAAAATAAATTCCTGCCTTTCTCTCTGAGGTTTTGCAGCTGTTTCTATGAGTTTGGTATATTCCACATCAGACTCCACTTTGTTACAGATCATTGGATGAGGAGGACTGGCTGAAAGAGAAGGCATTTCCTTCATTCCCCAGATACAAAAAAATAGAGACCAAATTCAACTGTTGAAACATTTAGCTGCGAATTACAAAGCAGTGTTAGGAGACAGAATGAAAAGTGATCAGAAAGTGATAAGGTGCCAGCCAATCAGCTCCCAACTGTCATCTCACATGCTGTGTTTGAAAAATGACAGTTGGGAGCTGATTGGCTGGCACCTTATCACTTTTCACTCTGTCTCCTAACACTGCTTAGTAAATAGACCCCTAAATCCCTGTTTGTGGTAGGTTGTTTGTTCCTGTAAGAAATCTCCTGTTTTACTGAAGATAAACATGTATTTTGGTTCATCCTTTGCATTTTGAAGCTTTTTTGCATTCTGGTTGCTATAATAATGAAATAACATTACAATTATTTTCAACAAGCCTTCAGACTTTCAAATTCTTCTTATTGCAGACTGTCAAAATGGAGTGATAAAGGCAGCACTTAATGTAGGAATTTAAAACTGAAGTGATTTTAAAAATTGCTAGTTAAACTGTACAAAAAAATTAAGAATACATCAGTATTTATTTGCAAATACAGACGTAAGTAAACAAGAAATTATGTTTTTGTGATGGTGATAATTTCAGTGGTAATTTGGAACCACATTTAATATATTTAGGTTTATTTTATTATTATTATTATCCTTTATTTATACGGCACCACAAGCGGTACATAGTGCCCTGCAGAATATGCAAACTGTATGAACAAAACAAAAAAGTGAATTACAATATAAAACATTGCAGAACATGGGCAAGGTTAATAAAAATTTCTGCAGCAACAGTCTTAAGGGTATATTTACTAAAGTGCAGGGGGTTTTTTTAGAAGTGGAGATGTTGCCCATAGCAACCAATCAGATTCTACTTAACATTTGTCTAGCACCTTCTAGAAGATTATAGCATGGGCAAAATCTCCACTTGTAAAAATCTGCACTTTAGTAAATATACCCCATAGTACCCAAATAAGGAAGGGAAAGGAAGGGAGGTTCATGAGAGCTTACAATCTGACTTGAGGCATACTTGCCTACCAGTGGCGTCTTAAGAGAGGAGGGGCCCCATGTGCACTTCCTGTGCAGGGCCCCCTCCTCTCTCCACGGTGGCCGGCAGCTGACTGGCGTGTGTGTGCCCGGAGTCTACTGCGCATGCGCAGAACACAGGAAAAATGGCCGCGGTGGCTATTTTCCGGTGTTCTGAGCAGCGCTGACACCCGACGCGGGACCACGGACAGGTAAGTTTAAAATAATATGGGTGCAGTGTGTGCAGTGTGGTGCCCCAGACACACTGCACCATTATAGATACGCCACTGTTGCCTACCCTCCCGAGACCTGCGGGAGGGTCATGATTTTTCGGGTAACCCCAGCACCCACAGAAGTGTAGGCACTTCTCCCGCATTCCGTCCACTTCTTAGTGAAGTGAGCAGAATGGAGAGAATATTGCCGGGGATCTGTGGATCCGTGCATAGGCGCGGGTTATTATGATGCGATTCAATGAGAATCGCTTCATTTAGCCCCATCCACTAATTAAATATGCAATGTTAGCGACAAATTCCAGAGAGGGGGCAGGCCTTGATGACACAATACATCCGGCCCCGCCCCAACACCGTCCACCTGCTTCTCCTCCCCGGGCTTCTCCCGGGAAGGGAATCACAGATGTCGGTAAGTATGACTTGAGGTTGTTCGATCCTGAGCATTGCTGATTATTTGGTCATGCTTATCGTCTTGATGGTTTCTGTACAGTCCCCATTTATTGAACACAAGAGTGAGCTCAGCACATCTCGAATGGACAAGAAGTCATTACAAGCCCATTACTCCCATGGTTTGCCATTTACTGAGAGGTAGTAGCTCTCATTCAGCAGTCTGGCATTCTCCATGGTCATTGTATAGATAGTAATTACTTTTTGTAATAACTGATGAAGCCACACAAGTATGTTATACCATCTTGTAGAAATCTCCATTTTCAACACAAGCCTGAAGTGTATGTATGTAACCTATTCAGAGTTATGGAATATGTAGCATTGATCACAGTAAGAGCAGATTTTGGCCTGGATGTATTTGGCATTGCATTTTGAATGTGGTACATACTAGATATGAGCGGGTTCAGTTCCCTGAGAACCGAACCCACCCGAATTCTGCAGATACTAGGCAAATCCGAGTCGGCTCGGGTTTTCCCGATCTCAAAAAGAGGCAAAAAGTGTATACAGGTATAAAGGTTCCGCGATCGCCGCCATTTTTCATTACGGCTATGGAGAGTGAAGAGAGAGGGAGCTGTGCTGCGCTGCTGATACTTAATTGTGACTTGTGAGGTTGTGCTGGGAGCTGTGCTGCGCTGCTGTCATGCATAATAATTGTGAGGTTGTCCTGTCCATAGGGGCTGGCTGTTGTCCATAGGGGCTAGCTGGCTGTTGTCCAATCCATACCATATAGGGGCTGGCTATTGTCCTGTCCATAGGGGCTGGCTGGCTATCATCCATAGGGGCTGGCTGGCGGTTGTCCATAGGGGCTGGCTGGCTGTTTTGAGGTTGTCCTGTCCATAGGGGCTGGCTGGCTGTAGTCCATAGGGGCTGGCTGGCTGTTGTCCATAGGGGCCGGCTGGCTGCTCTGCTGTGTTGCACAGGGGGTGCTCTGTCCATCAGGGGTGCTCTTCTTCACCCCCAGTGTAAAAAAGATAAAAACAATTTTTATATGTGTGTGTTAGCCACACCACCAGTGTGAAAATAAAAACTATTTTTTGTGTGTGCGTGTTAGCCACACCACCAGTCTGAATATAAAAACATTTTTTTAGTTTGTGTGCATTAGCCACACCACCAGTGAAAAAATACAAATACATTTTTGTGTGTTCATGTTAGCCACACCACCAGTGTAATAATAAAAACTATTTTTGGGTGTGCGTGTTAGCCACATCACAAGTGAATAAAAAAAAAAAAAATTTTTGTGTGCGTGTTAGCCTGCCACACCACCAGTGTAAAAATAAAAGCAATTTTTTGTGTGTGCGTGTTAGCCACACCACCAGTGAAAACATAAAATATGTGTGTGCGTGTTAGCCTGCCACACCACCAGTGTGAAATTAAAAACTTTTTTGTGTGTGTGCTTGTTAGCCACACCACCATTGTGAAAATAATAACAATTTTTTTTGTGTGCGTGTTAGCCACACCACCAGTGAAAAAATAAAAAAAAAATTTGTGTGTGCGTGTTAGCCACACCACCAGTGTGAAAATAAAAACAATTTTTTTGTGTGTGCATATTAGCCACACAACCAGTGTGAAAATAAAAACTATTTTTTGTGTGTGTGGTTGGTTGTGTGCATTAGCCGCAACTTAGCTGCGCTATAATTGCTTGGTGACACTGCTGTAAGACGGCAATGAGTATGGAGGACAGTCACATGACAGCAGAGCAGGATCCACATACCAGTCTTGTAGCTGCCGGTAGCAGTCATGATAACGATGCAAGGCCGTCAACGTCATCTATGAAGGCCGATGTACCAGGGCTTAAGTCAGGCCAAAAAGTCAGGCTAAAAAAGTCAACTTTTTCCCTGTTAAAGGAAAAAAAAACCTAAAGCTAAGTCAGCTTTAGAGAAACAAAAAATTGGCAATATGCCATTCACTACACGAAGTGGCAAGGAAAGGATAAGGCCTTGGCCTTTATTTATGACTGGTGGTTCTATTTGTGATGATTTAAGCCCTTCTACTTGTAGAAGAGGTACAAATTTTTTTTAAATTGTCTATGAAAAGTCACAGATCCCTGAGGAGAGTCCAAATGTGTTCGCGGTTGCATGTGTAAGCCTGATCTTTCTAATACTGTACTTGAAGAAGATCCTCCTTCCACCATTGGTGTGCCCTCTGCAAATGTGGGGATGAGCAGCACAAGTCAACATGCTGACGTAGAAATCGAGGATGCTTCTATGGAATTGTACCAGGAGGATGAGGAGGATATTTACGTAGTTGGCGATAACAACAAGGATGATGAGGATGTTGATGATGATGAGGATGTTGATGCTTAGGATGTTTGTGTAAAAACTGTAAATCAGGGAACAGTTGTTGCCCATGGTGGGAACAATTCCATAGTTGGCATGCCTGGGCAAAGGACCAAAAAATTAACTTCTCATGTGTGGAATTATTTTCCACCCAAATCCGGACAACCTTTGCCAAATCAATTGTAACCATTGCCAAGTAATAGTGAGTAGAGGTAAGGACTATTCTAAAACTTTGGGGACAATAAAACCGAACAACAATCAGTCCAGTGTCACCTACCTGCTCCCTTCTATCTGGTTCCAAGCACCTGCAATCTCCACCATCAGCAACTGTATCATCATCAACCTCCTCATTCGTAATCAGAAGTAGTCCTGCATCCAATTTCATAAGCATGACTGACGCCTCTCCTATCCGTGATTCCTCAGAAGGATCCTTGAGTGCTATGCCTGTTGCTGCTGCTGGGGGTGGATCTTCATCCCAGAAAAGGACCAAGAACACTACTACTAGTAGTAATTAAAAAAAATAATTGACTACTAAAAAGTCCTTTTGATAGAGGAAGTAAGTCTAACAGCTGTCACCCAATTTCACAGCAGATCACTGACTCCATGACTGCTGTATTAGATGGTGAAATAATAAATAATGAGGATGATAGTGTGGAGGAGGTGCAAAAGGAGGATGAGGGGGAAATTTGTGTCCTATCTGACTGTAATGAGGAAATTGATGATGAGGATGTTGTTTGCGTAAATCAGCCACCAATGGCAGCAGTTCTTGCTAATGATAAAAAGAAAGCCAGAAAAGCAACGTCTTGGGGGTGGAATTATTTTAATCTAAATACTGACAACAGTTGTGAAGGCATCTGTTCCATTTGTAAAGCCAAAGTTAGCAGAGGAAGGGACGTTAACCATCTAGGCACCTCCTCCCTGTTACGTCATTTGCAGAGAGTTCATGTAATTTGTTTAACAAAATTACCATGGGCAGTCCAGTATCAGCTAGCAGCAGCTTGGACCAGCACATGCAATCTCCCCCACCAACACCCTCATCATCAACCTACTCCTTAATAATTGAAGGTAGTCCTTCCAAAAAATGTTTTGTGAAGGCCCAGACAAACCAAGGAGTTCAGCCACGAAAGTATCAGTCCCAGTGGCTAAAGTGCTTGGTTTGTTAAACTGTGCATGTCCTTTTTAATATCCCACATAAGAGTGGGTAGGAGGGACAATTCCATCTTGCACCTCTTTACTTTACATTTGGCACAATTTTGGGCATTGCCGAGTGACATTATTAAGTTTGTTAAACTGCCATCCAGTCTGCCACTGCTGTGTGGCAATGTTTCATAGATCCACAAAACTTAATAGGTCGCACCAAAGAAATACTTAATCAATATGACACAACCTTCCCTAGTATAATTACAATAGATATTCTAAATGATATAAAGGGGTGCTATCCCTGGACAAAAAATCTAATAAGCAGAAAAAAAGAGAAAGTAGTCCATATAGTGGAATGCACTATTGTGTCATAAGATACTTGATATTAAAACATAACTTTTATTCAATATAATTTAAACACACAAATAACATAAATTCAGCGAAGTAAAATGACAGAATAGTAGGAAAATATTAAAATAAAAGCTGTAGTATTTATGTGTCCCGACAAAGCAGTGAGAAACTGTATTAAATATGTTTATTCACTTTAAGTGTCAATTAAAGCAGCATGTAGGGTAATCTGAATTGTAGGAAACTAAATAGTGATTCATATAGAAGACTGCACAGAGCCAATCCTCAATATTTAAGAAAACACGTCCTGTTTTCTGTATCACATATATTCCTATATACAGATCCAAATGTGAGAGTACAGATGATTATAAATAAAGTCACTGTATATCTCTGAATAACTATCAATCATTCATTCATTGACTAGTTAATTATCATCTGCACTCAGATTGATCTGCTATTGATCTGCTCTAAGCCGCTACTATATCAACCAGTGTATCATTGTGTATAGTATATTTAGACACAGTGTAAATTACTGACTGTGCACAAGATAGATATGTAGCTATGGTCCGCTGCTGGCCGCTGCTATTGACGGCTAATGTCTGCCTCAATGTTGGCAATCACCGCATGCAGCTCTCTCGCCGCAATCAGACCTCATAGCCAAAGTGTGCTGTCAGCCGTTGCTATTGCCGGCTATTCTCTGCCTGCTGGCAGTCACCATATGCAGCGCTAGTGCCGCGATCCAACCCCGTATATACAGGAAGTTAATAGCGGCTAGTATAGTCACAGTTTAGGACACATTATATCAGTATTATCTCAATTTAAACGGGCACATGTATATTACTACAGCCTAACGCCGACGCGCGTTTCGCTGTAGCTTTTTCAAATAGGCAAGCCGACTGTTCCCTTTCCCGGGTCTTTTATACTCCAAGCTACCAAACAGCAGCTGTCACTCATTTGAACAAAGAAAAAGAGGCAAATCCGATTGGTCTTAAATCATTCAGCTTTAGATACACTATTAAATAAAGGCTATAGATCTCACATAATAATAGCTGACATTTTCTATTCATTATATATGTCTCCTATATACATTCATTATATATGTCTCCTATATACCACAATAAATATAATATATAAAAAATTATAATATAGAAATATAAATAGATATAAATAAATTTACCAGTGAATAATTAATTATATTACTAAATAATCATATTATTATAATTTTTAATATCTACAATGTTCATATAATAGCCATAAATAGCTCATATTGATTACATAACATTATTGTTGTTATTATTCCATAATCTAATTGTGTAAAATAAATATATAAGTGTAGTGCCTAATATAGATCAGATGATGACTAAATATTAAATATCCATTATTCTCCCTACATATTACATCTAATACCATAAATATAAATACTATAACATATAATATAAAATATAATAATTGTGAATTAGTGTATATATTAATGTAAACTGTGATACATCTCAATTAAATATCTAAAATTAGAAAGTGTTTATCATAATACAAGAAGAAATATATATAATTATTGATTACAGATAATACCCAACAATAAAGTATTAAACAAAGTTCTATTCTCATAGTAGATATGTGATCTATGCAAAAATATGACCTCAAATAAAAAGTGCTAATATAATATGTGGCATAAAAAGGAATAATTTATATATAAATAAAATACATATACATATAATAAATTAATATATTCAAGAAAAATTCATATTTTTAAAGAAACATGGAAAAGTTTATATTTTCATTAAGGCCTTGGGGTGTCACACTGTCCATTAAAAATATCAATCTCGCCTCTCTTTTAAGGAGTTCGCACGTGATATCTCCCCCTCTTAGGCCCAACTGTATTTTCTCCATTCCAAATGCCTGCAATCCTTTACTTTTACCCTCATGATACTTTAAAAAGTGTCTCGCCACACTTGTGAAGGTTTTCATTTTTCTCTCATCTTTCTGTGCATTATTGATATTATAAACATGTTCCATTAGTCTCTTCTTTAATTGTCTCTTGGTCATGCCTACATATATCTTATTACATGGGCAAGTCAAACAATATATGACCCCGAAAGTGGAACAATTAATAAAATCTTTAATTATGCACTTACTATTATATCTGTCTTTAAAATGTTTTTTCTTTACCATAAATTCACAGGCCTTGCAATGTCCACATTTGTAGGAACCGATGTTTTGGTCCTTTGATTTCTTTTTAGAACCAAAATGACTATGTGTCAAATGGTCTTTCAAATTTCTTGATCTCCTCCAGCTTATATCTATTTGGGGACCTAAAATGGTCGCCAAATCTTCATCAGTTTTTAGAACATAAGAGTATTTCTGGAGAGTATGCTTCAAATCTCTCCACTGTTTACAGTAAGTTCCTATAAAACGGATTGGTTGTGTTTTTTCCACTTTTGATTTTTGGTATAATAGTGTATCCCTGTTCTTTGATTGGGTTTCTTTATAAGCTTTACTAATAATGTTGTTACCATACCCTCTTATTTTTAATCTCTCCTTTAGTTCCTCTGCTCTCTTTTGATATATTGTATCTGTTGAGCAGTTCCTCTTCATTCTAAGGAATTCTCCTTTTGGAACACCTCTTTTTGTAGCAGAGTAATGCGAACTTTGGTAGTGCAGAATACTATTGGTAGCCGTCTTTTTGCGATATACATCTGTTCCAAAATTTCCCTCATTATTTATTTTAATCTAAGATCAAGAAAATTAACCTGTTTATGGTTAATCTCTGTTGTTAATTTTAAATTGAGAGGGTTCTCATTGAGTTTATCAATAAACTCTTTTAACAGATCCTCTTCTCCTTCCCAGACAATAAAAATATCGTCTATAAATCTCAGCCATAATGTCAGTTTTTCCGTATACCGGGAATTTTCTTCTGCAAATATTATCTCCTGTTCCCACCAGCCTAAATATAAATTTGCATACGTCGGAGCACAGGTACTGCCCATTGCAGTTCCCCGTACCTGCAAATAATACTTCTCATTGAATAGGAAGTAATTCCTAGTCAATATAAAATTCAATAGTTTTAATAAAAAGATGTTAAATTCATCATCTCTTGCTTCCATATCCAAGAAGTATTTTGCAGCTTTTAATCCTGAATCATGATTAATACTGGTATACAAGCTCTCGACGTCGAATGTAGCGAGTATCGTGTTATTATTAAGAGAAATACCTTCTATTTTTCCTAACAAATCCATTGTGTCCCTCAAATAGGATGGTAATTGAGTGACAAATTTCCTTAGATGTTTATCCACAAATTTGCTGGCTTTCTCTCCTAGGCTACCTATCCCAGATACTATTGGACGTCCTGGAGGATTACATTCATTTTTATGTATTTTAGGTAACATATAGTATGTTGCAGTTTTAGGATTTTCTACCCAGAGATAGTCTAGATCTGTTTTGGTGATCACTCCCTCTCTATAAGCACTATTAATCATATTGTGATATATCTTCAGAAAATTGGAAGTCGGGTTAAAAATTAGTTCTTTATAGCATTCCACATCTGTTAGTTGTCTTTTGGCTTCTTGCAGATACATCTGTCTAGGCCATAAGACAACATTACCGCCTTTGTCGGAAGATTTAATCTCAATGTTCTTAATTTCTTCTAGGGCTTTTTGTTCTGCCTTACTGAGATTATATTTTCTGTACTTATCAGACTTGATACGGTCTAATTCTTTTGACACCAATTTGACATATACTTCAACCTGCGGACAAATTTTCATATCTGGTGTAAAAGTTGATTGTTTTTTTAAAACTGGTCTTGTGAAATTAGATCTTTCCTGACTATCAGATGTCTATTCCCTATTTCCCGTGAAATACTAAAAGTAGGATCCCCCATGATTACTATTATATACTGTTAAATATTAGATTCAAAGTATATTCGAATAACGACCAATAGAATTATAACAGTCGGATTAATTCAATTAGCAAAAAAAAATTTTCTCACTAATTGTGTAAACTTTTATTCTCTGTGCTGACCAAAGAAACTGCAAAGACACAGTATAAATCCAATATCCACAAAACTTAATAGGTCGCACCAAAGAAATACTTAATCAATATGACACAACCTTCCCTAGTATAATTACAATAGATATTCTAAATGATATAAAGGGGTGCTATCCCTGGACAAAAAATCTAATAAGCAGAAAAAAAGAGAAAGTAGTCCATATAGTGGAATGCACTATTGTGTCATAAGATACTTGATATTAAAACATAACTTTTATTCTAATGTCAGTAAGGCAGAACAAAAAGCCCTAGAAGAAATTAAGAACTGGGAGGACATTGAGATTAAATCTTCCGACAAAGGCGGTAATGTTGTCTTATGGCCTAGACAGATGTATCTGCAAGAAGCCAAAAGACAACTAACAGATGTGGAATGCTATAAAGAACTAATTTTTAACCAGACTTCCAATTTTCTGAAGATATATCACAATATGATTAATAGTGCTTATAGAGAGGGAGTGATCACCAAAACAGATCTAGACTATCTCTGGGTAGAAAATCCTAAAACTGCAACATACTATATGTTACCTAAAATACATAAAAATGAATGTAATCCTCCAGGACGTCCAATAGTATCTGGGATAGGTAGCCTAGGAGAGAAAGCCAGCAAATTTGTGGATAAACATCTAAGGAAATTTGTCACTCAATTACCATCCTATTTGAGGGACACAATGGATTTGTTAGGAAAAATAGAAGGTATTTCTCTTAATAATAACACGATACTCGCTACATGCGACGTCGAGAGCTTGTATACCAGTATTAATCATGATTCAGGATTAAAAGCTGCAAAATACTTCTTGGATATGGAAGCAAGAGATGATGAATTTAACATCTTTTTATTAAAACTATTGAATTTTATATTGACTAGGAATTACTTCCTATTCAATGAGAAGTATTATTTGCAGGTACGGGGAACTGCAATGGGCAGTACCTGTGCTCCAACGTATGCAAATTTATATTTAGGCTGGTGGGAACAGGAGATAGTATTTGCAGAAGAAAATTCCCGGTATACGGAAAAACTGACATTATGGCTGAGATTTATAGACGATATTTTTATTGTCTGGGAAGGAGAAGAGGATCTGTTAAAAGAGTTTATTGATAATTTTAAATTGAGAGGGTTCTCATTGAGTTTAACAACAGAGATTAACCATAAACAGGTTAATTTTCTTGATCTTCAGATTAAAATAAATAATGAGGGAAATTTTGGAACAGATGTATATCGCAAAAAGATGGCTACCAATAGTATTCTGCACTACCAAAGTTCGCATTACCCTGCTACAAAAAGAGGTGTTCCAAAAGGAGAATTCCTTAGAATGAAGAGGAACTGCTCAACAGATACAATATATCAAAAGAGAGCAGAGGAACTAAAGGAGAGATTAAAAATAAGAGGGTATGGTAACAACATTATTAGTAAAGCTTATAAAGAAACCCAATCAAAGAACAGGGATACACTATTATACCAAAAATCAAAAGTGGAAAAAACACAACCAATCCGTTTTATAGGAACTTACTGTAAATCAAAAGACCAAAACATCGGTTCCTACAAATGTGGACATTGCAAGGCCTGTGAATTTATGGTAAAGAAAAACCATTTTAAAGACAGATATAATAGTAAGTGCATAATAAAAGATTTTATTAATTGTTCCACTTTCGGGGTCATATATTGTTTGACTTGCCCATGTAATAAGATATATGTAGGCATGACCAAGAGACAATTAAAGAAGAGACTAATGGAACATGTTTATAATATCAATAATGCACAGAAAGATGAGAGAAAAATGAAAACCCTCACAAGTGTGGCGAGACACTTTTTAAAGTATCATGAGGATAAAAGTAAAGGATTGTAGCCATTGGGAATGGAGAAAATACAGTTGGGCCTAAGAGGGGGAGATATCACGTGCGAACTCCTTAAAAGAGAGGCGAGATTGATATTTTTAATGGACAATGTGACACCCCAAGGCCTTAATGAAAATATAAACTTTTCCATGTTTCTTTAAAAATATGAATTTTTCTTGAATATATTAATTTATTATATGTATATGTATTTTATTTATATATAAATTATTCCTTTTTATGCCACATATTATATTAGCACTTTTTATTTGAGGTCATATTTTTGCATAGATCACATATCTACTATGAGAATAGAACTTTGTTTAATACTTTATTGTTGGGTATTATCTGTAATCAATAATTATATATATTTCTTCTTGTATTATGATAAACACTTTCTAATTTTAGATATTTAATTGAGATGTATCACAGTTACATTAATATATACACTAATTCACAATTATTATATTTTATATTATATGTTATAGTATTTATATTTATGGTATTAGATGTAATATGTAGGGAGAATAATGGATATTTAATATTTAGTCATCATCTGATCTATATTAGGCACTACACTTATATATTTATTTTACACAATTAGATTATGGAATAATAACAACAATAATGTTATGTAATCAATATGAGCTATTTATGGCTATTATATGAACATTGTAGATATTAAAAATTATAATAATATGATTATTTAGTAATATAATTAATTATTCACTGGTAAATTTATTTATATCTATTTATATTTCTATATTATTATTTTTTATATATTATATTTATTGTGGTATATAGGAGACATATATAATGAATGTATATAGGAGACATATATAATGAATAGAAAATGTCAGCTATTATTATGTGAGATCTATAGCCTTTATTTAACAGTGTATCTAAAGCTGAATGATTTAAGACCAATCGGATTTGCCTCTTTTTCTTTGTTCAAATGAGTGACAGCTGTTGATTGGTAGCTTGGAGTATAAAAGACCCGGGAAAGGGAACAGTCGGCTTGCCTATTTGAAAAAGCTACAGCGAAACGCGCGTCGGCGTTAGGCTGTAGTAATATACATGTGCCCGTTTAAATTGAGATAATACTGATATAATGTGTCCTAAACTGTGACTATACTAGCCACTATTAACTTCCTGTATATACGGGGTTGGATCGCGGCACTAGCGCTGCATATGGTGATTGCCAGCAGGCAGAGAATAGCCGGCAATAGCAACGGCTGACAGCACACTTTGGCTATGAGGTCTGATTGCGGCGAGAGACCTGCATGCGGTGATTGCCAACATTGAGGCAGACATTAGCCGCCAATAGCAGCGGCCAGCAGCGGACCATAGCTACATATGTATCTTGTGCACAGTCAGTAATTTACACTGTGTCTAAATATACTATACACAATGATACACTGGTTGATATAGTAGCGGCTTAGAGCAGATCAATAGCAGAGTAGATGTGAGTGCAGATGATAATTAACTAGTCAATGAATGAATGATTGATAGTTATTCAGAGATATACAGTGACTTTATATATTTATAATCATCTGTACTCTCACATTTGGATCTGTATATAGGAATATATGTGATACAGAAAGCAGGACGTGTTTTCTTAAATATTGAGGATTGGCTCTGTGCGGAGCAGTCTTCTATATGAATCACTATTTAGTTTCCTACAATTCAGATTACCCTACATGCTGCTTTAATTGACACTTAAAGTGAATAAACATATTTAATACAGTTTCTCACTGCTTTGTCGGGACACATAAATACTACAGCTTTTATTTTAATATTTTCCTACTATTCTGTCATTTTACTTCGCTGAATTTATGTCATTAGTGTGTTTAAATTATATTGAATAAAAGTTATGTTTTAATATCAAGTATCTTATGACACAATAGTGCATTCCACTATATGGACTACTTTCTCTTTTTTTCTGCTTAATGTTTCATAGATGTCCTATATTTTTTTAAACTTACGTGCGTTTGTGCCGCTGCTCTGTTGTGTACTTTAACCTGCCAGCTCGCTGCAGCCTATGGCCTATATTGGTGAAAAATAGTGAAATCAATATTGTGAGCTGTGAGGTGGTTAATAATGCCTAGAAATGCCTGAAAATGATTGTTATTAAGGTTAATATAACTGTAGGAACAAAAACAGACTCAAATTATGTGTTTTTAGCTGTTTACATAATTTTTTTGAGATCCAAAACCAAAACACAAAACACCAAGGAAAAAAATCCAAAACCAGATTCAGATCCAAAACCAGGGGAGATCCAGATCCAAAACAAAAACCAAACCACGGGGGTCGGCGCACATCTCTAATAATGATTGGGGACAAAACTGCCAGCCAACGTCATTCATTATCACCATCGTCACCCCACATCATCATAAAGAAAAGCTTAACAGTACTGTGTTTATTGTAAGATATACAGTATATAGAACAGCCTTCACAATTGCTTTTTCAGAAAACTTCCATCGATAAATTCACAGAGCATATACTGTATGTTGTACAAATGTTTAAGGCAGAAAATTCCTTTGATGCTTCCTAATCGTACCTGTCAGCATGTCTCATTAAATAGATGACATTGTTTTTAATTTACAAGTACTTGACTGATACTTCACTGACTTTGTGACTCACAGATACCAGTCGTTTCTTTGTAGCTACATGAGAACATTTCCTGTGCTGTTCTCATCTCATCTAACCTTATCAATCAAGAAGTCACCTATCACCACTATAACTTGTCATCACCACCAATATTTACAGTGACAATCTGTAATCTGATGAACTGGCATCATCACCACAATGAATTTCTGTTTTTTTTTATCTTTATCCAAAGACTATTAAACTCTACCCCCAACTCTAGCTCCATCCTCTTGTTCTGCCTCCCTCTCTACATCATCATTAGAATTGTCTCCAGAAGCAGAACTTTGCATAAGCACTTCAGAATTAGATCATTCTACACTTTTGGCTGCCAATGTGTTGACTTTTTTAATTCATTGACGAATAGGTGTTGTTTACACTAGTCATACTAGTAAATAAGTAACTTGCTTTGTGACCCAATTGCTGCTCTACCTGACTCCAAATTCGCATCAACACCAGCGCATGTTCCTGCTGATGGAGGAAGAGGGCATCTCTTCAAGATTTTTAATGTCAGCTTGCTCCTCAGACCTTGTGTAGCTCATCTCGCCATGCTTATTCTACTTCATTAGGTCAACAAGTCAAGACAGACATGTGCTATGACTGCTATGCTATCAAAGCCTTTTTACAGTACCCAAAATTCAAGTCCTTGACATAAAATATGTTTTATTTTTATTGATGCACCAGCATTTTAGCTTGAATTACGTATTTAGCCTGCAGACCTACTGTATATTGCTCTTTTTACTATTGAGTTTTTATTTGTTCATAGATATTCACACTTATGACTATATGTTATTGTGTTCAGCTATCAGTAGCGCTCTTTGTTTTCTTTATTTTTATTAGTGCAAAGTAAGCAGTTGAGGCAGTGGTTCCCAAACTGGGTGCCATGAGGCACTAGCATCGTTGCCAAGAGTTTGTGGTCCAGGACCAAATCAAATTATTATGGTTAAAATGTGATAGGAAAAACCAGTGCTGGTAGCTGTCAATCAGTGCTCGAAATGTGCCAGTATGAAATGGTATACCATATCGGCACTTCACTTTGGCACCCAGATGGCGCTAGGACTGTCACTGTCTCAGCACTGGTCAACAACCTCACAGACAAGCAGCCAATCAGCCATCCATAATTGGCTGCCAGTCTGCGAGCTGTCATTGGCGCGCATCTGGCACCAGAGTGGAGCGCATCACAGTAAGGTGAGGTGTGGTGTGAGGGATACAGCGTGGTGTTATGTGGTACACTGTGAGTTATGCTTTGAGGTGTGCTGTGAGTTGAGGTGTGCTGTGAGGGGAGGTGTGCTGTGAGGTGAACTGTGAGGTGTGGTGGCAGGTGTGCTGTGAGGGGAGGTGTGCTGTGAGGTGTGGGAGGTGTGCTGTGTGCTGTGAGGTGCACTGTGAGGTGTGGTTGGAGTTGTGCTGTGAAGGGAGGTGTGCTGTGAGGGGAGGTGTGCTGTTCTGTGAGGTGTGGTGGGAGGTGCACTGTGAGGTGTGGTGTGCTGTGAGTTGTGGTGGGAGGTGTGCTGTGAGGTGCATTGTAAGATGTGGTTGGAGGTGTGCTGTGAGGTGTGGTGGGAAGTGTGCTGTCAGGTGCATTGTGAGATGTCGTGGGAGGTGTGCTGTGTGCTGTGAGGGGAGGTGTGCTGTGTGCTGTGAGGTGCACTGTTCGGTGTGGTGGGAGGTGTGCTGTGATGTGCGGTGTGGTGGGAGGTGTGCTGTGTGCTGTGAGGTGCACTGTGCGGTGTGGTGGGAGGTGTGCTGTGTGCTGTGAGGTGCACTGTGCGGTGTGGTGGGAGGTGTGCTGTGTGCTGTGAGGTGCACTGTGCGGTGTGGTGGGAGGTGTGCTGTGTGCTGTGAGGTGCCCTGTGCGGTGTGGTTGGAGGTGTGCTGTGTGCTGTGAGGTGCACTGTGAGGTGTGGTTGGATGTGTGCTGTGTGCTGTGAGGGGAGGTGTGCTGTGAGGTGTGAGGTGCACTGTGCGGTGTGGTGGGAGGTGTGCTGTGATGTGCGGTGTGGTGGGAGGTGTGCTGTGTGGTGCACTGTGCGGTGTGGTGGGAGGTGTGCTGTGAGGTGCACTGTGAGGTGTGGTGGGAGGTGTGCTGTGAGCTGTGCTGTGTGCTGTGAGGTGCACTGTGAGGTGTGGTTGGATGTGTGCTGTGTGCTGTGAGGGGAGGTGTGCTGTGAGGTGTGAGGTGCACTGTGCGGTGTGGTGGGAGGTGTGCTGTGATGTGCGGTGTGGTGGGAGGTGTGCTGTGTGGTGCACTGTGAGGTGTGGTTGGAGGTGTGCTGTGTGCTGTGAGGTGCACTGTGAGGTGTGGTTGGAGGTGTGCTGGGTGCTATGAGGTGCACTGTGAGGTGTGGTGGGAGGTGTGCTGTGAGCTGTGCTGTGTGCTGTGAGGTGCACTGTGAGGTGTGGTTGGATGTGTGCTGTGTGCTGTGAGGGGAGGTGTGCTGTGAGGTGTGAGGTGCACTGTGCGGTGTGGTGGGAGGTGTGCTGTGATGTGCGGTGTGGTGGGAGGTGTGCTGTGTGGTGCACTGTGCGGTGTGGTGGGAGGTGTGCTGTGTGCTATGAGGTGCACTGTGAGGTGTGGTGCGAGGTGTGCTGTGAGCTGTGCTGTGTGCTGTGAGGTGCACTGTGCGGTGTGGTGGGAGGTGTGCTGTGTGCTGTGAGGTGCACTATGAGGTGTGGTTAGAGGTGTGCTGGGTGCTGTGAGGTGCACTGTGAGGTGTGGTTGGAGGTGTGCTGTGTGCTGTGAGGTGCACTGTGAGGTGTGGTTGGAGGTGTGCTGTGTGCCGTGAGGGGAGGTGTGCTGTGCGATGTGGTGGGAGGTGTGCTGTGTATGGAAATATCAGAGGAGCTCAGGATTTGGGCTGCCTAAGTAAAGCCTCCCTCTGATATTTACATACCCCCACTTCAAAATATCCATTACGACCACTGCTGCCAATCATAAAATATGTGGACAATCAGTGTGCAACCCTGTCCATCACCACATAGCTGAACCTAAGGATGACAGATAAGCACAATTTGGAACTGAATAGTAGTTCCGGCGCTATCTTGGATTTATTCTAAATTAGAAAGCTTCTTGATAGTTTTATTGGTTTGTTCAGAGATATATGAAAAAAATTACTATGCTGATTTTACTATGCTGAAATCTAGACTCAATGTATCTGTTGCAATGTGAAGCTAGTGTGCAGTAGGCCGCCAGCACATATATGTTGACATTACTGCTTTGATTTCATTTGTAAATGTATTTATTCTTTTCTTCTATTTCTAATCTTTGAAGTACCAGAGCG
Source organism: Taudactylus pleione (assembly GCA_031769625.1). NCBI lineage: Eukaryota > Metazoa > Chordata > Amphibia > Anura > Myobatrachidae > Taudactylus > Taudactylus pleione. The sequence goes on from JAUIMM010000038.1 coordinate 6,869,508, forward strand.
GAAGAAAAAAACTTCCAAGATGGAGCTAGCAACGTGCACGATGACCAGAATCCTGGTAAATCAGCTGCGAGATTCTGATGCTGAATTCCAGGCACAGGAGGATGCCCGAGTCCAGCGCTTCTTTGATAATGAGAGTTACAAAATTCATTTGTCAGTCAGCTTGTTGGTCTACACGAATGAATTTCACGTGAAAACAGAGGCAGAGATGTCCTTTAACGGTCTAGTGTCTAGGTTACACACTCCACAACCTTATGTAATGTATCCTCCTCAGTACTCTGAGGGTCCTGTTAGAAATTACCAACAGCATAGCAGAGGGCTACCATTTCTGCAAAGTAACCCCTCCCATCCACCTCATGCTACTCCACATGGCACAGTACATAGTTATCCAGATGGCACAGGGAATAGTAATCCACATGTCACTGTACAGAGCAGTCCACATGCCAATACCAGTCCAAAGGGCACACTGCCTAGCACTCCACATGTCACTGTGCATAATAGTCCAGACGGCACAGGAAATACTAATCAATATGGCACTGTGCATACTTACGCAGATGGCACGGGGATTAATACACAGAATGGCAGAGTACATAGTTATTCAGATGGCACTCATCATAACACTCCACTTAGCACTATTGTCAGCACTGCCTATAGACAGTTGTAGACTTGTATGATGTTTTACATGTTTGCTGTCTAGTTTATATTTCTTTTTTGTTGAAGCTTGTTGTTTTTGACAATATTGTTTATCCTGCTGTTAACAGGCCTGGCAAGAGCTTAGGGCAATGTGTGGGTGCCCTTTAAGTCAGCTACGTGTATATATGGGGGTGTACATAATATAGAATGTACACACAAATTTGTATACTGCACTTAACAGGCCAGTCGTGAGTTTTCTCCCATGTGTGGCCGCTGTATAACCAAATGTATACTGTATATGTGTCATTTCTAAGTTTGGCCCTGACACACAGGTCTAATAGTTGGGGTGCCTCCCCTATTATATTTTTCAGTTCCATGACAGCACAACCTATTTTTCTATTGTCTTTATATTAGGGGTGAGCGGGTTCGGATTTCTGAAATCCGAAATCCCCCGAGCCCCCCCGATCCGAGGCAGATCCGAGTCAGGCTCGACTTTTCCCGCCTGACCCGGATCTGAAATCGAGGCAAAACATCATCATCCCGCCTTCCGGGTCTCGTGGGTTTTGGATTCTATATAAGGTGTGGACAGTGAAGAGGGAGGGTGGGAGTTAGGGCTGGCTGGGCTGTGTAGTGTAGTGTAGTGTTGTGCTGTGCTGCTGTTGTCCATAGGGGCTGTGTCCACTCCTCCAAAGTCCATAGGGGCTGGCTGTGCTGTGCTGTGCTGCTGTTGTCCATAGGGGCTGTGTCCATTCCTCCAAAGTCCATAGCGGCTGGCTGGACTGTGTTGTGCAGTCAGTTGTCCATAGGGGCTGTCTCCACTCCAAAGTCCTGTGCAGTGCCCCAGTCCTAAAGGGGTGCAGTAGTGTTGTCCAGGGGGTGCTCTGTCCATCAGGGGTGCTCCCCCCAAGTACAAAAAAAAAAAATATTTTTTCTGTGTTTGTGAATTGTGTGCGCAGTAGCCGCACGTGTCTCATAAGTAAAGGGCCGGCTGGCTTGTCCGTTAAAGGGTTCTGTAACCCCCAAGTGCACTCCAAACAAAATAAAAATATATATTTTTTTGTGTTTGTGAATTGTGTGCGCAGTAGCTGCACGTGCATCAACAAAGTAGTGCCAAGCGTGCGCCTGTGTCATAAGTAAAGGGCCGGCTGGCTTGACCGTTAAAGGGTGCTGTAACCCCCAAAGGGCACTCCAAACAAAATAAAAAAATATTTTCTGTGTTTGTGATTTGTGTGCACTGTGGCTGCATGTGCATCAATAAAGGAGCAGCGCCAAGCGTGCGCCTGTGTCCCATAAGTAAAGGGCCAGCTGGCTTGTCCATTAAAGGGTGCTGTAACCCCCAAAGTGTACTCCAAACAAGATAAAAAAATATATATTTTTTGTGTTTGTGAATTGTGTGCGCAGTAGCCGCACGTGCATCAACAAAGTAGCGCTAAGCGTGAGCCTGTGTCATAGGTAAAGGGCCGGCTGGTTTGACCGTTAAAGGGTGATGTAACCCCCAAAGGGCACTCCAAACAAAGTAAAAAAATATTTTCTCTGTTTGTGAATTGTGTGCACTGTGGCTGCACGTGCATCAACAAAGGAGCAGCGCCAAGCGTGCGCCTGTGTCCCATAAGAAAAGGGCCGGCTGGCTTGACCATTAAAGGGTGCTGAAACCCCCAAAGGGCACTCCAAACAAAATAAAAAAATATTTTCTGTGTTTGTGAATTGTGTGCACTGTGGCTGCACGTGCATCAACAAAGGAGCAGTGCAAAGCGTGCGCCTGTGTCATAGGTAAAGGGCCGGCTGGCTTGACCGTTAAAGGGTGCTGTAACCCCCAAAGGGCACTCCAAACAAAATAAAAAAAAAAATTCTGTGTTTGTGAATTGTGTGCGCAGTAGCCGCACGTGGCTGGGATGTGTTGTGCAGTGTCCAATAAAGGCTGTAGTCCTAAAGAGGTGCAGTAGTATTGTCCATGGGATGATCTGTCCATCAGGGGTGCTCCCCCCAAGTGCCAAAAAGACATTTATTTCTGTGTTTGTGAATTGTGTGCACTGTGGCTGCACTTGCATCAACAAAGGAGCAGCGCCAAGCGTGCAACTGTGTCCCATAAGTAAAGAGCTGGCTGGTCATTTCTTAAAGGGTGGTGTAACCCAGAAAGTGCACTAGTCTCCAACAAAAATAAAAAATTATTTTCTGTGTTTGTGTGCGCCTTAGCCGCACGTATATATCAATATAACATAAATGGAGGACCAAACTTTCTCAGATAAAAATAAAATAGGGAAAGATCAAGAATCACTTCCTCCTAGTGCTGAAGCTGCTGCCACTAGTCATGACATAGACGATAACATGCCATCAACGTCGTCTGCCAAGGCCGATGGCCAATGTCATAGAGGGCACATACAATCCCAAATGACAAAGTTCAGGAAAATGACCTTGAAAAAAACATTTAAATCATCTGAAGAGAAACATAAACTTGCCAATATGCCATTTACGACACGGAGTGGCAGGGAACGGCTAAGGTCTTTCCCTATGTTCATGACTAGTGGTTCAGCTTCACATGACGATGGAAGCCCTCCTCCCTCTAAAAAAAATCAAACGAGTTAAGCTGGCAAAAGCACAGCGAAGAACTGTGCGTTCTAAGAAGATATCACAAATCCCCAAGGAGAGTCCAAGTGTGGTGGCGGTTGCGATGCCTGACCTTCCCAGCACTGGACGGGAAGAGGTGGCTCTTTCCACTATTTGCACGCCCCCTGCACCCACAGTCCACTTGCTGATATGCAATTTGAAGATGTCACTGTTGAAGTACAACAGGATGAGGATACTGGTGTAGCTGGCGCTGAGGAGGAAATTGGCGAGGAGGATTCTGATGGTGATGTGGTTTGTTTAAATCAGGCTCCGGGGGAGACAGTTGTTGTCCGTGGGATGAAAAAGCCCATCACGGTCATGCCTGGGCAGAAGACCAAACATTCCACCTCTTTGGTCTGGCAATATTTCTATCCAAATCCGGACAACAACTGTCTTGCCATATGTACCATATGTAAAGGTGAAATAAGTAGGGGTAGGGACGTTAACCACCTAGGAACATCCTCCCTTATACGGCACCTGCAGCGCGTTCACAAAAAGTTACTGTCAAGTTCAGAAACTTTGGCTAAGACCGTAAGCAGTCCAGGGACACCTAAATCCCGTTGTCCTGTTGTATCCAAGCACCTGCAAACCACACCATCAACTCCCTCCTCGTCAATTTCCTCCTTAGTCAGGATCGGAAGTAGTCCTGCAGGCCATGTCACTGGCATGACTGACTCTCCTATCCGGGATTCCTCCGGAGGATCCTGCATTGCTACGCCTCCTGCTGCCGCTGCTGCTGCTGCTGCTGCTGGGAGTCGTTCATCATCCCAGAGAGGAAGTAGGAACACCACTACTTTTACTAAACAATTGACCCTCCAACAGTCCTTAGCGAGGAGGATGAAGTACGACAGCAGTCATCCTGAAGCAAAACGTATAATTGAGGCCTTGACTGCTATGTTGGTGTCAGACGTGCGTCCGGTATCCGCCATTAGTGCAGTGAGATTTAGACAATTGATGGAGGTAGTGTGTCCCCGGTTCCAAATCCCGTCTAGATTCCACTTCACTAGGCAGGCGATACCGAGACTGTACAGAAACGTCAGAAAAAGTGTCCTCAGTGTCCTGAAAAATGCGGTTGTACCCAATGTCCTCTTAAACACGGACATGTGGACAAGTGGAACAAGGCAGACTAAGGACTATATGACTGTGACAGCCCACTGGGTAGATGTATCACCTTACGCAGCAACAACAGCAGCGTCACCAGTAGCAGCATCTCAGAAACGCTAGCTCGTTCCAAGGCAGGCTACGCTGTGTATCACCGGTTTCAGTAAGAGTGGAGAATGATTTCCGTGTTGTGCAAGGTTCTCGAACTTGCCACATGTGAAGTCAGTTCAGACACTGCCAGCTTGAGTCAGGTCATTCCCCTCATCAGGCTTTTGCAGAAGCAGCTGGAGAAAGTGAAGGAGGAGCTAAGACGGAGTGATTCCGCTCGGCATGTGGGACTTGTGGATGAAGCCCTTCATTCGCTTTGCCAGGATTCCAGGGTGGTCAATCTGTTGAAATCAGACCACTACATTTTGGCCACCATGCTCGATCCTAAGAATTTTATGTATTCGTCAATGATTCCAGTTGATAAATATATCAGACCTTGTTAACAGGGCCGTAGAAGGGCACTTCCTCAGCCTGGGCCGGCCTAGCCACTCTCAGCACATGTGGCATCATGATCACAGAAGAGGGGGCTGGGAGTGGGAAGCTGGGCGTTTGGAGGCTCTTCAGGCTGATTCAGAGATGGACACAGTGTTGACGTCTGCGCAGTAGAGCAGTTATTTGCTACTGCACATGCGATAAAAGTACTGGAAACCTTAAAATGCACATGCATGCCACTGAGTGTGGGCAGAAACCACCACGTGTACGCAGAGACCACTTTGTGCATGCAGAGACCACTGAGTGTACGCAGAGACCACTGAGTGAATGCAGAGACCACCGAGTGAATGCAGAGGCCACCGAGTGTACGCAGAGGCCACCGAGTGTACGCAGAGGCCACCGAGAGTACGCAGAGACCACCGAGTGTACGCAGAGACCACCGAGTGTACGCAGAGACCACCGAGTGTACGCAGAGACCACTGTGTGCATACAGAGACCACTGAGTGTACGCAGAGACCACTGTGTGCATACAAAGACCACCGAGTGTACGCAGAGACCACTGTGTGCATGCAGAGACCACTGAGTGTACGCAGAAACCACTGGGTGTACGCGGAGACCACTGTGTGCATGCAGAGACCAGAAAAAGGAATACTGTAGAGCTGCACAGTGGGGATAGAAAGCAGTCAAACAGTACATGTAAATTCAAAACCTTCAAGAAGCAATAATTACATGCCTCCCAAAAAGGCAAGGTGCCGAACAAATGAATAGTACTGGGTAAATATAGAACATGAAACTGGGAAACAACTTTGGGAAGAAACTCGGGCCGAGTGCGGAGCACTGCCCTGTTCCCGTGAAAAACCAAGAAAGGGGGTCTACAAGAAAGAGCCCCTAACTCAGAAACACGTCTGGCCGAAGCAATGGCCAGAAGGAAAACAGTCTTAGCTGTTAGCCATTTAATATCCACTGAGCCCAGTGGTTCAAACGGCGGTCCTTGGAGAGCCCTCAGGACCACAGTCAAATCCCAAGGCGCCACAGGTGGAACAAAGGGCGGCTGAATACAGAGAACACCTTGCATAAAGTGTTTACAGAAGCCACTGAGTGTACGCAGAGGCCACTGAGTGTACGCAGAGGCCACCAAGTGTATGCAGAGACCACCGATTGTACGCAGAAGCCACAGAGTGTATGCAGAGACCAGAGTGTACACAGAAACCACTGTGTGTATGCAGAGACCACCGAGTGTATGCAGAGACCACCGAGTGTACGCAGAGACCACTGCGTGTATACAGAGACCACCGAGTGTACGCAGAGACCACTAAGTGTACACAGAGATCACTGCTGTGCATGCACTTGCTCCCATTTGAGCAGGGCCAGATTAACAATGGGGCGGATGGAGCTACATATTTAGGGAAACATTGGGTATAGGGGTGTGCACGCCCACATGGCACTGGCCACACCCACACAGCACTGGTCACACCTCTGCTTCTCATATAATAATAGGTCCTTGGTCATTTTCAGCTCCAGGCCCATTTGAGTCGACAGCGAAAAGCCATGGGCATTCCTGGGTGATGAATGGGAGGCGGCTTGAAGTGATTGCAAAAAAAGACTGTCTCGTGCTATGAGAGTGTCACAGGTGTGTAAGAAAATGCGGCTGTGTTCTCAAATGTAGAGCCGCAGCCACAGGGGCCATGATTACAGAAAGCTCAGAAGGAGACACTGCGCTAGCCATGGGGTGTTGTAAGTGATGATGGTGATCACTATGCTGCGCCGATGGTAGAGTGTTTGAGTTCACTGGTGGATTCGCACTTACCACAGGCATTGAAAGTGGGCGTCTCAGGGCTTTTTGCACGCTAATACCCTAGGGAAAGGCTGAGACTAACATTTGCATATTATCGCAGCTGTGAATCTGTAATAAATAGCAGCTGTGTATACATTAGCGTCTACCTCTAAATTAGACCCTATGGGCCATATTCAGTTAGAGGCGAAAAGCCTTTTTCGTCTGTTTTTTTGAGAACATTTTGGCAAAAAAAAAATTGCCAAATTCAATTCCAGGACAATTTCGCCTAAGCGGAAACAATTCTCCAAAAAAGATTCTCCAATCAATAGCAGGTGAAAAGAAATGCAAAATCTTTATTTTGGGGTGCAAACGTGAGGAAATGACTCAGAACCCTTGGGACAGCCCCACAAAGGTCAAATCTGCAAAAAAACCAAAATCCTAAGAACACCCCAAAAAAGACATGTCATTTTTGGAGTGAAAATTTAAAAAGTGGGGGGATAAACATAAAAAGTAGTGAAGTAGACTTCTTGGGGGTCCCCAAGGATGGGTCAGGTGTTTTTGGGATTGCAGGTGCATGCCGCAGGTGGATTTTTCATGTTTTTAAAAAGTTCACTTTAGATACATAAAAATATGCTAGCACCCGTTTTCAAGTACCCCAAAGTTGACTGGACTACTTATTTTCACCAAAAAATACAGCTTAATGCTATTCTTCACCACTTTTACAAAAACGCTAAAAAGAAGCAATTTACACAACTTAAGTACCCAAAATAGTCTTATTAGGGCTATTAGTACACATCTATATTGATTTCCTATGTTTGTGCATCTTTTTCTGGGGTACAGACTGATTTCCCCAATTCTTTCAGTACTTTTTGCCTGTTCCGCATTTGCCTATTTCTGTTTTCGCCTGTTTTGCAATTGAATTAGGTGAAAAGCGAGGACGCGCGTGGAATAAATTCACCTCTGAAACAGGTAAATGAAGCGAAAAGTCAGACAGCCGAAAACTTCGCCTCTAATTGAATTCCCTTCTATGTTTGGTTTGGCCCTATGTATGGTTGGTCAAATGAATCAGATAAGATCCAGCTTTTTGCCTACAGCCGTTTAGTCATTGTTGGCTTTATTGAAGCCACTTATGGCCTGATCCTGTATGTACAGATCCGCTGCTTATTTGGGTACTAGGGGGTATATTTATTACAGTGCAGGTTTTAGAAGTGGAGATGTTGCTCATATCAACCAATCAGATTTTAGCTATTATCTTCTAGAAGATGCTAGATAAATGTTAAGTAGAATCTGATTGGTTGCTATGGTCAACATCTTCACTTTTAAAAACCTGCACTTTAGTGAAAATACCCCTTAATGCGGATAGAAGCTTATCACAGACATACATGAGGATCATTATCGGAGATTACAGTCATTCAGTCCACATTGTGGAATATATTGGTTTCACTATTTGTGGGCACATGTAATGACACTAAACCTTCCATCAGACATATCTCCTAAATATAAATAGATATATATATATATATATATATATATATATATATATATATATATATATGAATAAGGTGGCGCTATAAAAACACACAATAATAATATAGAGATCCAATATCCCTTTTTAATTACCATATGACAATCATATTAAAACATTTCTATTAGACATAATACATGCACATAATAATACAAGTAACAAATTAGGAACGTGAGAATGAACTACTTAGTTTTGGAAAGATTGTTCCACAAAAATCCAAGTGGTGATTCTGAATTAAATCTGCTACAGTTCAGTGGATTTAGAACATTATAAACAAGAGGAGGAAAACCTATCAGGCGCTATAATGATATGTGACGATTTGATATAAGTGTGAATAAAAGTCACTCGCTACCTTTTGGAGGAGCTGACCCTCCTAAAATATATTACATAAACACTAGAAAGGGGTAGTGGAGCGCTGACTTTGACTGTCTAGTTATTCAAATAAATTAATAAATATTAAAACATGTTTATTTCATATACAAATATATAAAAGGAGCTGCAGATAATAATAAATACACAATAAATCTCAGTCAAAGAATACACACATAATAACAAATAAAAGACCTATAGAATTCACAGCATGTGATTTGAATCAATCTGATATTAAATAAATTTTGATAAAGATTATTTGTCAACCAGAATTAGTAAATAAAAAAATCTGATTAGAACTGTCCAAAACTGTCAAAAGCAGGTAAATTCAGCAGTCATTTAGTAAGTCTTCAATTAGTAGCAAGGGTGGTAGGTAGGTTTATTATGATATATTTGGTATCACACTGGATAATATAAAGAACCCCAAGTGTTGATCAGACACTGAGGAATTGCTTTAATATATGCCGTGTATCTCGTTTTCACCCAGTGATCACAAATGCTGTAGAATCGGCTACTGTAAAAATAGGAGATGGTACATCTCCATTAACATGTATCTCCAGTTTTAAACTGTGTTACCTCTGCTTGGGAGAGGGGTTACTCACTGTGCACAGTGTCCCATAGAATTTGCACTGACTTTTGCTAGCAAAATTATATATGCACACTAATAGACCAGGATAACAATAATTATTCTAGTTGACTTAAAGGTCATGTTAATACAACCTATAGTAATTCTAAACATAATGTATATTTCAACCTAAATAGATCATGTACATGCAGATTACATACTAAATAAATTCTAGATCTATTATTTAATTTAGTCCTTGAGGTTTCAATGTGCAATTTCAGAATCCATGCTGCTTCTTGCCAACACAAGATTTGAACCTATCTCCTCCTCTACTCGTCTCCAAAATATATCAGTGAACTGGGGGCAAGAACAAATTGAAGGAGCTCTCCACCAAGGGGCACTGTATATATACTTCTGGGTTCCCACAGATTGCTTCGTGTGATGTCATGTAATGCCAGAAAATAGGCTAGATCTAGAACACAACTAAACATAAGGAGGTCTATTTATGTAGTAGTGAAAAGCCCTTTATCAGTGATAACAAGGCTTTTCACTGCTTCACCCTATTCAGAGAAGGGGTTACCGTGGAGAAATCTAATTTCTCTGGCAGTGCCCCTGATTAGTCTACACTAGGGGTGTGCACCGGACACTTTTCGTGTTTTGTGTTTTGGTTTTGGATCTGGATCTTTCTTCGTGTTTTGGATCTGGATTGGTTTTGCCAAAACCACCCTTCCGTGTTTTGGGTTCTGGGTTTTGTGTTTTGGATCTGGATTTTTTCTTAAAAAAAAAAAAAAAAACGCTAAAATCACATAAATGGGCCTTTTTTTGTTCCTACGCTATTAATAACCCCAATAACATTAATTTCCACTCATTTACACTCTATTCTGAACACCTCACACCTCACAATATTGTTTTTAGGCCAAAAGGTTGTACCGAGGAAGCTGGATGACTATGCTAAGCGACACAAGGGGGCGGCACAAACACGTGGCCCATCTAGGAGTGGCACTGCAGTGGCAGACAGGAAGCCAATCAGCGTTATGGTGCCCATTTGCATGTAGCACGAACCCGGGAGATCCGTGCTACATGCATCTGTGTGATTGGCACAGAGCAATGACAGGTCCGTGAGACCCGTCTGTGCTGCTGTGGTAAAAAAAAAAAAAAAAACCTGTGTAAAAAAAGAAAAAAATGGCGTGCACCCCCCCAAAAAAGAGCAACCAGCCCCGGGCATTAGTAACCCAGTGCTGGGTGTGCTTAAATACAGGGGACAAACGACGTAGGGGTCCCCTGTACTTAAGCACAACCAGCACCGGGCTAGTCAGAACCAGCGCTGGTTGCCAAAATACGGGGGACAAACGACGTAGGGGTCCCCTGTATTCTGCGCAACCAGCTCTGGGCTCTGATCCGGTCCTGGTTCTGGAAATATAGGGGACAAAAAATGAGTAGGGTTCCCCTGTATGTTCCAGAACCAGCACTGGACTTTTTCTAGCGGGGGGCTGATGCCACAGCCAGGGGAGCCCTTTCACCGGGCCCCCCAGCCGCAGCATCAACCCTGACCGCTAGTCAGCCCAGGCCGGGGATCCCTGGAGAGCTGGGGACCCCCCCAATAAAGGGGTCACCCTCTCCAGGGCACCCCAGGCCCAGGCTGATAGCCCGGGGCTATCCCCGCCACCCCTGGTGGCGGTGGGTGGCGGGTTGATTGTGTGGTGTGGTGTAAATAAAGAATATCAAACATTGTCTTTACAAGTAGAACTGCAAGTCCCAGCTAGCCTGCCCCGCATGCTGGTACTTGGAGAACCACAAGTACCAGCATGCAGGGCATTAAGGGCCCACTAGTACCTGTAGTTCACCTGTAAAAAAAATGTTTAAAAAAACACAGGACACACACACCGTGACAGTATAAGTTTATTAAACATACATACACACACACATGTACACATACTCACCTATGTAACCTGTAGCATCGGTCCACTTGTCCGGTAAAGTATCCCTAGGGGACCTGTGAAAAAAAACATACTCACCATCTCCTATGCGAGGTTCTGTCCTCTTCGTTCCAAAGTAGGCATCCCCGGACTTGGCAAAAAAAAAAAACGAAAACGCGATCCACGAACTTAGTACCGTTCTATAGAACGGTACTTCCCGAATGAGAGCTTAGCGGCGGGGTATCACCATGGAAACCCCGCTGCTAAGCGTTCATTGGCTGAGAGAGGTCATCTCCCGTCTCTCAGCCAATGAACGGCTCCCTCCATTGTAGTCAATGGTGGGAACCGCAGGGTAAACTTTAATAACCTTGCGGCTCCCAGCATTGACTACAATGGAGGGAGCCGTTCATTGGCTGAGAGAGACGGGAGATGGCCTCTCTCAGCCAATGAACGCTTAGCAGCGGGGTTTCCATGGTGATACCCCGCCGCTAAGCTCTCATTCGGGAAGTACCGTTCTATAGAACGGTACTAAGTTCGTGGATCGCGTTTTCGTTTTTTTTTTTTTGCCAAGTCCGGGGATGCCTACTTTGGAACGAAGAGGACAGAACCTCGCATAGGAGATGGTGAGTATGTTTTTTTTCACAGGTCCCCTATGGATACTTTACCGGACAAGTGGACCGATGCTACAGGGTTACATAGGTGAGTATGTGTACATGTGTGTGTGTGTGTGTGTGTGTGTATGTATGTTTAATAAACTTATACTGTCACGGTGTGTGTGTCCTGTGTTTTTTTTAAACATTTTTTTACAGGTGAACTACAGGTACTAGTGGGCCCTTAATGCCCTGCATGCTGGTACTTGTGGTTCTCCAAGTACCAGCATGCGGGGCAGGCTTGCTGGGACTTGCAGTTCTACTTGTAAAGACAATGTTTGATATTCTTTATTTACACCACACCACACAATCAACCCGCCACCCACCGCCACCAGGGGTGGCGGGGATAGCCCCGGGCTATCAGCCTGGGCCTGGGGTGCCCTGGAGAGGGTGACCCCTTTATTGGGGGGGTCCCCAGCTCTCCAGGGATCCCCGGCCTGGGCTGACTAGCGGTCAGGGCTGATGCTGCGGCTGGGGGGCCCGGTGAAAGGGCTCCCCTGGCTGTGGCATCAGCCCCCCGCTAGAAAAAGTCCAGTGCTGGTTCTGGAACATACAGGGGAACCCTACTCATTTTTTTCCCCTGTATTTCCAGAACCAGGACCGGATCAGAGCCCAGAGCTGGTTGCGCAGAATACGGGGGACCCCTACGTCGTTTGTCCCCCGTATTTTGGCAACCAGCTCTGGTTCTGACTAGCCCGGTGCTGGTTGTGTTTAAGTACAGGGGACCCCTATGTCGTTTGTCCCCTGTATTTAAGCACACCCAGCACTGGGTCACTAATGCCCGGGGCTGGTTGCTCTTTTTTTGGGGGGGAGGACGCCATTTTTTTCTCTTTTTACACAGGTTTTTTTTTTTTTATTTACCACAGCAGCACAGACGGGTCTCACGGACCCGTTAGTGCTCTGTGTCAATGACACAGATGCAAGTAGCACGGATCTCCTGGTCCGTGCGTGCATCTGTGTCATTGAAATACACAGCAGCACAGACGGGTCTCACTGACCCATCTGTGCTCTGTGTCACTGTCAATCACACAGATGCATGTAGCACGGATCTCACGAGTCCGTGCTACATGCAAATGAGCACCATAATGCTGATTGGCTGAGAGCCGTGACAGACGGCTCTGTCAGCCAATCAGCACTTTGCCCATTAAAGGCAAAGGCATTTTTTTTTAAATGGCCGCTCGAGGCAAAACCTCGAGATCCGACAGCAGATCTCGAGGTTTTGCCTCGGGAGAGGGATCCGGGGCAGACAGGGAGATCCGAGCTTGGGCTCGGATCGCCCCGGATCCCCGAAGTTCGGGTGAGTTCGGTTCTCAGGGAACCGAACCCGCTCATCCCTAGTCTACACACATCGTTTCCCCATACACTAGTATGGGCAGAGCGATTCACAGAAGCTGAGCTTTCCGTTTAGCTTGTAAAAAAAATTAATTGCCACCTCAGTATGGCGTAAGGTGCCTCCTGATGAGAGAAGAGCTGCGAATACTGCTGTTTCCCTGCCTTCTCCCTGTTCTCTCCGCCCCAATTTCTGTCACCGGCCAATCAGCGGTGCCCAGGGAGAAAGTGGGAGAAGGACACTGACATCAGTTTTTCTCAGAGAGTATATATTAGTGAAGTGACTAGGCATATACCGGATCACCTCACTCTGCTGACTGCCCGGTGCCCCCACTGCTGGCTCTCAGAAAGGGGAGTATACCTGAATTGCTACATCATACATAGAAAAAATAATATACGATGGGCACTCAACACTTTATATACGAGATATAAATCAGTTATCATGTAATATTTGCTTTAAATATACCAAAAAGATATGGCTGCCGTCCACAAAGTGGGTCTGGTACCCCATTACAATAGTAAACTAGATATAAAATAATGGGAACGCTCAAAGTACAGCTGCTGATTTCAAATATTTTTATATAAAATGTAATATATAAAACACATGGGATCTGATTCAGAGCCGCTCGCTAGATGCGATCGCTCGCTTCCAGCGTATGCAAATTTGTCAAAGTGACGCCATGGGAGCACTCGCTCGCCAAGGCATAAGCACACCCACTTTGGCGGTGTGAGCGATCGCTCTGTGTATGCAGACACGCACTAGCGTATGTAGACACGCCCACTAGCGCACGTCACCTCCAGGAAGTGTTTTAAAATATTGGTACATCGAGCACCATCGGATGCAATCGCAGCAATTGTGGTTCCCTTGCCCTAACGCAAGCACTGCGAGGACTTCAGTGTAAAAAACAGGCATGTGACGTGTACTGTGACGCTGCCTGTTAATTATGCACGCCGTTGAAACACCCAGGCACGCCTGCGTTCCCACCTCCACTCCCCCGTTATTAGTGTCCTGCCCCTGTCACCACCCACAAACGGCCTCTCCTGTCACTAATTACGCTGGGCTGCCTTTGCTGGGTGAGCGAGCGGGCGGCGATCGCACAGAGTAGTTCACGCACACGCAGAACAAAGTGTGCGCATGCACATACGCATACCATCGGGCCGCTTGCGAGCGCACAGCGCTTGCGAGCGACTCTGAATCAGGTCCATAATTCATAAAATTAATAAGTCATCACAACGGTGTATGCAGATGGCAATAAGCATCAATTAACTGTGGCCAGAGATAAATAGTAGGTTAATGCACAAGTCCGGTTGTATTAAAGATGTTAGTAAGTTTAGCAGAGTCACACTTGCAGGTAAGCAGTGGCGGATTCAGGGGGGGGGGCACCCAGGCACGTGCCCCCTCTGTCGTTTAGGATTTTTTTTCTTTACTGTAGCTGCTGCACTGGCCCGGCAGCCATCAGGGTGAGGCGGCTGCTGCTGTCAGCCCTCCCCAGCCCCCCGGGCCGTGCAGCTACAGTTTGGCAGCGCCGCAGCCAATAAAGTTTTTTTTGTCAAAGACCCAGCGCGCGTGACGTCATGACGTCACGCGTGCCGCTGAAGAAGAGGAGTGCTGGAGCTGCTTCCCGGGAGCCCGGAACAGCAGTGGGGGCTGCCAAAGGTAACCGGAAGGTCTGCGCTGTGAGGGGGGGGGAGGTGTACGCTGTGAGGGGGGGGAGGTCTATTTTGTGAGGGGGGAAGGTCTACGCTGTGAGGGGGGAAATGTCTGCACTGTGTGGGGGGGAAGGTCTGCGCTGTGAGGGGAGGGGGAAGGTCTGTGCTGTGAGGGGGGGAAGGTGTACGCTGTGAGGGGGGAGATCTATTTTGTGATGGGGGAAGGTCTACGCTGTGGGGGGGAAAGGTCTGCACTGTGAGGGGGGGGGAAGGTCTGCGCTGTGAGGCGGGGTCTGTGATGTGAGGGGGGGGGTCAGTGATGTGAGAAAGAGGGGGTCTGTGCCGAGAGGTGAGAGGGGTCAGTAATGTGAGAAAGAGGGGGTCTGTGCCGAGAGGTGAGAGGGGTCAGTAATGTGAGAAAGGAGGGTCTGTGCTGTGATGGGTCAGTGATGTGAGAAAGAGGGGATCTGTGATGTGAGGGGGGGTCTGTGATGTGAGAAAGAGGGGGTCTATTTAGAGGTGAGAGGGGTCTGTGGTGAGAGGGGTCAGTGCTGTGAGGGGTCAGTGATGTGAGGGGTCAGTGATGTGAGGGGGGTCTGTGATGTGAGAAAGAGGGGGCCTGTGGTGAGAGGGGTCATTGCTGTGAGGGCTCAGTGATGTGAGAAAAAGGGGGTCTGGGGGTGTTGGAGCTGACTGCACAGGGGGCTGGGGGGGAGGTTGGAGCTGACTGCACAGGGCTGGGGTGACATGGACTAGGGAATGACGCTGATGCACACTGGGGCTCAGGGAATGGGGCTGAGAGATGCACACTGGGCCGGGGGGCGTCAGCACTGGGGCAGAGAGACGCACACTGGGGCTGGGGAAATGGGGCCGAAAGATGCACTGGGGCAGAGAGACGCACACTGGGGCCGGGGGAATGAGGCTGAGAGATGCACACTGGGGCCGGGGGAATGGGACTGAGAGACGCACACTGGGGCCGGGGGAATGGGGCTGTGAGCCATAGGTGGGCCTGAGGATGGAAAGATACAGGGGGTCCTGGGGATGGAGATGCCCTTGGGATCCTGGGGAGAGACAAGGGGGCCTGGAGATAAAGAGACAGAGAGCCTGGAGAACCACAGGAGGGCCTAGGGATGGAGACATTGGGGGGTCTGGAGTAACACAGGGGAGCCTGGAGAGACACAGAAGTTTGATCAGGGATATTCACATTTTTCCTGCACAAAAACTTCTGTTACTACAGTATATATTATCTGGTTATGATGATGACATGGGTTATGTTTCTACGTAGACAGGCATCTTCCAGACATTGTGATCTCCTACATGAATAGTGAATACCGGCTGAAGACGCTGCCCAGTGAGGCTCAAATTTTTCAGAGGTTCCCCGTTGCAGAGAAACCACCATATAGGTAAGAAAAGACTTTCAAACTGACTCGGGCCCCAAAAACCCGCTGAGGGGGTGACACCAAGGTGACAGGAGCCGGGTGCTTCACTGTAGCATTAAGTGCAGCACTCGGCTCCTGACAGTGTGAGGGAGCCTACTCTGCACAGTGCTCACCCGTACTTCTGGCATCTCCCACCACACCGGACCACTGGGGTTCGAGTGGCAAGGCCATACCCCTTCCCAAGTGACCACGCCCAATGTCCATGAGGCCATGCCCCCTTTTCAGCGGCGCTAAGCTACGCCGCGCACACAACACCTCTCCCCACACAGGGTAACACCATGGGGACAGATGCCACTGGTCAGGGCCGGATTAATAATGGGGCTGATGGAGCTACAGCTCCAGGCCCACCATCATAATAGGCCCACACAGAAGGATCTGCTGTGTGTGCTGCTATAGAAAATATTTTTTTCCCCCTTCCGCAGCAACCTGGTGAACTTGCCAGTTGCCGTCCGTGGCCCCGCCTCCCGGTCGAGCATCCACCTCCCTCCCACCCGCAGCACTGGTGGCTCAAAAGCCCAAAGTAAAAACATGATGGCGGTGTATAGAGGGCTTTAGTAGCCCTCCAAGTGCCACTACGCACCTTCAATCACTCAGCGGCGGCGCCACCACTGGGCCATGTGACGCACTGCAAGGGAGAGGGCAATGAGAGAGATCTATGCATTCTAATACATTATGTTGGCTGGCAGTTGCAGATTCATTATTTCACACTTTTAAATGTAGGTATTTATTACCTCTCTCTTTTCTAAAAAGGTCTGAAACATAAATTGTCTTGGCCTTGGTAATTGTATGTACTCCATCCCGCAGCATAATGAAAACTAGGACGTGGCTCGTGAGTATGGCATACCCGATGAGACCACGCCCCTTGCTTTAAGGCCACACCCCTTGCTATGTGGCCACACCCACTTAGCATTCCCCTATTGTGATGCCCCCCCTGTTATTTTGTTCTGGATCCGCCCCTGCAGGTAAGTATATAGCAGGGATTAAGGATGTTGGTAGCCAAGCACAATATAAATGCATTTAATAACAGACGATGCTGTGGCTTGCAGAATCTCTGTGTTGCGACTGCAGTGATGCAGACAGATGTAGTTGATGATTTGTCCCACTAGGCACTTAAAACCCACAGTAGCCTTGTCTCCATCCCCGCCTGGGGAGATTAGGGCACTGGTCCTAATTCCCGGCTGGCTGTATTTCTGCAGCTGCTACATAACACAAATATATATTGCATTGAAATAATGCGATATATAGTGAAAACTAACCACATAACTAATCTACATGAATAGATCCCTAGGTTGATCATTCTTACTCAAAGGGTACCCTATGTTCATAGAATGTTCTAGATAAAAGCAAGAATGTGATTGGCTGCGATGGGCAAGACCTCTAAAGACGGGTACACACTGGAGCGACGGGCATTCGTTCCAGAATGTCCTTGAACAGGGATTGTTCTTAAACACTTGAACAAGTTAATGAACGACGGAACAATCACTGTTCTTTCCTTCATTAACATATCACAGGTCACTAGCAATATTGCTAGGTTTGATATGCAGCACATCAGACATCAGACCTAGCGACCGTCGCTAGCAACCACAGGAGTGCACAATTGCCCGTACACACTGAACGATGTAGGCGATTTGTCGTTACGAAACGGCAAATCATCCCTAAATCACTCCCAGTTTTAGTCCCTGAATTTGATTAGTTTCAAACTGTCTATTGGTCTGTATTTCCACAGAAATTAGTCTTTGTATTGTCTATCAAAGAGTTACACTATTTCTTGAGTAACTTCTTCCAGTACAGGCAATACAGTTTATGTAACAGTATAATTGACCTATTCACCCAAAGGGCCCCATTTATTACTGAAGCATAACCAGCAGCGGGTTCTGCCCTCTTACCTGAGTGAGGCTGCCGCTGCTGCTGGCCTGGGTCCCGGCACCTGCTCTATGAATCTGGCAGGCGCTGGGATCGGCGCATAAGCGGCAGGGTGCGGTGCATGCACATAACACCAGCTTCTCGGGGCTGTATTGTGTCATGTTCGGGCTATGGTGGCCCCCTGTAGAGGGATTAGAAGACGTGGACTCAGGTTGAGAAAGGAATCTGAGGCGAGGGGCCTGGATGTATGTCTTCCTCATCCACAAGCCCGGATGTTGGCTAGACCTGACCAAAGGCACGGAGTCTAACTTACTGGGAGGTGTTCACCAGTCACCCCTCCGTGTGGGATTTGGGCTTAAGCTGCACCTAGTAAGCAGGTCACAGCCCTTTGGTCGGGTATCTGGCACAAGTGGGAAACGAAAGAACACTATCGCAGGGAAAGCACAGGAGAATGATGCTGGACGTTTTGCACTTGGGTGATGAACTGGGTTCACACGCTGTTGTTCCAGATGCAGGGCTGACACAGGAGAATGGCCCTAGGCAGGGGCAGAAGTCTGGGAGACAATGGAGGTGCCTGCCACCGGGCTCCAGCTCTGAAGGGGCACCTCCTCCATTGTCCACAACATATTCACAGTTGAGCCACCCCAGGGCATCGCTCTAATGAGAAAAGTGAAGTGTGAAGTAAGAAAGGTAAGAGCAGCTGCGGCTGCATATATAGGATAGAAGTGAAAATACAAATATAATAAAAACAAACAGTAAAGTGTTAAAAATCAGTCATTTGGAGTTGTGCACCTGTGATCTGTCTGTTACAGTGGAGTAAAGCCCAAGGAGTCACGGTGCTTGTATACACAGAGGGATAAGGCCCAAGGAGTCATGGTGCTTGTATACACAGAGGGATAAGGCCTAAGGAGTCATGGTGTTTTTATACACAGAGGGATACTGCCCAAGGAGTCACAGTGCTTATACACACAGAGGTCTACTACCCAAAGAGTCAGGGTGCTTATACACACAGATGGCTATTGCCCAAGGAGTCATGGTGCTTATAAACACAGAGGGCTATTGCCCAAGGAGTCATGGTGCTTATACACAAAGAGGGCTATTGCCCAAGGAGTCATGGTGCTTATACACACAGAGGGCTATTGCCCAAGGAGTCATGGTGCTTATAAACACAGAGGGCTATTGCCCAAGGAGTCATGGTGCTTACACACACAGAGGGCTATTGCCCAAGGAGTCACAGTGCTTATACACACAGAGGTCTACTACCCAAAGAGTCAAGGTGCTTATACACACAGGGGGCTATTGCCCAATGAGTCACAGTGCTCATACACACAGATGGCTGTTGCCCAAGGAGTCACGGTTCTTATACACAAAGAGTGCTATTGCCCAAGGAGTCACGATGCTTATACACACATATGGATATTGCCCAAGGAGTCACGTTTCTTATACACAAAGAGGGCTATTGCCCAAGGAGTCATGGTGCTTATACACACATATGGATATTGCCCAAGGAGTCACGTTTCTTATACACAAAGAGGGCTATTGCCCAAGGAGTCATGGTGCTTATACACACAGAGGGCTATTGCCCAATGAGTCACAGTGCTCATACACACAGATGGCTGTTGCCCAAGGAGTCACGGTTCTTATACACAAAGAGTGCTATTGCCCAAGGAGTCACGATGCTTATACACACATATGGATATTGCCCAAGGAGTCACGTTTCTTATACACAAAGAGTGCTATTGCCCAAGGAGTCACGATGCTTATACACACATATGGATATTGCCCAAGGAGTCACGTTTCTTATACACAAAGAGGGCTATTGCCCAAGGAGTCATGGTGCTTATACACACAGAGGGCTACCTCCCAAGGAGTCACGGAGCTTATACACACATATGGATATTGCCCAAGGAGTCACGTTTCTTATACACAGAGAGGGCTATTGCCCAAGGAGTCATGGTGCTTATACACACAGAGGGCTACCTCCCAAGGAGTCACGGAGCTTATACACACACAAAGGGCTGCTGCTCAAGGAGTCACGGTGCTTATACACACAGAGGGCTACTGCCCAAGGAGTCACAATGCTTGTATACAGTAACAGTATACAGTGGCATATAGCACAAAAAGTTTTTTTTTTACTTATATTAATTTATTTTTTCCTTTTTTTATATTTAGATTTATGTATTTATTTTTTTACACTGGAGCAGATGGCAAGTAATTTAATCAGCAGCATACGTCAGCACAGCCAATGGAGTCTGGAGTCTGGACACAGGCTACTACAGCCACTTTAATTAGCAGAGTAGCGCAGCATATGTCAGTGTGAAGTCTTCCCCCTACCCTACAGTCACTAAACAGCACAGCCAATGGAGTCTCTGGAGTCTTTTGACAACTTTGCAGAGTTCTGCGCAGCGTGCGTGCTGACTAACAAATGGTGCAGAGTCCCGGGCTCGGCGCCTTATATAGAAGCTGAACATCATCCAAGTCTCGCAAGAATCCAACATTGGGAGGATGACGTTCGGATTCCACAGAATCCAAACCGCTCATCCCTAAGGCTAAATTTGTCACTTTCCTACCCAAGCTGCCGTGTAGACTCGTGTACACTACCGGGGGCTATATGCCATCTGAGAATGGCGTATAGTAACACCATCAAATTCCGAGAATACTGAATTTTTGGAATTTGATAAATAGCCTAATTTCTACATCCCCATGCTAAAGTATGGGGAGTGTGGAAATTAACACAGATAAACTTAACCAGGCGATATCACCTGCGTTAAGTGTGTTAATGAATACAAGAAAAAAGTCAATTAACGAAACAACACCTTAAAAACGATATTTAAGTGTTGATGAACAGGCCCCTATGCATTGAAGAGCTATAAAGTGGAGAGAGATAAAGTACTAACCAATCAGCTTCTACCATGTTACAGGCTATGTTTGAAAAATGACAGTTAGGAGCTGATTGGTTGGTACTTTATCTCCATCCACTTTACCTCTCTCCAAGGCTTAGGGCCTGATTCAGAGCCGCTCGTAAGCGGCCGCTCGTTCGTTCGGAGCGATGTTTTCCCAACTGCGCATGCGTACGGATCGTGATACGCATGCGCGAACCAGTCAGTGCGGCCTAAAATCGTTTGTTCGCTAAATAGCGAATGCCTGCTAATATGAGTGACAGGAGGAGGCGTATGTGGGTGGTAACAGGGGAAGGTGCTTGAAAACGGGGAGTGGAGATCAGAACGCAGGCGTGCTTAAAGGTCAAAACGGGCTTTTTATGGGTGTGCATAATTAATACAGCAGCGTCATTGACCACGTCACTGGGTTATTTTATAGTCAGAACTGCTCGCAAGATTGTGGTAGGAAAAAACAACCACAAGAATAGCGAGCAGTTCATACGCTGGACGATGTACTCGATTAATCTAATAAATAGCGGACATGACGTAGGATGCGAGCGGCCAGGGGGTGTAGTTATCCAAAAAACGACCGCAAGTTTTGTTCGCTCGTTCAGACATAGAGGTGTGAACAGACCGCAAAGAGCGAACGATTCATTTGAATAGCCAGTCCCTTTTCCTGAACGACCATCCGCAAATTGCGTCCGGCTCTGAATCAGGCCCTTAGTACATAGAACCC
Source organism: Taudactylus pleione (assembly GCA_031769625.1). NCBI lineage: Eukaryota > Metazoa > Chordata > Amphibia > Anura > Myobatrachidae > Taudactylus > Taudactylus pleione. The sequence goes on from JAUIMM010000038.1 coordinate 6,891,018, forward strand.
TTAATCATCAGGGGCCATCTGGCCCGTGATGATGAATAGGCCCCATACCAACCAATTACTTCCCCATTAATCAAATAACCCCCCCATTAACTCAATGCCTCAAGAACCCATCAATTAATCTCCCCATCATCCATTAACCCATCTCTCCACTCCATTATCAATTCACCCTTACAGCACCCATTAACACAGATCCTATAAAGATCTTCTCACACAGCACCCACCTACTCACATGCAACACCCAATAACACCCCCCACTCAACAACTATAAACCCCACCAAACCAGTTCTGATTAACCCATTCATCAATCATTTCACTCCCCCCAGCAGCACCCAGTCACTCATTCTGTCAGCACTCAGTTTACCTTTATTTTCATTACAAAAATACCATGAATTAAAAAAAAAAAAAAAAATGAAAATGACATTGGGCATTTTTCCATACAAGAATTTCTAGAAGGATGTGTAAGGGTAACACATGTGCAGATGTGTGATGGTGCTGCTGCTGCACCAAATGTTCCTACTCCACGTCCTCCAACAAAATAATCACCTCCAAATGCAGTGACACGCAGGATTTTGAAAGGGGGGTTTCCAAATAATCAGTTGCTGCCAGAAAGGTGGCGTGGTCTCATAATAAGGGGTGTGACCTCAAACAAAAAGACTACCTTATGCCTAAATGACATAACATAACCATGGGATTATATACATATATATATATATATATATATTTATATATATAATTATATATACACATACACAAAACCTTTTATTTCTGTTATGACCAATTATATAATAAAAGGAGGGGGAGGTTAGGTGTAGGCACTAGGGGGGAGGTTAGGTTTAGGCATCGGGGAGGGGGTGTTAGGTTAGGGTACGGGGAGGGGAAGGTTAGGTTTAGGCACTAGGGGGGAGGTTAGGGTTAGGCACCGGAGAGGGGGTGTAACCTGTAGGGTGCGGGGAGGGGGAGGTTAGGTTTAGGCACTGGGGAGGGGGTGTTAGGTTAGGGTGCGGGGAGGGGAAGGTTAGGTTTAGGCACTAGAGGGAGGTTAGGGTTAGGCACCGGGGAGGGGGTGTTACCTGTAGGGTGCGGGGAGGGGGAGGTTAGGTTTAGGCACCGGGGAGGGGGTATTAGGTTAGGGTGCGGGGAGGGGAAGGTTAGGTTTAGGGACTAGGGGGGAGGTTAGGTTCAAGTCCCGGGGAGGGGATGTTAGGTTAGGGTGTGGGGAGGGGAAGGTTAGGTTTAGGCACTAGGGGGGAGGTTAGGTTTAGGCACCAGGGAGGGGGTGTTAGGTTAGGGTGTGGGGAGGGGAAGGTTAGGTTTAGGCACTAGGGAGGACGTTGGGGTTAGGCACCGGGGAGGGGGTGTTAGGTTAGGGTGTGGGGAGGGGAAGGTTAGGGTTAGGCACTAGGGGAGAGGTTAGGGTTAGGCACCGGGGAGGGGGTGTTAGCTGTAGAGTGTGGGGAGGGGGAGGTTAGGCTTAGGCACTAGAGGGGAGGTTAGGGATAGGCATAGGGGAGGAGGGAGGGTTAGGGTAGGGGTTAGAAAAATACTTCCGTTTCTCCCTGATGGGTTTCGGGATTCTGGCTGTCGGTATTGTGACCAGCGGAATCCCGACAGCCGGGATTTCATACCCAACCCGTGCTGAACGTATGATATTACATATTGCATAACGTATGTTATACTAACGTATCCTTGGATGAACATACATCTCTGAATCTGGGCAAATCATAATGTAAATGTAAGGGCCTCATTTATCACCAAGTATAAAACATTCACAAGAAGAAGTATAGAAAGTTGTTGTGTATGATAATGGTGCTCCAGCTGATCATCTACCAACTGTCATCTGTTTTCTTCTGCACCACTTATCAATTGCAGCAAGTTTCATGCATGCAGGTCCGCCAGGCAATGTTGCTGACGCTGCGTGGGAGCACCCATCATCAACGGTACACATTGGCCAATGCACACGATATGTCCTCATATCTGCCTGTTCAGACAACACATCGTCAGGTGTGCACTAGACGTATTTAATTTGTATTTTTTTAAATGAACCTTTACTTTGCTTACTTTTGAGCATACATTTGTATTTTATGTTATTGTTTGCATTTGTACATAAAGTGACAGAAATATCAAGATTTGCGTTATTTATTTTTCATTTTCAGATGCAGAACGTCAGAGGCCTGAGTGGAAACAGGCGTTTTTTAAAATTTTGGAAGAATTGCGGCTCATGAGTCATTATTTGGGCCGCATGCAGGAGACAGTGAAGAGGATGTCCAATTTATTTCAGTCATTGACATTTTTTTTGGTTTATTAAAACAAAAAATGATTTTAAAATTGTTAAAAATAAATCTTTATAGTTTGAAAAGATCATGTGTTGTGTAATTATTATAGGTTAGCTTAGTATAGCTTAGAACAGTCATTGGGGCTGATTCAGCAATGAACGCAAATGTACCTGACACCCCTTGCTGCATTTGCAAGCCCAGCGCTGCAAGCGAGATCTCAGGCTGGGATCAACATAGCGACCATCGGTAATGATGGTGGACAGCACCGGGCAGGGCCGGATTAAGGCTTGTGGGGTCCCGGGGCAACTAAGTTGTGGGGGCCCCATCGATAAAATTGCTATGGCCCCACACAATGACTACTATGCCCCTTGTCTCAAGACTCTCCACTGGCCGGCAAGGATTGCAGTATACTACTTCATGTCCGCAACACTGCTGGGAACCGACTCCCAGCAGCATAGCGCAGTATTTTGAGTGTCTTCGGGTACATATCGCAGTTGATTACTGCGATATGTATCTAGAATATTGCAAATGACAGTTCTTCTGATAAGAGCTGTCTTTTGCGATGGCTCCAGACAGAGGAGCTTCTGGGTTTAACACCCAGAAGTCCCACTGGCATCCTTCTGCGCATACGCAGATGGCCGCAGGGGGTGATGGAAGGGATCCGATCGGATCCCTCCCAAGGGGTAGTGTCCCGATAAGAAGCCCATAAGCTTCTATGGGGTAACGCCACCTGAATATGGTGTTACAAATTAGAACTAAGCATTTCGGTGCTTGTACATATGGGGAATGCGGTAAAACCCCCGAAAACTGCATTTTCAGGGGTTTTACCTCATTTTCCCCTTTAGTACATGCCACTCATAGAGAGGGAGAGGGGAGAGAGAGTGAGATAGAGGAAGAGAGGGAGGGAGAGAGAGATCGAGCTAGATAGACAGATTGAAGATATGAGATAGATAGAAGATAGATAGATATGAGATAGGTAGAAGATAGATAGATAGATATGAGATAGAAGATAGATAGATAGATAGATAGATAGATTCATAGATATGAGATAGATAGATAGATCGATAGATATGAGTTAGATATATATGAGATAGATAGATAGAGATAGATATGAGTTAGATAGATATGAGATACATAGATATGAGATAGATAGATAGATAGATAGATAGATAGATAGATAGATAGATAGATAGATAGGGATGAAGCTAGAGAGAGAAGTCATGAGCGAGTTAGACAGAGAGGAGGGAGGGACAGTCAGGAGCACATACATATTTCCCTACCTCCATTTACAGCAACAGGCAGCAGCAGGGTTAGTAATGGGGGCAGGCACTTCACTGCAATAGGCCCCGCCCCCTGCCAATACACCCACGAATCGCGGCATTATGTCAGTGTGGGGGTTGGGCAGCCCCACTGTCTCAGCTGTGTGGCAGTGCAGGACCATGGAGTAGCTGAATGGAAGCTGAGCGCATGCGTATGGCATCCATTCTGTGTAGGCAGAGGGCTGGAGGAAGTGCTGGGCTCTCCCCCAGCCTGACTTTACACCGGAGGCGTGCCATGTGGGAATGTCCACAAATATTGTCATTAAGGGGCATGGTCTATGGTAATTAGACCACACCCCATTTTTGGTTGCGCTCGTCGAAGCCGCGCGCGACTAGGTGCGACGACGACCAATGCTGCACAGGGTGTGGCTACCCCTGTCGGGAAGGGAGA